>LR738712.1:621226379-621342131 GCA_902687465.1 Secale cereale | reverse complement strand
GGGGGGGGGCGCCTGGGCCCCCCAGGCCTCCGCTGATGCCCCCCTTTGGCATATATTTAACACGCGTCTCGAAACCCTCGAGAGGGGAACCCTTTTTCGCGAT
Organism: Secale cereale; assembly: GCA_902687465.1. Classification (NCBI taxonomy): domain Eukaryota; kingdom Viridiplantae; phylum Streptophyta; class Magnoliopsida; order Poales; family Poaceae; genus Secale; species Secale cereale. Next base: position 621,342,028 of record LR738712.1, on the reverse strand, counting down.
CTCATCTCTGTTCCGCCGCCGCCGCGCTTACAAGATCGGGAGCACCATGAGAACTCTTCCCGGCACCCTTCCGGAGGGGAGGATCACCACCGGGAGCCTCTCCACCACCATGGACGCCTCCCGGATGAGTTGTGAGTAGTCTCCCTTGGACCATGGGTCCATGACCAGTAGCTATGTGATGTTCTCCTCCCCTTCTTGTGCTTCACTAATTAGACCTCGTGAGCTGCCCTACATGATCGAGGCACACATGTAATCCTTATGCTGTTGCTATGATGAGTTTGCTGGGATCCGATGGATTGTGAGATTATGTTCAGATTGTGTTTGAGTAATATATTTGATTTACCTCTTTTATATTTATGTTCGTAAGTAATTCTTGCATGTTCTCCGTTGCTATTTATTGCTTTGGCCAAGTAGTAGGTAGTGACTCCAAGAGGGAACGTTATGCTCGATTGTGGGTTCATGCCCCTCGATGACTAGCTTGAGTGACAGAAACATGAGTCTAGGGGATGTGCTGTTGCCACAAGGGGGAAAACAACGGTGCTTGTGCCCGCGGGTGCAAGGATTGTTTACTTTACGCAAAGTTCTTTTAATGCAGTTGTCTGTTGCTTTGAGTTTACACTATGGGTGGGACTCGCAACTTAATGCCAGCGAGATGTTCTAGATAGATATCCCAAGGTGGATGATTAGTAGTAGATGCAGATGGATTTCGGTCTACTTGCCTTGGCGTACCGCCCATGCTTTGAACCTCTACCTTTCTTGCAACATAGTTAGCATTGGTTTGCGCACATAATTCTGTCAATTGCCCAGCTGTAATTCGTTTACCTCACATAGCTGTTTTATCGTCTTTTGGGAGAGAGACATCACTAGTGAACATCATGGGACCCCGGTCCATTTTACCATCACTAATCACATCCGCTATTTACTTTCTGCTTTTACATACTATATGCAATTATACCTATCACTATTATCACTTGCGTTTGATCCTTTGTAAACGACAAGGCCGGAGGGATTGACAACCTCTCTGTACTCGTTGGGAGCAAAGTTATTTGTATCTGTGTGCAGGTCCACATTGATTGCTAATATCTGGCGCCGTTAGCAGTTGACACCTTCTTGTTGAAACTGGGAGTCTCAGGGGAAATCGATCCTTGGTATCTTTGCCAAGGGAAAACTACCGCTACACTGCATCTCAAACCTTCCACTTGGGGTAACCAACGAGGGGCGAGAAGCCATCATGGTACGGCAACCCAGTTCTGGAAATCATGTTACTAGACCATGATGAACCTACGAACTATGAGGAAGCGATGATGAGCCTAGATTCCGCAAAATGGCTTGAGGCCATGAAATCTGAGATGGGATCCATGTATGAGAACAAAGTGTGGACTTTGGTTGACTTGCCCGATGATCGGCAGGCCATCGAAAATAAATGGATCTTTAAGAGGAAGACCGACGCAGACGGTAATATTACTGTTTACAAAGCTCGACTTGTTGCGAAAGGGTTTCGACAAGTTCAAGGAGTTGACTACGATGAGACTTTCTCACCTGTAGCGATGCTTAAGTCTGTCCGAATCATGTTAGCAATTGCCGCATTTTATGATTATGAAATCTGGCAAATGGATGTCAAAACTGCATTCCTGAATGGATATCTCAAAGAAGAGTTGTATATGATGCAACCAGAAGGTTTTGTCGATCCAAAAGGTGCTAACAAAGTATGCAAGCTCCAGCGATCCATCTATGTACTGGTGCAAGCATCTCGGAGTTGGAATATACGCTTTGATTAGGTGATCAAAGCATATGGTTTTATACAGACTTTTGGAGAAGCCTGTATTTACAAGAAAGTGAGTGGGAGCTCTGTAGCATTTCTAATATTATATGTGGATGACATATTGTTGATTGCAAATGATATAGAATTTCTGGATAGCATAAAAGGATACTTGAATAAGAGTTTTTCAATGAAAGACCTCGGTGAAGCTGCTTATATATTAGGCATCAAGATCTATAGAGATAGATCAAGATGCTTAATTGGACTTTCACAAAGCACATACCTTGATAAGATTTTGAAGAAGTTCAAAATGGATCAGTCAAAGAAAGGGTTCTTGCCTGTATTACAAGGTATGAAGTTGAGTAAGACTCAATGCCCGACCACTGCAGAAGATAGAGAGAAAATGAAAGTCATTCCCTATGCCTCAGCCATAGGATCTATCATGTATGAAATGCTGTGTACCAGACCTGATGTGTGCCTTGCTATAAGTCTAGCAGGGAGGTACCAAAGTAATCCAGGAGTGGATCACTAGACAACGGTCAAGAACATCCTGAAATACCTGAAAAGGACTAAGGATATGTTTCTCGTATATGGAGGTGACAAAGAGCTCGTCGTAAACAGTTACGTCGATTCTAGCTTTGACACTGATCCGGATGACTCTAAGTCACAAACCGGATATGTATTTTTATTGAACGGTGGAGCTGTCAGTTGGTGCAGTTCCAAGCAGAGCGTCGTGGTGGGATCTACGTGTGAAGCGGAATACATAGCTGCTTCGGAAGCAGCAAATGAAGGAGTCTGGATGAAGGAGTTCATATCCGATCTAGGTGTTATACCTAGTGCATCGGGTCCAATGAAAATCTTTTGTGACAACACTGGAGCAATATCCTTGGCGAAGGAATCCTGGTTTCACAAGAGAACAAAGCACATCAAAAGATGCTTCAATTCCATCCGCGATCTAGTCAAGGAGGGAGACATAGAGATTTGCAAAATACATACGGATCTGAATGTTGCAGACCCGTTGACTAAGCCTCTTCCACGGGCAAAACATGATCAACACCAGGACTCCATGGGTGTGAGGATCATCACTTTGTAATCTAGATTATTGACTCTAGTTCAAGTGGGAGACTGAAGGAAATATGCCCTAGAGGCAATAATAAAGATGTTATTTTGTATTTCCTTATATCATGATAAATGTCTTTTATTCATGCTAGAATTGTATTAACCGGAAACTTAGTACATGTGTGGATACATAGACAAAACAATATGTCCCTAGTATGCCTCTACTAGACTAGCTCATTGATCAAAGATGGTTATGTTTCCTAGCCATAGACATGATTTGTCATTTGATCAACGGGATCACATCATTAGGAGAATGATGTGATGGACTAGACCCATCCGTTAGCATAGCACTATGATCGTTTAGTTTTACTGCTATTGCTTTCTTCATGACTTATACATGTTCCTATGACTATGAGATTATGCAACTCCCGAATACCGTAGGAACACCTTGTGTGCTATCAAACGCCACAACGTAACTGGGTGATCATAAAGATACTCTACAGGTGTCTCCGAAAGTATTCGTGGTGTTGGCATAGATCAAGATTAGGATTTGTCACTCCGAGTGTCGGAGAGGTATCTCTGGGCCCTCTCGGTAACACACATCATAATAAGCCTTGCAAGCAAAATACTAATGAGTTAGTCACGAGATGATGTGTTACGGAACGAGTAAAGAGACTTGCCGGTAACGAGATTGAACTAGGTATAGAGATACCGACGATCGAATCTCGGGCAAGTAACATACCGATGACAAAAGGAACAACGTATGTTGTTATGCGGTTTGACCGATAAAGATCTTCGTAGAATATGTAGGAGCCAATATGAGCATCCAGGTTCCGCTATTGGTTATTGACCGGAGATGAGTCTCGGTCATGTCTACATAGTTCTCGAACCCGTAGGGTCCGCACGCTTAACGTTTGATGACGATCGGTATTATGAGTTTATGAGTTTTGACGTACCGAAGGTAGTTTGGAGTCCCGGATGAGATCACAGACATGACGAGGAGTCTCGGAATGTCCGAGACATAAAGATTGATATATTGGACGACTATATTCGGACACCGGAAGTGTTCTGGAAAGTTTCGGAATTTACCGGAGTGCCGGGGGGGGGGGGGGTTACCGGAACCCCCCGGGGGAATGGTGGGCCCTGGTGGGCCATAGGGGAGAGAGAGGGCAGCAGCCAGGAGGTGGCGCGCCCCCTCCCTAGGAGGAGTCCGAATAGGACAAGGGGAGGGGGGCGCGGCCCCTCTTTCCCTCTCCCTCTCCCTCTCTTTCCTTCCCCCTTCTTCCTTCTTTGGTAGTTCCTACTAGGAATAGGATTGCAATCCTATTCCTAGTAGGATTGCAGCCCTAGCCGCACCATAGGAGGGCCGGCCGGCCTCCTCCCTTGCTCCTTTATATACGGGGGCAGGAAGGCACCCAAAGAGACACAAGTTGAATTGTTCCAGCCGTGTGCGGTGCCCCCCTCCACAGAAACACACCTCGGTCATACTGTCGCAGTGCTTAGGCGAAGCCCTGCGCCGGTAGATACATCATATCCGTCACCACGCCGTCATGCTGACGAAACTCTCCCGTGAAGCTCAACTGGATCAAGAGCTCGTGGGACGTCATCAAGCTGAACGTGTGCTGAACGCGGAGGTGCCGTACGTTCGGTGCTTGATCGGTTGAATCGCGAAGAAGTTCGACTACATCAACCGCGCCACTTGACGCTTCCGCTTCCGGTCTACAAGGGTACGTAGACACACTCTTCCCTCTCATTGCTATGCATCTGGTAGATAGATCTTGCGTGATCGTAGGAAAATTTTAAATATACTACGTTCCCCAACATTCTTAACCTGAAGGTCATGAATGCCCAACTTACCTTGGTCTTTGGGACAACAAACCACACTCCATTTAGCCTGTTGACATTTCCTTCTCTCGCTTTCTCCTTGCCAAAAGAATCTTGATCGGAAATAATCCAATCTATATAAAACTCATTTCGGCAACTAGAAGAAAGAAATCATATAGAGTACCATATTACTTAGTACTGGATTTATGAGGACCAATCTTCCATCCAGAGACAACAGTTTACCTTTCCAATTGCTAAGTCTTTTTTGCAGTCTCTCCTCAACGTGTTTCCATTCAACATTTATGAGTCTCCGATAATGTATCGCTATCCCCAAATATGTGATCGAAAACTGGCCCAACCCGCATCCAAACAATTCAACGTATAGGTGGACCTCGTTTTGAGCATCGCAAAAGCAAAACAATTCAGTTTTATGAAAATTGATCTTAAGACCCGAGAGTTGCTCGAGTGCTAATAAAATCAATTTCATATTTCTCGCTTTCTCGAGGTCATGATCCGTGAAGAGAATCATATCGTCGGCATATTGAAGTATAGAGAGACCACCACAACTAGATGATTTACTACCCCATCAATTTGGCCATCAACCTTGGCACACTCAATCATGACCGCTAGCATATCCGCCACTATATTGAATGGCATGGGCGATAGCGAGTCACCTTGTCGCAATCCCTTCTTCGTTTGGAAATAGTGTCCAACATCGTCATTGACCTTAATGGCAACATTACCTCCAGAAATGAAGTTATGGATGATAGCTCATCACTCTGCAGAAAATCCTTTCATTCTGAGAGTTTGGTGAAGAAAGGGCCACTTGACTTTGTCATAAGCCTTTTCAAAGTCTATTTTGAGTACCACCCGTTCAACCTTTTCCGGTGTAATACATGGAACGTTCATGAAGGATAACAACTCCATCTAGGATGGGTCTGCCTTGCATAAAAGTTGTATGTGAAGGACGAACCACACGTTTAACAACTGGATTTAGCCTAATAGTTGCAACTTTCATGAATATTTTAAAATTAACATTAAGGAGGCAAATACGTCTAAATTGTTATATCCATTCGGACTCATTAACCTTAGGTAATAAAATAATCTCACTGAAGTTTATGCTACACAATTCTAGTTGGCCAACATGTAGGTCGCTACACAAAAGTAGGAGATCCGGTTTGATGACTTCCCAGAAGTTCTGATAACATTCTGTGGGAAAACCATCCGGACCCGGGGCTTTGATATGCCCCATTAGGAAAACCACCTTTTTAACTTCCTCCTCGGAGTATGTGACTGTTAGAAGGCTATTTTCCTCATCAGAGACTCCTCATCAGATATCTGGGGGATGTCATCTATTCCAGACTCACCCATCGAGAAGTTTTGTTCCTCTGGGGCTTGAAACAGATTTTTATAATAATTAGTGATGCAAGATTTAAGTTGCTCATGCCCCTCAATCATGCCCTCGTCCTATTGTAGGCAATAAATAACTTTCTTCTGGTGTCTGCCATTGGCGACTCCATGGAAATATCAAGTATTCGAATCACCTTTCAAGATAAACTAAGAGTTAGAATGTTGGTACCATTTGAGTTCCTCTTCACGCATCATGTTAGCTCTCTGTGCATTCGAATGATTCTTGATCTCGATTTCATGATCAGAAAGAGGTCTAACCTCCACCAAAGTTTCTAATTCATCAATGATAGATGAAAGACGGAGCTTCTCCCTTTTTAGGATACCCACCGTATGCCTAGCCCAATCACCAAGGAATTTACATAATACACACATTTTGTTATTCCATCTGTGTATTGGGGTAGGTCCGGCCATCGGTTTCTCCCACCCCTCCTTGGCCATGTCATGGAAGCCATCCTGACGGAACCACCCAAGTTCAAACTTGAACTTGCGTCTATGTTGTGGTCGTGGCAAACCAATAGTTAGGAGAATGGGTGTGTGGTCTGATATAGCCTTGATACGAGGTAGAGCATGAACATATACCATATGATATTTAGATTCCCAGTCGGTATCCATTAAAACATGATCTAATTTCTCATATGTCGGTTTCAGAAGACTTTTCTCCCAAGTGAATGGTCTTCAAATCATGCAAACCTCTCACAGATCTAGACCGTCAATGACAACATTGAAAAGGAAAGGCCAATGATTATCAAACCTACCATAACTTTTCTCATTTGGAAATCAGAGCAAATTGAAATCCCCACCTATAAGAATGGGATAGGGATTTTCTTTCGCTAGACTAACCAATTCACGAAGAAAATCAACCTTGAACTCATCCTGGGTTGCCCCATACACGACGACGAGGGTCCATGTGAAGATGTCGGCCTTATTGCAAATATGGAGTTTAACGTGAAACTCACCATCCGAACTAGCCAAAACATCCATAGTCTCTGCATTTACGCCAAGTAAACTGCCCATAGAATGACCTCTAGGAAGTCGTGAAACCCAAGTAAAGTCTATCCCGCCTGAAAGACGGTTAAGCAGACTCACTGAGAAATCAGGTCTCACCAATTCAGAGATAACCAAAAAAAAACTAAATTGTATTCCCTATTGCATTCCGCAATAAATAAATGTTTAGCCAAGTCACGAAGACCTCTGCTATTAAAAAACATTCCATTCATGAGGAAACAATAGGAGACTTAGAACACTTCGCCCTCTTATGGGACTTACTATATTTCTTTGAAAGTGCGGTCTTTGATTTACGTCCGGATATTGTAAGCTCAGCCAATGAACTAAGTCCGGGTTCATCTAGACCCACGTCCGAAACTCCTCCTACTAAATGAGAGAGTAGCTGACCATCTGGTTTGGCATGCAGCTCCCCATTAGTATGGGAGACATAAGACTTGCTAGAAACATGTGGAGTAACTTTTGATCGGTTATATTTCTAATGTTATAAAGCGTTAGTCGAAATAGAAATATCCTTCTCATTCTTTCCAAGACTAACACCCACATTATTTAACTTAGAAACAATGGCGGTATTGGAAAAAGCTAAAACATATTAGGGTGACGATGTAATACCTTGGATGTCAAGGTTGTGCGCTGCTTTACGTCGTATAGCCTTGGCCAAGGAGTCCTCATCTGTGTCCATAGAACCATCATTGGCAACCGTATGCCGAGAACTTAGGCATGTAGGAGTCACCCCCACTTGTGCTCATGGCACCGACTCTACTACCAGAGGAGGGGATGATGGTGGAGCAGCAACCCCCTCATCGATAGTATCAACCACTAGATCTAGCGATGAGCTCGCCGTCAGAAGATGTCAGGGGCCAACGACGTAGTGTCACGTGGCTGCACATCCGAAGGCGGACCAACTGGTCCTCGCCCGTGGGAAGCCAGCACGACCGGCTCACCGTGAGAAAACCGTACGACATCACATGGATGCACCCCCCGCAGATGGCTCCTCCCGAGCCCAGTCCCGAGTTGCCACCATCTGAGCCACTGGTGTGGCTGCCCGAGGATGCACACCCGAGGCTGGCTCCTCCCAAGCCGATGGCCAGGTGGTCTCCTGTAATGCCCCGGATGTAATACTTTCCCTTTTGGGTATATAATATATCTCCGGCTTCATCTATTTCCATTCCGGGTTCTTTGTCTTTCGGGCTTTCGTCGTTTTGTTGTGTGAGTGTGTGGCCTTCATTCATATCATGTAGACATGTGCATTGCATTGCATTTGTGTTGTGGGTTGTTTCCGGTTCGTCGTGTTTCTTCCCGTTGTCCGTTTCGCGTTCCGGAGCTCCCTCACGTGTCCGTGACGTCCCATAGGCCTACCTTGTTGTTCGGGCGTTTTACGTTACCGGTGTGCCGCGAGGTTGTTTTGTGTGTTGTTGTTTTGTTGTGTGCAACCCGCCTCTCAAATCTCGTCTCGTTTGGACTCCGCTGACTTTTCCATCCGTTGTTCGTGTGGGCCCGAAGTGCCTTCGCTTCGTGTCCCGAAAACACCCCTACTGCAGTCTTTTTCTCCGTCTAGGCCCTTTAAATCTGTCCCCGCGATCGGATCCGTCGGATCGCGATCGGAGGGCTCCTAGCGCCCCTAAACTCTCCCTAACCCTAAAATTCTGCTACATATAGACCCCCTAGTCTATTTTGGGCATCCCTATCCCCTTCTTCTTCCTCCTCTAGATCCCCTTCCTTTTTTATTTTTTTTCTTCTTCTTTCCCCAGATCCCAAATTACTCCCGCAGCCTCGAGGCAGCAGCCCCGCCGGGATTCGCGATTCCATCGCTGGGTCAACGTCCAGCCGATCGGTCCAGCCCCAGGCTCGACCGCGCCGGATCCCGATCTAGGGGACCAGATCGTCGGGCCGCTCCACATCGCAGCGGTTCGCCGTTCCTCCCTGGGCCCCGCTCCGCCAGCGCCGTTCGCCCCTTCGGCCCGTTCACCGCCTCCCGCGCGCCAGCCTCCGCGTCACCGGACCGGCCCGTACGCCGTCCTCCCTCCGGGCCCGTACGCCCTTCCCCCGTCAGCGGCCGGGACCAGTTCGCCCGAGCGTCGCCGGGCCGCAGCTCCTTCGCCACCTCGGGCCCGTGCACCGCACCGGGCCGCCGCATCCTCTCCGAGCGGGCCCTCCATCGCCGCTCCTTTGCTCTGCGCCGGCCAGGCCTGCCTCCCGCCTGGGCCGAGGTCCCGCACCGGGCCTCCGCCGCGCCAGTTCCTTCACAGGGCCGCCTCTGCCTCACCGGGCCGCCGCCTCTGCCTCCGCCAGCCGGGCCAGATCCGGCCCGTCTCCGTGTTTTTTTCCTCAGATCTGCTAGAGGTTGAACCCTAAATCCTTCTAAGTCCCAGATCTGTCTATCTGAAATGCAATCTTTGACCTGCTGTAACTTTGTGCCTGTTGCTCCGTTTTGCGCGTGTAGCATGTCCAGACGTTCGTGGAGATGTCCTCTACGTTTCCTCTGTTGTAGTCATGCATGTTAGATGTCATCTAGACACTTGTTTTGCTGTTGCAAGAGTGCATCATGATATAAACTGCTGTTATGTGTTATTTTCATGCCACCTTTGACATGTGATATCTTTTAGCTCGTTTGTCCAAACGATGCAAATGACATGTCCACGTGTTCGTCTTGCCACGAACTACGTGTTGCTTGTGATAGGTTGCATGGTAGATTTATTATTGCCTTGTTATCATCTTTGCAAAGTGCCATGTTCATATGATGTGTTTTCACTTGTTATGAAATGCCATCTTGATGAGCTCGTTGCAATCGTTGTGTTCACCTCTATGATGCATGCTTGTGTGTTTCGGGATCACCTTCATGTGCACTTTGAGGAGGTGCTTACCCTTTGCCATGTTTAGTTTCGAGGTGACTTAAACATGCTCTTTTAGTTGCTATGATGATATTGCTGTTTTAGGACTTGGTGAAATTTCACTAAGTCTGAAATCTGTAACGTTCCGATGCCATGTTCGTGTGATGTTCTAGGAAAAAACATGATAGTTTTGGGGTGGATTTTGATTGTTCCTTGTAGTATATATTGTTGTCTTTCCATCCATGTCCTCACATGTCCATTTAAGTGGCTGTAGCATTTTTATCTTTTGCTCTAAAGTTTCAATAAAATTCTGCTGCCAGAATTTTATTGCAAAGTTCAGTATGTCCAAGATCATTGCTATTGATCCGTGACTCCGTTGGGGGTGCACTTTGGACCTAGTTGCTGTACTATATGTCTAGTTTGTGTTCATGTCCTTTGCCATGCTTTTTGGGTGCTGTATCTTAATTATTTTGAGCTCCAAAGATGCTATGTTGCTGTAATTTCCAGCTTTCGCTCAAATCTTGTTTAGGGCATAACTTTTAGCCCGTAACTCCGATTTCAGCGAATCTTATATCAAACTTGGGTGATTTTCTGTGTAGATTAATAATATCAGCTTGTTATCTTGTTTTGAGGTGTTTTTCTTGAGTGATGTTTTACGTGCTCCATGTGCATCCTTAGTGCATCCATCATGCATTCATGTTTTTCGAGTGCGCATTGCATCTTGTTGATTGGTGCTTGGTGTGTTTGTTTTGTTTAGAGCCGGAAGCTGAGACCGGGTACGAAGTTGAGCACGAGGTTTCCAACGAGGTTGAGCACGAGGACCCTTCTTACGATCCGAACGACTTCTCTTCAGGCAAGATGACCGAACCCCGATAACATTACTATCTTTGCCTATTGCTAGTAGTCTCGATCTATAGTTTTGCCTCGATGCCCATGTTCTTCTTGTCAGCCTCCTACTTGTAACCAATTGCCATGTTTAACCAACCTACCTATGCAAACCGTTGCGTGGCTAAGTACGCTTCGCTCAGCCCTTCTTATAGCGTTGCTAGTTGCAGGTGAAGTTCGAAGATGCTTGCTTCATGTTGAAGTTTGGTTGGGTTATATCACACTATCTAAATGCTTAAAATGAAATCACCTATATATTGGCAAGGGTGGAAGGCTAAGCCTTTTGCTTGGTGATTTGTTCCACTCATGCCGTTAGGATCCGTATAAGCCGGTTTTTATGTTCCTTGATTATGCGTTCCTAACACGGTTGGGGTGTATGGGACCCCCTCGATAAACCGCTAAGTGCTAAGTCTTTTCCAGCAAGTCCCAACCTTGGTACTATTTGCCTAAACAACTAAAACTTTCCGAGGGAGTAATTAACCCGAGGCTTAATTAATTCAACCCCCTGGGCCAGTGCTCGACTTGAGTGTTGGTCCAAACCAGAGTCACTTGCGGATACTACCCAGTTCGCTGGGGTCTTTGGTATCTGTACGTAGCGCTCATCCGGACGTGTCCTGAGACCTAGATACGCGCGGCTACTATCAGGGTGTCGACACGCCGGGAGGATTTGCTGGATTAGCCTTACCTTAGTTCGGTATATCTTGAGCACGGGATTCCGAGGATACTCGGGTCTTCCCACTTTGGAGTTGCGACTCCGCGGATCGTGGGCTTGTAATGGGTCAAGTTGGAACACCCCTGCAGGGTTTGAACTTTCGAAAGCCGTGCCCGCGGTTATGTGGCAGATGGGAGCTTGTTAATTCCGGTTGTAGATAACTTGACACAATGATACTAATACACTACCAGCGTGTGTTCCGTGACTGTCAATTTCCGAATAGGGATTCGGGAGTTGAACACGGAGGGGTTATGATTGTGAGCTTGTAGCTAGGATCACTTCGTGATCACTTCTCGCCGATGCCTTCTCTTCTCGCTCTCACTTGCGTAAGCTAGATGCTAGTTGCTGCTGCAGACTTATTCTTTTCTTCAGCCTTTCCTCACCTAAAGGCTTAAATAGTTCTGTTACCCGGGAACGAGATTGCTGAGTCCTCTGTGGCTCACAGTTACTTCACACACCAGATGCAGGTCCAGCTGTGAGCTATCCAGGTGATGGCACCGAGCTGGATTGGGAGTACGACGAGGAGCGTAGTCGGTACTATGTGCGCTACCCGGACGATCAGTAGTGGAGTCTCTTACTAGGATTCGATCCGCCTGTGGTTTATTTATCTGAGTTTGGTACTTTGACATTTGGTTTTTCCCTTAGAGGGTTGTAGTGCTCTTAATGTATGATGTTTGAGACTTGTACTGTAATTCTGTGACGTGGCGAGTGTAAGCCAACTATTTTTTTTCAGTTTACTATCCCTCTTTTACATGAGTTGTGCAAAGATTACCAAACTTGAGATCATTCTAGGATGGACTTATGCCTTTAAGTCGTGCCTCGACACGTAGGAGGTATAACTCCATCCTGGGCATTACAAGTTGGTATTCAGAGCCTTCTCCGACCTAGGAGCCCCCACTGTTTGATCGAACCGTTGACGGTTGAGTCTAGGCACACACTGAAAACTTTTGAGTCCTATATTATATCGGAGAGTAGGATTTCTTTGCTTCTCATCCCCTTTCTCTCTGGTGAGGACTCCTGACGTCTACTCTTGTCTCTCCTATCTTCAAAATTTGCACAAATTTTTTTTTAGGAATCCCGCGAGTATTCTGGGATTGTTTCGATGTTCTTGTGACAAGGATATTGTTCCCGATGCCTCCTGTTACCGAGGAGTTGAGCTTCGGGGTATCATTGTAACAAGCATATCGCGACAGTACTAAATACTTAAGACGGCCGACATCGAAAATCTCCCCTATACGGCCAGTGGCAAGATAACCCCGACATCACCCAGTACTGGGGAGGTAGTTCAGGAGTATTGCCATAGCTTGTTATAGTGGATGCTTTTCGAAGGTCCGAGGTACACAGTTTCCGAGAAAGACTGGTTATGTGTTGAAGGATGGATACACCTGGATGTAGGTTAGAGTTGATTGCGCGGTGCTTCCCGTGTATCCCCAACACCTGATTGCATAACTGGAATCTTTCGGAAATCTATAGGTGGGTTTTATCCAGTAGATCGTAGGCATTCTTCCAACGAATGCAGGTTAGTGAGTTCGGGGTTCGACATTGAGTGAAGAGGTTATATGACCGAGGTTACTATCAGGAGTTGCATCTTAAAGGGTCCTTGGCTATGCTGATCCGGGGATTGCAAAACCTTTTCGTAACGCGTTCATATGCTTTCAGCACAAAGATGTTAGAACGAAACTCCTCTCTTGTGTTTGTTCCTGTCCGTACCTTGTTGTTTTCTTATTTTCATTTTGATCCCTATGTGGCTTCTCGTGAAGACTGATGTTATCAATTAACTTAGAATATCATTCGTTCCTCTTGTTCGGATGATTTCATTCGTTCTTATTGTTCGAATGACTATTGTGAAGACTTGTTGCAATTCATTCCATTGATTCAGCTTATTCCTTTTGTCAATCAATTGCTGATTCGTGGTCATCTCTTACATGATGGCTCCGAAAAGGGTTCCGAATGCGAACCCAGAGGGTGAAGAGGTCCCAGAGCATCCTCCTTCACCTCCTCCTCCGCCTGAGGCTTGGAGAGCAATTATGCAGACTACTGCTCAGAACACTCAGTTGATGATGCAGATGATGCAGATGATGCAAGCTAATCAAGCTAATCAAGCTAATCAGGGCGTTCCAGTGAACCAAGGCAACTTCTCCCAGCAGCACCATGCTACCCTCAACCAGTTCTTGGCTAACAATCCTAAAGCTTTCAGTTACTGTGTCGACCCTCTTGATGCTGAAGATTGGCTAACCGATATCAAGAAGCATTTTGAGTGCAGTAACGTGAAAGAAGATGACTATGTGAAGTTTGCAGCCTTCCAACTGAAAGATCAAGCAGCTGACTGGTGGCAGCAGTACAAAGACTCAAGGCCGAGTCAAGTGATCTCTTGGGAGAATTTCTGCAAGGATTTCCGCTCGCATCACATTCCTACAAGTGTTATCGAGGGTATGCGTGAGCAATTTCGCAACCTCAAGCAGGGCTCCATGACAGTCTATCAGTATAATGTCAAGTTCCAAAACCTCGCTCGCTATGCAAAGCAAGACATTCCTGATGCAAAGAGTAAAATCTATCAGTTCCGTGGAGGTCTCAAAGATGAACTTCAGCTTGCTCTCACTTTGTTCGAGCCAGACGAATTCGATAAGTTCTATAACATGGCTTTGAAACAGAAGCAGCTCAGCTTAAGATGGAGGCTTCTAAGAAGAGAATTCGAGATGCTGTTCACTCTTCCTCATCGTCTCAGTTGGCTGCGAAACAACAGAAATTCTGGCTTCCTCCTCCTCCAGTGATTCGAGCTCCATACAACAACTTCAACAACTCCAACAACAAGAACTCTAGTGGTCGTGGTTTCTCCCACCCACCCAACCCAAGCAACCAGTCGAAGAAGCAGTTTCAGTCTCAAGGCTCCAAGTCTAGTGGCTCTCATTTCCGTCCTCTCTCTGAAGTGGTGTGCAACAAGTGTGGCCAGAAGGGTCATTATGCCAACAGATGTCCGAATCCGAAGCGTCTTCCTCCTCCTCCACCTATGAGTTCAGCTATTGTCAAGCATGATCCAAAGTCTGCAAGGGTCAATCTGATGAGTGCAGCTGAAGCAGAGAACTCTTCTGATGTCATTTTGGGTAACCTCTCAGTTAACTCTTTTCCAGCTAAAGTATTGTTTGATTCGGGTGCATCTTTGTCCTTCATTTCAAGACCTTTTGTTGCTAAGCATGAATTGGTTCCGGAGAGGATTCCTAGACCTTTGAAGATTATTTCTCCGGGTTTACAAATGACTTCCAACACAGTTGTTCCGGATATTTCTATTCGCATGGGTGATTATCGATTTTTGGCTTCTCCGGTGGTTCTTGGTCATTCTGACATCGACCTCATCCTCGGAATGGATTGGCTTTCTCAGCACGATGCTCACATTGATTGTGCTCAAAAGGAAGTCAAGTTGACTCATTCTGATGATGATGTGATTATCTTCGCCTCCAGGGATAATACTATTCGGCTTTTCTCTCTTAATGATAAGGGCGAAATTAATGCCATAGAGCAAATTCCAGTGGTGAACGAATATCAAGACGTCTTTCCAGAAGATCTTCCAGGCATGCCTCCACACCGTCAGGTGGAGTTTGTCATTGAACTCGAGCCGGGCACTGAGCCTGCTTGTCGGCGTCCATACAAGCTCTCTCCGGATGAATTGAAGGAATTGAAGAAGCAGCTTGATAAGCAGGAGAGTATGGGTCTCATTAGACCGAGTACATCTCCGTGGGGCTGTGGTGTCTTATTTGTCAAGAAGAAAGATGGCACGGAGCGTCTCTGTGTTGACTACCGGCCACTGAACAAGAAGACGATTAAGAACAAGTATCCGCTCCCCAACATCAACGAACTCTTTGTGCAGCTCAAAGGAGCTAAAGTGTTCTCTAAGCTTGACCTCCGAATGGGCTATCATCAAATTCGCATTCGCGAGGAAGACATTCCCAAGACGGCCTTCAGAACGAGCTACGGTTCATACGAGTATACCGTCATGTCCTTCGGTCTCGCCAATGCTCCTCCTACCTTTTCAAGGATGATGCATTACATCTTCAGCCCCTATACTGGCGAGTTTGTGCTAGTGTATCTGGATGATATTCTGGTGTTTTCCAAGAATGAAGAAGATCACGAAAAGCACTTGCGTCTGGTTCTTGATCGACTCCGAGAGCATAAATTCTATGCCAAGTTCTCCAAGTGCGAGTTTTGGCTCGACAAGGTTTTGTACCTGGGCCACATCATCTCAGCTGATGGTATTGCGGTTAATCCCGAGAAAGTTGAAGCAATTGTCAACTGGGAAGCTCCTCAGAACGTCAAGCAGCTCCGCAGTTTTCTGGGTCTTGCCAGCTATTGCAGAAGATTTGTTGAAAACTTCTCCAAGATTGCCAAGCCTCTTTCCAACCTGCTTCAGAAGAATGTCAAATACTTTTGGTCTCCTGAATGTGAAGTGGCATTCAAAACCCTCAAAGAGAAGCTTGTTTCTGCTCCAGTTCTGACTCCTCCGGATGAAACCAAGCCCTATGAAGTGTTATGTGACGCTTCTCTTCAAGGTCTTGGTGGTGTGCTTATGCAAGATAAGAAAATTGTGGCATATACTTCTCGGCAGCTCAAGCCCAGTGAGAAGAACTATCCCACACATGATCTCGAGCTAGCAGCCGTGGTACATGCTCTGATTACGTGGAGACATCTGTTGTTGGGCAGAAAGGTCGACATCTTCACCAATCACAAGAGCTTGAAGTACATCTTCACACAGCCGCACCTGAACCTCCGCCAGACTCGTTGGGTCGAGATGATCCAAGAGTACAACCCCAGCATCGAATACACTCCAGGCAAGGCGAATTTGATTGCAGATGCTTTGAGCAGAAAGGCATATTGCAACAGCCTTCTTATCAAGCCATACCAGCCTGAGCTTTGTGAAGC
Organism: Secale cereale; assembly: GCA_902687465.1. Taxonomy (NCBI): domain Eukaryota; kingdom Viridiplantae; phylum Streptophyta; class Magnoliopsida; order Poales; family Poaceae; genus Secale; species Secale cereale. The sequence goes on along the minus strand of LR738712.1, from coordinate 621,325,635 downwards.
ATTCAGGAAGCTCAACCTTCAAGTTGTTCCGCAGGGTTTTCTTGCAAATCTCCAAATTGCTCCTACCTTGGAAGATCAAGTCCGTGAGGCCCAGCTCAGTGATACCATGGTGAAGAAGGTGAAACATGGGATTGCAAAGGGCACTCCAAAATACAAGTGCTTCCGTGTTGATGAGAGAGATACCTTGTTCTTCGAGGACAGACTCGTTGTTCCCAAAGGTGATCTCAGGAAGCTCATAATGGAAGAAGCTCATGACTCTCTCCTTTCCATTCATCCTGGCAGTTCCAAGATGTATCAAGACCTCAAGCAATCTTACTGGTGGACACACATGAAAAGGGAGATTGCCCAATTCATGAACGAATGTGATGTATGCAGAAGAGTGAAAGCAGAACATCAACGTCCAGCCGGTCTTCTCCAACCTCTTCCTATCCCCGAGTGGAAGTTCGACCACATTGAAATGGACTTCGTCACTGGCTTTCCTAAATCCAAGAGAGGCAATGATGCTATCTTTGTGGTGATTGACAAGCTTACCAAAGTCGCTCACTTTCTTCCAGTCAAAGAATCAATCAATGCAGCTCAACTTGCAGAGCTGTACACTTCCAGAATTGTGTCCCTACATGGCATTCCTCAAGTGATATCCTCAGACCGTGGCAGCTTGTTCACATCAAGGTTCTGGGACTCCTTTCAGTCCGCCATGGGCACGAAGATCAGGTTCAGCACTGCCTTTCACCCTCAGACTAGTGGTCAAGTCGAGCGTGTGAATCAGATTCTAGAAGACATGCTCAGAGCCTGTGTCATCTCCTTCGGCATGAAATGGGAAGACTGCCTTCCATTTGCCGAGTTCTCTTACAACAACAGCTTTCAAGCAAGTGCAGGCAAAGCACCGTTTGAAATTCTCTATGGCAGAAAGTGCCGTACCCCTCTCAACTGGTCTGAAACAGGCGAACGCCAACTTCTTGGCAATGACTTGATCTCAGAAGCCGAAGAAATGTGCAAAGTCATACGTGAGAATCTCAAGGCCGCTCAGTCGCGTCAGAAGAGCTACTATGACGGAAAGCATCGTGATTTGGCTTTCGACATCGGTGATCATGTCTATCTCCGAGTTTCTCCGATGAAAGGAACCCAAAGATTCGGTATCAAAGGAAAACTTGCTCCTAGATACGTCGGGCCTTTCAAGATTCTTGGCAAAATAGGCGATCTAGCCTATCAGCTCGAGCTCCCTTCCAACTTTGCAAATGTTCATGATGTCTTCCATGTGTCTCAACTTCGCAAATGCTTCAAGGCACCCGAGCGCATGATTCCGTTTGAGGAGATTGATCTTCAACAAGACCTTTCCTACCGAGAGCATCCAGTTGCCATTCTCGAAGAAACCAAACGCAAGACTCGCAACAAGTCCATCAAGTTTCTGAAAGTCAAGTGGTCACATCACACAGACCGAGAAGCTACCTGGGAACGAGAAGATCATCTTCGTTCCGAGTACCCTTCCTTTTTCCAGTCCTAGATCTCGGGACGAGATCTTTTTGTAGTACAGGCGAGTTTGTAATGCCCCGGATGTAATACTTTCCCTTTTGGGTATATAATATATCTCCGGCTTCGTCTATTTCCATTCCGGGTTCTTTGTCTTTCGGGCTTTCGTCGTTTTGTTGTGTGAGTGTGTGGCCTTCATTCATATCATGTAGACATGTGCATTGCATTGCATTTGTGTTGTGGGTTGTTTCCGGTTCGTCGTGTTTCTTCCCGTTGTCCGTTTCGCGTTCCGGAGCTCCCTCACGTGTCCGTGACGTCCCATAGGCCTACCTTGTTGTTCGGGCGTTTTACGTTACCGGTGTGCCGCGAGGTTGTTTTGTGTGTTGTTGTTTTGTTGTGTGCAACCCACCTCTCAAATCTCGTCTCGTTTGGACTCCGTTGACTTTTCCATCCGTTGTTCGTGTGGGCCCGAAGTGCCTTCGCTTCGTGTCCCGAAAACACCCCTACTGCAGTCTTTTTCTCCGTCTAGGCCCTTTAAATCTGTCCCCGCGATCGGATCCGTCGGATCGCGATCGGAGGGCTCCTAGCGCCCCTAAACTCTCCCTAACCCTAAAATTCTGCTACATATAGACCCCCTAGTCTATTTTGGGCATCCCTATCCCCTTCTTCTTCCTCCTCTAGATCCCCTTCCTTTTTTTTTCTTCTTCTTTCCCCAGATCCCAAATTACTCCCGCAGCCTCGAGGCAGCAGCCCCGCCGGGATTCGCGATTCCATCGCTGGGTCAACGTCCAGCCGATCGGTCCAGCCCCAGGCTCGACCGCGCCGGATCCCGATCTGGGGGACCAGATCGTCGGGCCGCTCCACATCGCAACGGTTCGCCGTTCCTCCCTGGGCCCCGCTCCGCCAGCGCCGTTCGCCCCTTCGGCCCGTTCACCGCCTCCCGCGCGCCAGCCTCCGCGTCACCGGGCCGGCCCGTACGCCGTCCTCCCTCCGGGCCCGTACGCCCTTCCCCCGTCAGCGGCCGGGACCAGTTCGCCCGAGCGTCGCCGGGCCGCAGCTCCTTCGCCACCTCGGGCCCGTGCACCGCACCGGGCCGCCGCATCCTCTCCGAGCGGGCCCTCCATCGCCGCTCCTTCGCTCCGCGCCGGCCAGGCCTGCCTCCCGCCTGGGCCGAGGTCCCGCACCGGGCCTCCGCCGCGACAATTCCTTCACCGGGCCGCCTCTGCCTCACCGGGCCGCCGCCTCTGCCTCCGCCAGCCGGGCCAGATCCGGCCCGCCTCCGTGTTTTTTTCCTCAGATCTGCTAGAGGTTGAACCCTAAATCCTTCTAAGTCCCAGATCTGCCTATCTGAAATGCAATCTTTGACCTGCTGTAACTTTGTGCCTGTTGCTCCGTTTTGCGCGTGTAGCATGTCCAGACGTTCGTGGAGATGTCCTCTACGTTTCCTCTGTTGTAGTCATGCATGTTAGATGTCATCTAGACACTTGTTTTTCTGTTGCAAGAGTGCATCATGATATAAACTGCTGTTATGTGTTATTTTCATGCCACCTTTGACATGTGATATCTTTTAGCTCGTTTGTCCAAACGATGCAAATGACATGTCCACGTGTTCGTCTTGCCACGAACTACGTGTTGCTTGTGATAGGTTGCATGGTAGATTTATTATTGCCTTGTTATCATCTTTGCAAAGTGCCATGTTCATATGATGTGTTTTCACTTGTTATGAAATGCCATCTTGATGAGCTCGTTGCAATCGTTGTGTTCACCTCTATGATGCATGCTTGTGTGTTTCGGGATCACCTTCATGTGCACTTTGAGGAGGTGCTTACCCTTTGCCATGTTTAGTTTCGAGGTGACTTAAACATGCTCTTTTAGTTGCTATGATGATATTGCTGTTTTAGGACTTAGTGAATTTCACTAAGTCTGAAATCTGTAACGTTCCGATGCCATGTTCGTGTGATGTTCTAGGAAAAAACATGATAGTTTTGGGGTGGATTTTGATTGTTCCTTGTAGTATATATTGTTGTCTTTCCATCCATGTCCTCACATGTCCATTTAAGTGGCTGTAGCATGTTTATCTTTTGCTCTAAAGTTTCAATAAAATTCTGCTGCCAGAATTTTATTGCAAAGTTCAGTATGTCCAAGATCATTGCTATTGATCCGTGACTCCGTTGGGGGTGCACTTTGGACCTAGTTGCTGTACTATATGTCTAGTTTGTGTTCATGTCCTTTGCCATGCTTTTTGGGTGCTGTATCTTAATTATTTTGAGCTCCAAAGATGCTATGTTGCTGTAATTTTCAGCTTTCGCTCAAATCTTGTTTCGGGCATAACTTTTAGCCCGTAACTCCGATTTCAGCGAATCTTATATCAAACTTGGGTGATTTTCTGTGTAGATTAATAATATCAGCTTGTTATCTTGTTTTGAGGTGTTTTTCTTGAGTGATGTTTTACGTGCTCCATGTGCATCCTTAGTGCATCCATCATGCATTCATGTTTTTCGAGTGCGCATTGCATCTTGTTGATTGGTGCTTGGTGTGTTTGTTTTGTTTAGAGCCGGAAGCTGAGACCGGGTACGAAGTTGAGCACGAGGTTTCCAACGAGGTTGAGCACGAGGACCCTTCTTACGATCCGAACGACTTCTCTTCAGGCAAGATGACCGAACCCCGATAACATTACTATCTTTGCCTATTGCTAGTAGTCTCGATCTATAGTTTTGCCTCGATGCCCATGTTCTTCTTGTCAGCCTCCTACTTGTAACCAATTGCCATGTTTAACCAACCTACCTATGCAAACCGTTGCTTGGCTAAGTACGCTTCGCTCAGCCCTTCTTATAGCGTTGCTAGTTGCAGGTGAAGTTCGAAGATGCTTGCTTCATGTTGAAGTTTGGTTGGGTTATATCACACTATCTAAATGCTTAAAATGAAATCACCTATATATTGGCAAGGGTGGAAGGCTAAGCCTTTTGCTTGGTGATTTGTTCCACTCATGCCGTTAGGATCCGTATAAGCCGGTTTTTATGTTCCTTGATTATGCGTTCCTAACACGGTTGGGGTGTATGGGACCCCCTCGATAAACCGCTAAGTGCTAAGTCTTTTCCAGCAAGTCCCAACCTTGGTACTATTTGCCTAAACAACTAAAACTTTCCGAGGGAGTAATTAACCCGAGGCTTAATTAATTCAACCCCCTGGGCCAGTGCTCGACTTGAGTGTTGGTCCAAACCAGAGTCACTTGCGGATACTACCTAGTTCGCTGGGGTCTTCGGTATCTGTACGTAGCGCTCATCCGGACGTGTCCTGAGACCTAGATACGCGCGGCTACTATCAGGGTGTCGACACCCCGGGAGGATTTGCTGGATTAGCCTTACCTTAGTTCGGTATATCTTGAGCACGGGATTCCGAGGATACTCGGGTCTTCCCACTTTGGAGTTGCGACTCCGCGGATCGTGGGCTTGTAATGGGTCAAGTTGGAACACCCCTGCAGGGTTTGAACTTTCGAAAGCCATGCCCGCGGTTATGTGGCAGATGGGAGCTTGTTAATTCCGGTTGTAGATAACTTAACACAATGATACTAATACACTACCAGCGTGTGTTCCGTGACTGTCAATTTCCGAATAGGGATTCGGGAGTTGAACACGGAGGGGTTATGATTGTGAGCTTGTAGCTAGGATCACTACGTGATCACTTCTCGCCGATGCCTTCTCTTCTCGCTCTCACTTGCGTAAGCTAGATGCTAGTTGCTGCTGCAGACTTATTCTTTTCTTCAGCCTTTCCTCACCTAAAGGCTTAAATAGTTCTGTTACCCGGGAACGGGATTGCTGAGTCCTCTGTGGCTCACAGTTACTTCACACACCAGATGCAGGTCCAGCTGTGAGCTATCTAGGTGATGGCACCGAGCTGGATTGGGAGTACGACGAGGAGCGTAGTCGGTACTATGTGCGCTACCCGGACGATCAGTAGTGGAGTCTCTTACTAGGATTCGATCTGCCTGTGGTCTATTTATCTGAGTTTGGTACTTTGACATTTGGTTTTGCCCTTAGAGGGTTGTAGTGCTCTTAATGTATGATGTTTGAGACTTGTACTGTAATTCTGTGACGTGGCGAGTGTAAGCCAACTATTTTTTTTCAGTTTACTATCCCTCTTTTACATGAGTTGTGCAAAGATTACCAAACTTGAGATCATTCTAGGATGGACTTATGCCTTTAAGTCGTGCCTCGACACGTAGGAGGTATAACTCCATCCTGGGCATTACATCTCCACCTGAGCCTCCACATGCGACCGCTCCGGAGACGTGAGTGAGCACTCTGTCTGGCCGCCGGTAGCCTATACCGACACGCACACAACCGCCTGGGATGTGGTCGTCCGTGTGGGCTATGATGGCCGCGGTGCATATGGAGTCTGCAGAGCGGTATGCAACGAGTAGTCCTGTTGATGCATCCGTGGAGACACTTCGAGACAACCACATAACATGGAGTTAGCTCAAAGTTCCTCGAAGAGCTCCATGTCCCTCGGTGTCTGCGGCGATGAGTTAAACGAGGTCACTACCAAAATCATAGAGCTACCTCCGGGACAACCACGAGAGACCACATTTGCATGAGTGATATTTGTTGGAGTAGTACTAGACAAAGGTTGGTTGGATGGGTTTTCGGAGTGATCCAAGGTGTCCATGTCATCTTCCTTCTCCTTCGCATCGCCATCGTCGTCATTATCATCACCCTTGTGTCTCCAAATTAACGGTACAAAGTCTAGATCCGAAGCATAACCTGTTGGTTCCCTCCCGAACCTAATTGCATAGCCCTTGAGCTTAACCACCACATCCATAGCAACAAAAGGTCCGGCATCATCCTCGTCCTTTGCCAAAATCGAAGTGTTCGTCATAGCCACAAGAATATGGGCCAATCCACGTCGACGCTGGCTAATGCGGTCGACATTCAGGGTTTTGCTCATCAACATACGAACAACCCATAGGCCCCAAAAATGGTGCATGGTATGGGGAATCCCATTGACATGTAGCGTGCTGAAGCTCGAGCTTATGTGGGATATCATGTGACTTCCATGCGGACAAATTCATATGAGCATTAACCGACGATACGTTCATCTGAATACCATCCACCCTGTCCAAGTCCTCAAAAGAGGGGAAACTGACTAGTTAAGCATATGACCCGTGCTCAATTGCTTCCCACTTCCATTTTGTATGTATCGGGCATCTCCTGGCAATCCGCGTCTCGACCACACTAGCAGGTAGCATCAAACCAATAACCTGAACACAAGCGGTCGGTGTCTGGGCCGGCGCAAAGTGATCTTTGACAACACAATCTGGCAACTGGGCGAAGTAAGTTTCCTCTGCCCCAACTCCCGACATAAAGGATTGTTCCCATGGAGTTTAAGAACGGGTCATCGCAGCGTTGGGCGAGCAATTTTGTCACATGTATAAAAATAATGTTGCACCGTGCAATCCTTCACCGAATGTGTATCTTCTGTAAAGCCTTCAATGAATTTTGTCACATATGTAACAATATTTTGTGGATTTCACTTAGTGAGATGCATTTACTATGTCTTGTGCCTTCTTCCATAAAGCCTTCCAAATATGTTCACTTGTTTACAATATTTCTATCATCGTACATGGCACAAAAACAAACTTGAAGGAGGACAAGTAGGTGAAAGCAGTATCCCCATCAGCTCAGATTGCTCCCACAGATGAATCAGCGACCAAATTTTCTAGAACAACTTTTACCTGCATTAGACATATGCATAATACGAGAAACATAACCTAGATGTGAACCCCATCTAGTCTCTCCTGGTTGCTTCAATAACCATATCCGATTTAACCCTTCACATGTTTCAATCTGATCAATTGCTAGCAAACTTGCAATCTCAACCACTTGGGCATCATGAAGCTAATCATAGTGTTTTGAATAGGAGTTAATTGTGTTTCTTGAGCTTTACCATTTCGAGAAAGTTATATTTGTTTCTTCACCATGGCCTCTCATCATTTCCTCTTAATGCACAAGACTGCAATGTGAGCCACTGATACGTCTCCAAAGTATCTATAATTTTTTATTGTTCCATGCTATTATTTATGATGTTTTAGATGTTTAATGGGCTTTGTTATCCACTTTTATATTATTTTTGGGACTAACCTATTAACCCAAAGGCCCAGTCCAGATTGCTGTTTTTTTTGCCTATTTCAGGGTTTTACAGAAAAGGAATATCAAACGGAGTCCAAACGGAATGAAACCTTCGGGAGAGATATTTTTGGAGCAAAATACGCACGGGAGACTTGAGAACCACGGAGTAGGGAATACGTGGCGCCCACGAGGGTGGGGGTGCGCCCCCTGCCTCGTGGGCCCCACGTCTGGCCCCTGGTGCCCTCATTCCTCCTATATATACCTACGTACCCCGAAACCATCAGAACAACAGAGAAAACCCTAGTTCCACCGCCGCAACCTTCTGTTCCCGTGAGATCCCATCTTGGGGCATGTTCTGGAGCTCCGCCGGAGGGGGGATCTTCCACGGAGTGCTTCTATGTGAGGAAAGGCCAATGAAAAAAGAGATGGCCCAAAAATAATAATAGAGAGAGGATAATAATAAAAAAAGAGGGGGAAGCCCCTCCAAAAAAATGAGAGAAAAGAGAGAAGGGACAATTGCTACTATCCTTTTCCACACTTGTGCTTCAAAGTAGCACCATGTTCTTCATGATAGAGAGTCTCATGCTTAGTCGCTTTCATATACTAGTGGGAATTTTCATTATAGAACTTGGCTTGTATATTCCAACGATGGGCTTCCTCAAATGCCCTAGGTCTTCATGAGCAAGCAAGTTGGATGCACACTCACTTAGTTTTTTTGTTGAGCTTTCATACATTTTTAGCTCTAGTGCATCCGTTGCATGGCAATCCCTGCTCACTCACATTGATATCTATTGATGGGAATCTCCATAGCCCGTTGATACGCCTAGTCGATGTGAGACTATCTCCCTCCTTTTTGTCTTCTCCACAACCACCTCTCTATTCCACCAATAGTGCTATGTCCATGGCTCACGCTCATGTATTGTGTGAAAGTTGAAAGGTTTGAAAGAATAGAGTATGAAAACAAGTGCTTGGCTGAAATCGGGGTTGTGCATGATATGAATATTTTGTGTGATGAAGAGGGAGCATAGCCAGACTATATGATTTTGTAGGGATAACTTTCTTTAGCCATAGCATTTTGAGAAGACACGATTGCTTTGTTAGTATGCTTAAAGCATTATTATTTCTTATGTCAATATAGACTTTTGTCTTGAATCTTTCAGATCTGAACATTCATGCCACAATTAAGAGAATTACATTAAAAAACTATGTTGGTTAGCATTCCACATCAAAAATTCTGTTTTTATCATTTACCTACTCGAGGACGAGCAGGAATTAAGCTTGGGGATGCTTGATACGTCTCCAACGTATCTATAATTTTTGATTGTTCCATGCTATTATTTATGATGTTTTCGATGTTTAATGGGCTTTGTTATCCACTTTTATATTATTTTTGGGACTAACCTATTAACCCAAAGGCCCAGTCCAGATTGTTGTTTTTTTTGCCTATTCCAGGGTTTTACAGAAAAGGAATATCAAACGGAGTCCAAACGGAATGAAACCTTCGGGAGAGATATTTTTGGAGCAAAATACGCACGGGAGACTTGAGAACCACGGAGTAGGGCATACGTGGCACCCACGAGGGTGGGGGGCGCGCCCCCCTGCCTCATGGGCCCCACGTCTGTCCCCCAATGCCCTCCTTCCTCCTATATATACCTACGTACCCCGAAACCATCAGAACAACACAGAAAACCCTAGTTCCACCGCCGCAACCTTCTGTTCCCGTGAGATCCCATCTTGGGGCCTGTTTCGGAGCTCCGCCGGAGGGGGGATCTTGCACGGAGTGCTTCTACATCATCATCATCGCCTCACCATGAGTTGTGAGTAGTTTACCACAGACCTTCGGGTCCATAGCTAGTATCTAGATGGCTTCTTCTCTCTCTTTGGATCTCAATACCAGGTTCTCCTCGGTCTTCGAGGAGATCTATTCGATGTAATCTCTTTTTGCGGTGTGTTTGTCAAGATCCGATGAATTGTGGGTTTATGATCAAGATTATCTTTGAGAAATATTTTGTTCTTTTCTGAACTCTTTATGTATGATTATAATATCATTGCTAGTCTCTTCGAATTATTGGTTTGGTTTGGCCTACTAGATCTATAGTTCTTGCAATAGGAGAAGTGCTTGGCTTTGGGTTCAATCTTGCGGTGTCCTTTCCTAGTGACAGTAGGGGCAGCAAGGCATGTATTGTATTGTTGCCATCGAGGATAAAAAGATGGGGTTTATATCACTATGTTTGAGTTTATCCCTCTACATCATGTCATCTTGCTTAAGGCATTACTCTGTTCTTATGAACTTAATACTCTAGATGCATGCTGGATAGCGGTCGATGTGTGGAGTAATAGTAGTAGATGCAAAATCGTTTCGGTCTACTTGTCTCAGACGTGATGCCTATATAGTCTCATAATTATTCGCTTTTCTATCAATTGCTCGACTGTAATTTGATTACCCGCCGTAGAATATCGCTATTAAGAGAAGCCACTAGAGAAAACTATGGCCCACGGGTCTATTCTCAACATATCAATCTCCAACTACTTTACTTTTCCGCTTTTACTTTCTGTTCTTATATTCAAAAATACCAAAACATCAAACTATCATCTCTATCATATCTCACTTTCGTAAGTGACCGTAAAGGGATTGACAACCCCTTATCGTGTTGGCTGCGAAGTTCTTATTTGTTTGTGCAGGTGCGAGGGACTCGCGCATAGTCTCCTACTGGATTGATACCTTGGTTCTCAAAAACCGAGGGAAATACTTACGCTACTGTGCTGCATCACCCTTTCCTCTTCGAGGGAATACAACGCAAGCTCGAGAAGTAGCAGCCACTTAACAATTACAATCATTGTCCTCTGCCGCAAGCGGTCCTTTTCTTTCTCGTCATTGCTCCTCATCTCTAGAATATTTGCTAAATGGTTTGGCTGATTCAATAAAGTTTGACAATCTCTGATTGCGTTGTTTTGTTGTGAGTTGATGAGTGTTATTTTTACACTCTAACCTGAGTTTAAACTGATATATTTCATTAAAATCGAGATATTCGCCCTGATATTGTTACTAATGTCTAGAATGCATAGAGTTCCCAATATCCTATCTTCTTTTTTTTGCGGGAAATGAGCTATTTATGGATGAAACCAAGCCAATACATGTAAAGGAGTAAAGTGGAGATAGAGGAGATCAAGTGGGAGCACACCAAAAGAAACAAAGCATAAGACGGTGTTTCATACAACCTCATCTGCTCGTATCAGCGGTCGTATCACTGGTACGCGTCGGTGCGATACAAACGGTGTTTAACCCCTTTCCGCGAAGTCATTTAGAACCGTCGCCTAGTGAGTGACGGCGATAGGGGGGTCCTTCCCACACGACCCAGAAACTGTCGGTGATAGGGAGCCTTGATGCATACAGTTGTCCCTATATAACCGTTTCTGATATCTCGAATATCTCAAACGCTTCATCCTTGCTACTCGTTTGTGCTCGCATTGCCATCGCAGTCGGAGTTTTGTGGTTTTACCTAAATCTAGGCAGATTCCAGGCACGACAGTTTTCCAGGAAGATTCCAGGCACAGGAGTTTTACGATGCCTGGCATATCACAAACAATTCATTATTATAAACCGTGTACGATAGGTAGACAATCACACACATTTAGTTTTCTCGCACTGTATGTGATAGTGTCTGACATCACACACGCTTTGCAAACAGCAACTGTGTGCATTGTTACACACGTTTCCTCTCCGTGAACTATGTCGGATTATGATGTATATCGCACACGCTGTGCTTTATTAACCGTGTGCGCCGTAATGACCTGCACACCGTAATTTCACCCTAATTTAATTGCTTCTATTTAAAATTGTACCTAATTTAAACTTGAAAGTAGGGTATAGCTTTATTCATATCCATCAGGTTGAAACAAGCAATGCATTATTCGGTTCACAGGTACATTTGTTTAAGAATTACATAAGTACCAAATAAAGAATGATGAACCATGGTTCTATACTTGTACTATTACAGATGGAAAATAAAGAGTCCACAAACATTCTGGTTGCTGAACAAGGTGAAGAGGAATGGACCTATTGTGCTCTCATGGATGCAGAAGGCACGCACGACTCTAGTCCAACCCCTTGTGATGGCTGGCCGCCAATCATGTAGTTTGAGAGGTAATCTTGAGTAAACTGCTTCAGGATCCACTACAAAGGAAAAAAAGATTCAAACATTGTCATCTAACACAACTCATTATGGGCAGTAAAAAGAAGGCTACATGGTTCTTACTTACCATCCCGCCGTTCACTGTTGTCTTGCATAAAGTGTAAACAAATAGTTCGATTGACATGTTTTGAACCATTTTAATAAAAATCTTTATTAGTTTCTTCACTTGATGTTGGTTCATGATTATCTCATTGCCCCATATGCAGAAAGGGTCGAAGTGTGGATATTTGGCAATGACATATGTACCTAAAAGCACCAAGTTAATATTAGAAGCTAAAAAACAATTGCAAAATGATGTAGTACAATAGTCCCTCCATCCCATTATATAAGATTTTATTACATGTATATCTAGACATCATCAGAACATTAAGGTAAGACTCTTCCTTGTTGCTATGTAGCCTGGGATTGCATATTTAGTCATTCAGTACAATGCATGTTGCTATCTAGCTTCAGTGTGCATGCTTAAGCACGTTAGTTAAGCAAAACAAGAAGTGGAAAGGTGTGTTAACTGCATCATGCATAACATTTGAAAACAAGCAAATAGTCATTCAAACTGGTATTGTGCAGGTCTAAAGTACAATAGTTATTATTAAAAAAATGAAAACGAATGTTAACTGCAATATCCTTAACAGCAACCAAATATTGTAATTCATAGTCGAATTGTTGAAACTGTTATTGATGAAATTGAACTGCACGGCAAATAGTTGCACATATAGAGCATCACATTGTGAAGAACTGAAATAAACAAGTCGTAAGGCCATCTCTAGCCGATCCTTTAAAAGTTAAAGGACTAAAACCCTTAGTGGATATATATGTATACTCCAGCAATTTTTGGCCTTTTCTAGTCAATCCCATAAACTTAACATTTTATACTTCAATTTGATCAAGTTCAAAGCAGTTTCAACCGAAAGTAGCATGCATTCAAATGTAAACATAGATAGTTTTGCATAACTGAACATAAAACATAAATTTAAACTAAGTTAAACTACTTTCGGTCGAAGTTGAGGTTGAGCCAATCCTTCCTCGTCATGTACGGTGTGCTGCAAGCCGGGTCTGGGCCGGTGCCGTCGTCGGGGTAGTTGGGGAAGGCACTCCTCCACTCATAGACGTCGATCTCCTCATCCTCGGGGCCCACCTAGTCGCCGTCCTCGCCGCCTTCGACCTAATCATCGGAGAAGAGCGCGATAACCTTGCCGCCCTCTGCGCTGGCAAAGATCGCCCGCTCCACCTTCATGAGCTCCGGGTGCTGTCGGCGGAGCTCTTGCATGTAGGCCTAGTCGGTAGCCTCGGCCTCGAGGAGCTTCCACGCATCATGGTCCTCGCGCACCATAGCCGAGCTGACCACCCTGGCTCCGGCGGAACGAGGTGGGCTGGACGTGTGCCAAAGGGGAAATTGAGCCTAGCCGTCGCGCCGTGGTAGCTGACCTGCCAGCGGTCGTACTCCATGGCCGCGAGCTTGGCCATGTGGAAGCTACCGAGCCATCGACGGGTGTGGGTCTCTCGATCTGTAATCTCGGCGACACACATCCCCCACCACCGCTGCCGGACCCCGAGGTAGGACCTTGTTGGCTGCCAGGTCCGAGGGACGACGGAGAAGTCCTCGAACCGGCGTAGGGGTGCGGCGTCGGGCGAATCGGGGGACCGGCGACGGCGAAACGAGCCTGCGGAGGATGACAGGGACACCTCGGCGCCCACCTCGCCGGCGTCGGGCGAAAAGGCCGTGATAAACCTCTTTTTGGCCATTGGCTCCTCGAGCTCCCCGGCACACAGGCAGAGGTTGAGGATGGAGGCGGCGGCAATGGCGACGACCTACCAATGGCTTCGGGGGTGGTGTGTGTCGGTGTGAGCGGAGGTTTTGGGGAGTGTGTGGTGTGTGTGGAGGGGGGGCAAGATGGTGTTTGAGGAAATACTGCGGCAACGGAAAATTTTATAGGCGGGAGTAACAAGGTGGGTGCTACCTCTGGAGCATGCGTTGGTTTTCCCTTGAAGAGGAAAGGGTGATGCAGCAAAGTAGCGTAAGTGTTTCCCTCAGTTTTTGAGAACCAAGGTATCAATCCAGTAGGATATAACACGCAAGTCACCTAGTACCTGCACAAACAATCAAGAACCTTGCAACCAACGCGATAAAGGGGTTGTCAATTCCTTCATGGCCACTCGCAAAAGTGAGATCTGATAAAGATAATAAGATAAATATTTTTGTTATTTTTGTTGTATAGATTGGAAACTAGACTTGTAGATCGGAAACTTATATGATAGAAAATAGACCCGGGGCCATAGGTTTCACTAGTGGCTTCTCTCAAGATAGCATAAATTACGGTGGGTGAACAAATTACTGTCGAGCAATTGATAGAAAAGCACATAGTTATGAGAATATCTGGGCAATGATCATGAATATAGGCATCACGTCTGTGTCAAGTAGACTGAAACGATTTTGCATCTACTACTATTACTCCACACATCGTCCGCTATCCAGCATGCATCTAGAGTATTAAGTTCATATGAACAGAGTAATGCCTTAAGCAAGATGACACGATGTAGAGGGATAAACTCAAGCAATATGATATAAACCCCATCTTTTTATCCTTGATGGCAACAATACAATACGTGCCTTGTTGCCCCTGCTGTCACTGGGAAAGGACCCCACAAGATTGAACCCAAAGCTAAGCACTTCTCCCACTGCAAGAAAGATCAATCTAGTAGGCCAAACTAAACCGATAATTCGAAGAGACTTGCAAAGATATCAAATCATGCATATAAGAATTCAGAGAAGAACCAAATATTATTCATAGATAAACTTGATCATAAATCCACAATTCATCGGATCTCGGCAAACACACCGCAAAAGAATATTACATCGAATAGATCTCCAAGAACATCGAGGAGAACTTTGTATTGAGAATCAAAGAGAGAGAAGAAGCCATCTATCTAATAACTATGGACACGAAGGTCTGTGGTAAACTACTCACACATCATCGGAGAGGCTATGGTGTTGATGTAGAAGCCCTCCGTTGTCGATTCCCCATCCGGCGGAGCGCCGGAAAAGGCCCCAAGATGGGATCTCACGGGTAAAGAAGGTTGTGGCAGTGGAAAAGTGGTTTCGTGGCTCTCCCTGATGTTTCTTGTGACAGACTGATTTTTGCCCTCCTTTATTTGCCTGGGTTTCATTTGTATTTATTTTGAACCTGGGAATTTTTATATCTTATCATATGGACTTAAACACTTGGGTACCCTTGGCTTTCACCCAAGTGCCTCCTATCCATCTCAAATCATCTTTTCCCTCTAGTTCACTGATACATCTCCAACATATCTATAATTTTGGATTGTTCCATGCTATTATATTATCCTTCTAGGATGTCTTATGGGCTTTATTATACACTTTTATATGATTTTTGGGACTAACCTATTAACCCAGAGCCCACTGCCAGTTTTCTTTTTCTCCTGTTTTATGGTTTTACAGAAAAGGAATATCAAACGGAGTCCAATTGACGAGCCAATTTTTTATGATTTTCTCTGGACCAAAAGAAGCCCCGGAAGCAAAAGAGTTGGGCCAGGAGAGCCACGGGCTGCTCTCGAGGGTGGAGGGTGCGCCCTGGGCAGGGGGCGCGCCCCCCTATCTCGAGGACGGCCCGTAGCTCCCCTTTGCTTGGCCCCGACTCCAAAAATTCCTATAAATACTGAAACCTTCGAAAATTAACCTAGATCGGGAGTTCCACGGCCGAAAGCCTCTGTAGCCACCGAAAACCAATCTAGACCCGTTTTGGCACCCTGTCGGAGGGGGAATCCCTCTCCGGTGGCTATCTTCATTATCCCGGCGCTCTCCATGACGAGTAGGGAGTAGTCCACCCTCGGGGCTGAGGGTATGTACCAGTAGCTATGTGTTTGATCTCTCTCTCTCTCGTGTTCTTGAGGTTGCACGATCTTGATGTATCGCGAGCTTTGCTATTCTAGTTGGATCTTATGATGCTTCTCCCCCTCTACTCTCTTGTAATGGATTGAGTTTTCCCTTTGAAGTTATCTTATCGGATTGAGTCTTTAAGGATTTGAGAACACTTGATGTATGTCTTGCACGTGCTTATCTGTGGTGACAATGGGATATCATGTGATCCACTTGATGTATGTTTTGGTGATTAACTTGCGGGTTCCGTGACCTTGGGAATCTATGCATAGGGGTTGGCACACGTTTTCGTCTTGACTCTCCGGTAGAAACTTTGGGGCACTCTTTGAAGTTCTATGTGTTGGTTGAATAGATGTTTCTGAGATTGTGTGATGCATATCGTATAAGCATGCCCACTGATACTTGAGGTGACATTGGAGTATCAAGGTGACATTAGGGTTTTGATTGATTTGTGTCTTAAGGTGTTTTTCTAGTACGAACTCTATGATAGATTGAACGTTACTACGGACTCTTGAATAGATCGATTAGAAAGAATAGCTTTGAGGTGGTTTCGTACCCTACCATAATCTCTTTGTTTGTTCTCCGCTATTAGTGACTTTGAAGTGACTCTTTGTTGCATGTTGAGGGCTAGTAATATGATCCAATTATGTTATCCTTGTTGAGAGAACTTGCAGTAATGAAAGTATGAACCCTAGGCCTTGTTTCCTATCATTGCAATACCGTTTATGCTCACGTTTACCACTTGCTACCTTGCTGTTTTTATATTTTCCTTTTACAAAAACCTATATCTACCATCCATATGGCACTTGTATCACCATCTCTTCGCCGAACTAGTGCATCTATATAATTTACCATTGTATTGGGTGTGTTGGGGACACAAGATACTCTTTGTTATTTGGTTGCCGGGTTGCTTGAGAGAGACCATCTTCATCCTACGGCTCCCGCGGATTGATAAACCTTAGGTCATCCACTTGAGGGAAATTTGCTACTGTCCTACAAACCTCTGCACTTGGAGGCCCAACAACGTCTACAAGAAGAAGGGTGCGTAGTAGACATCAAGCTCTTTTCTGGCGCCGTTGCCGGAGAGGTTAGTGCTTGAAGGTATATCTTTAGATCTTGCAATCGAATCTTTTATTTTCTTGTTTTATCACTAGTTTAGTATATAAAAGAAAACTACCAAAAAAATGGAATTGAGGTTACCTCATATGCTTCATCTTTTTAATATCTTTCGTGAAAATGATGGGAAGGAAAATTGTGCTCAAGTACTAGAAGAAGAATGACATAGAATGCTTGGCATAAAATATGTGCATGATGAGCATGATTGCAATGTTGTTAGTATGAACTAGCAGGGTGACCCGCGCATTTGCGCGGCTAGATTTGATAATTTATGATATTTGCATTTTTCTTAGGTCTATTATTTTAAGTTGGTCGATCATCAGTAAACATTTCAGAAGATTATTTAACATTGAAGCCAAAAAAACATACTATGCAATAAGTTCTTTGCGTTCTTTATTGGCCCACTAAACCCTCCTACTCAAATTGTTACTTGATTTAAGTAGAGACCACATTAGCACTTACATATAATTCATCATGTAGAAATGATAAGCCAATATTAATATGTATATCTCATGGAAGAATTATTAGACTTTAGTGAACACATTGTTGTAATATGTACCAATTGTCGACGAATATGTTAGCTATGTGTAAAGGAAGATGTCATACACTGTATTTAAAAAAACCTAGGTACTTTTCTATAGTAATAAAATGACTTAATACACTTGATATATAGTTTGCTGTTTTTGACCATTACAATTGCTCATTTCGATTTCTCTTTCTTATAATTTTTCTTGCATCACAATTAGATTCTGTATGGGCTACCTTTCATATATTTTTCAAGTTATTTATCATAGGACTAACTATTTTAATATGTATAACTCATCATTACATTAGCACTTATGTACGTGGCTTACATGCCTTTTTTTCTATTTCATCTTGTGATTTTTTTCTCTTACTTAAAATTACAAATTTGGAAGATAATTTTGTGTTTTATTTATCCAATATAATTTTTGGTACATAGTATTTTCTGTATTTAGAAATATATAATTAGGATTTTCGAATATACTTCATGCGAAACCAAATTGTTAATTTCTATTATTTATTTTCCAAAAATCTCATTGTAGATTACAAAATTCTAAGTGTATTTAGTTGTCAGTCCAAACCATGCTGCTTGCATATTTAGTCATCTTCTTATATATATTAACACCGATATTTCAATCAAAATATAAAAGCCAATATGTTGTCCATCATGCATGGAAATATTGGATTGCATGGTCTCACCCATGCATCATCGCATTCTTAACCGTTGCATATGACTACTCATAAAAAACTATTGAGTATGATTTTCAATCCTCGTATTTTTTTTAGTCTACTGACATCACGTTTTGATCGTCATCAGCCCATTAGATAAGAAGTTTTAGTAAGTTTGTAACTCATTCTAGAAGCAAAGAGCCAAACAAAGATATTCTGCAAAAATAGCAGAAATATATGAAATGAAAACATGTTGCAGAACGCCCATGGATCGCGGCCACCGTTTACAGTTTCTCCAATTGATTAGATCGGGCCCATCACAAACAAAAGAAAAATTGATTAGATCAGGCATTGGAAAGCCCGGAAGTTACTTTTTTCTGAAGTCATACACGTATTTTTTTTTCTGAGTCATACACGTAAGTTGTACATACTTTGCTCACGTAGGGAATATGAATTGCTCTCTGGTTGCATGTATGATTGCCTCGCCACACATGTCTTGGCTGCAATTTATTTTCGAATAATGCATTGGAGCCACACGTTCATTAGGTTGAGGCAAAACATGATTTTGACGCATCATGCATATGCATGTATTTGAAGGAATTCACTATAGCGCAACGTATAAGGGCGCGATAGCCGCTCCTGCCACATTCATGTGACGTCTCCAGCCATATTCGCCAGCGCATGTTCACACGACCTTGCGGCCGATTATGTGGTGCTAAACGCAGTCACGCTGCAAGACTGTGGCAGCACACGTCTGTGCATTACGATTACTGTATTTCAAGCATGATGCCAGGATTTTCATGCATGTTCTTTTTTACTACTTTTTGTGGAATAATATATTTTCATGGAAAGCTCTAGGCAGTACCAGCAAGAAAAACTCTAGTAAATATTTTTCCCAAATAAAACATGTGAGCCTCGTCCATCAATTAGCCGTGACATTCCAATATACTAACATCGATCAGCCCTCATGCATGTTCTGTAAGATTCCTTTTCTTTGTGGAGTATGTCTTCACGGAAAGCTCTAGCCAGTATTTTTTTTTTCTGGAATAAAGAGTCCAAGTCCTATATGCTGCATAGTAACCCACGTTAATGTCCATGTCTAGGACTCGTACCTTTTCGGCACGTTCCTTGTCCATCAATCAGCCGTGTCCTTTCCGTATACTAACACAAATAAGTCCTGTCCGACTGCAATACTAACACATACATTGTTTTTCTTTTTGCTAGGCAACATGCACGTGCACTTTTTCTCCCATGTTAGTGTGACGTGTGCTACAAAATTGCAACATCTAATTGTCGCGCGTAACATCTGGATCTTCTTAATCTCAACCATTGTATTATGAATCAACGGAGTATATATTTTTAGCCTATGTGGATAAACGTGATGGCTTGTTTGACTCTTGTTTTAAGTATATAATAGATTCTTTGAATACCCATGATGCTAATGATATGCAAAGCCATAAGCTTGGGGAAGCTATGTTTGATGAAGATGATATGTTTAGTCCCCCAAGTTTGGATGAGCAAATTTATTATGATGAAAGCATGCCTCCTATTTATGATGATTATATTGATGAAAGTGGATTTGGAGAGTCCATGACTTTATTTAGTGATGAATCCACTATTTCAGAAGAGGTTCCAATTGATTATGAGAACAAATTTGCTATCTATGATGATTATTGTGATGACTTGTATGCTATTAAGAATAAAGATAACCATGAAACTTGTCATCATGATTTTAACTTTCAATTGGATTATGCTTCTCATGATAGTTATTTTGTTGAGTTTGCTCCCACTACTATGAATGAGAAGAATCTTGCTTATGTGGAGAGTAGTAAAATTTCTATGCAAGTAGATCATGAAAAGAATGCCTTATGTGCTGGTTATATTGTTGAATTCATTCATGATGCTACTGAAAATTATTATGAGGGAGGAACATATGCTTGTAGGAATTGCAATAATGTCAAGTTTCCTCTCTATGTTCTTAAAGTTTTGAAGTTATGCTTGTTTTGCCTTCCTATGCTAGTTGATTATCGTTCCCATAAGTTGTTTGCTTACAAAATCCCTATGCATAGGAAGTGTGTTAGAATTAAAAATGCTATTCATTTGCTTCATGATGCTCCCGTTATGTTTCAATCCTTATCTTTTATGTGAGCATCATTATGCCTAGCTAGGGGCTTTAAACGATAGCGCTTGTTGGGAGGCAACCCAACTTTATTTCAGTTTATTTGTTTTTGCTTATGTTTAGGAATAAATATTGCATATAGCTTCTGTATAGATGTGGTTTTATGTTTTAATTAGTGTTTGTGCCAAGTAGAACCTTTGGGAAGACTTGTGTGAAGTTTATGTGATCTTGCTATGAAAAACAGAATCGTTAGCGCTCGCTAAAGTGGTCTTTAGATTTTACTGGAGCGAGCTTTTTAGTTGATTCTTTTTGCAGATGATTGGTAGACAAATTCCGCAAATTTAACAATTTAGTTTGAATTTTTTGGGGTTATGGAAGTAGGCGAAACCTGCAGATTACTACAGACTGTTCTGTTTTTGACAGATTCTGTTTTTCGTGTGTTGTTTGCTTATTTCAATGCATCTATGAGTAGTATTGGGAAGTATGAATCATAGAGAAGTTGGAATACAGTAGGTTTAACACCAATATAAACAAAGAATGAATTCATTGCAGTACCTTTGAGTAGTGGTTTGCTTTCTTATACTAACGGAGCTCATGAGAATTTTTGTCTAAGTTTTGTGTTGTGAAGTTTTCAAGTTTTGAGTATTCCTTTGATGGACTATGGAACAAAGAGTAGAAAAGGCATACGATTGGGGATGCCCATGGCACCCCAAGTAAATTCAAGATAATCAAAATCCTAAGCTTGGGGATGCCCCGGGAAGGCATCCCCTCTTTCGTCTTCATCCATCGGTAACTATACTCGGAGCTATATTTTTATTCACCACATGATATGTGTTTTGCTTGGAGCGTCAATTTAGTTTATTTTGTTTTGCTTGCTGTTTAAATAATATCCCAAGATCTGAAGTTCTTAAATGTTAGAGAGTCTTCACATAGTTACATAATTATTCAACTACTCATTGATCTTCACTTATATCTTTCGGAGTAGTTTGTTGTTTGCTCTAGTGCTTCACCTATATCTGTTAGAGCACGGCGGTGGTTTTATTTTGAAGAAATAGATGAACTCTCATGCTTCACTTATATCCTTTTGAGAGTATATTAAAACAACATGGTAATGTGTTTAGGCTAAGAAACTAGTCTTCACATGATAGACATCCAATGTCAATGTAGTAAAATAATTCACACCAAGTGCATTGAATAGAATGAGATGTTGGATGCTTGATAATTGTTTTGAGACATGAGGATAGTGACATTAGAGTCATGCTAGTGGAGTTATTATGAAATTGAGAAATACTTGTGTTAAGGTTAGTGATTCCCTTAGCATGCACGTTTGGTGAACCATTGTGTGACTAAGTTAGAGCATGAGGTATTTGTAGAGTGTCAACCTTTGTGTGGAGGTCGGGGGCTCGCGATGGTTAACTCCTATCAACCTCCCCCCTAGGAGCATGCGTTGATTGCTTTGTTTTGATGACTCGTAGATTTTTGCAATAAGTATATGAGTTCTTATGACTAATGTTGAGTCCATGGATTATACGCACTCTCACCCTTCCACCATTGCTAGCCTCTCTTGTACCGCGCAACTTTCGCCGGTGCCATAAACCCACCATATTGTTCCTCAAAACAGCCACCATATTGTTCCTCAAAACAGCCACCATACCTACCTATCATGGCATTTCCATAGCCATTCCGAGATATATTTCCATGCAACTTTCCACCGTTCCGTTCATATGGCACGCATCATATTGTCATATTGCCATGCATGATCATGTAGTTGACATCGTATTTGTGATAAAGCCACCATGCATAATTCTTCATACATGTCACTCTTGATTCATTGCACATCCCGGTACACCGCCGGAGGCATTCATATAGAGTAATACTTTGTTCTAGTATGGAGTTGTAAATCAATGAAAGTGTGATGATCATCATTATTAGAGCATTGTCCCATGTGAGGAAAGGCTAAATATAGAAAGCCCCTCCAAAAAAAGAAGAAGGAAAGGCAAAAAAAAAGCCCAAAAGAAAGGGAAAACAAGAAAGAAAAAAAGGAAAAAAAGAAAAAAAGAAAAGAAAAAAAGGGACAATTGCTATTATCTTTTTCCACACTTGTGCTTCAAAGTAGCACCATGTTCTTCATGATAAAGAGTCTCATCTTTAGTCACTTTCATATACTAGTGGGAATTTTCATTATAGAACTTGGCTTGTATATTCCAACGATGGGCTTCCTCAAATGCCCTAGGTCTTCATGAGCAAGCAAGTTGGATGCACACCCACTTAGTTTCTTTTGTTGAGCTTTCATACATTTTTTAGCTCTAGTGCATCCGTTGCATGGCTATCCCTACTCACTCACATTGATATCTATTGATGGGCATCTCCATAGCCCGTTGATACGCCTAGTCGATGTGAGACTATCTCCCTCCTTTTTGTCTTCTCCACAACCACCTCTATTCGACCCACAGTGCTATATCCATGGCTAACGCTCATGTATTGCGTGAAAGTTGAAAGGTTTGAAAAGATAGAGTATGAAAACAAATGCTTGGCTGAAATCGGGGTTGTACATGATATGAGTATTTTTGTGTGATAGCAAGGGAGCATAGCCAACTCTATATGATTTTGTACGGATAACTTTCTTTAGCCATAGTATTTTGAGAAGACATGATTGCTTTGTTAGTATTGCTTGAAGTATTATTATTTCTTTTGTCAATATAGACTTTTATCTTGAATCTTTCAGATCTGAACATTCATGCCACAATTAAGAGAATTACATTGAAAAACTATATTGGTTAGCATTCCACATCATTCTTTCTTTATCATGTACCTACTCGAGGAAGAGCAGGAATTAAGCTTGGGGATGCTTGATACGTCTCTAATGTATCTATAATTTTTGATTGTTCCATGCTATTATATTATCCTTCTAGGATGTATTATGGGCTTTATTATACACTTTTATATGATTTTAGGGACTAACCTATTAATCCAGAGCCCAGTGCCAGTTTATATTTTTCTCCTGTTTTAGGGTTTTACAGAAAAGGAATATCAAATCGAGTCCAATTGACAAGCCAATTTTTTATGATTTTTTCTGGACCAAAAGAAGCCCCCGAAGCAAAAGAGTTGGGCCAAGAGAGCCACGTGCTGCTCTCGAGGGTGGAGGGCGCGCCCTGGGCAGGGGGCCGCGCCCCCCTATATCGAGGACGGCCCGTAGCTCCCCTTTGCTTGGCCCTGACTCCAAAAATTCCTATAAATACTGAAACCTTTGGAAATTAACCTAGATCGGGAGTTCCGCCACCGAAAGCCTCTGTAGCCCCCGAAAACCAATCTAGACCCGTTCTGGCACCCTACCGGAGGGGGGAAGCCCTCTCCGGTGGCTATCTTCATCATCCCGGCGCTCTCCATGACGAGAAGGGAGTAGTCCACCCTAGGGGCTGAGGGTATGTACCAGTAGCTATGTGTTTGATCTCTCTCTCTCTCGTGTTCTTGAGATGGCACGATCTTGATGTATCGCGAGCTTCGATATTCTAGTTGGATCTTATGATGCTTCTCCGCCTCTACTCTCTTGTAATGGATTGAGTTTTCCCTTTGAAGTTATCTTATCGGATTGAGTCTTTAAGGATTTGAGAACCCTTGATGTATGTCTTGCACGTGCTTATCTGTGGTGACAATGGGATATCATGTGATCCACTTGATGTATGTCTTGGTGATCAACTTGCAGGTTTCGTGACCTTGGGAATCTAAGCATAGGGGTTGGCACATGTTTTCGTCTTGACTCTATGGTAGAAACTTTGGGGCACTCTTTGAAGTTCTATGTGTTGGTTGAATAGATGTTTCTGAGATTGTGTGATGCATATCGTATAATCATGCCCACGGATACTTGAGGTGACATCGGAGTATCTAGGTGACATTAGGGTTTTGATTGATTTGTGTCTTGAGGTGTTATTCTAATACGAACTCTATGATAGATTGAACGTTACTACAGACTCTTGAATAGATCGATCAGAAAGAATAGCTTTGAGGTGGTTTCGTACCCTACCATAATCTCTTCGTTTGTTCTCCGCTCTTAGTGACTTTGGAATGACTCTTTGTTGCATGTTGAGGGCTAGTAATATGATCCAATTATGTCATCCTTGTTGAGAGAACTTGCACTAGTGAAAGTATGAACCATAGGCCTTGTTTCCTATCATTGTAGTACCGTTTATGCTCATGTTTACCACTTGCTACCTTGCCGTTTTTATATTTTCCTTTTACAAAAACCTATATCTACCATCTATATTGCACTTGTATCACTATCTCTTCGCCGAACTAGTGCACCTATACAATTTACCATTGTATTGGGTGTGTTGGGGACACAAGAGACTCTTTGTTATTTGGTTGCAGGGTTGCTTGAGAGAGACCATCTTCATCCTACGCCTCCCGCGGATTGATAAACCTTAGGTCATCCACTTGAGGGAAATTTGCTACTGTCCTACAAACCTATGCACTTGGAGGCCCAACAACGTCTACAAGAAGAAGGGTGCGTAGTAGACATCATTCACTCTAATATAATTTATGGATTATTTTTCTTATTTGAAAAATATTCACTTTGCCCTCCAAAACCCTAGCCAAACCCTTGGTGCTCCAAAGCAACCCCTATTTTTCTAGCTCACAAAAATCTGAGGAAATTCATAAATATTCTTTGGACCCTAGGACACATTCCTAAGCAAAAATATTGCACCACTTTTTGGAATATTTTTGCTACAGAAATTCTTTTCTATTCTGGACAGAAATGGTAGTTTTTACACCAACTACCATTTTACTTGATCCATTGCTTCTGAAACTCCTTGTGCATCTTCACCTTAGTAACTCATGGCTAGCCTCCAAAGCACAGCCTCCAACTCTTAGCCATTTTACCCCAGTAAACTCCTCAAAGTTTCTGTCCAAAAACTTACCAGGCGTATGATTTTCTTTCTACTGCGTCTGGAAACAAACCAACCATGGGTAACTCTCCTATCTACCACGAACAACACGCCAGACACAAATTTTGGCACCAAGTCAGCCAGTAGGCATAGTTTGCGCGGTGACCATGCGTGTACACCATGCCATGGCTGTCTGTCGGCGTGCTCTGGATGCCGCCAAGCACTCTGTTGAGCGCGTGCTCGCTTTCGCGCGTGCCCGAGCGTGCCAGCTCGCGCCACCATCCTCGTCTTCACCTCTACAGCCCCCCTCTGGCGCTCGCATACGCCGGAGCTCGCCGCAGTGAGCACGGGTGCGGTCCGGCCAAGGCAACAATGCGGTGCGCACTGTGCTTGTTGCCACCCCAGCGCCCCTGTGCTCGTCTCCGTCCGTCCACAGCTCCCGCGTGACCCCGTCGCCTTCTTCCCCCCTCTCACTGACGCCATTCGTCGCCGGGTGCAGCATCCAGGTGTCACCGGCGGAGCCCCGTTCCCCCCTCTCGGCTCGCCTATATATAGGCCCCCTCCCAGCCTCCCCGAGCACCCAACTCCACTCCCACACACACCTAGACTGTGTAGAACCCCATGGCCCGGCCGGGCAGGCCCCAGGCCGCCGTCCCCGAGCTCAAGGTCACCGGCGATCCCCTCGGGTCGTCGCGGTAGCTCCAGACCCCCTCAGGCTAGGGCGACCCTACCAGAGCCTCCGCCACTCTTTGGTGGAGCCGTTCCACCTAATTGGAGCTGCTGGAGACGCCGTTGCACGCCGTCTTCTTCAACTCCGACGACCATCATGTTCTGCCTCTGCCTGCGAGCTCTTTTCCGACGACGTCCGACCACCCCTAGCTACCCTACGGGTATGGGCAGGTGCGCCTCGACCCCCTCCGTCGATCTATCCCTCCCATCTTGGCCAAGGAGCCGCGTCACCGACGTGCGCTCCGGCGAGGCCGCGATCGCCCCTGCTTTTCCCCCTCTCTCCCCCTCACCTGACTAGCGGGACCCGTTAGTCAGCCTCTCCGTACCCGCGCGAAGCGGTACGAGTGGTGGCGCTCTGGGCTTTTACGCCTTCGACGTCACCCCCCTAGTCTGTTTATTTAATTTCTAAATTTAAATATATTCCAAAGAACTTTAAACTGCAATAACTTTTTCCCTTAAGTCCAAATGAATTGATTCTTTTTGCATTGTATTCTCTGTGAAGAAGTCTTGCAGCACACCAAAAATGAGACTATTTGGTGCTGTGTAGATTTTCTGATGAATTTTTGAATGATTCTTGATATTTTATTTTTGTACTTTTAATTATTTTCAGAAGGTGAAGCTTGCCCTGAGGATCACCAGGAGGCTTGTGAGCCTCATTTGCATTAAGGCAAGCCACATCAACATTTTCATAGTGCCATGTCAATATTTGTGATTGTCCAACTTGAAAGAATGATTTACTTTATGCCTATGAATTATTTTTGTTAAATACTTTCTGTTGGTTGCTTTATTTTGTTGTTTCATTTAGTTTACAGAAAGTTGGAGTTTGGTTTAAGTTATTAAGATATCTAGAAGAAAGTTTGGATCATTGAGAACTATTATGGATATGCATATGAATAGCTATGTGGATTTACTTTCTTTTACACAAATATTATGATAAAATTTTGTTTAGAATATGTCATGTCTATAACTGAAAGTATCATAACCAGAGTAATATTAAAGTTGTGATGTTTATATTTAGTAGACTAAAATTGACCCCGTTATTTTTGTAGTACATTTTGGTATGGCATTGTAGTTATTTTTTGTTCGCAATGCATTTTGGTATGTTGCATTCCATGGCATTATATGACACCGGTTATCTATTTTTCTTTAAGGTGAAACTGTTAATAACTCAACTTGAATAAATTGTTGACCGGGTCATGGTGCCACTGAATCGAGTCTTTTCCTAGTGCAACCACATTTGCCTTTATGGGAAGGTCTTTATTTGGTCCATTGTCATGCCTCTTGTCGGTACCTCCAAATAGGGAAGGTTATGGGCATGCAGTACCCTGGCCCGGTAAGCAGACATAACCTTGTGTGCCCGTTGTTAATTTTATGGTACCGAATCCACGTTTGGGACAATTGCTATTTGGCCACGACGGTGGTCGGTCTGCCTTTGGTAGGCACAGGGCCACCCAGGACTGTTCCAGTGGAAATGAGTCGGAGTGGCCGGGGAGTGTCATGACAATGGAAGGGTTTTGTCGAAATGCCGTTGGTCCACCCGAATGGGAGAACGAGGTCATGGGTTTCGTGGTGTGGATACAGTGCACTACCTCTGCAGAGTGTAATAAATCTATCGATAGCCGAGTCCACGGTCACGGACACGCTCGAGAGTAAGTCACACCATGGGTCAACGTATAATAAAATTTTTCTTACTAAGTTCTAAATGTTTGTGCTATATAAACGGTGGAAGAGCCACCAAGATGATTTGAGACCAAGTAAGGTCAGGGTGGTGATCACCGGAAAGATCACGATGTATGTCCTGTTAATATGAAAAAGTTGTAGTTTAATAAAAATCATCCTGAGTAAGTGAGACCGAGGTTCTGTTTTCACAAAGGCATGAGTACATCATGTTAGTTAACATATATCCCAGTTTGTTGCTGCATTTTAACAATTGAATAATTATCATGATATTGTTTGTCATTATGATTTTTGTTTGCTGTAAGCTTGCAAGTACATTCAATGTACTGACCTGGCGTGTCATGCCAGATTTCAGGAAAGTTCCGCTGGAAAGGAGTGACGTCCGAGTCTAGCCCTTGTCCACATCGGTGTCCCTGTGAGATGGAGTTCCGCTACGAAGTCGTTCTGCTGCTGCGTAGTTTATGACCGAGGCCTTCTATGTTCATTAAATAATGTACATATTGTCCAGCCGCACCGTGTGTGCCGCTTGGCCTTGCTACCTGTTGTAATGTAAAACTTTGGTCTGCTAGTATCAATAAAGCGGTTGCTTTCTGTACCAAGATGTGGTGTGTTGCTAGAAGACAAGGTCTCTGGGCTGGCAATGCAAGGTAAACCGGTCGCTCTGATCCGGGGTGCCACAACGCTTGGTATCAGAGCCGCGCTGACTGTAGGATGCGTTAGACTAAGACATGCTAATTAAATGCCAGATACGCGCTTAGTTTGAGAGCTGGTAGTCTGTGTAGCTGGTTATTGCTTTGCATATACTGTTTTATTTTTATGCTAACCCAATGATGGTTGTGAGTGTAGATGGCTCCAGTGCCGTATCCGTGCCAGTTGCAGCTGATGCCGTACACGTCACCGCACCTCCTTCGTAACGTGTGGCGTCGGCTGTACCCTCATGGAGACGACCCAGTTTATCGCGTGTACCGGGAGCATCTAGCAGACTCAATTTATGAATATCAGGCAGTGGTGACTCTGCGTGTCAGTTCTGACTCCAGCTCTTACACTCGTACCTCTCGGAGCGGTTATGCTTCTACCGCTTCGTAGGCCGTCCAGTTTGCTGCATTCGAGAACCTTGTTGAGCTCCGTCACAGCGAGGTCCGCATGCAGAACCACCCATGTTTCCAATACTATCCCTCTCTGCACGACAACGGTCGTGTCCATTTCCCTGAAATTGATCCGGAGTCTGATAGTGTTGCTAGCCATCTTTCCCGTTATATTACTGCTAGCTACCTCATGATCCATGAGCTGGCTCGCGAGTTGACTAACACTCGTATTGCTTTAGCCACTACTAGGTCTGTCACCATTCCCGCCTCCATGGGATTTACCTCTTACGTCCCCAGTTCCGTTTCCCCTACTTCACCAGTAACCCCTCCCAGTAGCTCGGGCACCTCGACCATAACTCCTCTTAGTGCCCCTGCGGAGTGGATCTCACTTCTCACTACCCCTGCAGCTCCTATGATCCACCCAACTCCCGCCCCGGAAGGAGAGCCTCCGAGGCAGCGTTGCCATGTTACCTTTAACCCCGAGGTTTCAGTTAACGTCGTCAGTTCAGGACCTGAGTCCACTTTAGGAGAGGACCCCGCAGCACCCGCAGAGCAGTAGAGCTCCAGAGTATTCGCAGTTGTCAGACTGATGTATGAATGTAGATGTACGAGTCATGGTGTTCCGTTTCATGTATGAGAGTAGTGTAACCGGGCATGTTAATTTCTTTTCATGTATGCGTCCCTGTATCATTATGCTGAAGCTGTGTTTCCTTTACTCGCTGTCTTTCTTCGCAATTTTGGTTTCCCTCGAGTTTTGTTACTGGCTTTCCCCAAGAATTTTATTTTTCTTTTGAATGTTTCTCATCTTGGTTGCGTTGTCTTGGGAAAAATCCATAATAGGATGACGCGGGGAGGCAACAGTAGCAGTGCTCACGAGGATGTACCTGTTCGTTGCTCTGCTCGACAGGCAGGACACTCCCCCGAGCCGTACATACCACCGCCTCCACCGCCAAAAGTCAGCCTACCGCTAAGCAAATTCTGCGTATGTTTGAAGAAAGAAGAAGCAATGATCTACTTGAGATATTAAAAAGTGTTCAAGCTATGGTTGGTCAGAATGGAAATCAGAACGGTCATTACTCCAAGCTATCAGATTTTCAGAGAACTCGGCCTCCCAGTTTTAGTCAGGCTGTTGACCCTTTGGATAGCGACGATTGGTTGCGAACCATTGAGAGAAAGCTTGAGATTGCCCGTACTGCAGAAGAGGACAAAGTTCCATATGCAACTCGCTATCTTGAAGCCGCTGCTGCCATATGGTGGGAAAATACAAAAGACATGTGGCCTGCTGATGAAGCACTTATCTGGACAAAATTCAAGGATCAGTTCCGAAAATATCACATCCCTACTGGAATTATGAAAACCAAGCAGCGTGAATTTCTTGCACTCACCCAAGGAAATCTGTCCGTGGGAGAATATTTGCAGAAATTCAACCATCTGGCCTGTTATTCCCTGTATGACGTGGCTGTTGGGGAACGTAGCATAATTCACAAATTTCTACGCTTTCACCAAGATCCAACTATGGAGACATCTAGCAACGAGCAAGTAAGAGTGCATCTACATACCGTTATGGAGATTGCGAGCGGAAGCTTTCAACGAAGCGTGGATGAAGTAGTCGTACTCTTCACGTTCTTCGTCACCGATGATCTAGCGCCGAACGGACGACACCTCCGCGTTCAACACACGTACGGTGCAGCAACGTCACCTCCTTCTTGATCCAGCAAGGGGGGAGGAGAAGTCGTTAGAGATCCGGCAGCACGACGGCGTGATGACGGATGCAGTGGAGATCGCAGCAGGGCTTCGCCGGGCGCCCTGTGTGGGAGTATGGAGGTGTGACGGGAGGGGGAGAGGCGCCAGGGCTTGGGTGAGGCTGCCCTCTCCCCTCCCACATATATATAGGGGTCCAGGGGGTGCGCGATCTGCAGGGGGGGCGGCGGCCAGGGGGGAGTCCTTGCCCCCCAAGGCAAGTGGTGGCCCCCCTCCCCTTAGGGTTTTAACCCTAGGCGCATGGGGAGGTGGGCCCCTAGTGGCGCGCCAGCCCAGAGGGGCTGGACACTTCCAATTGCGTCCTAGGGGCCCCACCGGGATGGGTGGCCCCACCCGGTGGACCCCCGGGGCCCCTCCGGTGGTCCCGGGACGCTCCCGGTGACCCCCGGAGATCACCCGATGGCCGAAACTGGACTTCCTATATATCAATCTTTACCTCCGGACCATTCCGGAACTCCTCGTGACGTCCGGGATCTCATCCGGGACTCCGAACAACTTTCGGGTTTCCACGTGCATTTATCTCTATGACCCTAGCGTTGCCGAACCTTAAGTGTGTAGACCCTACGGGTTCGGGAGACACGTAGACATGACCGAGACCACTCTCCGGTCAATAACCAACAGCGGGATCTGGATACCCATGTTGGTTCCCACGTGTTCCTCGATGATCTTCATCGGATGAACCACTGTGTCAAGGATTCACTTAATCCCGTACGTTATTCCCTTTGTCCATCGGTACGGTACTTGCCCGAGATTCGATCGTCGGTATTCCCGATACCTTGTTCAATCTCGTTATGGCAGGTCTCTTTACTCGATCCGTAATCCATCATCCCGTGACTAACTACTTAGTCACATTGAGCTCATTATGATGATGTCTTACCGAGTGGGCCCAGAGGTACCTCTCCGTCATACGGAGTGACAACATCCCAGTCTCGGTTCGTACCAACTCAACTGATACTTTCGGAGATACCTGATGCGTACCTTTATAGCCACCCAGTTACGTTGTGACGGTTGGCACACCCAAAGTACTCCTACGGTATCTGGGAGTTGTACAACCTCATGGTCTAAGGAATAAATACTTGACACCGAAAAGCTTATGCATTACGAACTATACGATCTCGTGTTATGCTCAAGTTTGGGTCTTGTCCATCACATCATTCTCCTAATGATGTGATCCCGTTATCACTGACATCTCATGTCCATGGTCAGGAAACCGTGACCATCTGTTGATCAACGAGCTGGTAACTAGAGGCCTACCAGGGACTCATTTTGGTCTATGTATTCACACATGTATCGCTGTTTCCGTACAATACAATTCAAGCATGAATAACAGACAATTATCATGAACAAGGAGATATAATAATAATGCTTTTATTATTGCCTCTAGGGCATATCTCCAACAGTCTCCCACTTGCACTAGAGTCAATAATCTAGTTACATTGTTATGAATCGAACACCCATAGAGTTCTGGTGTTGATCATGTTTTGCTCGTGAAAGAGGTTTAGTCAACGGGTCTGCGACATTCAGATCCGTATGCACTTTACAAATATCTATGTCTCCATCCTGAACATAATTCCGGATGGAGTTGAAACGGCGCTTGATGTGCTTGGTCTTCTTATGAAACCTGGGCTCCTTGGTAATAGCAATAGCACCAGTGTTGTCACAGAAGAGAGTCATCGGGCTTGACGCGCTTGGAATGACTCCTAGGTCGGTGATGAACTCCTTCATCTAGACTCCTTCCTGCGCTGCTTCAGAAGCAGCTATGTACTCCGCTTCACATGTAGACGCTGCCACCACGCTCTGTTTGCAACTGCACCAGCTGACTGCCCCTCCATTCAAAATATACACGTATCCGGTTTGAGACTTAGAGTCATCCAGATCTGTGTCGAAGCTAGCATCAACGTAACCCTTTACGACGAGTTCTTCGTCACCTCCATAAACAAGAAACATATCCTTAGTCCTTTTCAGGTACTTCAGGATGTTCTTGACTGTCCAGTGTTCCGTACCGGGATCACTTTGGTACCTCCCTACCAAACTTATGGCAAGGTTCACATCAGGTCTGGTACACATCATGGCATACATGATAGAACCTATGGCCGAGGCATAGGGAATGACACTCATCTTTTCTCTATCTTCTACCGTGGTCGGCGACTGAGCCTTGCTCAATCTCATACCTTGCAAAACAGGCAAGAATCCTTTCTTTGACTGATCCATATTGAACTTCTTCAATATTTTGTCAAGGTATGTACTTTGTGAAAGACCAATGAGGCGTCTCGATCTATCTCTATAGATTTTGATGCCTAATATGTAAGCAGCTTCTCCAAGGTCCTTCATTGAAAAACTTTTATTCAAGTAGGCCTTTACATTTTCCAAGAATTCTATATCATTTCCCATCAGCAATATGTCATCCACATATAATATGAGAAATGCCACAGAGCTCCCACTCACTTTCTTGTAAATACAGGCTTCTCCATAAGTCTGTATAAAGCCAAACGCTTTGATCACCTCATCAAAGCGAATATTCCAACTCTGAGATGTTTGCACCAGCCCGTAAATCGAGCGCTGGAGCTTGCATACCTTGTCAGCGTTCTCTGGATCGACAAAACCTTCCGGTTGCATCATATACAACTCTTCCTTGAGGAAGCCATTAAGGAATGCTGTTTTGACGTCCATTTGCCATATCTCATAATCATAGAATGCGGCAATAGCTAACATGATTCTGGCTGACTTCAGCATCGCTACGGGAGAGAAAGTCTCGTCGTAGTCAATCCCTTGAACTTGTCGATAACCCTTAGCGACAAGCCGAGCCTTATAGATGGTCACATTACCATCCGCGTCTGTCTTCTTCTTAAATATCCATTTGTTTTCTATGGCGTGCCTGTCATCAGGCAAGTCCACCAAAGTCCATACTTTGTTTTCATACATGGATTCTATCTCGGATTTCATGGCTCCAAGCCATTTATTGGAATCTGGGCCCGCCATTGCTTCTTCATAGTTCGAAGGTTCACCGTTGTCTAACAACATGATTTCTAGGACAGGGTTGCCGTACCACTCTGGTGCGGAACGTGCCCTTGTGGACCTTCGAAGTTCAGTAGTAACTTGATCTGTTTCTCCATGATCATTGTCATCAACTTCCTCCCTTGTCGATGCAGGCACCTCAGGAACAGTTTCCTGTGCTGCGCTACTTTCCGGTGCAGGAGGGGTGACTGTCACCTCATCAAGTTCTACTTTCCTCCCACTCACTTCTTTCGAGAGAAACTCTTTCTCCAGAAAGCATCCATTCTTGGCAACAAAGACTTTTGCCTTTGGATCTGTGGTAGAAAGTGTACCCAATTGTTTCCTTTGGGTATCCTATGAAGACGCATTTTTCCGATTTGGGTTCGAGCTTTTCAGGTTGAAGTTTCTTGACATAAGCATCGCAACCCCAAACTTTTAGAAACGACAGCTTCGGTTTCTTGCCAAACCAAAGTTCATACGGAGTCGTCTCAACGGATTTCGACGGAGCCCTATTTAAAGTGAATGCGGCAGTCTCTAAAGCATAACCCCAAAAAGATAGCGGTAAATCGGTGAGGGACATCATAGATCGCACCATGTCCAACAGAGTATGATTTCGACGTTCGGACACACCGTTACGTTGAGGTGTTTCGGGCGGTGTCAATTGTGAAACAATTCCACAGCTCCTAAGGTGTGTGCCAAATTCATGACTTAAATATTCACCCCCACGATCCGATCGCAAGAACTTTATTTTTCTGTCACGTTGATTCTCAACCTCATTCTGAAATTCCTTGAACTTCTCAAAGGTCTCAGACTTGTGTTTCATCAAATAGATATACCCATATCTACTCAAGTCATCTGTGAGGGTGAGAACATAACGATAGCCTCCGCGAGCCTCAACACTCATTGGACCGCACACATCGGTATGTATGATTTCCAACAAGTTGGTCGCTCGCTCCATTGTTCCGGAGAATGGAGTCTTGGTCATCTTGCCCAAGAGGCACGGTTCGCACGTGTCAAATGATTCATAATCAAGAGACTCCAGAAGTCCATCTGAATGGAGCTTCTTCATACGTTTGACACCAATATGACCAAGGCGGCAATGCCACAAGTATGTGGGACTATCATTATCAACTTTACATCTTTTGGCATCTACACTATGAATATGTGTATTACTACGTTCGAGATCCATCAAAAATAAACCATTGACCAGCGGGGCATGACCATAAAACATATCTCTCAAATAAATAGAACAACCATTATTCTCCGATTTGAAAGAGTAGCCATCTCGCATAAGACGAGATCCAGAAACAATGTTCATGCTCAAAGCTGGTACTAAATAACAATTATTCAGGTTTAAAACTAATCCCGAGGGTAGATGTAGAGGCAGTGTGCCGACGGCGATCACATCGACCCTGGAACCATTCCCGACGCGCATCGTCACCTCATCCTTCGCCAGTCTCCGTTTATTCCGCAGCTCCTGTTTCGAGTTACAAATGTGAGCAACTGCACCAGTATCGAATACCCAGGAGCTACTACGAGTGCTGGTAAGGTACACATCAATAACATGTATATCATATATACCTTTGACGTTGCCGGCCTTCTTGTCTGCTAAGTATTTGGGGTAGTTCCGCTTCCAGTGACCCGTTCCCTTGCAATAAAAGCACTCTGTCTCAGGCTTGGGTCCATACTTTGGCTTCTTCCCGGCAACAGACTTGCCAGGCGCGGCAACTTGCTTGCCGTCCTTCTTGAAGTTCTTCTTACCCTTGCCTTTCTTGAACTTAGTGGTTTTATTGACCATCAACACTTGATGTTCTTTCTAGATGTCCACCTCCGCTGATTTCAGCATCGAATACACCTCGGGAATGGACTTCTCCATCCCCTGCATATTGAAGTTCAACACGAAGCTCTTGAAGCTTGGTGGGAGCGACTGGAGGATTCTGTCAACGACCGCTTCATATGGGAGATTCATTCCCAGCTGAGACAAGCGATTGTGCAATCCTGAAATCTTGAGGATGTGCTCACTGACAGAACTGTTCTCCTCCATCTTACAGTTGTAGAATACGTCGGAGACATCATATCTCTCGACTCGGGCATGAGCTTGGAAAACCATTTTCAGCTCTTCGAACATCTCATATGCTCCGTGGTGCTCAAAACGTTTTTGGAGCCCCGACTCTAAGCTGTAAAGCATGCCGCACTGAACCGGGGAGTAATCATCACTACGTGACTGCCAGATGTTCAAAACGTCTTGGGCCGCATCGGGAGCAAGTGCATCACCTAGCGGTGCTTCTAGGACATATGATCTCTTGGCAGCTATGAGGATAATCCTCAGGTTACGGACCCAATCCGTATAGTTGCTACCATCGTCTTTCAGCTTGGTTTTCTCTAGGAACGCGTTGAAGTTGAGGGAAACCTGAGCGTGGGCCATTTGATCTACAAGAGATATTGTAAAGAATTTAGACTAAGTTCATGATAATTAAGTTCATCTTAATCAAATTTTAATGAACTCCCACTCAGAATGACATCTCTCCAGTCATCTAAGTGATACACGATCCGAATCGACTAGCCCGTGTCCGATCATCACGTGAGACGGACTAGTCATCAACGGTGAACATCTTCATGTTGATCGTATCTTCTATACGACTCGTGTTCGACCTTTCGGTCTTCTGTGTTCCGAGGCCATGTCTGTACATGCTAGGCTCGTCAAGTGAACCCTAAGTGTATCGCGTGTGTAAATCTGTCTTACACCCGTTGTATGCGAACGTTAGAACCTATCACACCCGATCATCACGTGGTGCTTCGGAGCAACGAGCTTTAGCAACGGTGCACAGTTAGGGGAAACACAATACTTGAAATTTTAGTGAGAGATCATCTTATTTACTACCGTCATTCTAAGTAAACAAGATGCATAAACATGATAAACATCACATGCAATCAATTAAAGTGACATGATATGGCCAATATCATCTTGCTCCTTGGATCTCCATCTTCGGGGCACCATGATCATCTTGTCACCGGCTCGACACCATGATCTTCATCATCATGATCTCCATCATCGTGTCTTGAAGAAGTCGTCACGCCAACTATTACTTCTACTACTATAGCTAACGTTTAGCAACGAAGTAAAGTAATTACATGGCGTTATTCAGTGACACGCAGGTCATACAATAATTAAGACAACTCCTATGGCTCCTGCCGGTTGTCAAGTTCATCAACATGCAAGTCGTGATTCCCTATTACAAAAACATGATCAATCTCATACATCACATATATCATTCATCACATCTTCGTTTTGGCCATACCACGTCACATAGCACATGCTGCAAAAACAAGTTAGACGTCCTCTAATTGTTGTTGCAAGTTTTACGTGGCTTCTATAGGATTTCTAGCAAGAACGTTTCTTACCTACGCCAAAACCACAACGTGATTTGTCAACTTCTATTTACCCTTCATAAGGACCCTTTTCATCGAATCCGATCCGACTAGAGTAGGAGAGACAGACACCCGCCAGCCACCTTATGCATCTAGTGCATGTCTGTCGGTGGAACCAGTCTCACGTAAGCGTACGTGTAAAGTCGGTCCGGGCCGCTTCATCCCACAATACCGCCGAATCAAGATTGACTAGTAACGGTAAGAAAGTTGAACAAAATCAAACGCCCACAACTGCTTTGTGTTCTACTCGTGCAAGATGCTACGCATAAAACCTAGCTCAGATGCCACTGTTGGGGAACGTAGCATAATTCAAAAATTTCTATGCTTTCACCAAGATCCAACTATGGAGACATCTAGCAACGAGCAAGTAAGAGTGCATCTACATACCGTTATGGAGATTGCGAGCGGAAGCTTTCAACGAAGCGTGGATGAAGTAGTCGTACTCTTCACGTTCTTCGTCACCGATGATCTAGCACCGAACGGACGGCACCTCCGCGTTCAACACACGTACGGTGCAGCAACGTCACCTCCTTCTTGATCCAGCAAGGGGGGAGGAGAAGTCGTTAGAGATCCGGCAGCACGACGGCGTGATGACGGATGCAATGGAGATCGCAGCAGGGCTTCGCCGGGCGCCCTGCGTGGGAGTATGGAGGTGTGACGGGAGGGGGAGAGGCGCCAGGGCTTGGGTGCGGCTGCCCTCTCCCCTCCCACATATATATAGGGGTCCAGGGGGTGCGCCAGGGCCCCTGCAGATCCAATCTGTAGGGGGGCGGCGGCCAGGGGGGAGTCCTTGCCCCCCAAGGCAAGTGGTGGCCCCCCTCCCCTTAGGGTTTTAACCCTAGGCGCATGGGGAGGTGGGCCCCTAGTGGTGCGCCAGCCCAGAGGGGCTGGACACTTCCCCTTGCGGCCTAGGGGCCCCACCGGGATGGGTGGCCCCACCCGGTGGACCCCCGGGGCCCCTCCGGTGGTCCCGGGACGCTCCCGGTGACCCCCGGAGATCACCCGATGGCCGAAACTGGACTTCCTATATATCAATCTTTACCTCCGGACCATTCCTGAACTCCTCGTGACGTCCAGGATCTCATACGGGACTCCGAACAACTTTTGGGTTTCCACGTGCATTTATCTCTAGGACCCTAACGTTACCGAACCTTAAGTGTGTAGACCCTACGGATTCGGGAGACATGTAGACATGACCGAGACCACTCTCCGGTCAATAACCAACAGCGGGATCTAGATACCCATGTTGGTTCCCACGTGTTCCTCGATGATCTTCATCGGATGAACCACTGTGTCAAGGATTCACTTAATCCCGTACGTTATTCCCTTTGTCCATCGGTACGGTACTTGCCCGAGATTCGATCGTCGGTATTCCCGATACCTTGTTCAATCTCGTTATGGCAGGTCTCTTTACTCGATCCGTAATCCATCATCCCGTGACTAACTACTTAGTCACATTGAGCTCATTATGATGATGTCTTACCGAGTGGGCCCAGAGGTACCTCTCCGTCATACGGAGTGACAACATCCCAGTCTCGGTTCGTACCAACTCAACAGACACTTTCGGAGATACCTGATGCGTACCTTTATAGCCACCCAGTTACGTTGTGACGGTTGGCACACCCAAAGTACTCCTACGGTATCCGGGAGTTGTACAACCTCATGGTCTAAGGAATAAATACTTGACACCGAAAAGCTTATGCATTACGAACTATACGATCTCGTGTTATGCTCAAGTTTGGGTCTTGTCCATCACATCATTCTCCTAATGATGTGATCCCGTTATCACTGACATCTCATGTCCATGGTCAGGAAAACGTGACCATCTGTTGATCAACGAGCTGGTAACTAGAGGCCTACCAGGGACTCATTTTGGTCTATGTATTCACACATGTATCGCTGTTTCCGTACAATACAATTCAAGCATGAATAACAGACAATTATCATGAACAAGGAGATATAATAATAATGCTTTTATTATTGCCTCTAGGGCATATCTCCAACAGTGTCCACTAAATAAAGAAAGATTGACAGATTTCTTGGAGGATTAAACTCGCAACTCAGGTGCACTGTTAGCATGCTTGATTTTCGAGACTTCCAAACTTTCGTAAACAAAGCTTTCATTGCGGAAAGAGAACACAAGCTCGTATTGGATAACCGGCCTGCTAATAACGAGCATAAGCGCAAGTTTGAACCAAGAAAAGAAGGACCACCAGGGTAGAAGGCTCCAACCTGGCAGCAAACTAAGGTGGAATACAAGCCCAATTGGCAACAGAATGTTAACAAGACTACTACCCAAGTCAAGAATGTTGTCACCAACCTAGTACACGAGGAGCGTCAACGCAATAATTCTTGTTTCAGTTGTGGGCAAAATGGACACTATGCCAGGCAGTGCCCCAAGAACAGCAAGGCAAACGCCTTATTCCGGCCACAAGTCAACTTCATGGGGTCATACCCGAACCAGCAAAACATCACCGGGCATGTCCATCACCTCTCCGCAGATGAAGCCCAGGAAAACCCCGAAGTAGTCATCGGTATGTTTTCTGTTAATAGCATACCTGCAATAATTTTATTTGACTCAGGGGCTTCCCACTCTTTTATTTCTCGGAGTCTTGTTGCCCAAAACAAATTTTCTTGTTCTCTCTTGGGCAAAAATATGCTGGTACAAACCCCGGGATCTTTAATCAAGAGCAATCTGGTCTGCCGTGACTTGGAAATTAATATCAACGAGATGAGCTTTCCAACTTCCTTGATACTCATCGAGTCAGCACAGTTGGATGTTATCTTGGGCATGAATTGGCTGACCCAATACCAAGTATGCATAAACTGTGCAACCCGAGAAGTCACTTTGACCAGTCAAGAAGGGCAAGTTACAAAATTCTACTCGCGCAGGAGCATACCAAAGAAGGGAATGATATTCACCGCTGTGGCTGAATTGGAATCAATTCCCGTGGTTAGTGAATTTCCTGATGTATTTCCAGAAGAACTGCCAGGCATGCCGCCAGACCGAGAACTTGAGTTTGCAATAGATCTGGTACCCGGAACCACACCATTATTCAAGAAATATTACCGGATGCCCTCATCCGAATTAGTGGAGTTAAAGAAGCAGCTCGATGAAATGCTCCAAAAAGGATATATACATCCCAGTTCCTCACCATGGGGATCGCCTGCACTCTTTGTAAGCAAGAAGGATGGCAGCCTCCGCATGTGTGTGGATTATCGTCAGCTGAATGATGTCACCATCAAAAATAAATACCCGCTGCCAAGAATTGATGATTTGTTCGATCAACTCAGTGGGGCCAAGGTATTCTCCAAGATTGACTTACGAACCGGATACCATCAGCTCAAGATTAAGAAGGAAGATATTCCTAAGACCACATTCACCACTCGATACGGTCTTTACGAATATACAGTTATGTCCTTTGGTCTCACAAATGCCCCTGCATTCTTCATGCTCATGATGAATAAAGTATTCATGGATTTCAGTTCGTGGTGGTCTTTATCGATGACATACTTATATATTCAAAAAGTGAAGGGGATCACAAAGAACACCTCCGAGCAGTGTTGCAGCGACTCCACGACCATCAGCTTTACGCCAAATTCAGAAAATGTGAGTTTAGGCTCAAACAAGTTGGGTTCCTTGGGCACGTGCTATACACCGAGGGTATAGCCGTAGACCCAAGCAAGGTAAAAGATGTGCTCAATTGGTTGCCACCCGCAACCGTATCTCAGATCAGGAGTTTCCTTGGACTGGCTGGATATTACGTCGTTTCATTGAAGGATTCTCCAAGCTTGCCAAACCCATGATAGAACTACTCAAAAAGGACAAGAGGTTTGAATGGACGAACGACTGTGAGAAAAGTTTCAGTGAGCTAAAGAAACGGCTGACCACCGCACCCGTATTAACGCTTCCAAACATCTATCGCAGTTTTGATGTATACTGTGACGCATCCAGACAAGGACTTGGTTGCGTACTCATGCAAGACGGTAAGGTATTGGCATATGCATCCCAATAGCTGTGACCGCACGAAGGAAATTACCCTACTCATGATCTGGAATTGGCCGCGATAGTGCATGCTCTCAAAATCTGGAGGCATTATCTCATCGGGAAGAAGTGCCAAATTTTTACAGACAACAAGAGTCTCAAGTATATATTTACTCAGCCAGATTTAAATCTCCATCAGCGAAGGTGGCTTGAGCTGGTTAAGGATTATGCTCTTGGAATAAATTACCACCCGGGTAAAGCCAACGTGGTGGCTGACGCACTCAGTCGAAAACCGGTCAGCCTAACCGTCATATTAAAATCTTTGCCCGTTAAACTTCAAGAGGAGATTTCTCAACTCCATCTGAACATCGTTGAGGCTGGTCTCGCTAATATATTGGAAGTTACCCCCACCCTAGAGGAAGAAATCCGCAAGGCCCAGCCAGACGATCCTGCCCTACAAAAGCATGCCTAGAATATGCTGGCAGGACGTACCCCTGATTTCTCAAAGGATCACTTTGGGACTCTCCGATTTCGTGGAAGGATTTGTGTACCAAATCAGTCAGACCTGAAAAGGAAAATCTTGTCAGAAGCACACGAATCCTCATACTCTATTCACCCTGGGGGTACAAAAATGTATGAAGACCTTCATCAAATATTCTGGTGGGATGGGATGAAGAAGGAGATTGCCTATTTTGTGGCTTGTTGCGACATATGCAACAAAGTAAAGGCAGAACATCAGAAGCCAGCCGGATGTCTTCAACCGCAGCTAGTTTCACAATGGAAATGGGATGATGTCTGCATGGATTCCATCACAGGACTACTCAAGACTCAGCGAGGCAATAATGCAATCTGGGTCATCGTGGACACTCTAACCAAGGTAGCACACTTTATCTCGGTCAAGACCACGTATCGAGCAGACCAACTTGCACAACTGTATGTGTCCAGGATAGTCAACCTGCATGGAGTACCTCGAACCATCACTTTCGACCGAGGTTCACACTTTACCTCCGCTTTCTGGACACGTCTCCATCAAGCCTTGCGGACAGCCCTAAAATACAGTACATCCTATCATCCTCAAACTGATGGACATATAGAGAGGGTAAACCAAATACTTGAAGATATGCTGCGAGCTTGCATCTTGGCCCAAAGATCTAAATGGGAAGATTGTCTGCCTTACGTTGAATTCTCCGACAACAACAGCTTCCAAACCAGTCTAAAGATGTCACTGATACGTTCAAAACGTATCTATAATTTCTGCTTGCTCCATGCTTATTTTGGGTGATATTGCTATGATATTTATACACTTCCATACACTTTTTATCATATTTGGACTAACCTATTAACTCAGTGCACCCCAGTGCCAGTTTCTGTTTTCGGCTATTTTTGTATTTCAGGTTTTCACATTACGAGAACTGCCAGGAAAAATCCAGAAAAATTATATAAAAAATCAGCGTTCCAGAAACTACCGTGCGTCCGAAGGACAGCCGGGGGGGGGGGGGGCACCAGGGCTCCAGGCGCCCTGGCGGCGCGCCCCCCTGGGCCGCGCCGGGGGGGCGCCTGGGCCCCCCGAAGCTTCCCCGATGCCCCCCTTTGGCATATATTTAAAGCGTCTCCCGAAACCCTCGAGACAGGAACTCTTTTCGCGATCCCATCTCTGTTCCGCCGCCGCCGCCGCCGCTTCCAAGATCGGGAGCACCAGGAGAACTCTTCCCGGCACCCTGCCGGAGGGGAGGATCACCACCGGGAGCCTCTCCACCACCATGGACGCCTCCCGGATGAGTTGTGAGTAGTCCCCCTTGGACCATGAGTCCATGACAAGTAGCTATGTGATGTTCTCCTCCCGTTCTTGTGCTTCACTAATTAGTCCTCGTGAGCTGCCCTACATGATCGAGGCACACATGTAATCCTTATGCTGTTGCTATGATGAGTTTGCTGGGATCCGATGGATTATGAGATTATGTTTAGATTATGCTTGAGTAATATATTTGATCTACCTCTTTTATATTTATGTTCGTAAGTAATTCTTGCATGTTCTCCGTTGTTATTTATTGCTTTGGCCAAGTAGTAGGTAGTGACTCCAAGAGGGAACGTTATGCTTGATTGTGGGTTCATGCCCCTCGATGACTAGTTTGAGTGACAGAAACATGAGTCTAGGGGATGTGCTATTGCCACAAGGGGGAAAACAACGATACTTGTGCCCGCGGGTGCAAGGATTGTTTACTTTACGCAAAGTTCTTTTAATGCAGTTGTCTGTTGCTTTGAGTTTACACTATGGGTGGGGC
The DNA here is from genome assembly GCA_902687465.1 of Secale cereale. Classification (NCBI taxonomy): domain Eukaryota; kingdom Viridiplantae; phylum Streptophyta; class Magnoliopsida; order Poales; family Poaceae; genus Secale; species Secale cereale. Next base: position 621,282,704 of record LR738712.1, on the reverse strand, counting down.
TCGCAACTTAATACCAGCGAGATGTTCTGGATAGATATCTCAAGGTGGATGATTAGTAGTAGATATTGATGGATTTCGGTCTACTTACTTTGGCGTACCGCCCATGCTTTGAACCTCAACCTTTCCTGCAATGTAGTCAGCATTGGTTTGCGTTCGTGGTCCTGTCAATTGCCCAGCTGTAATTCGTTTACCTCACATAGCTGTTTTATCGTCTTTTGGGAGAGAGACATCACTAGTGAACATCATGAGACTCCGGTCCATATTACCATCATTGATCACATCCGCTATTTACTTTTCGTTATTATTTACTATTGAAAACATTATCTATCACTACTATCATTTGCGTTTAATCCTTTGTGAACTATAAGGCCGGAGGGATTGACAACCTCTCTGTACTCGTTGGGAGCAAAGTTATTTGTATCTGTGTGCAGGTCCACGTTGATTGCTAATATCTGGCGCCGTTAGCAGTTGACACCTTCTTGTTGAACCTAGGAGTCTCTGGGGATTTGATCCTTGGTATCTTTGCCAAGGGAAAAACTTCCGCAACACTACATCTCACACCTTCCACTTAGGGTAACCAACGAGGGGCGAGAAGCCTAGCAAGAGTTTTTCTGGCGCCGTTGCCGGGGACTCCACTCTTCAAGATAGGGGAGTTGCATGCTATCTTTTACCTTTGCTTTTTAGTCTTGTTAGTTTACCTTTCAGTTTTTGCTTTAGTACCTTTTTATCGAAAATCACAAAAATAGTTATCTTGCTTGCTTGCTACTATGGGTTTCACCGAGAACACCAAGTTGTGTGACTTCACTAGTCACAACAACGATGACTTTATCAGCACACCTATCACTACACCTGCCACTTCAGCACCTTCATATGAAATTAAACCTGCTTTACTGAACTTAGTCATGAAAGATCAATTCTCCGGTGCTGGAGATGATGCTGCTTTACACTTGAACAACTTTGTTGAACTTTGTGATATGCAAAAGTACCAAGAAATAGATGGTAATATTGTTAAGCTTAAGCTTTTTCCTTTCTCCTTGAGAGGAGGAGCTAAAATTTGGTTTCAGTCTTTGCCTAGAAATAGCATAGATTCATGGGACAAGTGCAAAGATGCTTTTATTGGAAAATACTATCCACCTGCTAAAATTATCCAACTAAGAAGTAACATAATGAATTTTAAACAATTGGATAATGAACATGTTGCCTAAGCTTGGGAACGTATGAAATCTCTTATCAAGAACTGCCCTACTCATGGTTTGACTACTTGGATGGTTATCCAAACTTTTTATGCAGGCTTGAACTTTACCTCGCGGAATTTGTTAGATTCGGCCACGGGAGGAACCTTTATGTCAACTACACTTGGTGCTGCCACGAAGCTTCTCGATGAGATGATGACCAACTATTCCCAATGGCACACCGAACACGCTCCAACAGGTAGGAAGGTAAACTCTGTCGAGGAGATTTCCTCCTTAAATGAAAAGGTTGACTTGATCATGTCTCTACTTTCGAAGCAATCTTCTGTTGATCCTCGTGATGTTCCTTTAAATTCTTTGATTGCTCAAAAACAAGTAGATGTGAACTTTATCTCTAGAAACAATTTTAACAACAATGCTTATAGGAGTAACTTTGGTAGCAATCCTAGACCGTTCCCCTCTAATTCTTATGGGAACAACAATGCTTATCCTAGCACCAAGAACTCCACTACTGAACTAGAAATTATGCTTAAAGATTTCATCACTACCCAAAAAGCCTTTAATAATAGTGTAGAAGAAAAACTACATAAACTAGATGATCTCTCTTTGAAGGTAGACCACTTAGCCAATGAGATAGAATTGCTAAAAATTAAAACTTCTCCTCTTGAGGAGAGGAAGGTCACTCCTATTAATGCTACTCAAGTGCAAATTAATGAAAATATTAGGATGATGGCTAAACTTAAAGAAAGATGGGCTAGAGAAAGGGAGGAAGAGGATAGAATTAAGAACCTTCCTACCCACCACACTGTTGCTACTATCCAAGTTGTTGAGGATATCCAAACTCTTAGCACCCAATGTACTCCTGGTCCCATTGGACCTATTAATGGTGATGCTATGACTATAGAAACTACCAAACAAGTGAACCTTAAGGACACCACTACCACTTTACTTGATGCTAGTGATCTTGATTTTGATAATTGCACTCTTACCGAAGTTATTGATTTTCTTCACATGATGTCTAGAGATCCCCGCACTAGCACGCTTAACCTTGCCTTCACAGAGCATATCACTAATGCTCTCATCAAAGCTAGGGAGGAGAAACTTAGAGTAGAAGCCTCCATACCTAGAAAGCTAGAAGATGGTTGGGATCCTATGATAAAAATTGAGTTGAATGACTTCTCTTGCTATGCATTATGTGATGTTGGAGCTAGTACCTTTGTTATGCCCAAAAGAATATATGATATGCTTAAGTTGAAACCTTTTGATTCTTGTTCTTTTGGTGTTCGTCTCGTTGATTCTTCCATAAAGAAACCTTTGGAGAGGATCGACGATGTTCTTATCGTTGTCAATGATAATTATGTTCCCGTTGATTTTACTATTATGGATATTGAATGTGATCCTTCGTGTCCAATTATTTTGGGACGTCCCTTTTTACGCACCGTTGGTGCTATCATTGACATGAAAGAGGGTAATACAAAATTTCAGTTTCGTCTCAAGAAAGGGATGGAACACTTCCCTCGAAAGAAGATCAAGTTACCTTTTGAGTCCGTTGTACGGGCTAGCTATTCTTTTACTCTTGATAAAACTTGATCTCTATGCATTATGCCTAGCTTAAAGGCATAAAACAAAGCGCTTTTGGGAGGCAGCCCACATGAATAAAATTTTTATTTTTGCTTTTGTTGTGTCTTGATGTTGTTTACTACAGTAGCATCATCATTGTATCTTTGCTTTTCAATTTTGTGCCAAGTATAGCCTCTGATTGCTAGAAAGATCAAAAGTTGTGAGGTGCTGTGCAGGAAACAGATTCTGTCCTTGGATAGAAAAATTCGTATAAAATCACCAGATCATCTTTTTGGTCTGAATTCTTTCGACAGCGTTCTCTATATAATTGTCTTTCGTGCGTCTGTTCTGAGTTTTTTGATTTGAGTTGCAGAAGTACCCCGAACAAATCAATTACTACCTGCTGTTCTGTTTTTCACAGATTCTGTCCTGTTTTGCCTTTCCTTCATTTTGCAAACCAAGAGCTTGCTTTTTCTTTGCAAAAACCTTTTGGCAATCTTGAGAAACAGTATAACTTCAAGAATATCTTTATTTCCAGCAAGGTACAATTATTTTATTATGGGTACTAACCTCGCTAATCAGATTATGATGAGTTATGTATGAAGGAAGTTTTCAAGTGTGTGAGGGAAGATGATAAAAAGATTCAGGAGTGTCAAGCGCTCAAGCTTAGGGATGCCCCCGTGCACCCCCAAGAAATATTCAAGGAGACTCAAGCGTCTAAGCTTGGGGATGCCCCCGTGCATCCCCTTCTCCATCAACATTATCAGTTCGTCTTTCGTTCCACTATATTTTAATCACTTCATGTGTTATGTGCTATGCTTGGAGCGTCTTGCTTTTAGTTTCCTTTTTAGTTTTTCATAACGAGTCGGAACTCAGCGTTCTTTATGTGGGAGAGAAACACGCTCCACTTCTACCTAGAACATAACATAGAATTTTCATGTCTATCTTTGCTGTGTGTGTTCTTTGTCTTTTAATAGCTACTATCATGCTTTGATCTTAGTATTTATGCTTATCTTTTCAAAGAGCTTGTGTTTAGTTGGTTGCTTGAACTCTCTTTAATTACCATGCTCACCTTATTAAGAGAGTTTTCTTCCGTTGCATTGGTTGATATGTCTATGATAAAGATGCTACGTGCATAATGGCGCTTAGTAGTTCAGGTTTTCTTATGGTTAATCTCAAATAGCTGGGAGATTCCCAATGTGTTATTGGAGTACCAACATGATTTGTTTGCCTATGATGTGGTATGGTTTAGTAATATCTTCCCTCAAGAATTTATTTTGATTGACTTGGCGTATGCTCACGCATATTTAAGACTGTAAAGAAAGTCTGTCAAGCCTTGATGATCTTTTGTTTTTGAGTAGCGATATAACTTCCATGCCTTATTCAATGTTGCTTTGTCGCTCTGCATGATTATGACCGTCATTGCTCTCTTAGTTGGTCGCTCCCAGTCTTTTGCTAACCTCCACCTGTACTAAGCGGACTAACTGCTTGTGCATCCACATCCTTTTAAACCAGTTATGCCATATGAGTCCACCATACCTACCTATATGTGGTACTTCACCGCCACTCCAAGTAAATTTACATGTGCTACCTTTAAAACCTTCAGTTTTTGCAATACATAGCTCATGGGAAAGTAGCTTAAAAACTATTGTGGTAAAGAATATGTTGCTTATGTATCTTATTTCTTATAAGTTGCTTGCTGAGCGGTATCCATGTTTCTCGGGACGCCATCAACTGTTACACTTTTGTTGAATATCATGTGAGTTGCTATGCATGTTCGTCTTGTCTGAAGTAAGGGTGATTTGCCATTGGGTTGAATGAGTATGCATATTGTTAGAGAAGAACATTGGGCCGCCAACCAAAGCCATGTATCGTGGTGGAAGTTTTAGCATGGACATTAATCCTCAATCTCTTATGAGAATATGCTTGAGCATTAAAGAGGAGTCCATCATCTATTTTCTATGTTGTCCCGGTATGGATGTCCTCAAGTTGAGATCTATCAAAAACGAGAAATCAAATGCGATCTATCTCCTTGGACCTTTGTACAGGTGACATAGAGGTACCCCTTTGTGATACTTGGTTGAAACATATGTAATGCAATGATAACCCATGGAAATCCGAGCTAATTAGGACAAGGTGCGAGCACTATTGGTATTCGATGCATGAGGCTTGCAACTTATAGGATGTCTTATGCATAACACATATGAAGTACTACTACCGTTGACAAAATTGCTTCTATGTTTTCAAAATAAAAAGCTCTAGCACATGACCATTCTTTTACTTTTATGTTGAGTCTCCACCTTCTTTTAAAAGCACCAACTACTGAGAGCATGATTGTCATTCTGAGTGTAATGTGCATTGTCCCAAAGTAGCATTGTCTTTTGCATGATTGTGATATCGTTTATTCTAAAATCATTGTATCTAGTCATCACTTAAACCTTGAAGGTGCCCCTGCATTTATGTTTTGCATCACTAAAGGGGGCAAGCTAGATATCACTTTATCATATTTGCACACCATGTTCATTACAAATCTAATTGATGTTTCAATGTCATGTTGTAAAACTTTCAGTTCTTTGTGATTTTCTCATGAGGCAACTTAATTACTACAGATTCATTGTCTCAGTAAGCTTTTGTCATATGACTATGAAAAAGTCCTATATGGTTAATAGCATGTCACCACAGAAATTATTCTTGTTATCATTTACCTACTCGAGGACGAGCAGGAATTAAGCTTGGGGATGTTGATACGTGCAAAACGTATCTATAATTTCTGCTTGCTCCATGCTTCTTTCGGGTGATATTGCTATGATATTTATACACTTCCATACACTTTTGATCATATTTGGACTAACCTATTAAATCAGTGCACCCCAGTGTCAGTTTCTGTTTTCGGCTGTTTTTGTATTTCAGGTTTTCACATTACGAGAACTGCCAGGAAAAATCCAGAAAAATTATATAAAAAATCAGCGTTCCAGAAACTACCGTGCGTCCGAAGGACATCCGAGGGGGCACCAGGGCTCCAGGCGCCCTGGCGGCGCGCCCCCCCTGGGCCGCGCCGGGGGGGCGCCTGGGCCCCCCGAAGCTTCCCCGATGCCCCCCTTTGGCATATATTTAAAGCGTCTCCCGAAACCCTCGAGACAGGAATTCTTTTCGCGATCCCATCTTTGTTCCACCGCCGCCGCCGCTTCCAAGATCGGGAGCACCAGGAGAACTCTTCCCGGCACCCTGCCGGAGGGGAGGATCACCACCGGGAGCCTCTCCACCACCATGGACGCCTCCCGGATGAGTTGTGAGTAGTCCCCCTTGGACCATGAGTCCATGACCAGTAGCTATGTGATGTTCTCCTCCCGTTCTTGTGCTTCACTAATTAGTCCTCGTGAGCTGCCCTACATGATTGAGGCACATATGTAATCCTTATGCTGTTGCTATGATGCGTTTGCTGGGATCCGATGGATTATGAGATTATGTTCAGATTGTGCTTGAGTAATATATTTGATCTACCTCTTTTATATTTATGTTCGTAAGTAATTCTTGCATGTTCTCCGTTGTTATTTATTGCTTTGGCCAAGTAGTAGGGAGTGACTCCAAGAGGGAACGTTATGCTTGATTGTGGGTTCATGCCCCTCGATGACTAGTTTGAGTGACAGAAACATGAGTCTAGGGGATGTGCTGTTGCCACAAGGGGGAAAACAACGGTGCTTGTGCCCGCGGGTGCAAGGATTGTTTACTTTACGCAAAGTTCTTTTAATGCAGTTGTCTGTTGCTTTGAGTTTACACTATGGGTGGGGCTCGCAACTTAATACCAGCGAGATGTTTTGGATAGATATCTCAAGGTGGATGATTAGTAGTAGATATTGATGGATTTCGGTCTACTTACTTTGGCGTACCGCCCATGCTTTGAACCTCAACCTTTCTTGCAATGTAGTCAGCATTGGTTTGCGTTCGTGGTCCTGTCAATTGCCCAGCTGTAATTCGTTTACCTCACATAGCTGTTTTATCGTCTTTTGGGAGAGAGACATCACTAGTGAACATCATGAGACTCCGGTCCATATTACCATCATTGATCACATCCGCTATTTACTTTTCGTTATTATTTACTATTGCAAACATTATCTATCACTACTATCATTTGCGTTTAATCCTTCGTGAACTACAAGGCCGGAGGGATTGACAACCTCTCTGTACTCGTTGGGAGCAAAGTTATTTGTATCTGTGTGCAGGTCCACGTTGATTGCTAATATCTGGCGCCGTTAGCAGTTGACACCTTCTTGTTGAACCTAGGAGTCTCTGGGGATTCGATCCTTGGTATCTTTGCTAAGGGAAAAACTTCCGCAACACTACATCTCACACCTTCCACTTGGGGTAACCAACGAGGGGCGAGAAGCCTAGCAGTCACCGTGCGAGAATTTATATGGACGCAAATGTCGTACCCCATTAAATTGGTCTCAGACTGGGGATAGCCGTATCTTCGGAACAGACCTCATGATGGAAGCTGAGAAGCAAGTCAAGGAAATCAGAGATACATTACAATTGGCCAAATCTCGAAAAAAGAGTTATTACGATGCAAAACACTGACATCTCAGTTTTGAACCTGGAGAGCACGTATACCTTCGAGTCACTCCTATGAAAGGAGTCAAGAGATTGCAGACTCACGGGAAGTTGGCACCCAGATTCATTGGCCCCTTCCCAGTTATTTCTCGAGTGGGCACTGTTGCTTATCAGTTGGAACTGCCCCCGGAATTGCTCGACGTGCACAACGTGTTTCACGTCTCACAGTTGAGGCGGTGCATATCACCGCCCGAGAAAAGGGCTGCCATGACCGACATAGAATTGGCAAAGGATTTAACGTATGAGGAAAGACCGTTCAAAATTGTGGATCAGATGGAAACGGTCACCCGCAGTAAAGTAAGAAAGTTTTATAAGGTCCCGTGGGAACATCACACCGAGTCAGAAGCAACCTGGGAACAAGAGGAATTCCTACAGACATATTATCCGGAATGGTTTTCCCAAGCAACCAAATCTCGAGGACGAGATTCATTCTAAGTGGGGGAGGTTTGTGACAGCCTGATTTTTGCCCTCCTTTATTTGCCTGGGTTTCATTTGAATTTATTTTGAACCTTGGGATTTTTGAATCTTTTCATATGGACTTAAACACTTGGGTACCCTTGGATTTCACCCAAGTGCCTCCTATCCATCTCAAATCATTGTTTCCCTCTGGTTCACTCTAATATAATTTATGGAATATTTTTCTTATTTGAAAGATATTCACTTTTCCCTCCAAAACCCTAGCCAAACCCTTGGTGCTCCAAAGCAACCCCTATTTTTCTAGCTCACAAAAATCTAAGGAAATTCATAAATATTCTTTGGACCCTAGGACACATTCCTAAGCAAAAATATTGCACCACTTTTTGGAATATTTTTGCTACAGAAATTCTTTTCTTTTCTGGACAGAAATGGTAGTTTCTACAGCAACTACCATTTTACTTGATCAATTGCTTCTGAAACTCCTTGTGCATCTTCACCTTAGTAACTCATGGCTAGCCTCCAAAGCACATCCTCCAACTCTTAGCCATTTTACCCCAGTAAACTCTCAAAGTTTCTGTCCAGAAACTTACCAGGCGTATGATTTTCTTTCTACTGCGTCTGGAAACAAACCAACCATGGGTAACTCTCCTATCTACCACGAACAACACGCCAGACACAAATTTTGGCACCAAGTCAGCCAGTAGGCATAGTTCACGCGGTGACCACGCGTGTACACCATGCCATGGCTGTCTGTCGGCGCGCTCTGGATGCCGCCGAGCACTCTGTTGAGCGCGTGCTCACTTCCGCGCCTGCCCGAGCGTGCCAACCCGCGCCACCATCCTCGTCTTCACCTCTACAACCCCCCTCTAGCGCTCGCCGACGCTGGAGCTTGCCGTAGCGAGCACGGTCGTGGTCCAGCCAAGGCAACAGTGCGGTGCACACTGTGCTCGTCGCCACCCCAGTGTCCCTGTGCTCGTCTCCGTCCGTCCACAGCTCCCGTGTTACCCCATCTCCTTCTTCCCCCCCTCTCACTGACGCCATTCGTCGCCGGGAGCAGTGTCCAGGTGCCGCCGGCGGGGCCCCGTTCCCCCCTCTCGGCTCGCCTATATATAGGCCCCCTCCCAGCCTCCCCGAGCACCCAGCTCCACTCCCACACACACCTAGACTGTGTAGAACCCCGTGGCCCGGCCGGGCAGGCCCCAGGCCGCCGTCCCCGAGCTCAAGCTCACCGGCGATCCCCTCGGGTCGTCGCGGTAGCTCTAGACCCCCTCAGGCCGGGGCGACCCTACCAGATCCTCCGCCTCTCTTTGGTGGAGCCGTTCCACCTAGTTGGAGCTGCTGGAGATGTCGTTGCACACCGTCTTCTTCAACTCCGGCGACCACCCGTTCTGCCTCCGCCTGCGAGCTCTTTTTCGACGCCGTCCGACCACCCCTAGCTACCCTACGGGTACGGGCAGGTGCGCCTTGACCCCCTCCGTCGATCTATCCCTCCCATCTTGGCCAAGGAGCCGCATCACCGGCGTGCACTCCGGCGAGGCCACGGCCGCCCCTGCTTTTCCCCCTCTCTCCCCCTCACCAAACTAGCGGGGCCCACTAGTCAGCCTCTTCATACACGCGTGAAGTGGTACGAGTGGTGGCGCTCTAGGCTTTTACGCCTTCGGCGTCACCCCCCTAGTCTTTTATTTAATATCTAAATTTAAATATATTCCAGAGAACTTTAAACTGCAATAACTTTTTACCCTTAAGTCCAAATGAATTGATTCTTTTTGCATTGTGTTATCTGTGAAGAAATCTAGCAGCACACCAAAAATGGGACTATTTGGTGCTGTGTAGATTTTCTGGTGAATTTTTGAATGATTCTTGATATTTTCTTTTTGCACTTTTAATTATTTTTAGAAGGTGAAGCTTGCCCTGAGGATCACCAGTAGGCTTGTGAGCCTCATTTGCATTAAGGCCAGCCACAACAACATTTTCATAGTGCCATTTCAATATTTGTGATTTTCCAACTTGAAAAAATGATTTACTTTATGCATATGAATTATTTTTGTTAAATACTTCCTGTTGGTTGCTTTATTTTGTTGTTTCATTTAGTTTACAGAAAGTTGGAGTTTGGTTTAAGTTATTAAGATAGCTAGAAGAACGTTTGGATCATTGAGAACTATTATTGATGTGCATATGAATAGCTATATGGATTTACTTTCTTTTACATAAATATTATGATAAAATTTTGTTTAGAATATGTCCTGTCTATAATTGAAAGTATCATAACCAGAGTAATATTAAAGTTGAGATGTTTATATTTAGTAGAGTAAAATTGACCCCCTTATTTTTGTAGTAAATTTTGGTATGGCATTGTAGTTATTTTTTGTTCGCAATGCATTTTGGTATGTTGCGTTCCATGGCATTATATGACACCGGTTATCTATTTTTCTTTAAGTTGAAACTGTTAATAACTCAACTTGAATAAATTGTTGACCGGATCATGGTGCCACTGAATCGAGTCTTTTCCCAGTGCAACCACATTTGCCTTTATGGGAAGGTCTTTATTCGGTCCTTGTCATGCCCCTTGTCGGTACCTCCAAATAGGGAAGGTTATGGGCAGGTAGTACCCTGGCCCGGTAAGAAGACATAACCTTATGTGCTCGTTGTTAAGTTTATGGTACCGAGTCCCCGTTTGGGACAATTGATGTTTGGCCACGACGGTTGTCGGTGTGCCTTTTGTAGGCACAGGGCCACCCAGGACTGTTCCAGTGGAAATGAGTCGGAGTGGCCGGGGGAGTGTCATGACAATCAAAGGGTTTTATCGAAACGCCGTTGGTCCACCCGAATGGGAGAACGAGGCCATGGGTTTCGTGGTGTGGGTACATTGCACTACCTCTGCAGAGTGTAATAAATCTATCGATAGCCGAGTCCACGGTCACGGACACGCTCGAGAGTAAGTCACACCATGGGTCAATGTATAATAATTTTTTTCTTACTAAGTTCTAAATGTTTGTGCTATATAAATGGTGGAAGAGCCACCGAGATGATTTGAGACCAAGTAAGGTCAGGGTGGTGATCGCCGGAAAGATCACGATGTATGTCCTGTTAATATGAACAAGTTGTAGTTTAATAAAAATCATCCTGAGTAAGTGAGACCGAGGTTCTGTTTTCACAAAGGCATGAGTACAACATGTTAGTTAATATATATCCCAGTTTGTTGCTGCATTTTAACAATTGAATAATTATCATGATATTGTTTGTCATTATGATTTTTGTTTGCTGTAAGCTTGCAAGTGCATTCAATGTACTAACCTGGCGTGTCATGCCAAATTTTAGGAAAGTTTAGTTGGAAAGGAGTGACATCCGAGTCTAGTCCGTGTCCACATCGATGTCCGTGTGAGATGGAGTTCCGCTACGAAGTCGTTCCGCTCCTGCGTAGTTTATGACCGAGGCCTTTTATGTTCATTAAATAATGTACATATTGTCCAGCTGCACCGTGTGTGCCGCTTGGCCTCGCTACCTGTTGTAATGTAAAACTTTGGTCCGCTAGTATCAATAAAGCGGTTGCTTTCTGTACCAAGATGTGGTGCGTTTCCAGAAGACAAGGTCTCTGGGCTGGCAATGCCAGGTAAACCGGTCGCTCTGATCCGGGGTGCCACATTTCTAGTGTATAAAAGTATATATAGGCAAAAGAAGTACGTCGGTAGAGCTACAAGGGGCCCACGAGGGTGGGGGCGCGCCTACCCCTGGGCGCGCCCTCCTGCCTCGTGGTCGCGTTGTGGCGTTCTAGACTTCAACTCCAATTATCCTGGTTTACTTTCGGTCCAAGAAAGATCCTCCAAAGGTTTCATTCCGTTTGGACTCCGTTTGGTATTCCTTTTCTGCAAAACATTGAAAAAGGCAAAAAAACAGGAATTGGCACTGGGCCTTCAGTTAATAGGTTAGTCCTAAAAATAATATAAAAGAGCATATTAAAGCCCATTAAACATCCAAAACAGATAATATAATAGCATGGAATAATAAAAAATTATAGATACGGTAGAGGCGTATAAAGCATCCCCAAGCTTGATTCCTCTCGTCCCCGAGTAGGTAAATGATAAAAACAAATTTTTTGATGTGGAATGCACTAGAGCTATAAATGTATGAAAGCTCAACAAAAGAAACTAAGTGGGTGTGCATCCAACTTGCTTGCTCATGAAGACCTAGGGCATTTGAGGAAGCCCATCGTTGGAATATACAAGCCAAGTTCTATAATGAAAAATTTCCACTAGTAATATGAAAGTGACAACATAGGAGACTCTTTATCATGAAAACCATGGTGATATTATGAAGCACAAGTGTGGAAAAAGATAGTAACATTGCCCCTTCTCTCTTTTTCTCTTATTTTTTCCTTTTTTTTTATTTTGGGCTCTTTGGCCTCTCTTTTTTGGTGGGCTTCTTTGGCCTCTTTTTTTATTTGGGCTTCATTGTCCTCTTTTATTTTTGATAACCTGACATGGGCCAATGGTCTAATAATGATGATCATCACACTTCTATTTACTTACAACTCAATACTAGAACAAAGATATGACTCTATATGAATGCCTCCGGCGATGTACCAGGATGTGCAATGAATCAAGATTGACATGTATGAAAAAATTATGAATGGTGGCCTTGCCACAAATACGATGTCAACTACATGATCATGCAAGGCAATATGACAATGATGGAACATGTCATAATAAACTGAACGGTGGAAAGTTGCATGGCAATATATCTCGGAATGGCTATGGAAATGCCATAATAGGTAGGTATGGTGGCTGTTTTGAGGAAGGTATATGGTGGATGTATGGTACCGGCGAAACTTGCGCGTTACTAGAGAGGCTAGCAATGATGGAAGGGTGAGAGTGCGTATAATCCATGGAGTCAACATTAGTCATAAAGAACTCACATACTTATTGCAAAAATCTAGAAGTCATCAAAACCAAGCAGTACGTGCAAGCTCCTAGGGGAAGCGTTGGTAGGAGTTAACCATGCGCGATCCCAGCCTCCACACAAAGGAAGACAATCAAAGAAACACCTCATGCTTCAAATTTGTTACACAACGGTTACCATACGTGCATGCTACGGGACTTGCAAACCTCAACACAAGTATTTCTCAAATTCACAATTACTCTACTAGCGTGAGTCTAATATCACCATCCTCATATCTCAAAACAATCATCTAGCATCAAACTTCTCATAGTATTCAACACACTTTATATGAAAGTTTTTATTATACCTATCTTGGATGCCCATCATATTAGGACTAGTTTTATAGCCAAAGCAAATTACCATGCTGTTCTAAAAGACTATCAAAATAATATAAGTGAAGCATGAGAGATCAATAATTTCTACAAAATAAAACCACCACCGTGCTCTAAAAAGATATAAGTGAAGCACTAGAGCAAAATTATCTAGCTCAAAAGATATAGGTGGAGCATATAGTGTATTCTAATAAATTCCGATTCATCTGTGTCTCTCACAAAAGGTGTGTATAGCAAGGATGATTGTGATAAACTAAAAATCAAAGAATCGAATCATACAAGACGCTCCAAGCAAAACACATATCATGTGGTGAATAAAAATATAGCCTCAAGCAAAATTACCAATAGACAAAGACGAAAGAGGGGATGCCTTCCAGGGCATCCCGAAGCTTAGCCTTTTTGTTGTCCTTGAATTTACCTTGGGGTGCCTTGGGAATCCCCAAGCTTAGGCTCTTGCCACTCCTTATTCCAAAATCCATCAAATATTTACCCAAAAACTTGAAAACTTCACAACACAAAACTTAACAGAAAATCTCGTGAACTCCGTTAGTATAAGAAAAAAACCACCACTTTAAGGTACTGTAATGAACTCATTATTTATTTATATTGGTGTTAAACCTACTGTATTCCAACTTATCTATGGTTCATACCCCCCGATACTACTCATAGATTCATCAAAACAAGCAAATAACACACGAAAAATAGAATCTGTCAAAAACAGAACAGTCTATAGCAATCTGTAACTTTCGAATACTTCTGTAACTCTAAAAATTCTTAAATAAATTGGTGGACGTGAGGAATTTGTCTATTAATCATCTGCAAAAAGAATCAACCTAAAAGCACTCTCCAGTAAAAAATGGCAGCTAATCTCGTGAGCGCAAAAGTTTCTGTTTTTTACAGCAAGATCACAAAGACTTCACCCAAGTCTTCCCAAAGGTTCTACTTGGCACACACACTAATTAAAACATAAAATCACATCTAAACAGAAGCTATATGAATTATTTATTACTAAACAGAAGCAAAAAAGCAAAGAAAACAAAATTGGGTTGCCTCCCAACAAGCGCTATCGTTTAACGCCCCTAGCTAGGCATAAAAACAAGAATAGATCTAGGTATTGTCGTCTTTGGTCTTAACTCTTTTAGCAATGTTATGCTCAAATCCGGGAGGTTCCTTGCGCCTCCCATCATCTTCAGTAATTTTTATATCTAAAGCATCTAACCTTTTATTGCAAAGAGTGATCAACATATTCATGCGATTAAGGTTTCCACTAATATTTTTGATAGGTTCAATAGATTTTTGTAAATCGACCAATTTTTTCTGTACCTCGCATAATTTTTCTAAAACTTGAGTTTTCTATTGAGATTTATTGAATACCTCTGGTGGTAATGGTATTCCTACCATACCCTTTGTTATGTCAAAAGCAGTGTTGGCATCGATCTCAATGAAATTTCCTTTAGCAGCAAAATCCAGAAGTTGCCTATGAGGCATGTTTAATCCAATGTAAAAATTGGGAAGAAGAATCTTAACATTCTCCCTTGTAGTGCAGATGCGATAAAATCTTATCATACTGTACCAGGCATCTTTAAAATTTTCTCCATGTTTCTGCTTGAAGCGAAGAACTTCAAGGTCCGAAGACAAAGGAGAGATAGTGGTGCTAGCCATTAAAAGCAAGGAAAGTAATCTAACACACAAGCACACAAGAAGTAAGCGAAAAGAGGTGAATGGAAGAGGGGCGAAGAAAAAGGCAAGGTTTTAGAAAATCGTTTTAGAAGTGGGGGAGAGGAAAATGAGAGGTGAATGGCAAATAAGGTAATGCGAGAGAGAAGAGTTTGTGATGGGTACTTGGTATGTCTTGACTTGAGTGTAGATCTCCCCGACAACGGCGCCAGAAATCCTTCTTGCTACCTCTTGAGCATGTGTTGGTTTTCCCTTGAAGAGGAAAGGGTGATGCAGCAAAGTAGCGTAAGTATTTCCCTCAGTTTTTGAGAACCAAGGCATCAATCCAGTAGGAGATAACACGCAAGTCACCTACTACCTGCACAAACAATCAAGAACCTTGCAACCAACGTGATAAAGGGGTTGTCAATCCCTTCACGGCCACTCGCAAAAGTGAGATCTGATAAAGATAATAAGATATTTTTTTTGGTATTTTTGTTGTATAGATTGGAAAGTAAAGATTGCAAAATAAAATAAATAGGAAACTAGACTTGTAGATCAGAAACTTATATGATAGAAAATAGACCCGGGGGCCATAGGTTTCACTAGTGGCTTCTCTCAAGATAGCGTAAATTACGGTGGGTGAACAAATTACTGCCGAGCAATTGATTGAAAAGAGCATATTTATGAGAATATCTAGGCAATGATCATGAATATAGGCATCACGTCCATGTCAAGTAGACTGAAACGATTCTGCATCTACTACTATTACTCCACACATCGAGTGCTATCTATCATGCATCCAGAGTGTTAAGTTCATAAGAACAGAGTAACACATTAAGCAAGATGACATGATGTAGAGGGATAAACTCAAGCAATATGATATAAACCCCATCTTTTTATCCTCGATGGAAACAATACAATACGTGCCTTGCTGCCCCTGCTGTCAATGGGAAAGGACAGTGCAAGATTGAACCCAAAGCTAAACACTTCTCCCATTGCAAGAAAGAGCAATCTAGTAGGGCAAACTAAATTGATAATTCGAAGAGTCTTGGAAAGATACCAAATCATGCATATAAGAATTCAGAGAAGAACCAAATATTATTCATAGATAAACTTGATCATAAATCCACAATTCATCGGATCTCGGCAAACACACCGCAAAAGAATATTACATCGAATAGATCTCCAAGAACACCGAGGAGAACTTTGTATTGAGAATCAAAGATAGAGAAGAAGCCATCTAGCTAATAACTATAGACCCGAAGGTCTGTGGTAAACTACTCACACATTATCGGAGAGGATATGGTGTTGATGTAGAAGCCCTCCGTGATCGATTCCCCCTCCGGCGGAGCGACGAAAAAGTCCCCAAGATGGGATCTCACGGGTACAGAAGGTTGCGGCGGTGGAAAAGTGGTTTTGTGGCTCTCCCTGATGTTTCTAGGGTATAAGAGTATACATAGGCGAAAGAAGTACGTCGGTGGAGCTACAAGGGGCCCACGAGGGTGGGGGCGCGCCTACCCCCCTTGGGCGCGCCCTCCTGCCTCGTGGCCGCCTCGTGGTGTTCCATACTTCAACTCCAAGTCTCCTGGTTTGCTTTCGGTCAAAGAAAGATCCTCCCGTATGTTTTGTTCCATTTGGACTCCGTTTGGTATTCCTTTTCTGTAAAAATTGAAATAGGCAAAAAATAGGAATTGGCACTGGGCCTTTGGTTAATAGGTTAGTCCCAAAAATAATATAAAAGAGCATATTAAAGCCCATTAAACATCCAAAACAGATAATATAATAGCATGGAACAATAAAAAATTATAGGTACGTTGGAGACGTATCTGCGGGGCTACTGAAAATTTGGATCAAGGGCGAGCAGATATTTTTGAGATTGCAAAGGATGCAGAGGCGGTAGTAAAATGCCGTGGCTACTGAAAATTTGAATCAAGGGACTGAAGCAAAGCGGGAGTAACGGACACCTAACACGGTCTGGACATACTAATCGTGTGCTATCAAACATTATAACCTTCTAGGCGGTGGATATTTTCTTGATTACGAGGCAGTAATATTTTCGAGATTGCGAGGGATGCAGAGGCGGGAGTATTTGGGGAGCGAGATAGTGTGCTTGACATGCCGGCTGTGGACTGTAGCCAACACACCTTCTCGCGTAAGCCATAAGCGTACTATACACCAACGGTGCTCCAGGATATTTTGTAATGCATTTCACACGGTTGGTGATAATAAACTGTGTGTGATCTAGTTGATTTTTCATCTTGATTTGAATTACATAATGGGGTAACAATGACAATGGACGGTGTTTGAATTGCTAGAACTTTTATTTGAAGTGAACATGCAACTATATGTGTGTCGTAAAAGAATTAGAATTATCCAGGGTTTGTTTGAACATTTTATACATTAAATTGATTTTCTAGCCATTTCAGGTGCACAATTCAAAATTAAACTACATGCACATGCTCCGGTGCACCAACATGGGTTATAAAATAATATATGTGTCCATGGGTTTATCCTTATGTCCCATGCAAGAAATGGGGATGAATTTCGAACACCACGACACCGTGGCTCTCCGGCAAACGTCGACGTACTTGATTTTGCAATTCTAGTAAATCCAAAAGTCGTCCGAAATTCATGAAACTTGGCATGCTATTGTGGAGCGGCATCAACATGCCGTGGTAAATTTTTTGTCCCATTTGAAGCAGGTTTGGGTATAAGCTTCTCACAACAAGTGTGATGGTTTCGGTAGGGAACGTTTCACCTTTCTGGACAAAACGATATCCGTTGCCTCTTCTTGATTTCAATTATTTTCCTAGTGTCAACATAGAACAAAAGGTGTCTTGTGTTAATTTTTTGAATTTTTGGGGGTTCGTTTGGACATTTTTATACATTAATTGAGCTTTCAATGCATTTATGTGCATAATTCAAATTTGAACTACATGCACATGCTCTATTGCATATAAATTGGTTGAAAATTAAAATCAGTGTCCTTGGTTGCATGCTTATGTCCCATGCAAGAAATGGGGATGAATTCCGAACACCATGGCACTGTGGCTCTCCGACAAACGTCGACGTACTTGCTTTTGTATTTCTAGTAAATCCAAATTCGTCCGTAATTCATGAAACTTTGCATGCTATCATGGAGCGGCATCAACATGCCATGGTAAACTTTTTGTCCCATTTGGGGCAGGTTTGGGTATAAGCTTCTCACAAACGAGAGCTTCTCACAACAAGTGTGATGGTTTCGATAGGGAACATTTCACCTTTCTGGACGAAACGATATCCGCTGCCTCTTCTTGATTTCAATTATTTTCCTAGTGTCAACATAGAACAATAGGAGTCTTGTGTTAATTTTTTGAATTTTTGGGGGTTCATTTGGACATTTTTATACATTAATTGAGTTTTTAATGCATTTATGTGCATAATTCAAATTTGAACAAATGCACATGCTCTAATGCATATAAATTGGTTGAAAATTCAAATCCGTGTCCTTAGTTGCATGCTTATGTCCAATGCAAGAAATGGGGATGAGAACACCACGACACCGTGGCTCTCCAACAAATGTCGACGTACTTTCTTTTGTAATTCTAGTAAATCCAAAAGTCGTCCAAAATTCATAAAACTTGGCATGCTATCATGGACCGGCATCTACATGTCGTGGTAAAATGTTTGTCCCATTTGGGGCAGGTTTGGGTATAAGCTTCTCACAAACCAGAGCTTCTCAGAACAAGTGTGATGGTTTCGGTAAGGAACGTTTCACCTTTTTGAATGAAACGACATCCGTTGCCTCTTATTGATTTCAATTATTTTCCTAGTGTCAACATAGAACAACAGGAGTGTTGTGTTAATTTTTTGAATATTTTGGGTTTCGTTTGGACATTTTTATACATTAATTGAGTTTTCAATGCATTTATGTGCATAATTCAAATTGCTACATGCACATGCTCTAATGCATATAAATTGGTTGAAAATTCAGACCCTTGTCCTTGGTTGCATGCACATGTCCCATGCAAGAAATGGGGATGAATTTCAAACACCACGGCACCGTGGCTCACCGGCAAACATCGACGTACTTGCTTTTGCAATTCTAGTAAATCCAAAAGTCGTCCGAAATTCATGAAACTTGGCATGCTATCATGCAGCGGCATCAACATGCCCTGGTAATTTTTTTGTCCCATTTGGGGCATGTCTGGGTATAAGCTTCTCACATACCAGAGCTTCTCACAACAAGTGTGATGGTTTCGGTAGGGAACGTTTCACCTTTCTGTATGAAACGATATCCGTTGCCTCTTCTTGATTTCAATTATTTTCCTAGTGTCAACATAGAACAACAGGAGTGTTGTGTTAATTTTTTGAATTTTTGGGTTCGTTCAGACATTTTTATATATTAACTGAGTTTTCAATGCATTTATGTGCATAATTAAAATTTGAACTACATGCACATGTTCTAATGCATATAAATTGGTTGAAAATTCAAATGTGTGTCTTTGGTTGCATGCTTATGTCCCATGCAAGAAGTGGGAATGAATTTCGAATAGCACGGCACCATGGCTCTCCGGCAAACGTCGACGTACTTGCTTTTGTAATTCTAGTAAATCCAAAAGTCGTCCGAAATTTGTGAAACTTGGCATGCTACCATGGAGTGGAATCAACATGCCGGGGTAATTTTTTTGTCCCATTTGGGGCAGGTTTGGGTATAAGCTTCTCACAAACTAGAGCTTCTCACAACAAGTGTGATGGTTTCGGCAGGGAACGTTTCACCTTTCTGGACGAAACGATATCTGTTGCCTCTTCTTGATTTCAATTCTTTTCCTAGTGTCAACATAGAACAACATGAGTGTTGTGTTAATTTTTTGATTTTTTTGGGGTTCATTTGGACATTTTTATACATTAATTGAGTTTTCCATACATTTATGTGCATAATTCAAATTTGAACTACATGCAAATGCTCTAATGCATATAAATTGGTTGAAAATTCAAATCAGTGTCCTTGGTGGCATGCTTATGTCCCATGCAAGAAATGGGAATGAATTTCAAACACCCTGCCACCGTCACTCGGTCGCAAACGTTGAGATACCTGGTTTTTAAATTCTAGTAAATCCAAAACTCGTTTGAAATTCATGAAACTTGGCATGCTATCATGAAGCGGCATCAACATGCTGTGATAATTTTTTTGTCCCAATTGGGGCAGGTTTGGGTATAAGCTTCTCACAAACCAGAGCTTCTCACAACAAGCCTGGTAGTTTCTATAGGGAAGGCACCACCTTTGGGGATGAAACGATATCGGTTGCCTCTTATTGCTTTCAAAAAAATTCTAGTGTCAACATAGAATAAAAGGAGTGTTGTGTTAAGTTTTGGAAATTTTCTGGGTTCATTTGGACATTTTTATATATTAACTAGGTTTTCTAGGCATTTTATGTGCATAATTCAAATTTGAAATACATGCACATGCTTCAGTGCATATAAATTGTTTGAAAATCAAATATGTGTCCTCTGGTGCATGCTTAGGTCCCATGCAAGAAATGGGACTCCTACACCATGACACTGTTGATTGTTGGCAAAATGTTGAGATACCTTGCTTTGAAATTCTAGTAAATCCAAAACTCGTCTGATATTCATGAAACTTGGCATGCTATCATGGAGCGGCATCAACATGCCGTGGTAATTTTTTTATACAGGCAGATTAGACCAAATAGAAGTATCGTTCTAAATTTTGGAATTATTTCATGTTCGTTTGGCCTTTTTTTATACATTAATTGAATTTTTGGTCATTTAATGTGCATAATTCAATTTTGAACTACAAGCACATGCTCCAGTGCACCAACGTTGGTTGAAGAATGACATGTGTGTCCTTGGGTGAATTTCTAGATCCCATGCAAGAAATGGGAATGAATTTCAAACATCTGGGCGTCGTGGCTCGGCCGGAATTGAGAAACTTGGTTTTGTAATTAATGTAAATCCAAAACACGCCTAAAAATTATTAAACTTGGCATGGTGTCATGACATGGCACCAACATGCTGCGGTAAAGTTTTCGGCCAAATTGGGACAAGCTTTGGTATAAGCTTCTGGCAAACCGGAGCTTCTCTCAAGAAGGCCCATGGTTCCGAGAGGGAACATGTCACCTTTGTGTGTGAAACGACATACGTACACTGCCTTCTCCTGCCTTAATTATTTTACACAGGAAGATTAGATCAAATAGAAGTATCGTGCTAAATTTTGGAATTATTTCGGGTTCGTTTGTCCTTTTTTATACATTAATTGAATTTCTGGGCATTTAATGTGCATAATTCAAATTTCAACTACAAGCGCATGCCTCAGTGCACCAAAGTTGGTTGAAAAATGACATGTGTGTCCTTGGGTGAATTTCTAGGTCCCATGCAAGAAATGAGAATGAAATTCAAACATCTGGGCGTCGTGGCTTAGCCGGAAAGATCGAGAAACTTGGTTTTTTTCATTCCTGTAAATCCAAAACACACCTAAAAATCATGAAACTTGGCATTGTGTCATGACATGGCACCAACATGTTGTGGTAATTTTTTCTGTCCGATTTGCGAAGGCGCACACATTAACAATCAACAAAGTCATTTTGGAACAAGTGCTGTCACGTTACAAATCGGAAACACAAGTATTATTGAAACCATGGGCGATCTACTTACCATTTACGTGCCGCCACGCGTTCCCTTTTTATTATTGGCTAGGAGGTGCCGTGCGGGGTAGCTATTTGAGTATGGGAGGCGTGCGATCAGACCCTTGCGCGTGCTCATCGGGAGGAGAGCCCTTTGTCCTCTATCCGCCACGCACCTCCCTCCCAACTTCTCCATTAATGGCGCTCGAGCCCCTGTTTCACAGCGTGGCTATGTGTCATTGGACTGAGATTTAAGAGAGAAAAATGAAAATCTGACAAGAAAGGTTTGCATGGATCTTGATGTAAGATCCGACGGACCTATATAGCATCGACTGTGACTTATAGCAAGCATGATGAATATAAGGATGATGACAGTGGATAATAATTTTCCTACATATTTAGGTACATAATTAAAAAAAGCCACATGCGCAACGCCCGAAATACACAAGGGCAAAAGAAGAAGGAACTAGCTAGTCTCTGCGGCGAGCGGTGATGAGTTATATGTCTCCAACGTATCTATAATTTTTGATTGTTCCATGCTATTATTTATGATGTTTTGGATGTTTAATGGGCTTTGTTATCCACTTTTATATTATTTTTGGTACTAACCTATTAACCCAAAGGCCCAGTCCAGATTGCTGCTTTTTGCCTGTTTCAGGGTTTTACAGAAAAGGAATATCAAACGGAGTCCAAACGGAATGAAATACGCACGGGAGACTTGAGAACCACGGAGTAGGGCATATGTGGCGCCCATGAGGGTAGTGGGCGCCCCCCTATAGGGCGCGCCCCTGCCTTGTGGGCCCCACGTCTGGCCCCCGGTGCCCTCCTTCCTCCTATATATACCTACGTACCCCGAAACCATCAGAACAACAGAGAAAACCCTAGTTCCACCGCCGCAACCTTCTGCTCCCGTGAGATCCCATCTTGGGGCCTATTCCCGAGTGATGGCTTCTCGCCCCTCGTTGGTTACCCCAAGTGGAAGGTTTGAGATGCAGTGTAGCGGTAGTTTTCCCTTGACAAAGATACCAAGGATCGAATTCCCCTGAGACTCCGAGGGTCAACTGCTTGCGACGCAACTAGCGATCGACAGGACCTGCACACAGATACAAATAACTTTGCTCCCAACGAGTACAAAGAAGTTGTCAATCCCTCCGGCCTTGTCGTTTACAAAGGATCAAACGCAAGAGATAATAGTGATAGGTATAACTGCAACTAGTAAGCAAGAACAGGAAAGTAAATAACGGGTGTGATCAGTGATGGTAATATGGACCGGGGTCCCATGATGTTCACTAGTGATGTCTCTCTCCCAAAAGATGATAAAACAGCTAAGCGAGGTAAACAAATTACAGCTGGGCAATTGACAGGATTATGTGCGCAAACCAATGCTAACTATGCTGCAAAGAAAGGTAGAGGCTCAAAAGCATGGGCGGTACGCCAAGGCAAGTAGACCGAAATCCATCTGCATCTACTACTAATCATCCACCTTGAGATATCTATCCAGAACATCTCGCTGGTATTAAGTTGCGAGTCCCACCCATAGTGTAAACTCAAAGCAACAGACAACTGCATTAAAAGAACTTTGCGTAAAGTAAACAATCCTTGCACCCGCAAGTACAAGCACCGTTGTTTCCCCCCTTGTGGCAACAGCACATCCCCTAGACTCATGTTTTTGTCACTCAAGCTAGTCATCGAGGGGCATGAACCCACAATCAAGCATAACGTTCCCTCTTGGAGTTACTACCTACTACTTGGCCAAAGCAATAAACAGCAACGGAGAACATGCAAGAATTACTCAAGAATATAAAAGAGGTGAATCAAATATATTACTCACACACAATCTGAACATAATCTCATAATCCATCGGATCCCAGCAAACTCATCATAGCAACAGCATAAGGATTACATATGTGCCTCGATCATGTAGGGCAGCTCACGAGGTCTAATCGGTGAAGGACAAAGAGGGGAGGAGAACATCACATAGCTACTGGTCATGGACCCATGGTCCAAGGGAGACTACTCACAACTCATCCGGGAGGCGTCCATGGTGGTGGAGAAGCTTCCGGTGGTGATCCTCCCCTCCGGCAGGGTGCCGGGAAGAGTTCTCCTGGTGCTCCCGATCTTGGAAGCGCGGCGGCGGCGGAACAGAGATGAGATCGCGAAAAAGGGTTCCGTCCTCGAGGGTTTCGGGACGCGGTGTAAATATATGCCAAAGGGGGGCGTCAGAGGAGGCCAGGGGGGCCCAGGCGCCCTGGCGGCGCGGCCAGGAGGGGGGCGCGCCCTCTGGCCGCCTGGAGCCCTGGTGGCCCCCCTCCGGCCCTACTTTGGCCGCATGGAAGCTTCCGGAACGATGATTTTTTATATATTTTTACCGGAATTTTTCTGGCAGTTTACGTAATGGGAAAACCTGAAATACAAAAACAGCAGAAAACAGAAACTGGCACTGGGGTGCACTGAGTTAATAGGTTAGTCCAAATATGATCAAAAGTGTATGGAAGTGCATAAATAACATAGCAATATCACACAAAAGAGGCATGGAGCAAGCAGAAATTATAGATACGTTTTGGACGTATCAACATCCCCAAGCTTAATTCCTGCTCGTCCTCGAGTAGGTAAATGATAACAAGCATAATTTCTGTGGTGACATGCTATTAACCATATAAGAACTTTTCACAGTCACATGACAAGTGCTTACTGAGACAATGAGTTTGTAGTAATTAAGTTGCCTCATGAGAATATCACAAAGAACTGAAAGTTTTACAATATGATACTGAAATACTCAATAGATTTGTAGTGAGCATGGTGTGCAAACATGACAAAGTGATATCTCGCTTGCCCCCTTTAGTGAAGCAAAACATAAATGCAGGGGCACCTCCAAAGTTTAAGTGACGACTAGATACAATGATTTCAGAATAAACGATATCATAATCATGCAGAAGACAATGGTACTTTGGGACAATGCACATTACACTCAGAATGACAATCATGCTCTCAATAGTTGGTGCTTTAAAGAAATAAGGTGGAGACTCTCGAACCGTGGCTTTTGATGGCAAGGTTGAAAATCCGTGGTCGGAAACAAAAACTAAACATGTACCAAAGCTCTTGGTTTTTTAAAAACAGAGGTAGTAATTATTTTTTAGAATATGCATATTTCGTCAACGAATGCTAGCAGATAACTCAATTACTTCTCGAGCTGGACAAGTTTCAAGGAACGGCTCCCGCATGAGGACGATCACATCCTCTTAATCTCCTTTGTTTATCACTGCCAAAGTTTTCTGATTTCTCATGAACAAAGCGTGAAGGAGGGTTTGTTTGTTGTATATTTTTTTTATGAGCCGGGCGCACTCTTTGCCAGTTCCTTCTCGTATTAGGGGTTTGCACATTAGACATGCAATCCCGGGGTGAAGCTTGTCCAACTTAAAAAGATCATGAATTAACTACTACTTCCTCATGAGCTAAAATAGAGGCACAAAAGAGAAATGCTTTTTTTTTGAATAATTTTGTGATGGTACATGAAAGTCTTCGTTAGGAATGGCAGGTAAATACCATGTATAGGAAGGTATGGTGGACTCATATGGCATAACTGGTTTAAAGGATTTTGGATGCACAAGCAGTCAGTCCGCTTAGTACAGGCGAAGGTTAGCAAAAGACTGGGAGCGACCAACTAAAAGAGCAATGACGGTCATAATCATGCAGAGCGACAAAGCAACATTGAATCGGGCATGGAAGTTATATCGCTACTCAGAAATTAAAGATCATCAAGGCTTGATAGACTTTCTTTATAGTCTTAAATATGCGTGAGCATATGCCAAGTCAATCAAAATAAATTCTTGGAGGAAGATATCACTAAACCATACCACATCATAGGCAAACAAATCATGTTGGTACTTCAATAACACATTAAGAACCCCCCCGCTATTTGAGACTAATCATAAGAAAACATGAACTACTAAGCACCATTATGCCCATAGCATTTTTATCATAGACATATCAATCAGTGCAACATAAGCCAACTCTCTTAACAAGATAAGCATGATAACTAAAGAGAGTTCCAGCGACCAACTAAACAAAAGCTCTTCAAAAAGTAAAGCATGAAAACTAAGAGCTAAACATGACAGTAGCTATTGAAAGACAAAGAACATACACAGCAAAGATAGACATGAAAATTCTATGTTGTGTTCCAGGTTGAAGTGGAGCGTGTTTCTCTCCCACACAAAGAAAGCTGAGTTCCAACTCGTTACGAAAAGCAAGCAAAGCTAAAGAAAAATAAAAAGGAAACTAAAAGCAAGACGCTCCAAGCATAGCACATAACACATGAAGTGATAAAAATATAGTGGAACGAAAGACGAACTGATAATTGTTGATGGAGAAGGGGATGCACGGGGGCATCCCCAAGCTTAGACGTTTGAGTCTTCTTGAATATTTCTTGGGGGTGCACGGGGGCATCCCCAAGCTTGAGCATTTGACACTCCTGAATCTTTTTATCATCTTCCCTCGCACACTTGAAAACTCCCTTCATACATAACTCATCATAATCTGATTAGCGAGGTTAGTACCCTTAATAAAATAATTTTTCCTTGCTGGAAATAAGGATATTCTTGAAGGTCTACTGTTTCTCAAGATTGCCAAAAGGTTTTTGCAAAGAAAAAGCAAGCTCAAGATTTGCAAAACGAAGGAAAGGCAAAACAGGACATAATCTGTGAAAAACAGACCAGCAGGTAGTAAATAATTTTTACGGGGCACTTATGAAACTCAAATCAAAAAACTCATAACAGACGCCCGAAAGCCAATTGTATAGATCACGCTGTCCAAAAAATTCAGACCAAAAAGATGATCTGGTGATTTTATACGAATTTTTCTGTCCAAGGACAGAATCTGTTTCCTGGACAGCACGTCACAACTTTTGAACTTTCTTGCAATCAGAGGCTAAACTTGGCACAAAGCTGAAAAGTAAAGATACAATGATGATGCTACTGTAGTAACAACATCAAGACACAACAAATGCAAAATAAAATTTTATTCATTGTGGGCTGCCTCCCAAAAGCGCATTCTTTTATGCCTTTAAGCTAGGCATAATGCAAGGAGATCAAGTCTTATCAAGAGTAAAAGAATAGCTAGCCCGTATATCGGACTCAAAAGGTAACTTAATCTTCTTTCTAGGGAAGTGTTCCATCCCTTTCTTGAGAGGAAATTGGAATCTTATATTCCCCTCTTTCATGTCCATGATGGCACCAACGGTGCGAAGAAAAGCACGTCCCAAAATAATTGGACAAGAAGGTTCACATTCAATATCCATAATGGTAAAATCAACGGGAACATAATTGTCATTGACAACGATAAGAACATCGTCGATCCTCCCCAAGGGTTTCTTTATGGAAGAATCAACAAGACGAACACCAAAAGAACAAGAATCAAAAGGTTTCAATTTAAGCATATCATATATTCTTTTGGGCATAACGGAGGTACTAGCTCCAACATCACATAAAGCATAGCAATAGAATTTATTCAACTTAATTTTAATCATAGGATCCCAACCATCTTCTAGCTTCCTAGGTATGGATGCTTCTACCCTAAGTTTCTCCTCCCTAGCTTTGATGAGAGCATTAGTGATATGCTCTGTGAAGGCAAGATTAAGTGTGCTAGTGCGGGGATCTCTAGACATCTTGTGAAGGAAACCAATAACTTCGGTAAGGGTGCAATTATCAAAATCAAGGTCACTACTATCAAGTAAAGTGGTAGTGATGTCCTTTAGGCTCACTTGTTTGGTAGTTTCTATGGTCATAGCATCACCATTAATAGGTCCAATGGGACCAGGAGTGCATTGGGTGCTAAGAGTTTGGATATCCTCAACAACTTGGATAGTAGCAACAGTGTGGTGGGTAGGAAGGTTCTTAATTCTATCTTCTTCCTCCTTTTCTCTAGCCCATCTCTCTTTAAGTTTAGCCAACATCCTAATGTTTTCATTAATTTGCACTTGAATAGCATTCATAGGAGTGGTATTCCTCTCCTCAAGAGGGGAAGTTCTAATTTTAAGCAACTCTACCTCATGGGCTAAATTGTCTACCTTCAAAGAGAGATCATCTAGTTTGGCTAGTTTTTCTTCTACACTCTTATTGAAGGCTTTTTGGGTAGTGATGAAATCTTTAAGCATAATCTCTAGTTCAGAAGTGGAGTTCTTGGTGCTAGGATAAGCATTGTTGTTCCCATAGGAATTAGAGGGGAACGGTCTAGGATTGCTACCAAAATTACTCCTATAAGCATTGTTATTGAAATTGTTTCTAGAGATAAAGTTCACATCTACTTGTTCTTGAGCAATCAAAGAATTTAAAGGAACATCACGAGGATCAATAGAAGATTGCTTGGAAAGTAGAGACATGATCAAGTCAACTTTTTCATTTAGGGAGGAAATCTCCTCGACAGAGTTTACCTTCCTACCTGTTGGAGCGCGTTCAGTGTGCCATTGGGAATAATTGGTCATCATCTCATCGAGAAGCTTCATGGCAGCACCAAGTGTAGTTGACATAAAGGTTCCTCCCGCGGCCGAATCTAACAAGTTCCGCGAGGTAAAGTTCAACCCTGCATAAAAAGTTTGGATAACCATCCAAGTAGTCAAACCATGAGTAGGGCCATTCTTGACAAGAGATTTCATGCGTTCCCAAGCTTGGGCAACGTGTTAATTATCCAATTGTTTGAAATTCATTATGTTACTCCTTAGTTGGATAATTTTAGCAGGTGGATAGTACTTCCCAATAAAGGCATCCTTGCACTTGTCCCAAGAATCTATGCTATTTCTAGGCAAAGATTGAAACCCAATTTTAGCTCCTCCTCTCAAGGAGAAAGGAAAAAGCTTGAGCTTAACAATATTACCATCTATTTCTTGGTACTTTTGCATATCACAGAGTTCAACAAAATTGTTTAAGTGTAAAGCAGCATCATCTCCAGCACCGGAGAATTGATCTTTCATAACTAGGTTCAGTAAAGCAGGTTTAATTTCATAAGAAGGTGCTGAAGTGGCAGGTGTAGTAATAGGCGTGCAGATAAAGTCATCGTTGTAATGACTAGTGAAGTCACACAACTTGGTGTTCTCGGTGGAACCCGTAGCAGCAAGCAAGCAAGATAACTATTTTTGTGATTTTTGATAAAAGACACTAAAGCAAAAACTGAAAGGTAAACTAACAAGACTAAAAAGCAAAGGTAAAAGATAGCGTGCAACTCCCCTATCTTGAAGAGTGGAGTCCCCGACAACGGCGCCAGAAAACTTTGCTTGATGGCTTCTCGCCCCTCGTTGGTTACCCCAAGTGGAAGGTTTGAGATGCAGTGTAGCGGTAGTTTTCCCTTGGCAAAGATACCAAGGATCGAATTCCCCTGAGACTCCGAGGGTCAACAAGAAGGTGTCAACTGCTAGCGGCGCAACTAGCGATCGACATGACCTGCACACAGATATAAATAACTTTGCTCCCAACGAGTACAGAGAGGTTGTCAATCCCTCCGGCCTTGTCGTTTACAAAGGATCAAACACAAGAGATAATAGTGATAGGTATAACTGCAACTAGTAAGCAAGAACAGGAAAGTAAATAACGGGTGTGATCAGTGATGGTAATATGGACCGGGGTCCCATGATGTTCACTAGTGATGTCTCTATCCCAAAAGACGATAAAATAGCTAAGCGAGGTAAACAAATTACAGCTGGGCAATTGACATGATTATGTGCGCAAACCAATGCTAACTATGCTGCAAAGAAAGGTAGAGGCTCAAAAGCATGGGCGGTACGCCAAGGCAAATAGACCGAAATCCATCTGCATCTACTACTAATCATCCACCTTGAGATATCTATCCAGAACATCTCGCTGGTATTAAGTTGCGAGTCCCACCCATAGTGTAAACTCAAAGCAACAGACAACTGCATTAAAAGAACTTTGCGTAAAGTAAACAATCCTTGCACCCGCAAGTACAAGCATCGTTGTTTTCCCCCTTGTGGCAACAGCACATCCCCTAGACTCATGTTTCTGTCACTCAAGCTAGTCATCGAGGGGCATGAACCCACAATCAAGCATAACGTTCCCTCTTGGAGTTACTACCTACTACTTGGCCAAAGCAATAAACAGCAACGGAGAACATGCAAGAATTACTCAAGAACATAAATATAAAAGAGGTGAATCAAATATATTACTCACACACAATCTGAACATAATCTCATAATCCATCGGATCCCAGCAAACTCATCATAGCAACAGCATAAGGATTACATATGTGCCTCGATCATGTAGGGCAGCTCACGAGGTCTAATCGGTGAAGGACAAAGAGGGGAGGAGAACATCACATAGCTACTGGTCATGGACCCATGGTCCAAGGGAGACTACTCACAACTCATCCGGGAGGCGTCCATGGTGGTGGAGAAGCTCCCGGTGGTGATCCTCCCCTCCGGCAGGGTGCTGGGAAGAGTTCTCCTGGTGCTCCCGATCTTGGAAGCGCGGCGGCGGCGGAACAGAGATGAGATCGTGAAAAAGGGTTCCGTCCTCGAGGGTTTCGGGACGCGGTGTAAATATATGCCAAAGGGGGGGCGTCAGAGGAGGCCAGGGGGGCCCAGGCGCCCTGGCGGCGCGGCCAGGAGGGGGGGGGCGCCCTCTGGCCGCCTGGAGCCCTGGTGGCCCCCCTCCGGCCCTACTTTGGCCGCATGGAAGCTTCCGGAATGCTGATTTTTTATATATTTTTCCTGGAATTTTTCTGGCAGTTTACGTAATGGGAAAACCTGAAATACAAAAACAGCAGAAAACAGAAACTGGCACTGGGGTGCACTGAGTTAATAGGTTAGTCCAAATATGATCAAAAGTGTATGGAAGTGCATAAATAACATAGCAATATCACACAAAAGAGGCATGGAGCAAGCAGAAATTATAGATACGTTCTGGACGTATCACCGAGCTCCGCCGGAGGGGGGATCTTCCACGGAGTGCTTCTACATCATCATCATCGCCTCACCATGAGTTGTGAGTAGTTTACCACAGACCATCGGGTCCATAGCTAGTATCTAGATGGCTTCTTCTCTCTCTCTTTGGATCTCAATACCAAGTTCTCCTCGGTCTTCGAGGAGATCTATTCGATGTAATCTCTTTTTGCGGTGTGTTTGTCGAGATCCGATGAATTGTGGGTTTATGATCAAGATTATCTTTGAGAAATATTTGGTTCTTCTCTGAACTCTTTATGTATCATTATAATATCCTTGCAAGTTTCTTATTATTGGTTTGGTTTGGCCTACTAGATCTATAGTTCTTGCAATGGGAGAACTGCTTGGCTTTGGGTTCAATCTTGCGGTGTCCTTTCCCAGTGACAGTAGGGGCAGCAAGGCACGTATTGTATTATTGCCATCAAGGATAAAAAGATGGGGTTTATATCACTATGTTTGAGTTTATCCCTCTACATCATGTCATCTTGCTTAAGACGGTACTCTGTTCTTATGAACTCAATACACTAGATGCATGCTGGATAGCGGTCGATGTGTGGAGTAATAGTAGTAGATGCAGAATCATTTCGGTCTACTTGTCTCGGACGTGATGCCTATATATAATGATCATGCCTAGATAGTCTCATAATTATTTGCTTTTCTATCAATTGCTTGACAGTAATTTGTTTACCCGCCGTAGAATATCGCTATCATGAAAGAAGCCACTAGAGAAAACTATGGCCCCCGGGTCTATTCTCAACATATCAATCTACAATCTACTTTACTTCTCCGCTTTTACTTTATGTTCTTATATCCAAAAATACCAAAAATATCAAACTATCATCTCTATCAGATCTCACTTTCGTAAGTGACCGTAAAGGGATTGACGACCCCTTATCGCGTTGGCTGTGAAGTTCATATTTGGTTGTGCAGGTGCGAGGGACTCGCGCATGGTCTCCTACTGGATTGATACCTTGGTTCTAAAAAACTGAGGGAAACACTTACGCTACTGTGCTGCATCACCCTTTCCTCTTCGAGGGAATACAACGCAAGCTCGAGAAGTAGCAAGAAGAATTTCTGGCACCGTTGCCGGGGAGGCTTACGCAAAAGTCATATACCAAGTACCTATCACAAACCCTTATCCTTTGCATTACATTTTTTGCCTCTCGTTTTCCTCTCCCCCACTTCAGCCTTGCCGTTTTATTTGCCCTTCTTTTGCCGTGTGTTTATCGTTCGCTTACTCCCATGTCTGAGATGGGGGAGGATTTTATCGAGAAGGGTAGTAATGTTGAGGGCAACGTCTATGTTGACCCCCGGATGAAACTACCACTTTACATATTAAGAAGTTCCGGGTTGGTAGTGGTAATATTATTGGAAAAGGAGTCCTTCAAGACTTCTTTACTTGTGCTGGTGCTTTGCCCACTATGGGTGGCTCTATTCTTCACAGAACTAGCAGCCTTGCGGATGCTGTATCTATGCTTGTAGTTGAAATTCAAAGGCAATTTATCCATATGCATCCCTGTATTCAGAGAATCTTTCTAGAATTTTCCAATATTGAGCATTCTTGTGTTAAGCGTCCAGCTACTATCTTTTTGGCTCATGAATTTAGATTTATCATGAAAGAGGCCAAAGAAATCTTTGCTCATTATGGGGTAGATGCTGGCCGACCTCCCATAGAGGCTATCTTATTTAATCAAGAAGACATAATGCGGTCACGATCTCCTGATCATGTTGCTTTTATTGAAAACCTTAGAAAAAAGGTTCCCACCAATGTCTTGGTTGATAGAATTTATGAGTTGAACGATGACTTTGCTATTCAAAACAATGGGTTAGGCTTCTCCCTTGAGCGAAGGTTCATGACCTTCTGCCAAAAGAATGCCTATAATGATGAGTTGGTTGTTCCCTATAAGGGGCCAAAAGAGGAACCTATTCCTCCTGAGCTTGATATGGGGGACTTTTGTCCCATCAAATTTAGCCCTTTTGATTACTTTTGCTTGCCACAAAGGAAACTTGCTGCTGAACGTAGGGAATATGAGATGAGTTTTCGCGATATATCGTATCATTATGGCAATACCTAGATCTATCCATGTATCGTGCCTAGCTAGGGGCGTAAAACGATAGCACTTGTTGGGAGGCAACCCAATTTTATACCTTTTGTTTTTGCTTCTGTTTAGGAATAAATATTGCATCTAGCTTCTGTTTAGATGTGGTTTTGTGTTTTAATTAGTGTTTGTGCCAAGTAGAACCTTTGGGAAGACTTGTGTGAAGTTTATATGATCTTGCTGTGAAAACAGAATCGTTAGTGCTCGCTAGAATGGTCACCCGATTTTCCTGGAGCGTCCTATTTAGTTGATTCTTTTTGCAGATGATTAATAGACAAATTCCTCACGTTTACCAATTTAGTTTGATTTTTTTGGAGTTACAGAAGTATGTGAAACCTGCAGATTACTACAGACTGTTCTGTTTTTGACAGATTCAGTTTTTCGTGTGTTGTTTGCTTATTTCAATGCATCTATGACTAGTATTGGGAAGTATGAACCATAGAGAAGTTGGAATACAGTAGGTTTAACACCAATATAAACAAATAATGAATTCATGGCAGTACCTTTGAGTAGTGGTTTGCTTTCTTATACTAACGGAGCTCACGAGATTTTTGTCTAAGTTTTGTGTTGTGAAGTTTTCAAGTTTTGAGTATTGCTTTGATGGACTATGGAACAAAGAGTGGCAAAGGACTAAGCTTGGGGATGCCCAAGGCATCCCAAGGTAAAATTCAAGGACAACCAAAAGACTAAGCTTGGGGATGCCTCGGGAAGGCATCCCCTCTTTCGTCTTCATCCATCGGCAACTATACTCGGAGCTATATTTTTATTCACCACATGATATGTGTTTTACTTGGGGGGTCTTGTATAATTAGAGTCTTTGCTTGTTAGTTTGCCACAATTATCCTTGCTGGACACACCTATTTGAGAGAGTTAAATATGGCCTAGGAATTGATAGAACACTATATGTGCTTCACTTATATCTTTTGAGTTGAATAGTTTTTGCTCTAGTGCTTCACTTATATCTTTTAGAGCGCGGTGGTGATAATATTTTGAAGAAATTGTTGATCTCTCATGATTAACTTATATCCTTTTGAGAGTCTATTAAAACATCATGGTAATGTGCTTAGGCTATAAAACTAGTCTTCACACGATAGACATCCAATATCAATGTAGTAAAAACTTTCACACTAAGTACATTGGATATGATGAGAAGTTGGATGCTTGATAATTGTTTTGAGAGATGAGGACAGTGATATTAGAGTCATGCTAGTGGAGTTATTATGAAATTGAGAAATGCTTGTGTTAAAGTTAGTGATTCCCGTAGCATGCACGTATGGTGAACCGCTATGTGACGAAGTTAGAGCATGAGGTATTTGTAAAGAGTTAACCTTTGTCTGGAGGTCGGGGGTGCGCGATGGTTAACTCCTACCAACCTCCCCCCTAGGAGCATGCGTTGATTGCTTTGTTTTGATGACTCGTAGATTTTTGCAATAAGTATATGAGTTCTTTATGACTAATGTTGAGTCCATGGATTATATGCACTCTCACCCTTCCACCATTGCTAGCCTCTCTTGTATCGCGCAACTTTCGCCGGTACCATACACACACTATATATCCTTCCTCAAAACAGCCACCATATATATTCCTCAAAACAGCCACCATACCTACCTATCATGGCATTTCCATAGCCATTCCGAGATATAATGCCATGCAACTTTCCACCGTTCCGTTCATATGACACGCATCATATTGTCATATTACCATGCATGATCATGTCGTTGACATAGTATTTGTGGCAAGGCCACCATGCATAACTTTTCATACATGTCACTCTTGATTCGTTGCACATCCCGGTACACCGCCGGAGGCATTCATATAGAGTCATACTTTGTTCTAGTATCGAGTTGTAATATCGAGTTGTACATGAATAAAAGTGTGATGATCATCATTATTAGAGCATTGTCCCATGTGAGGAAAGGCCAATAAAAAAAGAGATGTCCCTAAAAATGGAGAGGGGCTATTAAAAAAAGGAGAAAGCCCCTCCAAATAAAATGAGAGAAAAGAGAGAAGGGGCAATTGCTACTATCCTTTTCCACACTTGTGCTTCAAAGTAGCACCATGTTCTTCATGATAGAGAGTCTCATGTTTAGTCACTTTCATATACTAGTGGGAATTTTCATTATAGAACTTGGCTTGTATATTCCAACGATGGGCTTCCTCAAATGCCCTAGGTTTTCATGAGCAAGCAAGTTGGATGCACACCCACTTAATTTTTTATTGAGCTTTCATACATTTTTAGCTCTAGTGCATCCGTTGCATGGCAATCCCTACTCACTCTCGTTGACATCTATTGATGGGCATCTCCATAGCCCGTTGATGCGCCTAGTCAATGTGAGACTATCTCCCTCCTTTTTGTCTTCTCCACAACCACCTCTCTATTCCATCCATAGTGCTATGTCCATGGCTCACGCTCATGTATTGCGTGAAAGTTGAAAGGTTTGAAAGAATAGAGTATGAAAACAAGTGCTTGGCTGAAATCGGGGTTGTGCATGATATGAATATTTTGTGTGATGAAGAGGGAGCATAGCCAGACTATATGATTTTGTAGGGATAACTTTCTTTAGCCATAGCATTTTGAGAAGACATAATTGCTTTGTTAGTATGCTTGAAGTATTATTATTTCTTATGTTAATATAGACTTTTGTCTTGAATCTTTTAGATCTGAACATTCATGCCACAATTAAGAGAATTACATTGAAAAACTATGTTGGTTAGTATTCCACATCAAACATTATGTTATTATCATTTACCTACACGAGGACGAGCAGGAATTAAGCTTGGGGATGCTTGATACGTCTCCAATGTATCTATAATTTTTTATTGTTCCATGCTATTATTTATGATGTTTTGGATGTTTAATGGGCGTTGTTATCCACTTTTATAATATTTTTGGGACTAACCTATTAACCCAAAGGCCCAGTCCAGATTGCTGTTTTTGCCTGTTTCAGGGTTTTACAGAAAAGGAATATCAAACGGAGTCCAAACGGAATGAAACCTTCGGGAGAGATATTTTTGGAGTAAAATACGCACGGGAGACTTGAGAACCACAGAGTAGGGCATACGTGGCGCCCACAAGGGTGGGGTGCGCGCCCCTGCCTCATGGGCCCCACGTCTGCCCCCGGTGCCCTCCTTCCTCCTATATATACCTATGTACCCCGAAACCATCAGAACAACAGAGAAAACCCTAGTTCCACCGCCGCGACCTTCTGTTCCCGTGAGATCCCATCTTGGGGCCTGTTCCGGAGCTCCGCTGGATGGGGGATCTTCCACGGAGTGCTTCTACATCATCATCATCGCCTCACAATGAGTTGTGAGTAGTTTACCACAGACCTTCGGGTCCATAGCTAGTATCTAGATGGCTTCTTCTCTCTCTTTGGATCTCAATACCAAGTTCTCCTCGGTCTTCGAGGAGATCTATTCGATGTAAACTCATTTTGCGGTGTGTTTGTCGAGATCCGATGAATTGTGGGTTTATGATCAAGATTATCTTTGAGAAATATTTGGTTCTTCTTTGAACTCTTTATGTATGATTATAATATCCTTGCAAGTCTCTTCGAATTATTGGTTTGGTTTGGCCTACTAGATCTATTGTTCTTGCAATGGGAGAAGTGCTTGGCTTTGGGTTCAATCTTGCGGTGTCCTTTCCAAGTGACAGTAGGGGCAGCAATGCACTTATTGTATTGTTGCCATCGAGGATAAAAATATGGGGTTTATATCACTATGTTTGAGTTTATCCCTGTACATCATGCATCTTGCTTAAGGCGTTTCTCTGTTCTTATGAACTCAATACACTAGATGCATGCTGGATAGCGGTCGATGTGTGGAGTAATAGTAGTAGATGCAGAATCGTTTCGATTTACTTGTCTCGGACGTTATGCCTATATATAATGATCATGCCTAGATGGTCTCATAATTATTTGCTTTTCTATCAATTGCTCGACAATAATTTGTTTACCCGCCGTAGAATATCGCTATCATGAGAGAAGCCACTAGATAAAACTATGGGCCCCGGGTCTATTCTCAACATATCAATCTACAATCTACTTTACTTTTTCGCTTTTACTTTCTGTTCTTATATCCAAAAATACCAAAAATATCAAACTATCATCTCTATCAGATCTCACTTTCGTAAGTGACCGTAAAGGGATTGACAACCCCTTATCGCGTTGGCTGCGAAGTTCTTATTTGTTTGTGCAGGTGCAAGGGACTCGCGCGTGGTCTCCTACTGGATTGATACCTTGGTTCTCAAAAACTGAGGGAAATACTTACGCTACTGTGCTGCATCTCCCTTTCCTCTTCGAGGGAGTACAACGCAAGCTCGAGAAGTAGCAATGAGCTATTTCTTGTGCTCAACATGCTCCTTGTGAGCATCCACGAATTCCTCTAGCAGCCTTCGGCGCTCCATGCGGATCATGTCATTCTCGTCCATAAGTTTCTTGATGATGACGCCGGTGCTCTTCAACAAGGCAGTGATCTTGTCCTGCTCGTCTCGGAGCTTCGCATTGCCCTCCCTTAGTTGCTGGATGATGCCGAGGGCCTGTTCAAGCGAGGCTTTCATGTCCTCCTGCAACCTCGCCCAACCATCAATCTTATCCATCTGGTTATCGACGAGCGCATTCATGCGCTTGTAAGAGTCCTGGCCTACCCACGAGACATTTTCCCAGGCCGTCGCAATAGGGGAGTACATGTCTGCTGCATTCGCGGCGCGGAGGGACATCTCTGCTGCTTCCGCGGCACGACAGAACCAGTCTGCTGCATCAACGGCGCGTCGGGACCTCCGTGTTGCTTCGGTGGCGCGACGGCTCTCTGCTGCTACGGTGGCACGGTGGGATATATCGGCTGCTTTCGCGGCGAGGCGGGTCATCTCTCGTGCTTCCGCTTCCATGCTCGCCTCATCTCTCAACCCTAAACTCACGCTGGCCATGGCACATGCAAGGGAACGATGATGAATGACTTGTTTGTTTTTGTGGATGAGGAGTTGAGGAGGAATGAGCAGTCATCTTGGAATAGTAGTAGTTATAACTGAGTACTAATACACTCCTAAATGGGAAACCATTTAGGTTTTGATCGGTGTGAACAGGTTTGTAATTTGGAATGTGACGGGACGCATGCTCAAAATTTATTGACGGTTCTATAATTTCTAAGTGCGGTACTATTCCCGGACGACATAATGTGAGCACTCGTTCTCGGCCGCGTACATGGCGTTAGCACCATAGGGTGCACCACAATAAGCAATGTCAGCACACGTCTTGTTTCAAGAACCATGTGCGCTCGTTATTACCATCACACACACTTCTTTTAATTAGAATGTGTGCCCATCTAGCGCACACACGTTGATATGTCTAACTGTTCTTTTTGTTGTGGCTAATCACAAACAGTTCATCCGTGTGAAGTGCATGCGATCAATCGCTGACACTTTGATCTAGCTGACCGTTTCTGTACTGTTGCCTAATCGCAAATAGTTAATCCTTCTGAAGTGTATGCCCTCAATCGCACACACCTTTATCTAGCTACCCATTTCTGTTGTTCCGCCTCATCACAAACAGTTAATCCTAGTGAACTGTATGTTATATATCGCACACAGCTTCATCTCGCTGCCCATTTCCGTTCGTCTTCCTCATCGCAAATAGTTCATTGAACTGAACCATATGCCCTACATCACACACACAACCAAAATATGAACCGTGTTTGATGCATCCGTCATCGCAAACGTTTTGCACCTTTTTTGACGTTTCTTACACAATCGTTTGCGATTATTGCATCACACACAGTTTCGTCGAAGCATCTCTGATCGTACTTCCATATTAGCAGCATCATGCAGTAGTGTATGGTGTAGAAACCAATGCGCCCAATCCACCTGAACAACATTTATTAAGGGGCCAACATCAAATGAGCAACAGAATAAGCCAGTCTTTGTGATCCTCACCATAGCCATCTCCATCAACCCTAGTCGTCGCCATTTCCCATCTCCATACCCACATGGCGTAGAAACCAATGCGCCCAATCCACATGAACAACCATTATAAAGGGGCCGACATCAAATGAGAAACAGAACATCGCAGAACAAGTCAGTCTTCGTCATCCTCACCATAGCCATCTCCATCAACTCTAGTCGCCACCATTTCCCATCTCCATAGCCACAACCTTCACCTCCAACATAGTTCTCTGCAATCTAGTCATACTTGTAATGATGTATCGCACACGGCATCCATTGTAAGACATATTATCAATCTTAAAGATGTGTTCTTCATGTGATCTGATCTCCATGTGTGGGTAGTTCGGTAAGGTCATGGGTTGAGGCAAGAGCCTTGCAACCCGATGTATTTGTTGGGGTGTCAATGGAAGTACTTTGAATTAATGTCTTGTATGTGTAAAACAAAATTGTTTTGTAGTTGTCTCTTGTCTCGTTCGCGTTTTTCATCCCCGCAGGTACGCAAGATCATGGAGAACACACCACGAAGAGGGTAAGGGTAGGGAGGCCGTGAAGTGTTATTCTAAACACCAGTGACATTAAGGTTTAGTATGGTAATAAGGATCCTATTCCTGAGGATACAAGAGGTGTAGTCATTAAACATCTAATGCTTTTTTGATTATTTCAATTTAATTATCGAGGCAACTCCGCGCAAGGGATAGGGCCTTCGGTTGGACAATTGACTGTTGATGCAGAATGCATGCCGGTCAAGACATAATTTGAACACATCCCCACTTCGATATGTGACAAGCACATCTTGATGGGTGACTTCCAGAGCACAAATCAATATCGTTTTTGCTCTCGACACAAATATATGGTTGTAAGCATAAGTCCTCATAGCATGCCTATTTTTATTATAGTGTTTTCAGTGTCAACTTGATTTACGATCCGATCAAAAGCTGGAATTAATTCCTGGCAAAAGCTTACTTGAGGCCATAGCTTAAAGGGCGCCGCCCTCTCGTGGGTTTGATAACTCGGGGTCACCATGCGGAAGAAGGCGGGAATCCTTTATGTTCCATTTTAGGATTACCAAAGGAAATAATCATGAGCAATGACCTGATCCTTCATGGGTTAAGCATGAACACTTCTTCCATCATGAACTTTCTTCGATGTATTAAAGCATTGTGTTGTGAACACATCATAACCACTTCTTTTCTTTCTATTTTTGCAAAAGAGATAGCAATGGAGACAATATGCATGATGGTTGTCCAGCGAATACTCCAATCATGATGGAAAACTATGGAAATAGTCATACTGAAATCTTCATTTACGTCCTTGCAATACAATAACATGAGCTCTATATCTTCTTCTTTAATTTGGGTTGCACTGGACCCAACCTCCAGGATGATAGCCTCACTTCATCTCTCTGGTTCGGGGGTACTGCCAAAGTTGTGGGCGTAATGAAGGATCTTGCTCCAAGAATTCAATGCCTCAAAAAATGAGAGGTTATTCTTCTTTGTCTTCGCTCTGTTTTGGTTCTTCTTCATATTGGTTCCAATCTACATCATCCATTTCATCTTCATCTTCCAGTTCATTATCATCTTGTTGTTGCCTTTGATCCACAATTTCCACCAATAATGCTAGAGAATTAGCAGTGGTGTGAGTGGATGGTTGTTCTTCTTCAACACTTTCCTAGCCTCTCTTTCTTTTTTAAAAGATATGATACGTCTCCAACGTATCTATAATTTTTGATTGTTCCATGCTATTATTTATGAAGTCTTGGATGTTTAATGGGCTTTATCTTACAATTTTATATCATTTTTTGGGACTAACCTACTAACCCAAAGGCCTATCCAGATTGCTGTTTTTTGCCTATTTCAGAGTTTTGCAGAAAAAGAATATCAAACGGAGTCCAAACGGAATGAAACCTTCATGAGAGATATTTTTGGAGAAAATCACGCACAGGGGATTTGAGAACCACGTCAGGGGAGCCTCGGGGTGTCCACGAGGGTGGGGCGCGCCCCCCTTCCCAGGGCGCGCCCTGCCTCGTGGGCCCTTCGAGCACCCCCCGGTGTCCTTCCTCCTATATAAGTCTACGTACCCCGAAACCTTCGACAACAGAGAGAAAACCCTAATTCCATCGCCGTAACCTTCTGTTCCCGTGAGATCCCATCTTGGAGCATGTTCCGGAGCTCCACCGGAGGGGGATCCATCACGGAGTTCTTCTTCATCATCACGATCGCCCTCACCATGAGTTGTGAGTAGTTTACCATAGACCTTCGGGTCCATAGCTAGTATCTAGATGTCTTCTTCTCTCTCACTGGATCTCAATACAAAGTTCTCCTCGGTCTTCGAGGAGATCTATTCGATGTAATCTCTTTTTGCGGTGTGTTTGTCGAGATCCGATGAATTGTGAGTTTATGATCAAGATTATCTACAAGAAATATTTGGTTCTTCTCTGAAATTTTTATGTGTGCTCATAATATCCTTGCAAGTCTCTTCGAATTATTGGTTTGGTTTGGCCTACTAGATCTATAGTTCTTGCAATGGGAGAAGTGCTTGGCTTTAGGTTCAATCTTGCGGTGTCCTTTCCCAGTGACAGTAACAAGGCACGTATTGTATTGTTGCCATCGAGGATAAAAATATGGGGTTTATATCATATTGCTTGAGTTTATCCCTCTACATCATGTCATCTTTCTTAAGGCGTTACTCTGTTCTTATGAACTCAATACACTAGATGCATGCTGGATAGCGGTCGATGTGTGGAGTAATAGTAGTAGATGTAGAATCGTTTCGGTCTACTTGTCTCGGACGTGATGCCTATATACAATGATCATGCCTAGATAGTCTCATAATTATTCGCTTTTCTATCAGTTGCTCGACAGTAATTTGTTTACCCATCGTAGAATATCGCTATCATGAGAGAAGCCACTAGAGAATACTATGGCCCCGGGTCTATTCTCAACATATCAACCTACATCTACTTTACTTTTATCGCTTTTACTTTCTGTTCTTATAAACAAAAATACCAAAAATATAAACTATCATCTCTATCAGATCTCACTTTCGTAAGTGACCGTAAAGGGATTGACAACCCCTTATCGCGTTGGCTACGAAGTTCTTATTTGCTTGTGCAGGTGCGAGGGACTCGCGCGTGGTCTCCTACTGGATTGATACCTCGGTTCTCAAAAACTGAGGGAAATACTTACGCTACTGTGCTGCATCTCCCTTTCCTCTTCGAGGGTATACAACGCAAGCTCGAGAAGTAGCAAGAAGAATTTCTGGCGCCGTTGCCGGGGAGGCTTACGCAAAAGTCATATACCAAGTACCTATCACAAACCCTTATCCTTCGCATTACATTTATTTGCCTCTTGTTTTCCTCTCCCCCACTTCACCCTTGCCGTTATATTTGCCCTTCTTCCGCCGTGTGTTTATCGTTCGCTTGCTTCTTGTTTGCTTGTGTGTGTTGGATTGCTTGCTTGTCACTATGGCTCAGAACAATACCAAATTGTGTGACTTCTCCAATACCGACAACAATGATTTTATTAGCACTCCGATTGCTCCAATTACCGATGCTGAATCTTGTGAGATCAATGCTGCTTTGTTGAATCTTGTAATGAAAGATCAATCCTCCGGCCTTCCTAGTGAAGATGCCACTACCCATCTAAACAACTTTGTTGATTTGTGTGGTATGCAAAAGATAAGGGATACGGATAACGATATTGTTAATTTGAAGTTATTTCTGTTTTCACTTAGAGATCGTGCTAAAACTTGGTTTTCCTCTTTGCCCAGAAATAGTATTGATTCGTGGAATAAGGGCAAAGATGCTTTTATCTCTAAGTATTTCCCTCCCG
The DNA here is from genome assembly GCA_902687465.1 of Secale cereale. Lineage (NCBI taxonomy): Eukaryota > Viridiplantae > Streptophyta > Magnoliopsida > Poales > Poaceae > Secale > Secale cereale. Next base: position 621,240,575 of record LR738712.1, on the reverse strand, counting down.
CTAAGATCATCTCTCTTAGATACGATATTATTGCCCTACACATGGTTTGAATCTATGGATGATTATTCAGAACTTTTATGCTGGCTTGAATTTTGCTTCTAGAAATCTTTTAGATTCGACTGCCGGAGGCACTTTCATGGAAACCACCTTAGGAGAAGCTACCAAATTCCTAGATAATATTATGGTTAATTATTCTCAATGGCACACCGAAGATCTACTAGTAAAAAAGTGCATGCTATCGAAGAAATTAGTGTTTTGAGTGGAAAGATGGATGAACTTATGAAATTGTTTGCTGCTAAGAGTGCTTCTTCTGATCCTAATGATATGCCTTTGTCCACTTTGATTGAAAATAACAATGAATCTTTGGATGTGAATTTTGTTGGTAGGAATAATTTTGGTAACAATGCTTATAGAGGGAATTTTAATCCTAGGACTTTTCCTAGTAATTCCTCTAATAATTATGGTAATTCCTACAACAACTCTTATGGAAAGATGCCTTCTGAATTTGAAACTAGTGTTAAGGAGTTTATGATCTCGCAAAAGAAATTCAATGCTATGCTTGAAGAGAAATTGCTTAAGATTGATGAATTGGCTAGAAGTGTGGATATAATTACTCTTGATGTTGATTCTTTGAAAATTAGATCTATCCCACCTAAGCATGATATCAATGAGTCTCTCAAATCCATGAGAATTTCCATTGATGAATGCAAAGAAAGAACCGCTAGGATGCGTGCTAAAAGAGAGGACTATATTAAAGCGTGTTCTTCTAGTTATCATGAAAATAAAGATGAATATCTGAAAGTTATTGATGCGTCTCCTATTAGATCCATGTTTTCTAGTATAAATTTTGATGAAGATAGGATTGGAGATGATTCTGCTTTAAAGTGTCCCAATGATTCAGAGTTTATAGATCTTGATGCTAAAATTGCTAAAAGTGGGAGTGAGGAGATTAAAACTTTGCATAGTGATGGCCCACTACTTTGGATTTCAAGGGATTCAATTATGATAATTGCTCTTTGATTGATTGTATCTCCTTGTTGCAATCCGTGCTAAATTCTCCGCTTGCTTATAGTCAAAATAAAGCTTTCACCAAACACATAGTTGATGCTTTGATGCAATCTTATGAAGAAAAAACTTGAGTTAGAAGTTTCTATCCCTAGAAATCTTTATGATGATAAAAGATCATGAATGCTACGCTTTGTGTGATTTGGGTGCTAGTGTCTCCACTATCCCAAAAACTTTGTGTGATTTGCTAGGTTTCCATGAGCTTGATGATTGTTCTTTAAATTTGCATCTTGCGGATTCCACTATTAAGAAACCTATGGGAAGGATTAATGATGTTCTTATTATTGCCAATAGGAATTATGTGCCCGTAGATTTCATTGTTCTTGATATAGATTGCAATCATTCATGTCCTATTATTCTTGGTAGACCTTTCCTTAGAACAATTGGTGCAATTATTGATATGAAGGATGGAAATATTAGATTCCAATTTCCATTAAGGAAAGGCATGGAACACTTTCCTAGAAACAAAATAAAATTACCATATGAATCTATCATGAGAGCCACTTATCGATTGCCTTCCAAAGATGGCAATACCTAGATTTATCTTGTATCGTGCCTAGCTAGGGGCGTAAAACAATAGCGCTTGTTGGGAGGCAACCCAATTTTATTTTTTTGTTTTTGTTGCTGTTAGGGAATAAATATTGCATCTAGCCTCTGATTAGATGTGGTTTCATGTTTTTTTTGTGTTTGTGCCAAGTAGAACCGTTGGGAAGATGTGTGTGAAGTTTATGTGATCTTGCTGTGAAAAACAGAATCGTTAGCGCTCACTAGAATGGTCGTCAGATTTTACTGGAGCGTGCTATTTAGTTGATTATTTTTGCAGATGATTAATAGACAAATTCCTCAAATTTAACAATTTAGTTTGAATTTTTTGGAGTTACATAAGTATGCGAAATCTGCAGATTACTACAAATTGTTCTGTTTTTGACAGATTCTGTTTTTTAGTGTGTTGTTTGCTTATTTCAATGCATCTATGAGTAATATTTGGAGGTATGAACCATATAGAAGTTGGAATACAGTAGGTTTAAGACCAATTTAAACAAAGAATGAATTCATTGCAGTACCTTTGAGTAGTGGTTTGTTTTCTTATACTAACGGAGCTCACGAGAATTTTTGTCTAAGTTTTGTGTTGTGAAGTTTTCAAGTTTTGAGTATTGCTTTGATGGAATATGGAACAAAGAGTAGCAAAGGCCTAAGCTTGGGGTTGCCCATGGCACCCCAAGTAAAATTCAAGGATAATCAAAAGCCTAAGCATGGGGGGTGCCCCGGGAAGGCATCCCCACTTTCGTCTTAATCCATCGGTAACTATACTTGGAGCTATATTTTTGTTCACCACATGATATGTGTTTTGCTTGGAGTGTCTTGTATAATTTGAGTCTTTGCTTGTTAGTTTGTCACAATCATCATTGCTGGACACACCTATTTGAGAGAGTTAAATATGGCCTAGGAATTGCTAGAACACTCTATGTGCTTCACTTATATCTTTTGAGTTGAATAGTTTTTGCTCTAGTGCTTCACTTATATCTTTTAGAGCAAGGTGGTGGTTATATTTTGTAGAAATTGTTGAACTCTCATGCTTCACTTATATCAATTTGAGAGTCTATTAAAACAGCATCGTAATGTGTTTAGGCTAAAAAACTAGTCTTGACACGATAGACATCAAACGTCAATGTAGTAAAAAAAATCACACTAAGTGCATTGAATATGATGAGATGTTGGATGCTTGATAACTATTTTGAGATATGAGGATAGTGATATTAGAGTCATGCTAGTGGAGTTATTATGAAATTGAGAAATACTTGTGTTAAGGTAAGTGATTCCCGTAGCATGCACGTATGGTGAACCGCTATGTGACGAAGTTAGAGCATGAGGTATTTGTAAAGTGTCAACCTTTGTGTGGAGGTCGGGCGCGCGCGATGGTTAACTCCTACCAACCTCCCCCCTAGGAGCATGCATTGATTGCTTTGTTTTGATGACTCGTAGATTTTTGCAATAAGTATATATGAGTTTTTATGACTAATGTTGAGTCCATGGATTATACACACTCTCACCCTTCCACCATTTCTTGCCTCTCTTGTACCGCGCAACTTTCGTCGATTCCATAAACCCATTATATATCCTTCCTCAAAACAGCCACCATATTATTCCTCAAAACAGCCACCATACATACCTATCATGGCATTTCCATAGCCATTCCGAGATATATTGCCATGCAACTTTCCACCGTTCCGTTCATATGACACGCATCATATTGTCATATTACCATGCATGATCATGTAGTTGACATCGTATTTGTGGCAAGGCCACCATGCATAACTTTTCATACATGTCACTCTTGTTTCATTGCACATACTGATACACCATCGGAGGCATTCATGTAGAGTCATACTTTGTTGTAGTATCGAGTTGTAATATCGAGTTGTAATGAAAGTGTGATGATCATCATTATTAGAGCATTGTCCCATGATAGGAAAGGCTAAATCTATAAAGCCCCTCCGCAAAAAAAGAAAAAAAAAGAAGAAAAAAAGAAAAAAAGGGACAATTGCTACTATCTTTTTTCCACACTTGTGCCTCAAAGTAGCACCATGTTCTTCATCGTAGAGAGTCTCATGCTTAGTCACTTTATATACTAGTGGGAATTTTTCGTTATAGAACTTGGCTTGTATATTCCAGCGATGGGCTTCCTCAAATGCCCTAGGTCTTCGTGAGCAAGCAAGTTGGATGCACACCCACTAGTTTCTTTTTGTTGAGCTTTCATTCATATTTAGCTCTAGTGCATCCGTTGCATGGCAATCCCTACTCACTCACATTGATATCTATTGATGGACATCTCCATAACCCGTTGATACGCCTAGTCGATGTGAGACTATCTCCCTCCTTTTTGTCTTCTCCACAACCACCTCTATTCCACCCATAGTGCTATGTCCATGGCTCACGCTCATGTATTGCGTCAAAGTTGAAAGGTTTGAAAAGATAGAGTATAAAAACATGTGCTTGGCTGAAATCGGAGTTGTGCATGATATGAATATTTTGTGTGATGAAGAGGGAGCATAGCCAGACTATATGATTTTGTAGGGATAACTTTCTTTAGCCATAGTATTTTGAGAAGACATGATTGCTATGCTAGTATGCTTGAAGTATTGTTATTTCTTATGTCAATATAGACTTTTATCTTGAATCTTTCAGATCTGAACATTCATGCCACAATTAAGAGAATTACATTGAAAAACTATATTTGTTAGCATTCCACATCAAAAATTCTTTCTTTATCATTTACCTACTCGAGGACGACCAGGAATTAAGCTTGGGATGCTTGATACGTCTCCAACATATCTATAATTTTTATTGTTCCATGCTATTATTTATGAAGTCTTGGATGTTTAATGAGCTTTATCTTACACTTTTATATCATTTTTTGGGACTAACCTACTAACCCAAAGGCCCAGTCGAGATTGCTGTTTTTTCCTGTTTCAGGGTTTTGGAGAAAAAGAATATCAAACGGAGTCCAAACGGAATGAAACCTTCGCGAGAGATATTTTTGGAGAAAATCACGCACAGGAAACTTGAGAACCACGTCAGGGGAGCCTCGGGGTGTCCACGAGGGTGGGGGGCGCGCCCCCTGCCTCGTGGGCCCCTCGAGCACCCCCAGTTGTCCTTCTTCCTCCTATATAAGTCTACGTACCCCGAAACCTTCGACAAAAGAGAGAAAACCCTAATTCCACCGCTGTAACCTTCTATTCCCATGAGATCCCATCTTGGAGCCTGTTCCGGAGCTCCACCGGTGGGGGATCCATCACGGAGTTCTTCTTCATCATCATCATCGCGCTCACCATGAGTTGTGAGTAGTTTACCACAGACTTTCGGGTCCATAGCTAGTATCTAGATGGCTTCTTCTCTCTCTCTGGATCTCAATACAAAGTTCTCCTCGGTCTTCGAGGAGATCTATTCGATGTAATCTCTTTTTGCGGTCTGTTTGTCAAGATCCGATGAATTGTGAGTTTATGATCAAGATTATCTACGAGAAACATTTGATTCTTCTCTGAACTTTTTATGTGTGCTCATAATATCCTTGCAAGTCTCTTCGAATTATTGGTTTGGTTTGGCCTACTAGATCTATAGTTCTTGCAATGGGAGAAGTGCTTGGCTTTAGATTCAATCTCGCGGTGTCCTTTCCCAGTGACAGTAGGGGCAGCAAGGCACGTATTGTATTGTTGCCATCGAGGATAAAAATATGGGGTTTTTATCATATTGCTTGATTTTATCCATCTACATCATGTCATCTTTCTTAAGGTGTTACTCTGTTCTTATGAACTCAATACACTAGATGCATGATGGATAGCGGTCGATGTGTGGAGTAATAGTAGTAGATGCAGAATCGTTTCGGTCTACTTGTCTCGGATGTGATGCCATTAAACAATGATCATGCCTAGATAGTCTCATAATTATTCGCTTTTCTATCAATTGCTCGACAGTAATTTGTTTACCCGCCGTAGAATATCGCTATCATGAGAGAAGCCACTAGAGAACACTATGACCCCCAGGTCTATTCTCAACATATCAATCTACATCTACTTTACTTTTATCGCTTTTACTTTCTGTTCTTATAAACAAAAATACCAAAAATATAAACTATCATCTCTATCATATCTCACTTTCGTAAGTGACCGTAAAGGGATTGACAACCCCTTATCGCGTTGGCTGCGAAGTTCTTATTTGTTTGTGCAGGTGCGAGGGACTCGCCCGTGGTCTCCTACTGGATTGATACCTTGGTTCTCAAAAACTAAGGGAAATACTTACGCTACTGTGCTGCATCTCCCTTTCCTCTTTGAGGGAATACAACGCAAGCTCGAGAAGTAGCAAGATGCCATTGTTTGTTGCTTCATCATTGTTACCTAACATAAATATTCAAAAAACATTTTCACCCCTTTTCTAAATCAAAGCATGTCCAATACTACTAGACAAAACATAGCTGGATAGTTTTTCTTCAGTTGATTTGGGAACATACCTTGCTTTCTCTCAAACTCAGCCACTTGTTTCAGCAACAGGCGGTCGTCGCTCGGGGCGACAACCCGGAGCGTCGGAGCCAGAAGGGTGGAGGGCGGAGATGGTTGGCACCCGCCAACCCACGCCAGCGGGCCAGTGGACGGCGGCGGTTGGCACTGGTGCGGTGCTTTGGCTCTCGAGTTCAAGACTTAGAAGGCTGGTACTAGAAGGTGTCATCCATGTCGATTTGGAGGAAATAGAGAGCTTTTGTCTTTTTTTAGAGAGAGAGAGAGGTGGAAAGCTTTTGTCGATTCGGAGAAAAGAGGAGAGGTGACGAGCGTGAGAGCAACTAGTTAACGAGCGCTCCTTCGGGAGCCTCGCAACAATCAGCGCCACTTCGCGCGCTCTCAGCCATTCGCCACGTGTTGCGCTATGAGCGCTCTCTCCGGATTTAGTTTATTTTATTTTATTTTTCCACACACGTTTTTTTTTGGCTTTTTAAACAAATTTTTTGGGGTTTTTTCGATGTTTTGGTTTTTCCACCGGTCTACCTTAGCTTTTCGATAATTTTTTTAAAAACAATTGCGCGAAAAAATACGTTTTCTTTTTCCCCTTTCGCGAGAGTCATGGTTTTGCTTCCGCGAGAGGCACGCTTTTGTTTTCGCGAGAGTCATGCAGTGCGCCACTTGTCGCAACCTGGAAAGGTTAGACTGATATTTGCAACGAGTACTCCTCAACTAATGATTTCGAACGAGCGTGTGTGGCGTGGAAGAGGGGTAGTTCATCGGGCCTGGCCGATTGCGATGCTCAGTATTAAATATTTCTTTTTTTCTTTTTAGGGGGGTTGTGCCCCCCTTCGGCCTCCAAGAGGCACCGTCAGTGCTCAGTACAGTGTCTAGCGTTTGACCATTATGTTTCTTTTTTTTTTTCTCTTTTGCTTTTGGTGGTGTTTAGGAACCTTGTGCCGTTATAAAAAGTAATGGAGCCCGTCTCCCGAGTTTGGGAGGTGTATGGTAAAATTACATTTATACATGATTGACTTTTTTAATAGAAGATAAAAAATTAAATATGCAAAGAGCATTTTATATAAAAGATGAATATTTTTGAAATAAATTATTAATATGTTATAAATTCACGTTGAAATACACAGTGTTGAATATATTTCTTGCATCTTCTTTTTGTTTTGGTTGTTTATTTTATTTTCAAATTTTTCCTTTTTTTGTTTTTATTCCATTTATCTTTTTTACATTTTCATTTATTTGTAATTTGTTCAATATAAGGTGATTTTTTAAATATAACATGAGCATTTTTTTATAATACGCACTGAAAAATACTAATATATTATGAACATTTTTTATATATAGTAAAAATATTAAATGAACTTTTATCTATTCTTTTTAATAATTGTATTTTAAAAATAGGATTTTAAATTCTACCACTTAAAAAAAGTCCAACAGTCGATTGTAAAACCAAAGAGAGAAAAGGGCAAAGCAAACCGATGTAAATAACTGCGTCAAATTGAGCCGGCCCATTAACGGCTCGGTTAAGGCGTAGCCTTTTCTTGGACGTTAAGGGCATGTACAATGATGGCATATGAATACATATGCCCCATGAAAATATATATTTTAAGGCATCTACATTTATTTTTACTCTTCAATGCAAGCTACTACTAGTGGGTCTTATTAAGAAATAGAAAATAAAGATTCTAGTACATATGCATCTCTACTTTTCACTTTAACCTTTTTCAGCTTTTGACACCGGACGCCACTTTTATTCTCCAACCACTCGCCTCCTACAGAGGATCTCGCTTTCCTATCCGAACCTACTTTACCTGATATCTGATCCTACATGGCATGCGAAGCATCACCCTGGGGCTATGCATTATACATTGCCCTAATAGGACTAACCCCTAAAAAACTAGGAAGTACATCACCTACAAAAATAAACTAGCCAGATGCATATATCGGTCATCCCTCTCCGTGTAGAGGGCTGGTGAGTTATCCATGTGTGTTGCATTAGGACATCTCCAATGCTGACCCGCAAATTCCTCTGCTATATATCTGTTTTTGAGTTCGGACGTGGTCCATGGACATGATACAGGAGGGAGTCATCCAACGCTAATTACAAGGTATCCGGTGGGGAGGAGAAAAGGTAGGTGGGGACCATGCATGTGGTGGGATTTTACGGTGTGGTGTCCGGTTGGGAGAAGAGTGAGGGGAGGGGGGGCATGCATGTGCGGAGAGGGAGAAGAGAGGAGGACCACACGGAGGCTTTTGGTTGATCAAGTGGATGTCCGGACTCCGGTATAACTCCCCATGTTGTCTCCACTTTGCCGGAAAACGGACATCCGGACCACTTTGTGGACTGATGCAGGACCGCGTTGGATTGCAAAAGTGAACAAAAGTGTCCGGTAGGACATATACCGGAATTTTGCGGGTCTTCCTTGGAGTGCCCTTAGGCGATACTCATTTGTGGGAACTCCCGAAACCATTAATTATAGAGTACTCTTTGCAAAGATCACTCCCACCTTGTCAGGTTGCAACAAGTGGTGCACTGCATGCGTGTCACTTGTCGCAACTAAGAGTTTTCCTTTTCCTTTTTTCTGTAAATTTGTTTATTCAAAACATCTTATATTTTCAACCGTGAGTCCAAATCTCGAACCGTTTTCACCGTTGAATCCCTCACGTCGAGATCTTTAACTAGTTCCCATATTGATAGGTTTCAACAAACTTTTTTTTGACGCAAAAGATCAAACGAAAAAAATCCGAACCGGGAGCATGTTTATTTCCCTTTCCGAACATGCACATGTTTTTCCCTTTCTAATAGACATGACTCGAGTAAGCAAATCCACGACTCCAAGAGAAGTAAATCCGTGCCTCTCGCGGAAGCAAATCTGTGCCTCTCGCGAAGCAAAAAATATATAGAAAATGTTTTCTTTTTATTTTCTGAGAGTCACGGCCGTGTCTCTCGCGAATACAAATCCGTACCTCCACGAGAAGTAAATCCGTGCCTCCCACGGAACGGATAAAGAAAGAAAATGAAATTTTGCCTTTCCGAGAGGCACGACCATATTTCTCGCGGAAGCAAATCCGTGCCTCTATGAGAAGTAAATTCGTGCCTCTCGCGGAACGAAAAAATGCATTTTTTTTTTCATTTCCGAGAGGCACGACCATGCCTCTCACAGAAGCAAATATGTGCCTCCACGCGAAGCATATCTATGCCTCACGCGAGACAAAAGAAGAAGAAAACACATTTTCTTTCCCTTTTCAAGAGGCACGACGATGGCTCTCGTAGAAGCAAATCCGTGCCTCCACGAGAAGAAAATGTGTGCCTCTCGCAGAAGGGGGGGATTAAATGTGTTTTTTCGTGCAAATTTTTCCAAATTATTATTCAAATCATAAGAAAAGCAGGGGTAAACAGAAAAAACAAAAAAAGTCATCTAGAGGCTGAAAAGGCGTACAAATTTTTCTATGTCCAAAGGATGCACCATGAGCATGATAAATGGCGACGGCTGAGAGCTTGGCGCTCTGCCAGCCCACCCAAAGTGACCCCTTTGCGGGGGCTGCCCAATGACTACTCTTCTATTAGTTACTCTCTTATAGGACGCATCATGTGTCAGCTTGTTGCTGAATCATACGGCGCCCCTCCAATGGGGCAGGCCCATTAGCGAGAAATAGTAGCAGACAACTTCTGTAGATCGGGAACTGTAGCTACTTTTATTCCAAAGTTGTTTTTCGTTTTTGCTTATTTTTCGGTTTGCATTCGTAAAAACTTAATAATGTGTATCAAAATCCCGATAGCGAAGAGGACACTAAAACAAGAACATTCTTTTAAATTCCAAAATAATTTTTAAACGTCAATAATTGTTTAAATTCCCACACATTTTCTGAAATTAGAAAAAAATAAAACTAGAAGATTTTTCCAAATTTCTGAAACATCTTTGGAAACACAAATATATTATGACAGTAAGAAAAAAATCCGAAGTTTTTTCAAATTTTAGAAGATATTTTTTAAATGAACAATTTCGAATTTTTTTGAAATTAGGAATGCTTTTTTCAAATACTGAACATTTTACAAATCTCAGTACATTTAAAAAAACATGAACTACTTAATAAATTCGTTATTTTTTAAACATGTGTTCTATTAAATTTCTGAATATTTTTTGAAGAACGTGAATAATTTTTGAAAAGCAAACAACTTTTGAAATCCTGAACAATCTTGCGAATTTTTTACATTTTTGGAAAGGAAACTTTTTGGAAAAACATGAATATTTTACGGAAACAATAAAGGGAATCCATTAAGTAGAAACAACAGGAAGAAGAAAAACAAAAAAAGATGTGTCGAGGCTCTCGGACTCGGGGTACCCAGGCCCGTCTGCCCGTGGCCGAAGGCGCAATGCACCGCACGGACTCAATACGACCTATCTTCAAGGCTTCTCCAACAAGACCCTCGCGAGGGTCTCCCACCTCGCGAGGCATGCCGTCCCGAGGCCACCTTCGGAGGCCCTTCTCGCGAGCGGATTCATCGATGTCGCCAGGCCAGCTTCGCGGTGTGATAACCCACAAGTATAGGAGATCGCAACAGTTTTCGAGGGTAGAGTATTCAACCCAAATTTATTGATTCGACATAAGGGGAGCCAAAGAATATGCTCAAGTATTAGCAGCTGAGTTGTCAATTCAACCACACCTGGAAGACTTAATATCTGCATCAAAGTATTTAGTAGCAAAGTAATATGGAAGCAATGGTAACGATGGAAAAAGTAAGAGTAACAGTTTGTAGTGATGGTGACAGCAGCAGTAACGAAAGTAACGAAGCAAGTATCAATATGAAACGAACTCGTAGGAAATGGATCGGTAATTGTAGGTATCGCATAATATTCATCATGTAGCAGTTATAACCTAGGGTGACACAGAACTAGATCCAATTCATCAATATAATGTAGGCATGTATTCCATATATAGTCATAAGTGCTTATGGAAAAGAACTTGCATGTCATCTTTTGTCCTACCCACCCATGGCAGCGGGGTCCTAATGGAAACTAAGGGATATTAAGGCCTCTTTTTAATAGAGAACCGGAACACCGCATTAGCACTTAGTGAATACATGAACTCCTCAAACAACGGCAATCACCGGGATGAATTCAAATTATTGTCACCTTGGGGTATGTGGATCATAACTCGAAATAGATGTCTACAACTTGCAAGATCAGATCAAGAATACATGTATATTCATGAAAACATAATAGGTTCAGATCTGAAATCATGGCACTCGGACCCTAGTGACAAGCGTTAAGCATAACAAAGTCATAGCAACATCAATCTCAGGACATAATGGATACTAGGGATCAAACCTAACAAAACTGACTCGATTACATGATAATTCTCATCCAATCCATCATCGTTTAGCAAGCCTACGATGGAATTACTCACACCCGGCGGTGAGCATCATGAAATTGGTGATGGAGGAAGGTTGATGATGACGATGGCGATGATCCACTAGTACGCGTCGATGCTATACAAACGGTTTTTAACCCCTTTCCGCAATGGCATTTGGAACCATCACCTAGTGAGTGTGGTCGATAGGGGGGTCCTTCCCACACGACTCAGAAATCATCGGGGATAGGCCCTCCTGGGACACCAAATGAGCTCGTGTGTGATTGTGTGAGGCAACGAAACCCAATCATTTCCGTAGGTATGTACATCCCACACGATGAATCCCAGAAAAACATTTCTGTAGGTATGTACATCCCACACGGTGAATCCCAGAATAACATTTCCGTAGGTATGTATATCACACACAGTCAATCCAAGGAATACGTTTCCGTTCTTATGTACATCCTGATGGGGAACGTAGTATTTTAAAATTTTCCTACGATCACGCAAGATCTATCTACCAGATGCATAGCAACAAGAGGGAAGAGTGTGTCTATGTACCCTCGTAGACCGGAAGCGGAAGCGTCAAGTGACGCGGTTGATGTAGTCGAACTTCTTCGCGATTCAACCGATCAAGCACCGAACGTACGGCACCTCCGCGTTCAGCCCACGTTTAGCTTGATGACGTCCCACGAGCTCTTGATCCAGTTGAGCTTCACAGGAGAGTTTCGTCAGCACGACGGCGTGGTGACGGATATGATGTATCTACCGGCGCACGGCTTCGCCTAAGCACTGCGACGGTATGACCGAGGTGTGTTTCTGTGGAGGGGGGCACCGCACACGGCTGGAACAATTCAACTTGTGTCTTTGGGTGCCCACCTGCCCCCGTATATAAAGGAGCAAGGGAGGGAGGCCGGCCGGCCCTCTATGGTGCGGCTAGGGCTGCAATCCTACTAGGAATAGGATTGCAATCCTATTCCTAGTAGGAACTACCAAAGAAGGAAGAAGGGGAAGGAAAGAGAGGGAGAGGGAGAGGGACAGAGGGGCCGCGCCCCCTCCCCTTGTCCTATTCGGACTCCTCCTAGGGAGGGGGCGCGCCACCTCCTGGCTGCTGCCCTCTCTCCCCTATGGCCCACCAGGGCCCACCATTCCCCCGGGGGTTCCGGTAACCCCCCCGGCACTCCGGTAAATTCTGAAACTTTCCAGAACACTTCCGGTGTCCGAATATAGTCGTCCAATATATCAATCTTTATGTCTCGGACATTCCGAGACTCCTCGTCATGTCCGTGATCTCATCCGGGACTCCGAACTACCTTCGGTACATCAAAACTCATAAACTCATAATACCGATCGTCATCAAACGTTAAGCGTGCGGACCCTACGGGTTCGAGAACTATGTAGACATGATCGAGACTCATCTCCGGTCAATAACCAATAGCGGAACCTGGATGCTCATATTGGTTCCTACATATTCTACGAAGATCTTTATCGGTCAAACCGCATAACAACATACGTTGTTCCTTTTGTCATCGGTATGTTACTTGCCCGAGATTCGATCGTCGGTATCTCTATACCTAGTTCAATCTTGTTACCGGCAAGTCTCTTTACTCGTTCCGTAATACATCATCTCGTGACTAACTCATTAGTCTTTTGCTTGCAAGGCTTATTATGATGTGTGTTACCGAGAGGGCTTAGAGATACCTCTCCGACACTCGGAGTGACAAATCCTAGTCTTGATCTATGCCAACACCACGAATACTTTCGGAGACACCTGTAGAGCATCTTTATGATCACCCAGTTACATTGTGACGTTTGATAGCACACAAGGTGTTCCTACGGTATTCGGGAGTTGCATAATCTCATAGTCATAGGAACATGTATAAGTCATGGAGAAAGCAATAGCAGTAAAACTAAACGATCATAGTGCTATGCTAACGGATGGGTCTAGTCCATCACATCATTCTCCTAATGATGTGATCCCGTTGATCAAATGACAACTCATGTCTATGGCTAGGAAACATAGCCATCTTTGATCAATGAGCTAGTCTAGTAGAGGCATACTAGGGACATACTATTTTGTCTATGTATTCACACATGTACTAAGTTTCCGGTTAATACAATTCTAGCATGAATAATAAACATTTATCATGGTATAAGGAAATATAAATAACAACTTTATTATTGCCTCTAGGGAATATTTCCTTCAGTCTCCCACTTGCACTAGAGTCAATAATCTAGCTCACATCGCCATGTGATTTAATACCGATAGTTCACATCGTTATGTGAATAACACCCATAGTTCACATCGCTATGTGACCAACACCCAAAGGGTTTACTAGAGTCAATAATCTAGTTCACATCGCTATGTGATTAATACCCAAGAGTAATAAGGTGTGATCATGTTTTGCTTGTGAGAGAAGTTTAGTCAACAGGTCTGTCACATTCAGATCCGTATGTATTTCGCAAATTTCTATGTCTACAATGCTCTGCATAGAGCTACTCTAGCTAATTGCTCCCACTTTCAATACGCATCCAGATTGATACTTAGAGTCATCTGGATTTAGTGTCAAAGCTTGCATCGGCGTAACCCTTTACGACGAACTCTTTATCACCTCCATAATCGAGAAACATTTCCTTAGTCATCCAGTTACTAAGGATAATTTTGACCGTTGTACAGTGATCTACTCCTGGATCACTATTGTACCCCCTTGACAAACTCATGGCAAGGTACACAACATGTTTGGTACACAGCATGGCATACTTTATAGAACCTATG
>LR738712.1:621205339-621226369 GCA_902687465.1 Secale cereale | reverse complement strand
CGTGGTCTGGCTTTGAGTCTTACTCAACTTCACACCTTACAAGTCAGGCAAGAACTCCTTCTTTGACTGATCCATTTTGAACTACTTCAAAATCTTATCAAGGTATGTACTCATTGAAAGTCTTATCAAGCGTCTTGATCTATCTCTATAGATCTTGATGCCCAATATGTAAGCAGCTTCACCAAGGTCTTTCTTTGAAAAACTCCTTTCAAACACTCCTTTATGCTTTCCAGAAAATTCTACATCATTTCCGATCGACAATATGTCATTCACATATACTTATCAGAAAGGTTGTAGTGCTCCCACTCACTTCTTGTAAATACAGGCTTCACCGCAAGTCTGTATAAATCTATATGCTTTGATCAACTTATCAAAGCGTATATTCCAACTCCGAGATGCTTGCACCAATCCATAGATGGATCGCTGGAGCTTGCACATTTTGTTAGCACCTTTAGGATTGAGAAAACCTTCTGGTTGCATCATATACAAGTCTTCTTTAATAAATCCATTAAAGAATGCAGTTTTGTTATCCTTTTGCCAGATTTCATAAAATGCGGCAATTGCTAACATGATTCGGACAGACTTAAGCATCGCTACGGGTGAGAAAGTCTCATCGTAGTCAACTCCTTGAACTTGTTGAAAAACTTTCGCAACAAGTCGAGCTTTGTAAACAGTAACATTACCGTCAGCGTCAGTCTTCCTCTTGAAGATCCATTTATTTTCGATGGCTTGCCGATCATCGGGCAAGTCAACCAAAGTCCACACTTCGTTCTCATACATGGATCCCATCTCAGATTTCATGGCCTCAAGCCATTTTGCGGAATCTGGGCTCATCATCGCTTCCTCATAGTTCGTAGGTTCATCATGGTCCAGTAACATGACTTCCAGAACCGGGTTGCCGTACCACTCTGATGCGGAACAAACTCTGGTTGATCTACGAAGTTCAGCAGAAACTTGATCTGAAGTTTCATGATCATCATCATTAGCTTCCTCACTAATTGGTGTAGGAATCACTGGAACTAGTTTCTGTGATGTTCCACTTTCCAATTCGGGAGAAGGTACAATTACCTCATCAAGTTCTACTTTCCTCCCACTCACTTCTTTCGAGAGAAACTCCTTCTCTAGAAAGGATCCCCTCTTAGCAACAAAGACCTTGCCTTCGGATCTGTGATAGAAGGTGTACCCAACAGTTTCTTTTGGGTATCCTATGAAGATTTACTTCTCCGATTTGGGTTCGAGCTTATCATGTTGAAACTTTTTCACATAAGCATCGCAGTCCCAAACTTAAAGAAATGACAGCTTAGGTTTCTCGTCAAACCACAGTTCATACGGTGTCATCTCCACGGATTTAGATGGTGCCCTATTTAACGTGAATGTAGTTGTCTCTAATGCATAACCCCAAAAGCGATAATGGTAGATCGGTAAGAGACATCATCGATCGCATCATATCTAATAAAGTACGGTTATGACGTTCGGACACACCATTACACTATGGTGTTCCAGGTGGCATGAGTAGTGAAACCATTTCACATTGTTTTTACTGAAGGCCAAACTCGCTAACTCAAATATTTTACCTCTACGATCATATCGTAGAAACTCTTATTTTCTTGTTACGATGATTCTCCACTTCACTATGAAATTCTTTGAACTTTTCAAATGTTTCAGACTTGTGCTTCATTAAGTAGATATACCCATATCTGCTCAAATCATCAGTGAAGGTCAGAAAATAACGATACCCGCCGCGAGCTTCAACACTCATTGGTCCACGTACATCTGTATGTATGATCTCCAACAAATCTGTTGCTCGCTCCATTGTTCTAGAGAACGGAGTTTTAGTCATCTTGCCCATGAGGCATGGTTCGCAAGCACCAAGTGATTCATAGTCAAGTGATTCCAAAAGTCCATCACTATGGAGTTTCTTCATGCGCTTTACACCATTATGACCTAAACGGCAGTGCCACAAATAAGTTGCACTATCATTATTAACCTTGCATCTTTTGGCTTCAGTATTATGAATATGTGTATCACCACGATCGAGATCCAACAAACTATTTTCATTGGGTGTATGACCATCGAAGGTTTTATTCATCTAAACAGAATAACAATTATTCTATGACTTTAAATGAATAACCGTATTGCAACAAATATGATCAAATCATATTCATGCTCAACGCAAATGCCAAATAACATTTATTTAGGTTTTACACTAATCCCGAAAGTATAGGGAGTGTGCGATGATGATCATATCAATTTTGGAACCACTTCCAACACACATCGTCACTTCACCTTTAACTTGTCTCTGTTCATTCTGCAATTCTCGTTTCGAGTTACTAATTTTAGCAACTGGACCGGTATCAAATACCCAGGGGTTGCTATGAACACTAGTAAAGTACACATCAATAATCTGTATATCAAAATATACCTTTGTTCACTTTGCCATCCTTCTTATCCGCCAAGTATCTAGGGCAGTTCCACTTCCAGTGACCATTTCCTTTGCAGTAGAAGCACTTAGTTTTAGGCTTGAGTTTTAGCTTTGGGTTTCTTCACGGGAGTGACAACCTGCTTGTCATTCTTCTTGAAGTTCCCCTTCTATCCCTTTGCCCTTTACTTGAAACAAGTGGTCTTGTTAACCATCAACACTTGATGCTTTTTCATGATTTCTACCTTCGCCGACTTCAGCATCGCGAAGAGCTCGGGAATTCCTTTCGTCATCCCTTGCATATTATAGTTCATCACGAAGTTCTACTAACTTGGTGATAGTGACTAGAGAACTTTGTCAATTACTATCTTACATCTCGAAGATTAACTCCCACTTGATTCAAGTAATTGTAGTACCCAGACAATCTGAGCACATGCTCACTGGTTGAGCTATTCTCCTCCATCTTGTAGGCAAAGTACTGTCAGAAGTCTTATACCTCTCGACACGGGCATGAGTATGAAATACTAATTTCAACTCTTGGAACATCTTATATGCTCCGTGGCGTTCAAAACATTTTTGAAGTCCCGGTTCTAAGCCGTAAAGCATGGTGCACTTAAACTATCAAGTAGTCATCATACCGAGCTTTTGTCAAAACGTTCATAACGTCTACATCTGCTCCTGCAATAGGTCTGTCACCTAGCGGTGCATCAAGGACATAATTCTCTGTGCAGCAATGAGGATAATCCTCAGATCACGGAACAATTCCGCATCATTGCTACTAACATCTTTCAACTTAGTTTTCTCTAGGAACATATAAAAAAATAAACGGGGAGCAACATCGTGAGCTATTGATCTACAACATAGATATGCTAATACTACGAGGACTAAGTTCATGATAAATTAAAGTTCAATTTAATCATATTACTTAAGAACTCCCACTTAGATAGACATCCCTCTAGTCATCTAAATGATCACGTGATCCAAATCAACTAAACCATGTCCGATCATCACGTGAGATGGAGTAGTTTCAATGGTGAACATCTTATGTTGATCATATCTACTATATGATTCACGCTCAACCTTTCGGTTTCCAGTGTTCCGAGGCCATATCTGCATATGCTAGGCTCGTCAAGTTTAACCCGAGTATCCTGCGTGTGCAAAACTGGCTTACACCCGTTGTATTTGAACGTAGAGCTTATCACACCCGATCATCACGTGGTGTCTTGGCACGACGAACTTTCGCAACGGTGCATACTCAGGGAGAACACTTATACCTTGAAATTTAGTAAGGGATCATCTTATAATGCTACCATCGTTCTAAGCAAAATAAGAAGCATAATAAGATAAACATCACATGCAATCAAAATATGTGACATGATATGGCCATCATCATCTTGTGCTTTTGATCTCCATCTCCAAAGCACCGTCATGATCACCTTCGTCACCGACGCGACACCTTGATCTCCATCGTAGCATCGTTGTCGTCTCGCCAACTATTGCTTCTACGACTATCGCTACCGCTTAGTGATAAAGTAAAGCAATTACATGGCGATTGCATTTCATACAATAAAGCGACAACCATATGGCTCCTGCCAGTTGTCGATAACATTACAAAACATGATCATCTCATACAAAACCGTATAACTCATCATGTCTTGACCATATCACATCACAACATGCCCTGCAAAAACAAGTTAGACATCCTCTACTTTGTTGTTGCAAGTTTTACGTGGCTGCTACGGGCTTAGCAAGAACCGTTCTTACCTACGCATACAAAACCACAACGATGTTTCGTCAAGTATGTGCTGTTTTAACCTTCACAAGGACCGGGCGTAGCCACACTAGATTCAGCTAAAGTGAGAGAGGCAGTCACCCGCCACTCACCTTTAAGCAACGAGTGCTCGTAACGGTGAAACCAGTCTCGCGTAAGCGTACGCGTAATGTCGGTCCGGGCCGCTTCATCTCACAATACCGTCGAAACAAAGTATGACATGCTGGTAAGCAGTATGACTAGTATCGCCCACAACTCATTGTGTTCTACTCGTGCATATCATCTACGCATAGACCTGGCTCTGATACCACTGATGGGGAACGTAGTATTTTAAAATTTTCCTATGATCACGCAAGATCTATCTACCAGATGCATAGCAACGAGAGGGAAGAGTGTGTCTACGTACCCTCATAGATCGGAAGCGGAAGCGTCAAGTGACGCGGTTGATGTAGTCGAACTTCTTCACGATTCAACCGATCAAGCACCGAACGTACGGCACCTCCGCGTTCAGCACACGTTCAGCTTGATGATGTCCCACGAGCTCTTTATCCAGTTGAGCTTCACAGGAGAGTTTCGTCAGCACGACGGCGTGGTGACGGATATGATGTATCTACCGGCGCAGGGCTTCGCCTAAGCACTGCGACGGTATGACCGAGGTGTGTTTCTGTGGAGGGGGGCACCGCACACGGCTGAACAATTCAACTTGTGTCTTTGGGTGCCCCCTGCCCCCGTATATAAAGGAGCAAGGGAGGGAGGCCGGCCGGCCCTCTATGGTGCGGCTAGGGCTGCAATCCTACTAGGAATAGGATTGCAATCCTATTCCTAGTAGGAACTACCAAAGAAGGAAGAAGGGGGAAGGAAAGAGAGGGAGAGGGAGAGGGAAAGAGGGGCCGCGCCCCCCTCCCCTTGTCCTATTCGGACTCCTCCTAGGGAGGGGGCGCGCCACCTCCTGGCTGCTGCCCTCTCTCCCCTATGGCCCACCAGGGCCCACCATTCCCCCGGGGGTTCCGGTAACCCCCCCGGCACTCCGGTAAATTCCGAAACTTTCCAGAACACTTCCGGTGTCCGAATATAGTCGTCCAATATATCAATCTTTATGTCTCGGACATTCCGAGACTCCTCGTCATGTCCGTGATCTCATCCGGCACTCCGAACTACCTTCGGTACATCAAAACTCATAAACTCATAATACCGATCGTCATCAAACGTTAAGCGTGCGGACCCTACGGGTTCGAGAACTATGTAGACATGATCGAGACTCATCTCCGGTCAATAACCAATAGCGGAACCTGGATGCTCATATTGGTTCCTACATATTCTACGAAGATCTTTATCGGTCAAACCGCATAACAACATACGTTGTTCCTTTTGTCATCGGTATGTTACTTGCCCGAGATTCGATCGTCGGTATCTCTATACCTAGTTCAATCTTGTTACCGGCAAGTCTCTTTACTCGTTCCGTAACACATCATCTCGTGACTAACTCATTAGTCTTTTTCTTGCAAGGCTTATTATGATGTGTGTTACCGAGAGGGCCCAGAGATACCTCTCCGACACTCGTAGTGACAAATCCTAGTCTTGATCTATGCCAACACCAAGAATACTTTCGGAGACACCTGTAGAGCATCTTTATGATCACCCAGTTACGTTGTGACGTTTGATAGCACACAAGGTGTTCCTACGGTATTCGGGAGTTGCAGAATCTCATAGTCATAGGAACATGTATAAGTCATGGAGAAAGCAATAGCAGTAAAACTAAACGATCATAGTGCTATGCTAACGGATGGGTCTAGTCCATCACATCATTCTCCTAATGATGTGATCCCGTTGATCAAATGACAACTCATGTCTATGGCTAGGAAACATAGCCATCTTTGATCAATGAGCTAGTCTAGTAGAGGCATACTAGGGACATACTATTTTGTCTATGTATTCACACATGTACTAAGTTTCCGGTTAATACAATTCTAGCATGAATAATAAACATTTATCATGGTATAAGGAAATATAAATAACAACTTTATTATTGCCTCTAGGGCATATTTCCTTCACATCCCACACGGTCAATCCAGGGAAAACGTTTCCGTTCGTATGTATATCACACACAGTCAATCCAAGGAATACGTTTATGTTTTTATGTACAACCCACACAGTCAATCCAGGGAAAATGTTTCCGTTCGTATGTATATCCCACACAGTTTTATGTGTAGGCTCGTGTGTGAAAGGTGTAACTATCACACACGCTCTGCCATGGTTAACTGGTTGATTTTATCAACTACACACACACGATTTGATGAAGAAAACTATGTGGCATTGGGCTATCCATCACAAGCGCTTTTACTGCTAGAACCATTTGCAAAGTTCCATGACACATTCACCAGGTTTATTAGTTTACAATTAATAATTCTAGTATTATGCAAATTCACATTTCATATCGAGCAGTTGTTTGCCAATTTCATATCAGGCACATAAATATATTATAACATCACAGTACTATAGCTACATGAAAACATCACAGTACAACATATAGCTAGTTCAACTTCATCAGAACAATATTATAACAATATATTCATTTCCCTAATCGAGATCATCCAGGCTCGTCTTATCCACCTCTGCTTTCAGTTCAAGAAGAACCTGTTTTGCATGGGCCAACTCAAAAAGTGCCTCCTCCTTCGCCAACACCATCTTAGAAAAGTCTGATTTAAAAAATCTGAGCTCATTCTCCACCTTCCACTTTTTATCCCGCATCTTCAAATATTCTTCAGCATTGACAACAATTTCTCTAAGCCTACGCCTGTTCTCTTCCTCATACATGCTCCAGCGCTTCGCTAGGCACATCTTCAGAGACTGTGGCCACTCTTTATCAACCCACTCCAAGTAAGAACACTTCCGTTCATCCTATAATATTTAAAACTAGATCAGTAACAATTGTAGGGGAAATGGGTTTAGCAACATAGAAAATCACCAATGCTTATTTTGAAATACTGAAGAAAGATGTTAATTATGACATATCTTCTCAAAAAGATCAATGTGCAAATGAATTAATTGCTACTGAGACAAAAACCAAATTCTGGAACATCAGAAGCTATAATTAACTACAACACCACTACAAGTTCTTACTCATGTACAATAAATAACAAATTGAAAATTTTATGAGGAAGGTAAATATAACTACAACAACATAGCAATAGTGTTTGGATGACAACAAATTGATACTAACAGGTGTGTACATGCACAAATTTAGTAACATAAAATTAATAGCACTAAGGCCGTCCACTATGATGCCAAAAGTGTTGTAAAGACAGCTGGTGCTACATCTCGCACCGATGCCCTGCACTGGCGAGCCGATGCAGCGAAAAAAAAATCAGGTACCAGACTCCGGAGCATGTAGTTGCTCTGATGCCCAGTTCCTTCGTGCCATAAAGATTTAGTATTTTACTGCTTGGCTGCTCGGATGTGTGGACCAAAGTTGGCTGCACAAACTGCTGAAGCGGTACCAAATAATTTTATAATGGCACCGCTGATGAGATGGCAACAATTTAAGATACTAGGTACAAACTGTGACACTGTCTTAGGATGTGTTTGGTTGAAGGTGTGGTTTGAATGGGTTGGGACCGTGACAGTGTCTGAATCATATCTAACAAATGAACTCCAAAAAGTTTGAAAGTTGGCATGGTATCATTGTTTCGCCCACATAGCATGTGCTTAAAAGATGAGAGGGTTAGGGCAAAAACTAGATGCACTTCGTGTACAAAATGGACAATCTCTTACGAAGTATTAGGGTTTCATATGAAAACTCATATGTTACAAAGGTATTTCATTTTTTTAAACTTCTTTCAACTCCAGACTTTTTGTGTGTTCAAAATGCACCATTTAGAGCCACATCATCAATTTTCAACCCTTTCTGACTTCATTTGGTATTTTTCATGCATTTGCTAGGTTTTTTAAGCTAAATGGCCCTGAAATTGAAAAGCACTACAAATGAACTTTGAAAAGGTTGAAAGTCGGCATGGTATCATCATTTCAACCACATAGCACATGCTGAAAACTTGAGAGGGTTACGGCAAAAACTGGACGCACTTCGTGTACAAAATGGACAATCTCTGTCGAAGTATCAGGGTTTCGGACGAAAACGCATGTGTTACAAAGGGATTTCATTTATTTGAACTTAATTTAACTCCATACTTTGTGTGTGTTCAAAATGCACCATTCAAAGCCACATCATCAATTTTCAACCCTTTCTGACTTCATTTGGTATTTTTCATGCATTTATTGATTTTTGTAAGCCAAATAACCCTGAAATTGAAAAGCATTACAAATGAACTTTGAAAAGGTTGAAAGTTGGCATGGTATCATCATTCGACCCACATAGTATGTGCTAAAAAGATGAGAGGGTTACGACAAAAACTGAATGCACTTCGTATACAAAATGGACAATTTCTTTCGAAGTATCAGTGTTTCATACGAAAACTCATCTGTTACAAAGATATTTCATTTATTCGAATTTATTTGAACTCCAGACTTTTTGGGTGTCCAAAATGCACCATTCAGAGCCACATCATCAATTTTCAACCCTTTCTCACTTCATTTGGTATTTTTCATGTATTTTCTGATTTTTAAAGCTAAATGACCATGTAATTAAAAAGCACTACAAATGAACTTTGAAAAGGTTGAAAGTTGGCATGGTATCATCATTTCACCACATAGCATATGCTAAAAAGTTGAGAGGGTTACGACACAAATTGGACGCACTTCTTGTTCAAAATGGACAATCTCTTTCGAAGTATCAGGGTTTCACATGAAAACTCATCTGTTACAAAGGGATTTAATTTATTTGAACTTATTTGAACTCCAGACTTTTTGTGTGTTCAAAATGCACCATTCAAAGCCACATCATCAATTTTCAACCCTTTCTAACTTCATTTGGTATTTTCATGCATTTATTGATTTTTTAAGCTAAATGACCCTGAAATTGAAAAGCATTACAAATGAACTCTCAAAAGGTTGAAAGTTGGCATGGTATCATCATTTGACCCACTAACAATATGAGAGGGTTACAAACAAAACTGGATGCACTTTGTGTACAAAATGGACAATCTCTTTCGAAGTATCATGGTTTCATACGAAAACTCATCTGTTACAAATAGACCTGGCCATGGGCAGCCCGGCCCGGCCTGACCCGACGCTGCTCCCGGGCCGGGCTCGGGCCTAGATGTTGGGCCCGATGGCTATGTCGGGCCGGGCCCGGGCCCATTGTTTCTACTATTTTCTGAAGGGGCCCAGCCCGTGGCCCGAGGCCCGCCGGGCTTTTGCATGTTCGGGCTGGGCTTGGGCCCAAAAACCAGGCCCGGTGGCCGGGCTGGGCCGGGCTCGGGCCAAGGTTTTTTGGCTCGGGCTTGGCTAGGCCCAGCCCGAAGCCCGGCCCGGCCCGAGGTTTGGCCAGGTCTAGTTACAAAGATATTTCATTTTTTTGAAATTATTTGAACTCCAGACATTTTGTGTGTTCAAAATGCACCATTCAGCACCACTGTGATGCCCTGATTTGACCATACACTAATCATGCATGCAAATGTGTACGACCAAGATCAGGGACTCACTGGAAGATATCACAACACAGCTCTAGACACAAATTAAAATAATACAAGATTTATATTACAAGCCAGGGGGCTCGAGGGCTCGAATACATAAGCTTGAAAACACAAGAGTTAGCGGAAGCAATAATATCTGAGTACAGACATAAGTTAAACAAGTTTGCCTCAAGAAGGGTAGCACAAATTTAGCAACGATCGAAATGGTAAGGCCTCCTGCCTGGGACCTCCTAACTACTCCTCGAAGCCGAACTCCACGTAGAAACATACTCGGGATCCTCTGGCTCCTGGACTCCACCGATCTGGTTGCATCATCCGAGAAGAGAGGAAAGGGGGGGGGAGGGGGAGCAAAGCAACCATGAGTACTCATCCAAAGTACTCGCAAGCAAGGATCTACACTACATATGCAATGGTATCTGTGTAAAGGGGTAATATCTGTGGGCTAAACTGCAGAATGCCAGAATAAGAGGGGGATAGCTAGTCGTATCGAAGACTACGCTTCTAGCAGCCTCCATCTTGAAGTAGTAGACGAGAGTAGGTGGAAAGTAACAAGTATCCTCGCTTCTGGCAGCCTCCGTTTTGCAGAAGTAGAATATAGTAGATGGTAAGTTCACCAAGTAACATCGTATTGCATAAACCTACCAGGCGATCCTCCCCTCATCATCCTATGGGAAAGCGATCATCGGGTGGTATCTGGCACTTGAAAGGGTGTGTTTTATTAAGTATCCTGTTCTAGTTGTCATGAGGTCGGAGTACAACTCCGGGTCATCCTTTTACCGAGGGAAATGACTATTCGAATAGATAAACTTGCTTGCAGGGGTACACCATATTTCCCAGCATGCTCGATCCTCTTTGGCCGGACACACTTTCCTGGGTCATGCCTGGCCTCGGAAGATAAACACATCGCAGCCCTACCTAAGCACAACAGAGAGGTCAGCACGCTGATACGTCTCCAACATATCAATAATTTTTTATTGTTCCATGCTATTATATATTCTGTTTTGGATGTTTAATGGGCTTTATTATACACTTTTATATTACTTTTGGGACTAACCTACTAACCCAAGGCCCAGATCAAAGCCGACCCATCACCGGGCGGTGGACAACTACATCTTCATACGACGTGTACATGGTGGATACACCTAAGGAGGCGGAGGGCGACGACGAAAACAATCCCATAGAGGACAAGCCTGTCGAAGAACCTCCCAAACGTCGGAGTCCAAAGAGCCGAACTAAATCCCTCAAAGGAAGAAATAGCAACACTGTCACTAACGATGGTGACACTTCGTAACAAGCCGAAGACCCCGCAGACCCAGCGATAGAGCAGGAAGAGCGAGAGGACGGCGAACAGAGTCCGAAGCCGCTGTCCGATGACAGTGATGCCGAAGAAGGTGACTATGAACCGATCTCCGAAGAAGATGCTAGCCTGGATGACGATGAATATACCATCCCAGAAGAACCATCTGAACAAAAGTGCTTCCATCAATGGCCTATTGCCACCGCACGGAGCCTAAAAAAGTAGCAGAGACAGCTTCGAGCCGCACAGGACACGCTCAATGATAGATGGAATGAGGTGCTAGACGACGAACAAAAATATGTCTATAACGGCCAAACCAAAGGATATCCCAAGCATAAACTACTGCTTGAATTCGACAACAAGGCCGATGCCGCCAACAAGCCGGACCAACCACCTCGCGGACGGGACAGAGTTGCTAGCAATGGCATACACAAGCCCGCACCACCACCCCATAAAGGAAAGGAGGACGCGACTCAAGTCTGAAAACACGATCTGCGTGAGGACCTGAACAAAAAAGCTAGCAAGACAAGGTCTATCTACAGACCTAGGGACCGGGCTCCCGCACGGGACGGCGGCTATCAAGCCAATCGCGCCGGTGACACACCAGTTTGGGGCCAATACCGAACATCACAACCATCGGACATACGCCACGATATAGCAAAATACAAAGGAGCCGCACACCCTCTGTGCTTCACCGATGAGGTAATGGATCATGATTTTCTAGAAGGGTTTAAACCCATGAACATCGAAGTGTACGATGGAACGACGGATCCTATCGCCTGGATAGAAGACTTCATTCTTCACATCCACATAGCTCGAGGAGATGATCTCCACGCCATTAAATATTTACCCCTCAAGCTGAAAGGACCAGCTAGGCACTGGCTAAACAGCCTTCCAGAGAACTCCATTGGGAATTGGGAAGAACTTGAGGATGCTTTTCGGGCCAATTTTCAAGGGACTTATGTCCGGCCCCCCGACGCTGACTATCTAAGTCACATTATCCAACACCCGGGGAGTTAGCCTGCAAGGTTTGGAATCGGTTTCTCACCAAGAAGAACCAAATCGTTGACTGTTCGGACGCTGAAGCCTTAGCGACATTCAAGCACAGTATCCCGGACGAATGGCTAGCCAGACACCTTGGACAGTAAAAGCCGGGGACAATGGCAACCCTAACTACACTCATGACTCGCTTTTGCGCGGGTGAGGATAGCTGGGTAGTTCGTAGCAGTACCAGTGACCCTCGAACATCTGAAGTCAGGGCCGGCCATGGAAAGCCACGACGTAACAAAAACAAACGTCGAAACAATGCTGGAAGCCCAGATGATACAATGGTAAACGCCGAATTCAGTGGCTCCAGACCCAGTCAACGGAAGAAGCCATTTAAAGGAACAGAGATGGTCCATCTAGTTTGGACAAAATATTAGATAGGCCCTGCCAAATCCATGGCACCCCAGAGAAACCTGCCAACCGCACCAATCATAACTGTTGGGTATTCAAGCAGGCCGGCAAGCTCAATGCCGAACATAAAGGGAAGGAGCCTCAGAGCGAAGACGAGGATGAGCCTCGCCAGCCGAATATAGGGGGACATAAGAAATTTCCACCGGAGGTTAAAATAGTGAACATGATATATGCCACTCATATCCCAAAGAGGGAGCGCAAGCGTGCACTCTGAGATGCCTACGCCGTTGAGCCTGTCGCCCCCAAATTCAACCCATGGTCAACATATCCGATCACTTTTGATCGCAGGGATCATCCGACTAGTATTCGTCATGGGGGCTCGTCTGCCTTAGTGCTCAACCCAATAATCGATGGATACCATCTAACCCGAGTCCTCATGGACGGCGGTAGTAGTCTCAATTTGATTTATCAGGACAATGTCCGCAATATGGGGATCGACCAATCAAGAATCAAGCCAAGCAGCACAACCTTTAAAGGAGTGATATCAGGCGTAGAAGCCCGCTGCACAGGCTCTATAACATTGGAGGGTGTATTCGGCTCTCCTGATAACTTTCAAAGCAAAGAGTTGGTCTCCGACATAGCTCCGTTCCGAAGTGGCTATCATGCACTACTCGGAAGAATGGCCTTAGCCCGCTTTAATGCAGTCCCGCATTATGCCTATTTTTAGCTTAAAATGCCCGGACCATGTGGCGTCATCACGGTCAATGGAAATATGGAGCGCTCTCTCCATACGGAGGAAGACACTGCGGCCTTAGCAGCTGA
The DNA here is from genome assembly GCA_902687465.1 of Secale cereale. NCBI lineage: Eukaryota > Viridiplantae > Streptophyta > Magnoliopsida > Poales > Poaceae > Secale > Secale cereale. The sequence continues at coordinate 621,213,074 of LR738712.1, read as the reverse complement.
AGTCCAACACGGCCTATTCAAGCCAGACAACTTATCGGTGCTTAAAACCGCGAACAGAGTTAAGCGTGTCCAGCACATGCCTCAGTGTGGCAGCGCAGATGAACCCGAGCTAGATTAGCACTTAAGCCCCCATCGGCTGCCCCATAAGGTGATATCATATGTGCCTCGAGTACATAATTATGCCTTAAAAATTCCCTGGGCATCGACCGGGGGCGCCGTCATAAAGTCCATAGTTCGGCTAGACCCTATTCGGACTCTAAACTTATTTTTTTTAATTTATTAAATGAACCAGACTTGTTATGGCCACACTGAATTAATTTTTCTGCCCTAGGTTTATTTTATTTTATTTTTACAGATGGCCATCACACTTTTACCCCTTTAAGGACACATTATAGAGGAGGAAACGACGCAGACGTGCAGCAGGGACCCGCACTAAGGTTTCTTTTGAGATTAAGACCCTGTGTAAACCTTTTTTCTCTTTCTTGTTATATACCTTTTTGGCATGTCAAATGTCCAAAAAGGTATTCGGCATTGTCTGTAAGTTTGCGGCTCGCCGCACTATGAAGGGATATTAATAGAGTAGCTTGATTCGCATTATGTTCAGAGTTTTATTCACTAAATATTCTCTTCCCACATCAGATTGCCATATGTGCCTTGTCAATAAGGGTCTAAATACCAGGGGTTGTATTCAGGCCGGTATATGTTGAAAAGACCAAACAACTATAGGGAGTGTTCGGCGTCCTGGATGTTTGCCTTATATACATCAGTTCCGAATCATGTCTTGGGTCAATAGTTGGGTTGCCCGGCTTGTGTGCTTACCCCTACGTTCCCCATTGTTCGGTTAGGGAGTAAAGGGATAACTACTGCGATTGTACTTCTGGCTTGTCCGATCAAGTACCTCAGTAGAGAAAGCCGAAATTGACCGTCGTGATAGGCGAGAACCTGGTCCGCAATCCGGTGACTTAGTTTTATACTACGCTCGATAGAGATCTACCCCGTGTTATACGAAGGGTTGGTTTTTGCCCAGCCAGGTGCAATTGGATGCCTTAAGTAAAGAATACCATATCTGCACCAGGGGCTAGTACCTAGCCCCACATGTCAAACTCCTACGACTAAGTGAAAGCAATAACGCCACATAGTCTGATTGCCTGGTTCGCTCTGCATACACCTCCTATACGGACCAAGACGTTGGATAAAGAGTGTCTATGCATATGACCGAACACCCCAGTACCATGTACATGGGGGCTGAAACCGACGACTGGAAACTTTCAGATTAACATAAACAGTCACACACGAGGTAAAAGACGCTGATATTATAAATAGCGCAAAAGTTATATACATCAGATCCATAAGCATAGTCTTTACATTCGGATACAATCACTCGAAGTAAGATCCTTCGAACACTGGCCTTCTACAAGGCAGGCACCCTCGATGACGTCCACGAAGTACTTCTCCGGCTTGCGGTGCTCCTTGCCTGCGGGCATGCCAGCAGTGGCTATATGCCCTACGTTCATCTTCGCCCAGTGCACCTTGACACGAGCAAAGGCTATCTGAGCACCTTCTATGCAGGCCGAACACGTCAATGCGTCGACCCGCGGACTCGCCTCGACGAGCCGCTTCACCAATCCGAAGTAGCTACTTGGGATTGGTTCAGCGGGCCATAGTCGAACTATTAAGTCCTTCATGGCCGAGCCCGCCATGTTGTGCAGCTCGACCAGCTGCTTCATCTGGTCGCTGAGGGGCACTGGATATTTCGGCACATAGAACTGCGACCAAAACAGCTTCTCTATGTTGTTCCCCTCCAAGGCTCGGAAGTACAGGGCAGCGTCATCACTGCTCCTCGGAAGATCAGCAAACAGGCCTGGAGAACTCCATAACCGTGTCAGCCCAATGTACTTCCGCCCTCCGAAGATGCTCTGTAAGAGAAATGTCTTACCATGTGCTATCTGCCGTGCCTTCTCAATTTCCTGACGGGCGCAGCGTGACTCGCCTTGCGCATCCTGGGCAGTCTTCACTGCCGCAGACAGCTCGGTCGCCTGTTCCGAAGTCTTCTTCTCCAATGCCTCACATTTAAGGATGGCATCTTTGAGCTCGACCTCGACATCGGACACCCGAGCCAGGTGCTTCTCGTACTCTGCCTTTTTGGCTTCTAAATCGGCAGCCGCTTTGTCAGCAGCTACCTTGTTCGCCTTGACCTCCTTCTTGGCCTTGGCAACCTCGCCCTTGAGGGCCTCGAGCTCAGTGGCGCCAACTGTGTAATACAGAATATAATATTAGAGTTTATAAACATACTCAATTAATTAAGTCTTATTTACATTTTAAAAATCCGCATACCTTGCGTTTCCTTTAAACGCCGGTTGACACGGTCAAGGTCCGCGTTGGCCAACTCGAGCTTCCGGTTTAGTTCGGCAACTTCTGCGTCTCGCGCAGTTGCCGCAACTAGTGAAGCCTGCACAATAGTTCAGCTCTGTAAGCATGCTATATTATGGATACTTCGTCTGATTCTTCTCAGAATCACACAAAGCATCAGGGGCTACTAGCTATATATGTGCATAAAAAACAAATAAAGTTCTATAAAGAACATTACATCGCTTACCTCAAAGCCTGTTAACAGGCTATTGAAGGCTTCATTCAGTCTGCCCTTGACGGACTGAATCTTCTTCCTCACCACACCCATCACGGTGCGGTGTTCTTCAATGATGAGAGCACTCTGCAGTGCTCCCTCCATAGAGTCCGGCGCTTCCAGATTAACACCGGGCGCCGCCGTATCCTCCTCCGCTTGAGGAGTTGGGTCTTCGGACCCCGAAGCCGCACTAGGCTCCAGGACAGTATTCGGTGGGGCCCCGAATTGTTTGGGCCCCACGTCTTCGGTCTCCATGGGGACGGTCTCCCCATGGTCAGCAGCCGCCGAGGTATTATCCCCGTCTGCCTTATCACCTACCCTGCCCTCGTCTCCTAGGGCGGAGGACACCCACAAGGACGAAACTTCGGTGTCCCCGCCGATCACAGGCGATGGAGCCTGGACTGGCGGGTCACTCTCCGTCTCCCCAGGCGCAAGAGAGTTCCCCTCCAATAAGGAGGTGTCGGGATGTCCTCCGAGAGGGCTATAGGTCAGCAGGAGAAAATGCTAAGTAAGTATCAAAAATACTGAATAAACATAGGTGCAGCAGCCAATCCGGACAAACTTACGATTCGGGCAGGGGTTTCACCCTGGGCTTAACCACAAATCTTTGTTCGGACGAATCCGAAGTAGCTCCGAGGTTCAGTTTCCTCCGGGGCATGGCCATACCCGCGTCAGCAATGGCCCCCCTCTTCTTCCCCCTGCCTTGCGCAAGGGGCTCTTCCTCTTCCTCTTCCTCTTCCTTCTCATCATCTTCCTCCACATCGTCGGAGGTGAGGATGTTGATTTCCGCGGACTTCTTGTCCGCAGGACGGGGGCTGTCTTCGCCCCTCTTGCCCTTTGTCTTCTTGGGCTTCTTGGTTGGCGCCGTGTACGACGCCGTGACCAGCATTGCCGTCAGTAGAGGCAATTCTAGATCTTCGGGCAGAGGCACCGGACTCTTAATCCGGGTCTCCTTCTTTGTCCAGCCCTGTATATCACGCATAAATTCCAATTCCTGTTATCATTACATAGAGGAAGAAATATATGTTCGACAAGTTTTTCTATTACCTCTGGGGTGAAGACTGCAGTGTTGTAGCCCGCGTCCTCGGTCTCTTTGAGGCACTCTTTCTAGCTCTTGAAGAGATGTTTCCAGATCTCCTTGTGCGTAAAGCCGAAGAGATGCTTCAACGGCTTGTCTCCTGCCGGATCAAACTCTCATAGGGAGGAGTCCCAGCTTTGACAAGGAAGAACAAGCCGGGTCATTATCACCTGGACCACGGAGGAGAGCAGATTCCCCTTGGAGATCATGCCGGACACACGACTAACAAGAGTCGTCACTTCAGATGTAGACCCCCGGTCCAGACCCTTTTTGGTCCAAAGGTCAGCCTCTCTGGGGTCCGGATCTGAAAGCAGGCTTCGCCACCCATTTGGAGCTGCGGGGTTAGGTGATGTAGAACCATTCCTGCCGCCAGACCTTATTCGTCTCCACGAATGAGCCCTTGGGAAAAGTTGCGTTTGGCAGCTTGCTAATCATGGCGCCCCCCGCACTCCGCGTGCTGTCCGTCCACCACCTTCGGTTTTACATTGAAGGTTTTGAGTCATAGGCCGAAGTGTGAAGGTATGCGAAGGAAAGCTTCACACACCACTATAAAAGCGAATATATGAAGGATTGAGTTCGGGGCTAGATCATGGAAATCTAGCCCGTAGAAGAACAAAAGAGCCCGAACAAACGGGTGGAGTGGAAACCCTAGCCCCCTAACAAAGTGAGATGTAAACACTACCCTCTCACCCGCCTCAGGGACATGAATCACCTTACCCTTGGCAGGGACTCGGTGCGTGATATCAGCGGTGAGATAGCCTGCGCTCCTAAGATCCGCCACTGTTTTTTTCAGTGACCGTGGAGGCCTCCCACTTGCCCCTGATGTCGGAACCAACTATTGCTGGGGAAGGATACGGTGGTTGAGGAACGCAGAGCGGTGGGCGTAGGAGATGGGAAAGCTGGGGCTAGGGAGATAGGAGAGCTCGAGCTTGAGGAACGCGTGGGGCTGATGAAAGGGATAGGTATCCTTTTATAATGCTGTGAATACAGAACGTCCCCCCACTTTAGCCATAAACCTTGCCGGTTCCCAAAGCGGTCATGCGTAAAGCGCGGCGTGGGCGCTCACGTCATATTGCTAAGGATCCCACAATAAGCGGGCACGATCTCTATTCTGACGGGACGTGTCAATGAGGATATACCTCGAAATGCGAAACTAGGACCAAATAAAACGGTTCGATATGTTAGTGGGTTGGACGTGACACTTCACCCAAAAGTTGTCAGTAAAGACACACTATTCATTTTCCTTTAAGAGCCTTGCCTTCGAGGCTAAGGGTTGTACTAACCTTGCAGAGCCGAACACAATACACCTTTTGCAGAAGATATATTCGAAAGAAGGAACCCGCCTTGCAACGCCGAAGACAATACGGAAGCCGAACTCATCGTCATTGAAGTCAGGTTTAGGGGCTACTGAGGGAGTCCTGGATAGAGGGGTCCTCGGGAGGCCACATAACTCTTGGTGGGCCGGACTGGTGGGCCATGAAGATCATAGTCGAAGATCATCTCTCGTATTCGGATAGGACTCCTGTATTCATGTAATGGCAAGATTTAGGTTCGGGTGTAATCTTTCCTTCCTCTGCAAGTTGGTATGTACAAACCCTAGGCCCGCCAGGTGTGTATATAAACCGGTGGGTTTAGTCCGTAGAGGCTAACGGAGAATCTCAAATCCTCATAGGCTAGACTTTAGGGTTTAGCCAATTCGATCTCGAGGTAGATCAACTCTTGTAATCATATTCATCCATATTAATATAGCAAGAAGTAGGGTTTTACCTCGACCGAGAAGGCCCGAACCTGGGTAAACATCGTGTCCCCAGCCTCCTGTTACCATCGATCCTTAGACGCATAGTTCGGGACCCCCTACCCGAGATCCTCCGGTTTTGACACCGACAGGAAGCCATAAGAGGAAATACTTATTGGTTATGGTCGATAAGTTCACTAAGTGGATAGAAGCCAAGCCAATCAAAATGGCTGAATCTGGACCAGTGATAGACTTCATATCCGACGTAGTACACCATTACGGTGTCCCGCACAGTATTATTACTGACAACGGCTCTAACTTTACATTCGATGAGGTGAAAACTTGGTGCGCCAATTTGGTCATCAAACTCGATTACGCCTCTGTATATCACCTTCAGACAAACGGTCAAGTCAACCAGGCTAACAGTATGATAATGAGCGGCATCAAACCCAGCCTAGTGTGATCTCTGCAAAAATCAGACAAACAATGGGTCGAGGAACTCGATTCGTACTTTGGGGGCTGCGGACCACGCCCAATCGCACGACTGGATACACACCTTTTTTCATGGTGTACGGCGCGGAGGCAGTCTTGCCTTGCGACATTATTCACGACGCACCTCGAGTGCGCATGTATGAAGAGAGAGAAGCCGAGCTCGATCGGCAGGACGACCTGGATGCCCTGGAGGAGGAGCGCAATGTCGTGAAGGCCCGTTCCGCATTCTATCAACAGCAGGCTTGGCGGTACCAAAGCAGAGAAGTATGTGCAAAGACTTACAATGTCGGGGAACTCGTTCTATGCCTACCAGAGAAGAAAAAGGACAAGCTCAATCCCAAATGGGAGGGTCCCTTTATTATAGATGAAGTTCTCACTGGAGGAGCCTATCGTCTTCGCAATGCTTCGAACAATCGCTTGGAGCCAAACCCATGGAACGCGACAAGGCTTCGAAGGTTCTACGCCTAAAGTTCACGCATATACCTTTTTTTCTCCTCGCCCCTTCTTTTTCTCCTTTTTTGCTATTTTCTGTTTTCTCATTTCTACACGACTATTTTCAGCATGTGTTCGGATAAACCGCACACTTGAGGGGTATTCATCCTTAAATGTACACACCCCACAATACCTGGGGGCTTCTTTTTACAAGAAGCTTATTATAATTATTTTTTGAGCATCAAGCTCACCCTATATATGTGTTGTCTACCCACTGATAACCCTCAACCGTAAGGGATCGAGATAGTCTTCGCGGGTAAGAATAACCCAATTTATTGATTCGACACACGGGGAGCCAAAGAGTATTTATAAGCTTTAATAGTTGAGTTGTCAATTCAACCGCACCTGAAATATACTAACTTGCAACAAAAGATAAGTGGTAACAGTGATATGATAGTGATGATAGTAATAGTAAAAGTAAATGGCAAAAGTAAATAGCAGTAGTAAATGGCAGAAGTAGCAACTAGTGACAGGCAAGGTTTAAAATACTGTAGGCTAGGGAGATGGATGGTTGGGCGATGCATGGATGAGATAGATTCTAACTTGGGGCACGACACACGGAAAAGTAATGATCATCTAGGCAAATATCAAACATTAGGCATGTATCCCGTATGTAGTTGTACGTGCTTGCAATAAGAACTTGCACACCATCTTTTGTCCTACCATCCCGCTACGAATAGGGCCAAAAGGAACTAATGGATATTAAGGTGCTCCTGTCAAAGAGCACCGGAACAAAGCAATGAACTCAATGGATACATGTAATCCTCAAACTACGGACCATCCCCTTTGGTGTCCCAAGCTGTCACTTTTGGGATCGCCGGTTCCGAACCGTAACAGGTGCATACAACTCATAGATAGGATCAAGAACACAAATATATTCATGCAAACATATATGGTTCAGATCTGAAATCATGGCACTCGGGACCTAAGTGTCAAGCATTAAGAATAACAAGTTGTAGCAAAGATGATAAACACCATACTAGATGATAGGCAACATGCCCCCAACAATCTGACGAACTATTACATGATCTAACTCATCCAATCCCTACCATCCCCTTCGCCTACAGCAAGGGAATTACTCACACATGAAGGGCGAAGTCATGGAGGGATGATGATGATGACGATGGCGACGATCTCCCCTCTCCGGAGGCCAAATCAGCCTCTAGATTAGCCCTCCCGAAGAAGAACAGAGGGTGGCGGCGGCTCCGCGACGCAAAACAGCGAAAGAACTTCCGATCTGGGGTTTCTGCGTCGGGAGGAAAAATACGGGCTAAAGTAGGGCACCAGGGGGTGTGGGGCCCCGCGGCGCGGCCCG
>LR738712.1:621159022-621205265 GCA_902687465.1 Secale cereale | reverse complement strand
GGGGGGGGGGCGCCCACAGGGCGCCTGGGCACCCCCTGGCCCCCCTCTGGCCCCACTTCTAGCATTTTGTTTCTTCGGGTGCGTGGATTTTTCATGATTTTTCGTGGATTTTCCTGAGATGCTTAAAAATCCGTTTTCCTGCACACAAATAAACCATACAGGCAGCTCTACTGAAAACAGCGTTAGTCCGGATTAGTTTAGTCCAAATCATGCAAGAATGAGGTCAAAACAATATCAAAAGTGTTTGGAAAAGTAGATACGTTTGAGACGTATCAACTCCCCCAAGCTTAGCATATTGCTTGTCCTCAAGCAATTCAGTTCAACGAATTGGACGCGACAAAGAAAACTTTGACAAACTGTTTTGCTTCATTAGATGTATATAAGCATGTACTACGAAAAGAGTTCAGCAAGTATTAAAATAGTACTTATGAGAACAATGCAAGGAGCAATCCTTCTTTCAAGTGACCAGTCACAAATAATTAAGAGTAAACAATATATTGCCGAAAATCAAGACAAGATCACATTGCACATAGCTTGAGCATATTAAGGTGGTATCTCGCTAGCCTCCATGAGTGAAGCAAAACATAAATGCAGAGACTCCTCCAGAGTTTTAAAGGAGACTATAACTAAGAATTTCAGAATAAATCATATCACAAGTATGCAGAAGACAATGTAATACTTTGGGACAATGCACATTACACTCAGAATGACAATTATGCTCTCCTAGTCAGTGCTTTGAAGAAAGAAGATGAGACTCTCGAACCGTGGCTTTTATTGGCAAAGTTGAAAACCTGTGATCGGAAACAAAAACTAAACATGTACCAGAGCTCTTGGTTTTAAAAACAGAAGTAAATATGTTTTTGAGAGGTGCATATTTCGTCAACGAATGCTAGCAGATAACTCAATCACTTTTTAAGCTAGACAAGTCTCGAGGAACGGCTCCCGCATGAGGACGATCACATCCTCTTAATCTCCTTGGTTTATCACTGCCAAAGTTTTCTGATTTCTCATGAACAAAGCGTGAAGGAGGGTTTGTTTGTTATATTATCTTTTCGAGCCGGGCGCACTCAATGCCAGTTCCTTTTCATATTAGGGGTTTGCACATTATGCATGCAATCCAGGGGTGAAACTTGTCCAACTTAAAAAGATTATGAATTAACTACTACTTCCTCATGAGCTAAAACATAGGCACAACAAGAGAAATGCTTTTGATTAATTTCGAGATGGTACACGAAAGTCTTCGTTAGGAATGGCAGGTAAATACCATGTATAGGAAGGTATAGTGGACTCATATGGCATAACAGGTTTAGAGGTTTTGGATGCACAAGCAGTCATTCCGCTTAGTATGGGTGGAGGTTTAGCAAAAGACTGGGAAGCGACCAACTAGAGAGCAATAAAGGTCATAATCATGCAGAGCGACAAAGCAACATTGAATCGGGCATGAAAGTGATATAACTATTCTAAAACTCAAAGATCATCAAGGCAAAGTAGACTTTTTAGTCTTAAACATGTGTAAGCATGTGCCAAGTCAATCCAAAAATTCTCTAAAGGGAAATACCACCCTAGTATGCCAGACTATGAACAGTGTGATGCATGTAGATCATTTCATTAACACATTATATACTCTAGTTATTCGAGACTAGCCACAAGGAAAGCATGAACCACTGGAAGAGCATTGTAAACATAGCACTATGTCGCTACAAGCTGGTCTCTGGATCATAAGTACATGCATATGTACAAAAGTAGAAACAATAAGAGTTCATACCGGTCTTCCCTGTTGCTTCCTTTCAGTCGATCTTCGTCATTACTGCTTGTCACTTGCACGATCGAACGTAGGAAATATAATCAAATGCCATCACAAACTCGAGCTGATCTATGAAAACAAAGCAAACTAAAGAGAGAAATGAAATCTTTTTGGGTTTTTCAAAAGTTGAATAAAAAGCAAAAGAAAGAGAAATTCTTTTCGTTGTTTTTGCAAATAGAGGAATAAAGAAGAACGGGTAAAAACTTCGAAAAGATCAAAGTGAATAAAATGGATAATACAATGGAAAAGTGAGAAGGGCACGTACTCCCCCAAGCTTAGGCTTTTGGCCTAAGTTGGTAGCAGCTACTGCCCCCAGGAGCCTCCTGCTCCAGGGGTATGGTGGTGAGACCAAGGGTCGTAGAAGGATGATGGCGCGTACACTGAACTCCTCGGAGTCTCCCACGAGGAGGGTTCCGAGCGCCAAACAGAGGAAGACCCTTCACCAAACTCGGTGGCGGTCTCATCCTGAAAATGTGGTATCTCACCGTGCCTCTCCTCGTCGGGCACAACCCCCTCCATGGGGTTATGGAACTGATGCTGGACCATGAACTCATCGAACTGGACAACATCAAAGGACCATCCGTTCCTGCGAGAAAAATCAAACAAAAGAGGTGCAGGTAGACGGATCTCGCGTTCCGCGGTAGTTCCGAAACGCAAGATATAAACAAGATTATCATGCTCAGAACCCATGGTAACAAACTTATGCCTTTTCATAGCAGCAAGATCAAAGCTTAAATAAGTAAAAGGAGTATCATCAGGGTGTGGGGTGCCTCCAAGATGCTCTAAGATAAGCGTGGCATAAATGCCACCATATAAGTCCCCCTTGTTACCGTTCATAGCAAGGCGTCGAGCAATTAAGGTACCAATATTATAATCAGACTTCCCTGAGAGGGCTGCTGCCAGGATAGCAATATCCGGAGCAGAAATGCTGCTCGTGTTGTCACGAGCTAACACCCCTCTAGCAATATAATATGCAAAATACCTGAGGTGAGGAAACAAGATACTGGAGATCTTCGACCGATGAATATCCCTCGTACCCATGCTGCAGAGAGAGTTGATGACGGTTTTCAGCTCGGAGGGCTGAGTGGCCATCCTTGCCGTCCTCCCAACGTTCGGCACACCTATTACTTCACAAAAATTTCCCTGAGTCATGGTGATAAGATCATTATAAATTTTAAACTCAACAGCACCTGAATCAGGATAAAATCTAAAACTATTAATGAAACTGGAGGTGAGTTTCTGATACTGAGTAACACGGCTCGTGACGAGTCGTGTCAAACCTGCATTAGCACAAAGATTATAAAACTCATCCTTGATTCCCGCAGCTTCCATGAATTCATCACATGGAAATGTCATCGCACGTGCTGGACTTGTGTCTTCCAACAACTCCAGGGGCACATGATCTTCATTATAGCCCACCCTAGCAGTCGATGGTGAAGCTGCGGCTCTAGTGACTCGATCGGAGTGTGCAGGCCTCCTCTTCTCAAGCCATCCTTTTGCCCTTCCTAACAAACTCATTTCTGATTTTTTTTATGATTTACAAAAACGAGGATTAAAACAAAGTGAGCTAAGGCAAACTACTCAACTCACTTACCCAAGGCATAAACTTGCATCAAAACTTGGAAAACAACTTTCTACTCATGCATGCAAGGTCATCTCTACAGCACCAAGAACTACTAAATACTCACAAATGAAGCCACCAATCAGAAATCTAATTGGAGGGGTGGAGGAGTCACATACCAGGGAGTATTTGCTTAAAATTTCAGCTCAAATGATGGGATGTAGAGGGAGATCGAAGAATCGCCTCCAAGAACAGCAAGAACAAGACCGGAACTCGGGTTTCTGGAAAAAGAGAGAGAGAGGGGAAGAAGAAGTACCTGGAGGGGGGTCCCGTGGGCCCCAGGCGCCCTGTGGGCGCGGCCAGGGGCTGGGCCGCGCCAGCTGGCCGCCTGGGCCACTGGTGGCCCCCCTGGCTGGCCCCAGGACTTTCCGGGTCTCTCCCGTTGTGGAAATTTTTAATATAATTTTTCTGGAATTTTTCTGAAAACTTCACTGTTGAATTTTTTTCGAAGTTCAAAAAGCTGCGAAACTCTCTGAAAACTTGAAGCAGTTAGTAGTATTGTGAAGCTTCAAAAACATAGATACTTGGTACAGCAAGTAGGACAATACTAAAAACAAATGAAAACATAGCAAGCTCAACTTTTTATCCATATAAAACACGTTCACTAGTAAGGTTGATCAAGTCTTACCAACAAACAAGCGATATATAGAGCAAAAAGTCTCACCTCCTACGAAGTAATCACTGAACTTTTACCTTGATGGACATTGTCCCTACCATGATAGTTTTGTATTTGTGAGGCACATGTAGTGGACAGTCCCATTCTCCAATTTTCACGGTCTCGATATTCTCTATAGAGTTGAGGGCATGCCTCCTGTCGGTCTTCTTCGGAAAATATACCGTGTGTTCTTTATCATTCACATGAAAGGTAACCTTCCCTTTGTTGCAATCAATAATAGCACCTGCAGTGTTAAGGAAAGGTCTACCAAGAATAATGGACATGCTCCCATCCTCGGGCATGTCAAGCACAACAAAATCATTAAGAATTAAACAATTAGCAACTTCAACTGGAACATCCTCACAAATACCTATCGGAACTGCGGTTGACTTGTCAGCCATCTGAAGGGAGATATCTGTAGGAATTAGTTTCTCTAAACAGAGCCTCTCGTAAAGAGAGAGAGGCATAACACTCACTCCCGCTCCAAGATCACATAAAGCAGTTTTGACATAATTATTCTTTATGGAGCAAGGGATGGTGGGTATACCTGGATCACCGAGCTTCTCAGGAATCTTTCCACTGAAAGAATAGTTAGCAAGCATAGTAGATATTGCATCATTAGGAACTTTTCTTTTGTTAGTGACAATATCTTTCATATATTTTGAATAAGGAAGTAACTTAATAGCATCAGTCAAAGGAATTTGAAGAAAAAGAGGTTTAATCCATTCACAAAACTTATTGTAATGTTCTTCTTCTTTAGATTTGATGGACTTACCTGGAAAGGGCATGGGTTTCTGTACCCATGGTTCTTTCTCCTTCCCATGTTTTCTTGCGATGAAGTCTTCTTTAGTGTACCTCTTACATTTGTCAGGTGCTTCTTCTTCTCGAACTTCAGGCGGATCATTCTTCTCATTGTCATTACCTTCAGGTTCAGCACCGTCTTCAGTCTCAGCATCGGAGATAGATACACTGTTGGGATCAATAGCTGGCTCTTCATTTGCAATAGGATCATTAGAATTGTCAGTCTCTTTATGTTTCTTCTTCTTATTTGGAGAGACAACAATTTCTTCTTCCTGCATTTGAGAATCTTGCTCGATTCTCTTCGGATGTCCCTCTGGATAGAGAGGATCTTGAGTACTAGTTCCTCCTCGGGTCTTAATCCCAAAAGCCTGCAATTTATCTTGTTTGGCATTGTTAGCAAGCAAATCTCTTTGCACATTAGAAATTTGATCAAGCCGAGTTTGAACCATATGAAAATGCTTCACAAGACATTGAACATCATTAACTGTTCTATCTAAAACACCAAGCAACTTTTTGATAGCAAGGGAATTATCATGCAACTGACTTTCTATCCTCTCATTAAAATGATTCTGTTTCATAATAAAGTTATCAAACTCATCTAAACATTGATCAGGAGGCTTACCATGAGGGATGTCACTTGCGTTGAAATCTAAAAGAGAGTGTACCTCTACCATAGGAGGGTGAGTGGTAGGCTCACACAGCTTCTCAATAGGGGGTAGATTCTTCACGTCTTCAGCTTTAATACCTTTCTCTTTAATAGACTTCTTTGCTTCTCGCATATCCTCGGGGCTTAGAACAAACATGCCCCTCTTCTTTGTTGGTGGAGGTGGTTCAGGGACGGACCAATCTTCATTGTTTTTGGCAATCCTGCCCATTAAATCTTCCGCGTCGTCCGGTGTTCTTTTCCTGAAAACACAACCAGCACAACTGTCCAGATAGGACCTAGATTCATCAGTTAGACCAGCATAGAATATATCAATTAATTCATTCTTAGGAATTTCATGTCCTGGTCTAGCCCGAATCAAACCGCAGTACCTCCCCCAAGCTTTAGGGAGGGACTCATCCTGCAACTATTTAAAATTATAAATTCTTTGTAAAGCAGCATGTTGCATATGAGCAGGAAAGTACTTATCAACAAAAGAGTGAGCTAAGTCCCGAGGACTCTTAATGGATCCGCATGGAAGTGAATCATACCATGCTTTAGCACCTTCCTTCAAGGAGAAAGGAAGAAGCTTGGTCACATAAAAGTAGCGTATCTTCTCATCTGTGGTAAACAGGCTACCTAGCTCACCAAGTTTAGTTAGGTGTGCAATAGCATCATCATTTTCTCTGCCATAAAAGGGGTCAGCTTCAACCATAGGTATAAGTGAAAGATCAACAGAGAAATCAAAATCAGGATCATCAATGCATATAGGAGATGTAGCAAACTCAGGATTAGGAATGGTTTTGTTTTTCAAAGAGTGTTTTTCAAATATTTTCTTAATAGTTTCAGGGTCAGAGCCGGCAAACTCTGTCAGTTCCCTGCATAAATCTTCATCAAGTATATAGTAATCATCATCAAGGAGCCTCTCCTGGAGTTTACTCAAATCAGGATAATCATAAGTTTCACCAATAGGGTAGCGAGTAACAGGAAGTTCAATTCCATATTTTTCAGCAGCAGCAGTAATTTGTTTCTCAAGAGCATAACCAAGCGAACTAATATCATCATCAAAAGTAGTAGAAGCATCATCAAGAGTATCAGACATAATAACAGATTCAGTAGGAGCATCATGTGGTGGTGGTGAGGCAAACTTACTCATAACAGAAGGTGAATCAAGCGTAGCACTAGTGCTCAGAGCAGTACCTCTTCTTGTAGTGGATAGTGAGATCAGAACCTTGGGGTCACCATTCTTACCCATAGTGAATAAAGTGCAGCAGGTAGGATACCTCAAGTAGACTTGTAAATATTGCTATGCTCCCCGGCAACGGCGCCAGAAAACGGTACTTGATAACCCTCAACCGTAAGGGATCGAGATAGTCTTCGCGGGTAAGAATAACCCAATTTATTGATTCGACACACGGGGAGCCAAAGAGTATTTATAAGATTTAACAGTTGAGTTGTCAATTCAACCGCACCTGAAATATACTAACTTGCAACAAAAGATAAGTGGTAACAGTGATATGATAGTGGTGATACTAATAGTAAAAGTAAACGGCAAAAGTAAATAGCAGTAGTAAATGGCAGAAGTAGCAACTAGTGACAGGCAAGGTTTAAAATATTGTAGGCTAGGGAGATGGATGGTTGGGCGCTGCATGGATGAGATAGATTCTAACTTGGGGCACGGCACACGGAAAAGTAATGATCATCTAGGCAAATATCAAACATTAGGCATGTATCCCGTATGTAGTTGTACGTGCTTGCAATAAGAACTTGCACAACATCTTTTGTCCTACCATCCCGCTACGAACAGGGCCAAAAGGAACTAATGGATATTAAGGTGCTCCTGTCAAAGAGCACCGGAACAAAGCAATGAACTCAATGGATACATGTAATCCTCAAACTACGGACCATCCCCTTTGGTGTCCCAAGCTGTCACTTTTGGGATCACCGGTTCCGAACCGTAACAGGTGCATACAACTCATAGATAGGATCAAGAACACAAATATATTCATGCAAACATATATGGTTCAGATCTGAAATCATGGCACTCGGGCCCTAAGTGTCAAGCATTAAGAATAACAAGTTGTAGCAAAGATGATAAACACCATACTAGATGATAGGCAACATGCCCCCAACAATCTGACGAACTATTACATGATCTAACTCATCCAATCCCTACCATCCCCTTCGCCTACAGCAAGGGAATTACTCACACATGAAGGGGGAAGTCATGGAGGGATGATGGAGTGGTGATGATGATGACGATGGCGACGATCTCCCCTCTCCGGAGGCCAAATCAGCCTCTAGATTAGCCCTCCCGAAGAAGAACAGAGGGTGGCGGCGGCTCCGCGACGCAAAACAGCGAAAGAACTTCCGATCTGGGGTTTCTGCGTCGGGAGGAAAAATACGGGCTAAAGTAGGGCACCAGGGGGTGTGGGGACCACCCAGGCGCCCCCCCGGCGCGGCCCAGGGGGGGCGCGCCCACAGGGCGCCTGGGCACCCCCTGGCCCCCCTCTGGCCCCACTTCTGGCATTTTGTTTCTTCGGGTGCGTGGATTTTTCATGATTTTTCGTGGATTTTTCTGAGATGCTTAAAAATCCGTGTTCCTGCACACAAATAAACCATACAGGCAGCTCTGCTGAAAACAGCGTTAGTCCAGATTAGTTTAGTCCAAATCATGCAAGAATGAGGTCAAAACAATATCAAAAGTGTTTGGAAAAGTAGATACGTTTGAGACGTATCACCCACATATGTCTTTTTTCCACCATTATATGCACCTTTATGACTTAAGTTTTTGCCAAGCTGGGTTGCCTGGCTCCTGTGCTTATGCCCTATGTTCCCGTTTGTTCGGCTAGGGCATAAAGGGTGCACCTCTGCGATCGTTACAGCCGGGTTATCCGGACGTGTACCTCAAACGGGTGAAGCCAAAAGCTAGCGTTCTTAAGGGAATGATCGGTCCGTGAGCAAAAGACGAACTGCTCTTGTGGCAATACAAAACCCTCGATTTCAATTTGCGCTGAAATTTTTTAGCGTCACTACTTCGGTATGCACAAAAATCCGCATACTGGCCCAGGAAAAGGAGCCCTTAACGGAACTATTCTCTCTGGAAGATGTTTCTTACAATCAAATGTAATATAACATAACACCCCGAATACAACTTGTCTGTTCAAGCAACTATGACCCGACTGCTTGGTTTCCGAACATACCTGGGTGTTTACCCGGCGTACAGTATTCGGAAACACTTCGAACCTAGGGTTTCCGGAGGTTGAAGCAGAAAGTCTGGCATGACAATCGTTTTAGAAATTCGGTTGGAGATGAGTTTATTTCATAAAAGTACATTATTACTTAGACTCAAAAACTTCCTCTACCTCTAGACCTTATAATAAGTTGTCTAGTTTACAATCTTGTTGGGAAAACTTGGCGGCCAACCTTACTTGGTCGTACACCAGGCTGACTAGAATTTCTTGTCCATCGGATCCTTGAGGTCCGACCCTCGCCATATGATTTGGATCAAGCCGGTGTACCATGTTTTTACCATGGCCCAGGCATCCCGAGCACCCTCTCGGCATGCCGATATCTTCCATAGCCCAAAACAGAGCCGACTCCCTTGAATAAAGTAATGAGTTCATCCATACTTCCTAGAGGAAAATCGGCTGGCCACAAAGCCTTGGCAATGTTACTCATTGGCCTCTGTGCTCGCTCATGCACCTTGGACTACTCCTCTAGCAGGTCGCCTCGAAATACGAACACCTCTTCTTCAGGCCGCCCAGTCAACACGTTTGCAGAAATAACCTCGTCAAGATTTCGCATTAGCGAGCTATACGATAATAAGTTCAAAGGCATACTGAATATGCCGCCTCTCAGATTTCTGTTTTCTTTTAATGCGCCCGCAAGTTGGGCCCACACGTCTTTTAGCTCCTTGCTGAGCTAGGTGTTGGCATCATGCATTGTTTTTCTCAACCCTGATTCGTGTGAGTACACGTTGACCATCGGCTTCTTGCCTTTCGGCATGCGCTTTATCCGCCAGTACGGCCAGTTGATCTGACGATCCTGCCATGGTATAATACACCAGCGTTTATTCACATAAACAGTATTGGCAGTCGATTATACTATCTGGACAAAAGGGGGCATTGCCAGTCGGGGCCTCCTTGGATTTCTCTAGTTCGGCGGTAGTGGCAGCCAGCTGGTTTTGGCACTGTTTTAGCTCCCGGGATAGCATATTGTTCTTATCCGCGAGTACCTCATTATACAACGATCCTTAAAATCAGTTGCTTCAACTGTTTTCAAGTCTCGGGGGCTACTAGTATATGGTTATTAATCTACACAAAATGATCTTACCCACATATCCTTTGAAAGCTGGTAAGTGGCTCCAGCAAGCCCATCCCGAGCAGCTCAGATATATGCACCCGCCAAGCTGAAGGCATTGAATGCCTCTTCAGTAAAGCAGGGATCTCGCATAACTGCTCTCCGGCGTCGATGGTTCATTGCACTCTCCACTTCGGAGTTGGTGATGGATACATTATATGAATCGTCGAGGAGAGGACAATCAAGCATTGCATCCGCACCGGCTCTAGCCATCGAGGCTGGGTCCGGGGTCGGATTGGCGGACACATGTCTGGCTGGGTCTCCGGATGTAGTCTGGTGGATGCTCTTCCTGAATTATGGCACAACAGAAAACGTCATAGTCTGATATGCTTGTCGTAGGGTATATTGAAAACCTTACCTTTTTGATGAAGGTAGGGGCTGGGAAGTGTCGCCGTCCGCCTTTCCTTTCGAAGGCCTGCCTTGTGTTGTCCCCTTCCCAAGGGACGATCCCGATGCGGCGTGGCAAAACAAACGCCACTCCTTGGAGGCACGAGACAGTGCAATGGGTGAGGCGTGATGGGGAAACTCTTTTGGAGGAGATGCTCTCTGGGCACTTACATGGGAAGAGGGCAAAAGGCCGGGGTAATCGGCCACGATGGCCACCTCTGTGCCATCGTAGCTCGCCTGATAGAATACCCCCTCCTTGAGCTCCATGAATACATCCGGATCCTCTTCAAATCCGGGATCTAGGTCCCGAATATGGTCCTTCGGCTACGGAGCAGGCATGTGGATCCCCGCAGTGGCCTTCCTCCATTCCTATTAATAATGACCAGATTAAATCCAGCTGGGTGCAGCTCGGGAAGAGGATTGAGTAAAGTTCTGGACTAAAAGCTTACCCAGCTAGGAAGGTTGTACATGGAAAAACCCTCTCGGCACTTGAGACGAGTGAATTCCTCTTTCTCTCCTTTATAAAGATCGACCAACATGGCGGACAGGGCGACAAAGTTGTCCGGACCCTTGCGACCGTGGCAGGATGCATCATCCTCCCCGTTATAATTCCACAAGGGGAGTCCCCTGGATTGGAGTGGCTGAATGCCCTGTGTTATGGAAATCGCCATAACCTCAACTATGGATAGTCCGGATTGGGCGAGGACTTTTATTTTGTCCATTAGCATCCTAACCTCCGCACTATCCACCTCCTGGGGGCTTCGAGGACGCCAGTTGTGGCGCTTCTTTAATGGAGCATTGGAAAACTCAGGAAGGCCTCGTCGGATGGGGTCCAAGAGTGCGACGTCTTCAATATAAAACCACTCTGAGGGCCAGTCTTCGGATGCCTTCTTCGGAGTACCGGATAGGTATCCTATCCCGGCTATGCACCATACTTTGGCACCGCCCACCTCGAATATGGATCCCTTTTGGGAGCGAGGGACGAGGCAGAAGAGTTTCTTCCATAGCTCAAATTGGGCCCCACAGCCTAGGAATAACTCGCAGAGAGCAACAAAGCCCGCGATATACATGATGGAGCCAGGCATGAGATTGTGCAGTTGGAGGTCATAGTACTCCAGGAGACCTCGAAGGAAGGGATGGATTGGAAATCCAATGCCTCTTAAGAGAAAGGAAACGAAGCACACTCGCTCTCCCTCTGAAGGGTTCGGGAAATTCTCCGCCAAGGCTTCACCAATAAAAGAAGTTAATCACGCCCGAACAGGGACTAGATCATCAGGAGGGAGGTAGCCCTGCACATGTAGCTTGGTCAGTTGTGCCTGAGATACGGAGCAGCTCTCCCAATCGCTTGAGGGCCGTGGGGGCGGGAGGATGAACTAGGGGTACTGGCCATGGTTGCATGGTTTCTCAAGGCAAGCTCGAAGAATTTTTTCTGGTATGGAATGACATCTGAGATCTGATCTCCTTAAATAGACATCTTCCGTGCACTATCGAGGGGGTATTTGTAAAAGTGTTTGGACCCTTCTGTGACACCCCGAGACCGATGCTCCAGAAGACTTCCAGCTATTTCGATGTTACCGTGTGTTTTATTTGCTTGCTCCATTTTATTTTGCATTGCATCATGTCATCATGCCATCATGTCATTCATCTTTGCATCTCAACTAAATAAATTGCATGGATCTTCGATCCATTTAAATCGAGGGATATTCACAATAGTGACTTCTCTTTATAACATATCCTCCCAATATTAGGGAGCTATTATAAATAATTCCATTAATTCGAAATCAACCAACACTTGCAAATATTCCCATGCCTCTTTTGCTTCAAGTTTCACCTTCAAATCTTGTCCACAATTCTTATCCATTTTACCGAGGTTCCTCCAAAAATCCGAGCATTTTTTGACACTTCTAAATCCTAGTCTTTGTTCAAACCATTGGTATTAAATTCAAAGGAATTTGAATGTAATATTTCAATCATGCCACTTTTATTTTCTTGTGAACATGCACATTTTTGTGAGTCCGGGAAATTAATCCGCATGCCCAAATTCTTGTCCACTCTTTTCTTTTCTATCATTTTCTTTCTTTCTTTTTCTGTTTTGGGAGATATGAGAGTGAGAGGGAGAAGAAATAGCCAGCAGCCAGGCCGACCTGCTTTCCCCTGCGGCCCATCTACACCTAAAGCCCAGCCAACACCCCATCGAACCCTAGCCCAATTGATCCCCTTATCCCCTCGCTTCAGTCCTCTCTCTCGATCCCCTGGTCTCTCCCTCACGTCCCCTCACCGCACCTCCACCTCCACTCGATCCCCATCTCCCTCTCCCTCGTCGCTCTCCCTTTCGATTCCCTCCTTCTCCCTCCCGCCGCCATAGAGTGAGGGCAGCGCCCGACCCCAAGCGCCTCGCCTCCCGCGCTAAGCTCCTCTGCCCGAGCTCCCACGCGAGAGATGCCCCGCGCCCCACCTCCGGTCGTCCCCGTCGTTCGGCGGACCTCTGTCCGCCTGCGCCGCTTGTCCAGGTCATTTTGCCATGACCCCGGGCCCCTCTGCGATGCCGTGTCGCCTCGCTCAAGCTCCTCAACGACGCCAACCCGCCGACCACCTCTGCTCCGCCCCTCCTCCGAGCGAGCCTCGTCCGCGCCGTCGCATAGGCCCTCGCTAGCCCGCCTCGCCCGCACGACCTCCGCGTCGCCCCGTGCCTTCTCCACCGTCCCCGTCACCCCGTGGGACCCCGCCGCCTCCCGCATCTCCTCGACGACGCCCAGGCCCCACCGAGCTCGCTGCTGCTCCCGCCGGCCATGGCACCGCCATGACGCCTGCGCCTGTTTTGCCTGCTTCCGTGCCCCGTCGACCTTGCCTTCGTCCAGCCGCTTGCTGCCTTGCTGCCGACGATCCAAAGATCTTGCTGCCTAAGTTGCCAAGCTCATCGAACGAGGGACCCCAAGACCACTGAGTACACCTTCAGGTTCGTCAAGTTCAACTACATCGTCTATGAATGGCTATGAGGAACCGTGGGTCACAAGTGCTGTGAACGACTACCGTCGCCGTGTAGCACTACTATCGCTAGAACCGAGACTAGCAAGTTCGAAGACCCCCAAGTACCACGACACCGACCCCGAACATCTACAGAATGTGCACGACTACGACGTGAACCAGTACGACTACCATCGACACTCGAAGACCCCATGAACGACTACTTCCCACGACGCCCATGAACGACTACTTCCACTACCGTTGCCGAAGACCCGTGTAAAACTACCGTCGTCTTGTACCACTACTTCAACTACGACTGTTCCGAGAACGACTACTTCCTCTACTTCGCACCGACTCGTTCCACCTTGAAAATGCATGCTTCAAAGGTATAACGCCGAGACGACGCCCGTGAACGAATGCTTGAGTTTTATGAGATGCTCGTGTTTGCACCGTGTTTGAATCGTCGCTTGTGATGCCCCTCATTTGCCTTGCCACCAACCCGTGAGAACCCGGTAACGGGAGCACCCCACCATCTTTGCATGACATGCTCACGTCGACCCTCTCTTTTGCACCGGCCTCTCAATGAGCTACCGAAACCGATATGTTGTCATGGCATCATTTTCGGATTCGTTGCCGTGACACCCTTTCTTTCCACCATCGTGCCAAATGCTTCGTATCTTGCTCATGTCAACTTTTAAAAAAAATTGCATAAAAACTTGTATATGTCATCCGCATCACGATAACAACGTTTAAATGGTTATAATTGTTGTGTGCTTTAATAGTTGCTAACTATGCACATGGGGATTTTCTGGAATTGTTATTGTTATTTCCGGCCTCATTTAAAATGCCTAGGTAGTGTAGTTTGCTCATGCTTCACCTCTTGCCATGTTAATCAACATTTAATATTGGTGTGTACATAAACGAGAGTCAACTAAATAAATAGAATGTGGTGTTTCATCAATATGAAACTCGTTGCATATTGAGCTCTACTTAAATTGTAGTGTTGTTTGTGCACTTTGCCATGCCATGCATATTTAAACCGGACATGCATCATACTTGTTTGTGCATCATACCATGTTTGAGCTTGTTTGTTTACCGTGTCATTTGCTTCTTTCCGGTATGATTCTCTCGTTAGCTTCGGTTTCGTTCCAAAGTTGTGAGGATTTGTTCGACTACTTCATGGACTCGTCCTCTTCTTTGCGGAATAACAGGCAAGATGACCGTTCCCTGATATCACCTCTATCTTTGCTTTGTTAGTTCTCGCTCTATAGATATGCCTCGATGCCTATTCTTGTCTTGTCAGCCTCCTATGTTGCCATGAAACACTCTAACCGCCTTCCTAGCAAACCGTTGATTGGCTAAGTACGCTTTTGCTCAGCCCCTCTTATAGCGTTGTTAGTTGCAGGTGAAGTTGGAAGATTGCTCCATGTTTGGACTTGTTTATTGGGATAACACAATATATATCTTAATTAATTAATGCACATATATATTGGCAATGGGTGGAAGGCTTGGCCTTCTTCTTGGTGTTTTGTTCCACTCATGCCACCTAAGGACCTGATAAACCAGTGCTATGTTCCTTGATTTTGCATTAACACGGTTGGGGTTGATGGCCCCCCCTTGATAATTCTCATTGTTTAAAGCTTTTCCAGCAAGGCCCAACTTTGGTACTACATTTGCCTAACAACTAAAACTTGCATATGGAGTAATTAACCCGAGTTCTTAATCAACAACCTGGGCTAGTGCTCCTCATGAGTGTTGGTCCAAACTGGGCAGACTGCGGGGCCACCACGGGGAAACTCAAGGATTGGTATATACCTATAGGATGTCCCATCCGGTCGTGGCTTGAGACGAGATACGCGCGGCTAACATCAGGGTGTCGGCACGCCGGGAGGTCTTGTTGGATTAGTTTTACCTTTGTCGAAATATCTTGAGGACGAGATTCCGAGAATACTCGGGTCTTCCCAACATGGAGTTGCGACTCCGCAGATCGTGAGCTTGTGATGGGCTAAGTTGGGACACCCCTGCAGGGTTATGAACTTTCGAAAGCCGTGCCCGTGGTTATGTGGCAGATGGGAATTTGTTAATATTCGGTTGTAGATAACTTGATACCATATCCTTAAGAATACACTACCTGTGTGAGTAACCGTGACTGTCTCTTTTCGAAGAGGTTTCGGAAAGTGAACACGGTGGGGTTATGCATGAACATGAGTATCTAGGATCACTTATTGATCATCTTTGGCGACCGTTGGCACATATCCTCTTCTCGCTCTGACTTCGTAAGCTTGTTGGTTAGTGCTTGCTGCAGCCACTTTATTAGCTCTCCACACCTATAAGGCTTTGTTAGTTTTGATACCCGGGAATGGGATTGATGAGTCCTTGTGGCTCACGGATTACAACACACACTAGATGCAGGTACAACTGAGTACGACACAGGAGATGGACAAGAACTTCACTGGGAGTTCGATGCCGTATGTATGTGACATATCCCGACGATCAGTAGTGGTTCCTACTAGGGGCGATCAAGCCTTGTGGTCGTGGTATCTTTTCTCGTTTGATTTCGTCCGTAGCCGGACCCTGTGTTATTTGGATGAATGTATGAATGTTGAATTAATTGTGTGACATGGCGAGTGTAAGCCAACTATTTACCTCTTTTACCCTTGTTCATTACATGAGTTGTGCAAAGATACCACGCTTGCGATCATTCTAGAATGAGATTATGTCTCTAACTCGTGCCTCGACATGTAGGAGATATAGTCGCATCCTGGGCATTACAAGTTGGTAATCAGAGCCTTCTCCGACCTAGGAGCCCCCTAATTGATCGAACCGCTGCCGATGTTGAGTCTAGACACACGCACACAAAAATGTTTTGAGTCCTATATATCGGAGAGTAGGATTTCTTTTTACTCCTCATCCCCTTCATCGCTCTAGTGAGGATTCCTGACGTTGTTTTAACATCACTATCCTCAATTTTCACCAAATTTTTTTAGGATCACACGGGTATTGTTTGGATTGTTCCGATATCTTTGTGACGAGAATTCTGTCTTGGTGCCTCCCGTCTGTTTAGGTTGAGTCCCGGGGAGTTGAGCTCTGAGGTATTGTCATCCCATTGTGTATCGTTATAGTTCTAGAATACCAGAGGCGGCCGACATCAAAAACTCTTCTATGCGTGTGTGGTGGTGAGATAACCCCGACGTCACCGAGTACTGGTGGGATAGTTCGGGGGTATTGCCACAGCTAGTATAGCGGATGCGTTTCAAAGGTCCGAGGTAAAGGTTTCCGAAGGTGCCTGGTTATGTGTTGACGGATGGTTACAGCTGGATGTAGGTATTGCTAGTTGGGTGAGATATTGTTCTTCCCCTATATCCCCAACACCAGATTGCATAACCGGAAAGCTACGGAAATTAATAGATGGGATTCAAGTAGCCCTTAGGTAATCTTCCAACGGGTGCATGGTATGAGGTTGGGGTTCAACATCTAGTGGAGAGGTTATAATGGGCGTTGTTACACTAGGGGGTTGCATCTTAAAGGATCCTTGGCCATGCTGATCCGGGGATTGCAAGGCCTTTGTAACACGTGCCATGGGGCATCAGCATGAACATGTGGGACGAAACCTCTATTATGTATTTGTTCCATTTGTTACCTTGTTGTTTTATCCTATCATTATGTTCTCCCAAGTGGCTTCTCGACAAGTTGATGTACCATTAAGCTATGGAATTCATTCGTTCAATTCTCTGTTCGATTGATATTGTGAAGATTATGTTGCAACATATCTATCCTTTGTTTTTTCTTTGATTGTGGTATTCGAGTTGCTTTGATGTCAAGTGTTGATTCCATACTTTTCCTAATCGGTGTTCTCATATTTCCATGGGAGTTCTTGTCCTTCTTGATCATCGAGATTGTCATGTAAATTCTTTTCAACCGGCGTGCTTCGCTTCAAGTTAATCCGGTCTCTTCATCATCAGTAAGATCAACTCTCAGTGTTTTCTCAACGGTGTCTGTTTCATTCATCCCAAGTTGTCTTTGTTTTCCCCTCCTCCCACCCTTCTTCTTCTCGGAGCCAGAAATTATCAAATGTAATATCCATTTTATTCATGTGATATTTCTTCATTCTTTCCTTCAATGTTCTTATCCGGTGATTTCTCATGATGATGCTAAGGAAGCTTCTAGTTTATCATTCTCCGTTCTTGTTTCTTCTCTAGTGGATTAAATTCAATTTTCGGTGTTAATCATATCGTTTCCTCTTGTTTCACTTGTTTTCCCATGTTGGAATTTCTTATCCAAAGTCTCTCCTGTTTATTCAACTCTCTCTAATTCTTCTCCGGACTGTTCAAGATATCTCGGAAGATTCGTGTTTCCATTCTTAATCCGTTCAAGCTATTTTGAGGTTGTTATCTTATTCAATCCATTTAATTCAACCAGTGCACTATCTCTCAAGCAATCTTTCCCAACGGTGTTTCTTTTCAGTGGGCCCTAACCCACAGGTTTTTCCCAGGATCTTACCTGACTCTTCTAATTTTTTTCAGAGTTTGCTCAAATTCTTTTCAAAGTGTGACATAAGTATGGATTCCATCAGTCATATGCCTTCTCCCAGATCGCTTCGAAATTCTTTTCATCGTTGGTTCAACCTTCTAAGTCTTCATTCTGGAGTGCCTCAACAATTCATGGTGATGTATCTCGTCGTCATTCTCAGGTTTTGAAGACCGAAGAAGAGTTTTCCTCTAAATCTTTTCATATCATCCAAAGCATTTTATGAATTCTTTCCATTGTGGTCCTCCGAAGGCCATCATTTCAGAAGATTTCTTCGTTCTCAGTTTTCAACTTCGTCCTCTAGCTATTCTTAATTGATGCATCTTCATTCGTCTCCATATTCTTTCGGTGCATCATTTAAGTATTCATTAGTCAGCTTGTGATCCCTTCGTTCTTTTGTATCTAAGTTTCCTCAAGTGCCTCGGTTCTTTTTCTAATTCTTCCGGCGATCCGTTCTCATTTCTTCATTCATTTCAATCCTACCGGTGGTTGTTGAATATTTCCCAAATTTGTGTTATATCTCTCTTAATCTTTTTCAACGCGAATAAGTAGTATGCAAATTCATTTATTCGCATCAATTTAAATGGTGAAGGATATGCATAACATAATTCTTATTCTAGTTTCTTCCAAGAGATTAATCCCTTCCTTTGGAGTTTGTTCAGGAGGAATAAATTCTTGGTTTCAAGTTGTTTGTCTTGTTTCCCGATGTTCTAAGCTCACTCAATTTTCTCATCGTGAAGATCAATCTAATCATTGCTAGGCTTCAATCTTAATCTTTTCATCCTTCACTTCTCATTCGTTTGTTACCGGAGTTCTTCATGGTGGTTCATCATGAGTTAATTCATCATCGAAGTGTTCGTCAAGATTCTTGTTGGAGGAGCTCAAGTATTCTTCTTGCATTCCGAAGTGCAATTCTTTCTACCTTTTCTTTTGAGGTGGTGTTATGTCATTTTGACAATTTCCTTCATGTTTCATGATTCGTAACTTGTCAAGAATGAGATATTTAGACCCATCATTTTCTTCGTTCAGGAGATTTTTTCAACCTTCTTTTCTTCGTTAAAGTAATATTGGGTTGTATCTCACCCAAAAGCTTTCCCTAAGGATTGTTGCTATTGTGGTGCTTATCAATGATCCAAGTTATCTCTTTATAATCTTTGTGGAAGAAAATTTTCATCTCTTTGGTGCTCTCAATCAAATCAATTGTTTCCGTTAGTGGCAGAATTTCACCTCAAGTTTTGAGATGTTTTCCATAAGCCCGCATCAAGCTTATTATTTTCGTTCTTGAATTTCCAGCAACTCTGTTCAACCCTTCTTCGTAAGGATGATTTTCAAATTCATTTGTGGGAGAAGTTGTCATTTTCTTCTTCGTTCTTTTCTTTCCAACGATCTAGCATCTATTCTTTCATTCCGGAGGCATTGTGATGTTGCTCTCTCCAAACCATCATCTCGTTTTATCGAGATCATGTTCTTTCCTTTGCTTATCCATTCAACTAGAGTGTTGTGTCCTCCGTTCAAGTTCTCTGATCCCATCAAGTTTTTCCTCTCTTTTCAACCAGAGTGTTGTCTGAAGCCTTTCTTACCCCTTGTGCCATTCGTTCAATAGTTTCGGAGGCAGTGTGTTGTTGCTTTCATCAAGTATCATCCCAACTTGGAAAGTTCATGTTACATTCCTTCCATTTCAGTCGGAGTGCTTTCCGAATCATTTCGTTCTTATTCCTTCTCCATCTTGTTTTAACCAGAGTGGGTTTTAAATTCTTTCGACATCCGTGAGCTCTTGCATGTCTTTCAACCTCAAGGTTTGTTGGTTTCACTCATTTGTCAAAGAAGCAACTTTGGTTTACCTCTTCCTTTATCCTCTTCTATCCGGTGCCATCTCCAGGATCTCAGGTCGAGATCCTCTGTTTGTCACATCCCTAGTTTCACCTTGCCCTAGGATAGCACTTGCCTGTTGCATCATGTTTAAATTTCTCAGAAACTGGAAATGGGGATGTTCAAACCCTAGCACCAAATGAATTCATCTAGGGTCCAATTAAAATCTTTTTCAATGAACCCAAAATGCCCTTTGGAAAAGTTCATCATTTTTGGATTGATTAAAAACCTCTGCCAAAAATGTTGCACATATTTCTAGGACCATTCTGGATTTTTGAATTAAATTATATCTTATTTACATTTGGGCATTTAAATTTTATATATTATTTTAAATGCTCAAATAATCATAAACTAAAATGTTTACTGTTGGATTTATTCAAAACAGTAGCCATGATTAGCTTCATGATTTTTGGAAATGCCCTGGCATTTTTAATAAAGCCCTAAAGTCTACAGAAATTAGAAAACAGAAACAGTTTAGTAAGAAAGAGAGAGAGAGAAGAGTTACGTGGCCCAAGCTTACCTGGCGGCCCAGCTGGTGGCCCAGCCCACCACCGCTGCCAGTCATCTCCCTCCTCTCGCCACGAGGACGAGAGACGCGTGCCGGCGCCTGCGGCCACACGCCGTGGCCACCTCCTACCTCTCTGCCTGTCTCCTCGTCGCCCAGAGGTTGCCACACACCTCCCTGCCTCTCTCTGTCACTCTTCCTCGCTCTCTCTCCCTTCTCCTGGCTCTCTCCCCCGACGACCGAACACGCCCGTCGCCGCCGCTCGTCGTTGCCACGGCCACCGCCTCTCCCTCGCCCCCTGCAGCTGCCCACGAGCTCCGCTACATCATCTTCGACCCTCTCACCGAGCCACGCTCCGTCGGACGCCCTGGAGCCTCGCCAACGCCGCCGTTCCGCCCTCGGGTGCCGGCGATCCCCGCCGTCGTTTCGCCGGACCCCGTGCCTCCCCTGCCTCACCAGCAGTACCAGAAGAACCGCGGTGAGCCCCAGTTTCGTTTCCCCCATGCCCCGTCGCCTATCTTGTACCCTAGCCGCATCAGCCACCAGAGCAGAGCGCTCCTCGCCGCCGGCCATGGCGCCGCCACGGCCACAGCGGCTGCCACCCGCGTCCGAGTGCATCACTGCACTCACCGCATCACCACGTGGCCGTAGCAACCAACCGTTGCTCCTGCCGTGCCCTGCGGCGTCGAATCCGTCGACGTCCGAACCACGGCCGCCGCAAACCTCGTCGTTGGCGTCGATTCCGGCGACCCCCGCGTCCAGCTTCACCGTCGCTCGATGCGGGCGAGCAAGGGCTACGCCCTGGTACCCTCAGCAAGCCAAACCACCACCCGTAGCGCCGTTTCGTTCATCACCCGAACGCCGGCCGCCGCGTCTGAGGTCGCCGCCGTCACTTTAGGCCACCTCCGGCGAAGCTGAGGGCACCAATCGACGCGCGCGAGCTCCAGCTACTCGTAGATGGGCTCAGCCGTTGATTTGGTCGCCGGAGGGCGATTTCCGAGCACAACCGCCGACTCAGGCCTCGCCGGCAGCTAAACGTCGGCGGGTTTGACCCGTTGACCGGCGTGGGTTGACCCCACTGCCTGGTTTGACTCCCCCCTCTCTCACTGACTTGCGGGCCCGCCCTGTTAATTAATCTAGATTAGGGCTAATTAATTGGTTAGTTAGTTAGTCACTGACGTGTGGGCCTGCCCTGTCTAATTATAGTTTAGGATAAACTATTTCTAATTAACCTTGTTAATTAGCAGTGTCACTGACCAGTGGGCCCCACTGGTCAGGTTTGACTGGACCAGCCCCTGTTGACTTGCTGATGTCACCATGACCTAGTGCTGACGCAGTAACTATTTTCTGTGATTTAAAATAAATCAGAAATGATTTATTTATTTCAGAAAATAGCCAAAACTTCTAAAAATCACAGAAAATAATCTATAGCTCAGATGAAAATAATTTATATATGAAAATTGATCAGAAAAATCCAAGGAATCTGTTTATGGCATTTTCGTGCATGTTTGAATAACTTACAGTCACTGTTTAGGACAATTTGAATAAATGGCATTTGAATAATCACATATGGAGTTTGAATTTGAACCTTTGGTTCAAATCAACTTCATTTAATATGGTTGCTAGTTGCATTAGCTCAATCAACAGCATATTGCCATGTCATGATCATGCATCATATTGTCACATTGCATTGATTGTGTTCTCTCTTGTTTGCCGGTGTCTGTCCCCTCTCAGTAGACGCTGTTCCGACGATGTGATCGATGACACCGATGAAGACTCAATGATATCTTCAGAAGTGCCAGGCAAGCAAAACCCCATTGAGCATTCCGATACAATCCCACTCTCTCGCTCTTGCTCTCTTTTACTGCATTAGGACAACAACACTTCAACTGTTTCCTGCTGCGGTAGTTGAACCCCTTTCCACTGCATGACCTGTCATTGCCACAGTAAATAGTTGAAACCCACTAGTATGAGTACGAGTTGTTTGAGCCATGTTGTGCCCACTCATTCATGCTTTTTGGTTATGCCTGCTATTTCTTAGAGTTGTGTCAGGTCTGATTCATCGGGGATGAATTGGAATGTGGTGAACATGTCCTACTGTTGAGAGCTAAGTGTGTGAACATGATTTGGTAAAGGTAGCAATGAGAGGCCATGTAGGAGTACATGGTGGGTTGTGTCATTGCTGCCGTCCTCAGGAACTGAGTTCTGTGTTTGTGATCCATGAAACAACTACTACCACACATTGGGATCCTTAATTGACTCTCTCGACTTATTAATCAACATGATCTCTGTCCAGGAGTTGCAATTAGTTTCTGGTGTTTGTAGTTTACTGGAGGTCGTGCGCAGCGCTGACCCTCGGGGTGGGCTGTGACGCGGCAGGTACGTGGCACGGTGTACCGGTCGCCCGTTTGGTGATGCGGGAAACCTGTACACATTGTTTGGGGCCGTGAGCGACACCCCGACCGGATCTCCCCACGGATGGAACCCAAATAGGGGATAAACCTAGACGAGAGACTTGTGTGGTTAGTCAGATCATGGCCGACACCCTCGCCAGGCTTCCGCTTGAAGGTTGCCGAGATACATGATGTGTACATGGCGGTATGTGGCGAGAGCGTGTGTGAAGAAGTACACCCCTGCAGGGTTATATATGATCTATTCGAATAGCCGTGTCCGCGGAAATGGACTTCTGGGTTACCTGTACAGTTCATAGACAAGTGAAAGTGGATACTCTAAAACGCGCAAGATAAGCATGAGGGCTATGGATGGCCTTCTCGTAGGGAGACGGGAGCGGATCCATAGTGGTGTATTGATTGGTGAATATGTGGACTCGTGTGCGCCACCTCAAAAGAGTTACTTGCAGTCATAGTTCAGGATAGCCACCGAGTCAAAGCTGGCTTGCTGCAGTCAAACTCCACCACCCCTTTGTTGATACTGATGCATATTTAGCTAGTTCTGATGTAAGTCTTGCTGAGTACCTTTGTACTCACGTTTGCTTAATTTATGTTTTGCAGAGAGACTTCAGTCTCACTAGTGGTTCTGCGTGGACTTCGACGTTTAGCTTGTTACCTCAGCTACGATCTTGTACCCTTGGGAGGGTCTTATAGATAGTCAGGCTTCTCGGCCTTTTTCATTTGTAGTTGTCTGTACTCAGACATGTTATGCTTCTGTTGCCTGTATGCTCTGTATGTTGGGTCATGTGACCTCTGTTTGTAATAAATGCTATGATGGCTCTTCTGGGCCTTTAGCTATATGAGTTGTTGAGTTATGTTGTGATGCCATGTTGTATAGCACATACTTGCATGTTATGCGTATGTGTAATGTGTATTGCTATGTGTGGGATCCGACACCTAGTTGTTTACCCTTGGTAGCCTATCTTACAGGGAAATGTCTCCTAGTGCTTCCACTGAGCCTTGGTAGCTTGCTACTGCTCCGGAACACTTAGGCTGGCCGGCATGTGTCCTTCTTCGTTCCTGTGTCTGTCCCTTAGGGGAAATGTCACGCGTTGTTCCTTTAAGTCCTTGTAGGTTGCTACGACTTGGGTTCATACGTTGATGACCGACACGTTCGTTGCTGGGTCATGTATGTCTGTCTCTGTAATTTAGCGCCACTTTTGGTTTATAACTAGTCATGCCGGCCCGGGTTCTCTGTCGTATGGATGCTAGCGACACTATCATATACGTGTGCCAAAATGCGCAAACGGTCCCGGGCCAGGTAAGGTGGCACGTATGGGGATACCGTGCGTGAGGCCGCAAAGTGATATGAGGTGTTACAAGCTAGACATGTGTGACTTAGGATCGGGGTCCTGACAGCTTTGGTATCAGAGCATGACTGCCTATAGGATTAGTAAGCCAAACTGGTCGAAGTCGTGTCTAAAAATTCTTTAGTTATATAAGGGAATTGATTGTGGAAGGGAACGTAAGGCTCTTTTTACTCCTTTACCTTATGACCTTCTGATCTGAGTCGTCCTCTTCTTTTCTACGGGGAATAAGGAACTAGGCTTCCTCTTTTATCTAGCAAGATCACGTTAATTGTGGATTCAACCCTCAGTTCAGTTTCTTCTACCTCCGTGTGTTGATAGTTGGTCTCGGAATCTTGTTATTGTGATGTTGAGTGGTTATGCTACCCTTTTGCTTGGATCCCAAAATCCTTTTGAGCAATTACAGTCATTATGTTGTCTGAGTCATTCCAGGTTTCTAAATAATCTGATGCGATTGCAAATCCGTTCCTCCTGTTCCCGATGCTCCTTTGGGCCAAATTAACCACACTAGTCGTTGTGTTGAGGTACTCTGTTACCTCGACATATATGTTGGAGTTATTATTATGACCCTAGGTGTCTTAGAAGATCACTCAGTAATCTAGCAATGCTTTATATTCTCAGTGTGCTGATTCTGGCCATTGTTCTCGAAAGCATCCCATGATGCCATTTAGTTAGTAGGCATTCTATTTCTGGGTTCCTAAACCCAAGGTTCATTCTACTTACTTCATGTTGGTAGTATTTGCTCGTTCCTTTAGGATATTAGTAACCTTGTGATAGTCCTCGAGGTCCGTTGTATACCATTCTTCCAAATACCATGAACCTTCCTCGGCAGAAGTTCTCCCGAACCAAAAGATCACAACCAGAGTGCTCTTGACGAGTTCTCTATTCCACGTTGTGACTCTGCCAGTCCTACCTTTCTGCATGGGTTATCCAGAAGAAAGATGTTGAACTAGTTCGACATACTGATCTATGCATTCACAACTAAGAAAGTTATATGTTCCTTTGAGTTGTTCCTTTCTAGTTGTATTATGACACTCGTCTATCAGTTGATAGTCAGGAGTAGTTGTGCACTCGTGTTCATCGATGCCTTTTACTCTTGTGGTCCGTCAAGCCATTCTGTTCTGGAATGACTAGGAGAAACAAACTCCAGTACCTTATCCATATCCAGGAATTGGGTCAAAGAAGTTGTACTTCGCAGATGTAGAATGCTAATACAGCTTCTAATCTGTTCTATCTTGGAGCATTACCATCTTTATGTCAAGAATGTCATGGGAATTCCACCTCCTATGAACTCTTGATACAATGATACTTCTCACCATTATTGTTTATTCTTCGGTCTCTGTGTTATAGTAACCGGAATACTTACAAGTAAATTGTGATGTGTGAAATCAATACTCCTAGCAACCCTGTTGCTTGGTAGCAAATGGACGATAATCTCATTCTTAGTGTGTTGGTTACCAATTTATCATTCTAAGTTTGATCGTGCTACTAGTCCATCTTTCCTGGTGCACTCTTTGAACATTGAGTTAGGATTGTGTCAATCCCTCGCTCACTTGATCATATCATCCTGCCCTGAAAGCAAGATTGATCTCGAGCTTAGTAACATAGCGGTGGTCCGTGATTTTCCGAATATCTTCTCGGAAGTATTACCAGGTTGCTCCCTGACCGTTATGTTGAGCTCGTGATCAAGCTGGTTTCTCTCTAAGCCACCCTTTCTCCAAGAATCTGTGTTGGATACCCTAAGCTAGTTAGTTAAGATAAACGACAACTTGGAGAGTTGGAAGATAAAAGCTTGTCTGACTTAGTTCCTTCCAAGGGATATCTTTTGTGTGTGTGTTGAAGAAAGATGATATCTTGATCGATTGATACTCGTGATCAATTGTTGGATCTATTGTCTTGTACAAACTTTGATTTGAGTGTGGGCTATCATCAAGTCAAATCAGAACCAATGGTATTCGTAATGTTGTCTTACTCGTGGGTGTCCCTCGAGCATACCTCATTACATCTATTAGTCTGACCAATGCTATCACTTTGTTCCCATAGTTATGGGATTCCATTTTATGGAAGCCTTGATGAATTGTTGTTGAGCCCATCGACGACATGTTTATCCTCTCCATGATTCATGTTGAACATTAATGCTAACATTGGGAACTTTTGTAAGCATCATCTTTGTGTTAACTCGTGAAGTAGATGTCTTGATGTAAGAAGTGGTTTTCCCTAATTCACGAGTACTTGATGCAAGTTGCTGCCGTGAATTTGAGAAAGCTTATTTTTTACCTCCTCTGGAATCATCCCAATTCAGTCATGCATACGTGCGAAGTATTCCATGGTCTGATAGACTGATCATCTTCATTCCATATGTATCCCTAGCACACCAAGCCACTGATTGATTTGTTCAAGGAGAAGAAGTTCCATCATAAGAGCTAATCATATGACTTATGTAAGGACTTCGATATCCTAGACGATGGTTCCCAACCAGAACTCGGTGGTGTTTTACAATAAGACTACCACGTGGTCATGCTTGTCTTAGACAACGTGTTCACAGGTTTGTAGCAGAACCAGCTCATGTTTTGGAGCTTGCTACCGTAGTTCAATCCCGAGAATTTCGCAACGTCGTCTCATCGATTTGGGTTGCAAACTTTCATTTTTATTTCTAGACTCGATGAGTCTGGAATATCCTGACACCAACCAGAACTGAATCTCAGGCAGATATGATGGTTGGAGCATTTCCCAAGATCTATAATATTGGTCTCTCGATAACCGGTAAGGTGGATGTCGTGGCCAACACACCCAACCGGAAGACCTATTGTTGTAGTATCTTGATTGAATAAGTTGGCCACCTCCCCATAAGGACTTCGTAGGAATTACTCCCTAGTTGTTCCTTATGGATTTTTGTGCTCCCGAAGTCTGACCTTTACTTGATGGCCATGTTGATGCTTTTGAGCATTGACCGTGGTACCTAGTACACCAAGGAGAACATTAGAAGCGGAGTGCTAAATGTCTCTTGGTCGATCATCCAGATTTTGCCCCTTGACCCCGCTAAGGTGAAATCTGAGAAAGTGTTATCTTCCTTTGCATCTGCACCATCCATCATTATTCAGCATGGTAGTATGTTGTGTTGCCAGGATCCTTGACACGGATATTGGTAAAACCTTGATGGATATGGGAATACTCAAGTTCTTGAAGAGCACACACAGGCACTAGGCGCTATCATCGACACTAACTGGGATTGCTCCTAGTGTTCTTGGTTATGCTATAACCTCTCAAAGAGTAGATTCACTCTCTACTGTTGGGATTCACCCCAGTTACCAGAATCATTCCCAGCATTTGCATTTTGTTCCCAGCTTGCTCCGCCAATGTGCCAATTTTCCATTGGTTGCCCATCTCAGAAACTGTTGTTCAGGATTATCTTCAGAAGTGGACTTTCCATGAGTCCCATCCATTTCCGATGATAACCAAAATCATCCATCGCGTTGTCTTCAACAAGGTAGTCCAGATCATCCATTTGAATCCGAGTATGTCGTTCTCCCGAACTCCGTCAAACGATCGTTTGTGATCGCCTTAGGTTGGTATAGAGAATTTCAATGATCTCTATATCAAAAGTAATTCTTTTTGCCACTTAAGGGAATAACTCTACGAGTCACCTTCTCCAAGGTGCCCCGTCTGGTGACATCGATCACTATCTTCTTGAAGTGTGGTTTATTGCCTATCGAGTGAACCTTCATCATTTGTTTCACTCCATCCCTCTGGATGTGTGTTCCGTGTCTCATCTCAAGAGATGTTTCAACGTCTCACTCCATGAGTTGATCTTGAGTTGCTCGATCTTTCTGGAGATCAATTTTGTAAAGTTTCTTTCGTCGTCACCATGTTGGACATAGACCTCGAAAGCAAGGATGTCAAGATCAACATGTTGAAAGCAATCAACATTCATATGAAGGGCACTTGGATCATGAGGACTGTGTTAGTTAGTGTCCCCTCTGATTTCTTACCCTACGCTTGAATCTCGGGACGAGATTCTTGTTTAGTGGGGGTGAGTTGTCACATCCCCAGTTTCACCTTGCCCTAGGATAGCACTTGCCTGTTGCATCATGTTTAAATTTCTCAGAAACTGGAAATGGGGATGTTCAAACCCTAGCACCAAATGAATTCATCTAGGGTCCAATTAAAATCTTTTTCAATGAACCCAAAATGCCCTTTGGAAAAGTTCATCATTTTTGGATTGATTAAAAACCTCTGCCAAAAATGTTGCACATATTTCTAGGACCATTCTGGATTTTTGAATTAAATTATATCTTATTTGCATTTGGGCATTTAAATTTTATATATTATTTTAAATGCTCAAATAATCATAAACTAAAATGTTTACTGTTGGATTTATTCTAAACAGTAGCCATGATTAGTTTCATGATTTTTGGAAATGCCCTGGCATATTTAATAAAGCCCTAAAGTCTACAGAAATTAGAAAAAAGAAACAGTTTAGTAAGAAAGTGAGAGAGAGAAGAGTTACCTGGCCCAAGCTTACCTGGCGGCCCAGCTGGTGGCCCAGCCCACCACCGCTGCCAGTCATCTCCCTCCTCTCGCCAGGAGGACGAGAGACGCGTGCCGGCGCCTGCGCCACACGCCGTGGCCACCTCCTACCTCTCTGCCTGTCTCCTCGTCGCCCTGAGGTTGCCACGCACCTCCCTGCCTCTCTCTGTCACTCTTCCTCGCTCTCTCCCTTCTCCTGGCTCTCTCCCCCGCACCACCGAACACGCCCGTCGCCGCCGCTCGTCATTGCCACGGCCACCGCCTCTCCCTCGCCCCCCTGCAGCTGCCCACGAGCTCCGCGACGTCATCTTCGACCCTCTCACCGAGCCACGCTCCGCCGGACGCCCTGGAGCCTCGCCAACGCCGCCGTTCCGCCCTCGGGTGCCGGCGATCCCCGCCGTCGTTTCGCCGGACCCCGTGCCTCCCCTGCCTCGCCAGCAGTACCAGAAGAACCGCGGTGAGCCCCGGTTTCGTTTCCCCCATGCCCCGTCGCCTATCTTGTCCCCTAGCCGCATCAGCCACCAGAGCCGAGCGCTCCTCGCCGCCGGCCATGGCGCCGCCGCGGCCACAGCGGCTGCCACCCGTGTCTGAGTGCATCACCGCACTCAGTGCATCACCGCGGGGCCGTAGCAACCAACCGTTGCTCCTGCCGTGCCCTGCGGCATCGAATCCGTCGACGTCCGAACCACGGCCGCCGCAAACCTCGTCGTCGACGTCGATTCCGACAACCCCCACGTCCAGCTTCACTGTCGCTCAATGCGGGCGAGCAAGGGCTACGCCCTGGTACCCTCAGCAAGCCAAACCACTGCCCGTAGCGCCGTTTCGTTCATCACCCGAGTGCCGGCCGCCACGTCTGAGGTCGCCGCCGTCACTTTAGGCCACATCCGGCGAAGCTGAGGGCACCAATCGACGCGCGCGAGCTCCAGCTACTCGTAGATGGTCTCAGCCGTTGATTTGGTCGCCGGAGGGCGATTTCCGAGCACAACCGCCGACTCAGGACTCGCCGGCGGCTAAACGCCGGCGGGTTTGACCCGTTGACCGGCGTGGGTTGACCCCACTGCCTGGTTTGACTTCCTCCCCCCCCCCTCTCTCACTGAATTGCGGGCCCACCCTGTTAATTAACCTAGATTAGTGCTAATTAATTGGTTAGTTAGTTAGTCACTGACGTGTGGGCCTGCCCTGTCTAATTATAGTTTAGGTTTAACTAGTGCTAATTAACCTTGTTAATTAGCAGTGTCACTGACCAGTGGGCCCCACTGGTCAGGTTTGACTGGACCAGCCCCTGTTGACTTGCTGATGTCAGCATGACCTAGTGCTGACGCAGTAACTATTTTCTGTGATTTAAAATAAATCAAAAATGATTTATTTATTTCAGAAAATAGCCAAAACTTCTAAAAATCACAGAAAATAATCTATAGCTCAGATGAAAATAATTTATATATGAAAATTGATCAGAAAAATCCAAGTAATCTGTTTATGGCGTTTTCATGCATGTTTGAATAACTTACAGCCACTGTTTAGGACAATTTGAATAAATGGCATTTGAATAATCACATATGGAGTTTGAATTTGAACCTTTGGTTCAAATCAACTTCATTTAATATGGTTGCTAGTTGCATTAGCTCAATCAACAGCATATTGCCATGTCATGATCATGCATCATATTGTCACATTGCATTGATTGTGTTCTCTCTTGTTTGCCGGTCTTTATCCCCTCTCAGTGGACGCTGTTCCGACGATGTGATCGATGACACCGATTAAGACTCAATGATATCTTCAGAAGTGCCAGGCAAGCAAAACCCCATTGAGCATTCCGATACAATCCCACTCTCTCATTCTTGCTCTCTTTTACTGCATTAGGACAACAACGCTTCAACTGTTACCTGCTGCGGTAGTTGAACCCCTTTCCACTGCATGACCTGTCATTGCCACAGTAAATAGTTGAAACCCACTAGTATGAGTAGGAGTTGTTTGAGCCATGTTGTGCCTACTCATTCATGCTTTCTGGTTATGCCTGCTATTGCTTAGAGTTGTGTCAGGTCTGATTCATCGGGGATGAATTGGAATGTGGTGAACATGTCCTACTGTTGAGAGCTAACTGTGTGAACACGATTTGGTAAAGGTAGCGATGAGAGGCCATGTAGGTGTACATAGTGGGTTGTCTCATTGCAGCCGTCCTCAGGAACTGAGTTCTGTGTTTGTGATCCATGAAACAACTACTACCACACATTGGGATCCTTAATTGACTCTCTCGACTTATTAATCAACATGATCTCTGTCCAGGAGTTGCAATTAGTTTCTGGTGTTTGTAGTTTACTGGAGGTCGTGCGCAGCGCTGACCCTCGGGGTGGGCTGTGACGCGGCAGGTACGTGGCACGATGTACCGGTCGCCCGTTTGGTGATGCGGGAACCCTGTACACATCGTTTGGGGCCGTGACCGACACCCCGGCCGGATCTTCCCACGGATGGAACCCAAATAGGCGATAAACCTGGACGAGAGACTTGTGTGGTTAGTCAGGTCGTGGCCGGCACCCTAGCCAGGCTTCCGCTTGAAGGTTGCCGAGATACATGACATGTACATGGCGGTAAGTGGCGAGAGCGTGTGTGAAGAAGTATACCCCTGCAGGGTTATATATGATCTATTCGAATAGCCGTGTCTGCGGAAATGGACTTCTGGGTTACCTGTACAGTTCATAGACAAGTGAAAGTGGATACTCTATAACGCGCAAGATAAGCGTGAGTGCTATGGATGGCCTTCTCGTAGGGAGACGGGAGCGGATCCATAGTGGTGTATTGATTGGTGAATATGTGGACTCGTGTGCGCCACCTCAAAAGAGTTACTTGCAGTCGTAGTTCAGGATAGCCACCGAGTCAAAGCTGGCTTGCTGCAGTCAAACTCCACCACCCCTTGTTGATACTGATGCATATTTAGCTAGTTCTGATGTAAGTCTTGTTGAGTACCTTTGTACTCACGTTTGCTTAATTTATGTTTTGCAGAGAGACTTCAGTCTCACTAGTGGTTCCGCGTGGACTTCGACGTTTAGCTTGTTACCTCAGCTACGATCTTGTACCCTTGGGAGGGTCTTATAGATAGTCAGGCTTCTCAGCCTTTTTCATTTGTAGTTGTCTGTACTCAGACATGTTATGCTTCCGTTGCATGTATGCTCTGTATGTTGGGTCATGTGACCTCTGTTTGTAATAAATGCTATGATGGCTCTTCTGGGCCTTTAGCTATATGAGTTGTTGAGTTATGTTGTGATGCCATGTTGTATAGCACATACTTGCTTGTTATGCGTACGTGTAATGTGTATTGCTATGTGTGGGATCCGACACCTAGTTGTTTACCCTTGGTAGCCTATCTTACAGGGAAATGTCTCCTAGTGCTTCCACTAAGCCTTGGTAGCTTGCTACTGCTCCGGAACACTTAGGCTGGCCGGCATGTGTCCTTCTTCGTTCCTGTGTCTGTCCCTTAGGGGAAATGTCACACGTTGTTCCTTTAAGTCCTTGTAGCTTGCTATGACTTGGGTTTATATGTTGATGACCGACACGTTCGTTGCTGGGTCATGTATGCCTGTCTCTGTAATTTTCCACTTTTGGTTTATAACTAGTCATGTTGGCCCGGGTTCTATGTCATATGGATGCTAGCGACACTATCATATACGTGTGCCAAAATGCGCAAACGGTCCCGGGCCAGGTAAGGTGGCACCCGTGGGGATACCGTGTGTGAGGCCGCAAAGTGATATGAGGTGTTACAGGCTAGACCTATGTGACTTAGGATCGGGGTCCTGACACTATTAGTGTGGGAGAATTGTGACGCCCCATGACCGATGCTCTAGAAGACTTCCAGCTATTTTGATGTTACCATGTGTTTTATTTGCTAGCTCCATTTTATTTTGCGTTGCATCATGTCATCATCCCATCATGTCATCATGCCATCATGTCATTAATCTTTGCATCTCAACTAAATAAATTGCATGGATCTTCGATCCATTTAAATCGAGGGATATTCACAATGGTGACTTCTCTTTATAACATATCCTCCCAATATTAGGGAGCTATTATAAATTATTTCATTAATTCGGAATCAACCAAAATAACACTTGCAAATATTCCCATGCCCCTTTTGCTTCAAGTTTCACCTTCAAATCTTGTCCACAATTCTTATCCATTTTATCGAGGTTCCTCCAAAAATCCGAGCATTTTTTGACACTTCTAAATCCTAGTCTTTGTTCAAACCATTGGAATTAAATTCAAAGGAATTTGAATTTAATATTTCAATCATGCCACTTCTATTTTCTTGTGAACATGCACATTTTTGTGAGTCCGGGAAATTAATCCGCATGCCCAAATTCTTATCCACTCTTTTCTTTTCTATACTTTCTTTCTTTCTTTTTGTGTTTTGGGAGATATGAGAGTGCGAGGGAGAAGAAAGAGCCAGCAGCCAGGCCGGCTTGCTTTCCCCTATGGCCCATCTACACCTCAAGCCCAGCCAACACCCCATCAAACCCTAGCCCGATCGATCCCCTTGTCCCCTCGCTTCAGTCCTCTCTCTCGATCCCCTGGTCTCTCCCTCACGTCCCCTCACCGCGCCGCCACCTCCGCTCGATCCCCATCTCCCTCCCCCTCGTCGCTCTCCCTTTCGATCCCCTCCTTCTCCCTCGCGCCGCCACAAAGTGAGGGCAGCGCCCGCCCCCAAGCGCCTCGCCTTCCGTGCTGAGCTCCTCTGCCCGAGCACCCGCGCGAGAGATGCCCCGCGCCCCACCTCCGGTCGTCCCCGTCGTTCGCCGGACCTCTGTCCGCCTGCGCCGCTTGTTCAGGGCGTTCTGCCAGGACCCCGGGCCCCTCTGCGATGTCGTGTCGCCTCGCTCAAGCTCCTTGATGACGCCTCCCCGCCGACCACCTCTGCTCTGCCCCTTCTCCGAGCGAGCCTCCTCCGCGCCGTCGCATAGGCCCTCACTGGCCCGCCTCGCCCGCACTACCTCCGCGTCGCCCCGCACCTTCTCCATCGTCCCCGTCGCCCCGAAGGAACCCGCCACCTCCCGCGTCTCCTCGACGACGCCCAGGCCCCGCCGAGCTCGCTGCTGCTCCCACCGGCCATGGCACCGCCATGACGCCTGCGCCTCTTTTGCCTACTTCCGTGCCCCGTCGACCTTGCCTTCGTCTAGCCGCTTGCTGCCTTGCTGCCGACGATCCAAAGATCTTGCTGCCTATGTTGCCAAGTTCATCGAACGAGGGACCCCAAGACCGCCGAGTACACCTTCAGGTTCGTCAAGTTCAACTACATCGTCTACGAACGGCTACGAGGAACCGTGGGTCACAAGCGCC
Organism: Secale cereale; assembly: GCA_902687465.1. Taxonomy (NCBI): domain Eukaryota; kingdom Viridiplantae; phylum Streptophyta; class Magnoliopsida; order Poales; family Poaceae; genus Secale; species Secale cereale. The sequence continues at coordinate 621,171,518 of LR738712.1, read as the reverse complement.
GTGAACGACTACCATCGCCGTGTACCACTAGCGTCGCTAGAACCGAGACCGGCAAGTCCGAAGACCCCCAAGTACCACGACACCGACCTCGAACATCTACAGAATGTGCACGACTACGACGTGAACGTGTACGACTACCATCGACCCTCGAAGACCCTGTGAACGACTACTTCCCTCGACACCGGTGAACAACTACTTCCACTACCGTCGCCGAATACCCGTGTACAACCACCGTCGTCTTGTACCACTACTTCTACTACGACCGTTCCGAGAACGTATACTTCCTCTACTTCGCACCGACTCGTTCCGCCCCGAAAATGCATGCTTCAAAGGTATAACGCCAAGACGATGCCCTTGAACGAATGCTTGAGTTGTATGAGATGCTCGTGTTTGCACCGCGTTTGAATCGTCGCTTGCGATGCCCCTCGTTTGCCTTGCCACCAAACCATGGGAACCCGATAATAGGAGCACCCCACCATCTTTGCATGACACGCTCACGTCGACCCTCTCTTTTGCACCGGCCTCTCAATGAGCTACCGGAACCGATATGTTGATGTGGCATCATTTTCGGATTCGTTGTCGTGACACCCTTTCTTTCCACCACGGTGTCAAATGCTTCATATCTTGCTCATGTCAACTTTTAACAAAAATTGCATAAAAACTTGTATATGTCATCCGCATCATGATAACAATATTTAAATGGTTAAAATTGTTGTGTGCATTAATAATTGCTAACTATGCACATGGGGATTTTCCGGAATTGTTATTGTTATTTCCGCCCTCATTTAAAATGCCTAGGTAGTGTAGTTTGCTCATGCTTCACCTCTTGCCATGTTAATCAACATTTAATATTGTTGTCTACATAAACGATAGTCAACTAAATAAATAGAATGTGGTGTTTCGTCAATAGGCAACTTGTTGCATATTGAGCTCCACTTAAATTGTAGGGTTGTTTGTGCACTTTGCCATGCCATGCATATTTAAACTGGACATGCATCATACTTGTTTGTGCATCATACCATGTTTGAGCTTGTTTGTTTACCGTGCCGTTTGCTTCTTTCCGGTATGCTTCTCTCGTTAGCTTCGGTTTCGTTCCGGAGTTGTGAGGATTTGTTCGACTACTTCATGGACTCGTTCTTCTTCTTTGCGGGATAACATGCAAGATGACCGTTCCCCGATATGACCTCTATCTTTGCTTTGCTAGTTGTCTCGCTCTATAGATATGCCTCGATACCTATTCTTTTCTTGTCAGCCTCCTATGTTGCCATGAAACACTCTAACCGCTTTCCTAGCAAACCGTTGATTGGCTAAGTATGCTTTTGCTCAGCCCCTCTTATAGCGTTGTTAGTTGCAGGTGAAGTTGGAAGATTGCTCCATGTTTGGACTTGTTTATTGGGATAACACAATATATATCTTAATTAATTAATGCACATATATATTGGCAATGGGTGGAAGGCTTAGCCTTCTGCTTGGTGTTTTGTTCCACTCATGCCACCTTAGGACCCGATAAATCAGTGTTATGTTCCTTGATTTTGCGTTCCTAACACGGTTGGGGTTTATCGGCCCCCCTTGATAATTCGCATTGTTTAAAGCTTTTCCAGCAAGGCCCAACTTTGGTACTACATTTGCCAAACAACTAAAACTTGCATCAGGAGTAATTAACCCAAGTTCTTAATCAACAACCCAGGCCAGTGCTCCTCATGAGTGTTGGTACAAACTGGGCAGACTGCCGGGCCACCACGGGAAAACTCGAGGAATGGTATATACATTGTAACAGCCTGGATTTTTCCCTTTTCTTTTTCTTTTGATTTACTTGGATTTCTTGATTTTATCTGCTTTTCAGTGGCTATGTGGTTCTGAAACTTGGTAAGATCATGTCTTCCTAGGTTTTATAGTGGCTTGCCATCCTCATAATCATCCCAAGACCCTGTCATTTCCATCCTTGACCTAACCCAATATTCTTTTTCCAAGGAATATTCCTTTTCTTTTAAAAGAATAATTCTTTTTGCCCTAGGTTGTGAAGCAACCTATATCTCTGTCATTCTAAAAATTCCCAAATAATTCTCATAAATTGTTTGGGTCCTATCTTTCTCAAATATGGCAAAATATTTCATTGTCATGTTAAAAAATAATCCTCCAACAATCATTTTCCTATTCTCCCCTAAATGGCACTTTGCAAAGAAAGTGCTATTGATCTTTGCCTAATTGACTCCAAACTTTGTGGACTTCTTTTCATGCCCATATCATGGCCCTGTGCCAAATTTCAAACTCATTTGTCGTGTAATTATTTTCCAGTGATTTTCCAAAGTTTCTGTCCAGAAAGGAACTTTGTGAAGGAAGTATATTCTAGGCATGTCCAAATGAGATGAAACTTTATCACATCCTCCATTTCATCAAATCATGTATATCTACCAAATTGGAGTTCATGGAGATCATCCATGTGAGCTCAGCTCCAAATCTTGGTTTCTGGTAAGATTTTCACTTTGTGAAGCAACCCTATTTTACCTTGCTTCATTTGAGTCGAAAATTTACCAAGACATTCTTACATCTACACCTACTCCCTCCACCAAGTTTTGACTCAATCCACTTAGCCATTTACCCTGAGTAAATTCTCCTAGTCTCTGGTCAGAATGGAGCTCTGTGAAGGAAGTGCCACCTTGGTAATTCCAAATGGCATGAAATTTTTACATCAACTCCATATGGTCAAACAACCCCACTCGACCAAATTTCAGCTCAAGTGAAATCACCATGCGAGTGCATCATCCAAATCTTGTTTCTGGACCAGATATGCAGTTGTGAAACAACTACATTAAACCTTGGTCCAAATCTTCTCAACGTTACTAGGATGAAAGTCCTTCGTTACCTATACCTCGCAGACAACCCCATTGCTCCCAATCATCTTCCTGTTGATTACCAGTGCTCACCCAAGTTTATTGCAGTGAACTTTAATTAGAGCTCATTTACCATTTAACCAGAGCGCTTTTAACCGAGCTACCACCACAGTTGAAACCTCCTTTGCATGAACTTACCACTAGACAACGTTTGCCAGCCCTTGGCATCTTCTCCCTGCCCGACTGCGCGGTGACCACCATTTTGGCGTGCAATGGCCGTGCCCAGAACGTCTTCTTGCTCGGGCCCCTCCTCTGCTCGTCGTCTCAGCGAGCACGGGCCTGTCCAGCGTGTTCCCCGCGTCGTCGCCGTCCTCTTGGAGCCATTTCCCCCTCCGCCAGCCTCTCCGTCAGCGCTCGTCGCCGCGCGCCCACGGACGCCCTGTAGCCGACCAGCTCTGTTCGCGCCGCGGTGTCTTCCTCCTCTACGTCCCTCGGCCCCTCCTACACAGTGCGCCTCTGTAGCTCGTCCGCACCTCCCCTCGTCGCATTCCCATGCCTCCCCGTGATCGTTGTGCACGCCAGAGCGTCGGCCGGACGTGCACAACGGCACACACCCTCGGCCATCCCCTCCCCGCCTATATATAGGCCTCCCCCAAGCCTTTCGAGCACACCAGCGGCCTCACCCCTCTCCCAGCTCCCTACCCGGGCACTCAAACGAGCTCTAGGAGCTCCAGAAGCTCTTCCTGACTGCCATGGCCGCCGCATGGCCTTGGTTAAATTCGACCGACCCAAGCCACCCATCCACTCCCTAACCTTTCCAATAGCCTCCCCACTCCACCGCAACCCACCCAAGCCTCTCGTTTCCTCGTCGGAGCCCATGTGGCCGCGACCCCAAGAACGGCCGCGCCGCCCGAGTCCTCTGCCCCCGCGAGCCTTGTTGCCCCTAGCCCTTCCCCAGCGCTTCTTCGGTGCGGGATGGAGGCGGCTCCTCTCCCCGCGCCCGCCGGGATGGAGGATGCTCATGTTTGATTTAACCTGATAATGCCATGCTATTGTTTGTCTTGACTGCGTTTGGTTTATTGTGAGCTTGCAAGTACATTCAATGTACTGACCTGGCGTGTCATGCCAGTTTGCATGTCGTGCCTCGATTGCTTGCTTGTTTTGGTGTGGTTCATGTGTTCGTGAGCTAGGATAAACATTCCAGCTAGAGTCCCTGCGGATTGGAGTCCATCATCGCCGTTCGTTGTTTCGCTGCCAGTAGAGGTTCCGCTGCCTCGAGTTGTTATGCTGCTTGCATAGAGCAACTGTGGTTGGCGTAGCGTCGCTGTGCCGGTGTTATTCATTGTAATATCGGAGACCTTGTATCCAAATTCGCGTTGTAATAGAAAGCTGGTTTGTTCTATGCTAAGCAGTTCCATATTCCAGAAGACTTCACCTCGATCTCTGGGCTGGAATATGGGGTGTTCCGGTTTCTCTGAGCTGGGTGCCACAGGCTTGGTATCAGAGCAGGTCTGGCTGTAGAGTGTCCTAGTCTGCTGGAATGTTATAAAACGGTAGTATAGGGTCTGGTTGTTGTCCTTGCTTGCTGCATTTGGTGGTTGCATTTGTTTGCCGCATATAGTCTTACTCGGTTACGTCTAACCCCTGTTTAGTGCGTAGATGGCGGTCAACTTCCATGATTTCAATGCCCTCCCTAGAGATTCTGGTGCTATTCTTATTGAGTTCAGTCCCACTCCTGCACCTCTCAGCTTTGCCACCCTCCTTGGAGACATGTGGCATAGCATTTTTCCCCTGGGAGATCCACCCCAGTATCAAGTATTCCAGTTTTCTGCCGGAGGAAGAATTCTGGAATATGTTGCTCATGTTCATCTGTCAGCCTCGATTCCTGTCGGTAAGCGCACCTATAATTTCCACGTTCGTTACGACGCTACTCCCAAGCATGCCGTTCAGCTTGCCGCAATGGCAGGAATCATCGGTCTTCGTCATCAAGATAGTGTGGTGCAAGGGAACCGTGCTTATCAATATTATCCCACCATCATCGAGAATCCTAGGCGAAGTCAGTTTCCCTCTGTCAACCCTCAAGATGACCTGGCTATCCTCGCCATGTCTCGTTACATGAGGGCCGAGTGTCTTCTTATTTCCGAGTTAGTCCGGGACGCCATTCGAGCTAGGAGATTGCTTGGTGCCACCTTACCTCAGTCTCCCTCAGTTTCTCCAACCTCTCCGCCTCGTCCAATCTGGAATTTCGAAGTCAGCCGTCCCGCTAGCTACTTTTTCAGCTCTCGAGCGTTTTCTCAAGCGTAGGGTGTAGTCATTCGTGTAGTGCATGTGCATCTGATGTAGTATCATTGCTTGTTTATGCTTGTGTGTGCTTGTGTGTGCCTGTGTGAAATAGTTTTGTAGCTTGTTTGTTGTGTGCTTTACTTAGCTTTTTGCTGTGTGATTTTTTAAATTGCTCGTTTTCTCGTGCTCCTTAATCTTCGCTGTTACCCCCTTATGGAAATGGATCAATCAACACACCAGATCAGAAGAAACAGTGAGAAGTAAAAATATACACCAAGCCACTCAATTAAAAGCAATGAGATTTTTAGCGGACAGCAGTGTATTGCAGACATCCGGTCTAGATACATATTTTATCCCGCTCAGACTTTCAGAAACAAGTACATGTCAGAGATTCACCATTATTGCAGTAGGAGAACAAAATTGGATCAAAGTCTAACCGTGCATTTCAGGTCATAGGTATGGTCGTACACAATTATTAATTCTGCCATGAGTCAGATTTGAGACGTGCGACACCCAGAAGCCAGTCCAAATATGCAATGAATTCAGCAAGGACCGTCAGATAAGTTTTGTCATAGAAGATATCAGCAGCCGGAATGATAAGAATATATGTTATTCATTCACAAAGAAAATTAGTCCAGTCCATCTTCACAATTTATCAGCAAAGCGTACAAGGCAAGATTCCCCAGTCTGCATCAGTAAGGTATGAATAATTTTCCCATGCAAGACATTCAATACTCTTCTATAAGATATTGCACAAGCTTCTGGCATAAGATACCAAATCTTCCCTAGTAAGTCTTTAAGGGGGGAAGCTTCTGAGGTACGATACCTTGTCTTCCTTAGCAAACTATCCGCCGAAAGCTTCGAGCACAAGTCATCCGTTCTTCCTCAGCAAGATATCCCAGTGGCTTCCAGCGCAAGCTGCCCAGTTTCCTTCAATACGACACTCGTACAAGAGATTAAACAATAAATTGTCAGCATACGGTAGTTTATTTCAAGTATCAGATCTGCAACAGTTAAGTCAGAAATGAGAATCAGTCAGAACAAAGGTATGATGGCAGAATATTGCCTATGACAACACTAAGGGTCGCGAAAATAATCAAGGATATATAATGCCCAGTCTTTCAGTTAAAAATCTAGACACAAATAATAATAATGAAGGATCAAGACAGACAATACAATAAGGATCTCACATCAGGACAACTTGCTCAGTCCACAGTATGCTCGGAACTGACAAGCATTGAATACCCGAGTCTATCACGTTGGGCCTCGGGATAGCTCAATATACTGACCTTAGTGAAGCATCGCACGGACAGTCATCCCCATGGATATACCGACAAAATAAAGAATCAGTGAGCTGGTGAATTTTTCTATTTAGACACATCAAGCAACAATCAAACCTCTGGATACTCGAGACTGTGAATCCATTCAATATAAGTCAGAAACTCCTGCAAGACGTCAGAATTCATCAAAAGAACAGGTATGGTTCACATCACAGTTTTGAAGCCAGAAGGTATGCATATATATTCGAGCGACACGATGCCTAGATAAAAGAGAATTCTTTGTTCCACGGGAAGGTATTCCCAACTCCGTGGAATATTCTCGATGCTCGGTACAGACTAATATCTCCCTCAAGGATCAATATCGAGAAGGACACGTATGTCAGAATGATAATCTTTCAGACCTCAGCTAAGTTAGCAATATGAAATAAAAATTTGAGCTAGTAGGAACAGGAGCATATTAGGCAAGCCCGGTCAAAATTTCAGGTACGGTACAGCAAACCACCCCAGATCAAGGCAGTCAGTCAAATCAAATTTAGTCAAAATATTATATGGGAACATAATGTGAGAGTGGATAAAAGAAACCCGAGTTGGAAATGGTTTCTTCAAGTCTGAATATTTACTTGTTTCCTAAGCACACAAATCTCGAGGACGAGATTTCTTTAAGGGGGGAAGGTTTGTAACAGTCTGGATTTTGCCCTTTCCTTTTTCTTTTGATTTTCTTGGATTTCTTGATTTTATTTGCTTTTCAGTGGCTATGTGGTTCTCAAGCACACAAGAAGAAAGCGAGAAAAATAAACTAACATGGATGATACAATGAAAAAGTATGAACACTGACAACTAGAATGAATGCGTGAACATGAATGTAATGTCAGTGAGAAATACGTACCCCCCCCCCAAGCTTAGGATTTTGCCTAAGTTGGTCTATGGCCACGACTCAAAGTAGCCATCTCCTGGGTACTGAGATGGATCTTGGGGATTCCACTGGTTGGCGAGCTCCTGTGGCTCCCACTGAAAGACAGGCTCATGATATGGATCAAGTACTAGTGTTGGCTCAGGTACTGAAGGTTGTGGAAGACCCCAAAATATGTAGATGTCCTCTGGCCAAATAGTGTACCTGCCTGAATGAATATCGAACAAGTAAGGTGCAGGCAAAATAATAGTCTGACGAGTCTTCTGGCTGAATATCAGGTTATAAATGAGTTTCTTGTCCTTATCATCATCAATCAAATCATGTGCTACCATACTGTCATAGTCTAAGTATAAAGTGGGTATTGTCATCTCTCCTTCCTCATCGTGCCTAATTGGTATCTCAAAGTGTTCAGCAAGGCGGGAGGTGTAGATACCCCCAAAAATATGGCCCTTCGAACGGTTTAAACTCAATCGTCGAGCAACCATGGCACCCAAACTAAAAGTACTATCACGAAGTAAAGCATGGCGCAAAATGGACAGATCAGGAGCACTAAGGCCTCCACTTTCTCCTCGGCCAATTAAACATCTCCCCGCAAATTATGAGTAATAACGCAGGACAAGAAAATGTAAACTAGCCACTCTTGCTTTCGACACATCTCTAGGACATGGTTCATTGACGCTGCCCTCATAGGGTAACTTGCAAACCTCACAAAAGTCATAAAGCGTCATCTCCTTATCAACATCATATAAATCAAATTCTACTGAAGGTGGTGATTTCCTAGCATGAAAGTAAAAGTTTTGCACAAAGGTATTAGTGAGTAAGAGGTGTTGATCACACTTATCGTGGAGGAAGTCGGTAATGCCTCCATTCTCCGCCAAATAATAAAAATCTTCATAAATTCCAGCTGCCCTCAAGAATGCACCACTTGGCCATTCACATGGCCGAACCTCCGTGGTGCGATGAAGGTTGTACTTGGGATTCTTTTTCTCATTGTCATTTTCCTTTGAACCCTGGCTTGAAGAGCCTCTCAGCAACCTCCTCATAATTTTCTTTCTCTGAAAAATTCTGAAATTTTTAGTGACTCAAAATAAAAGTGAACCGAACTCAACAAAATTGATAGCAACTACTCATACAAGTGCCTAGAGGCTATATCATGCATCCAAACTACTTAGGACCATATAAATTTGACATGCAAGCTCAAGAACAAGGTCACCACAGCAGCAAAAAATTGCAATAAATAAAGCACTAGAGAAAAAACCAATTGGACCATTGAAGGAGTCACATACCGAACAACAATCCCCCAAAACAGTTTTGCGAATGATGATTTGAGCAAGGAGATCGAAAATGGCAGCAAGATGAGCGGGGGCCTACATGGGACCCACAAGGAAGGGGCGCGCCCAGGGGGTAGGGTACGCCCTCCACCCTTGTGGTCACCTCGTGCAGCCCCCTGGTGCATGTTCAGTGCCAGAAATTCTAAAATATTCTATAAAAATTATACTAAATTTTCAGGGGATTTGGAGAACTTTTATTTTCGGGACATATTTATTGCACAGATAATTCATAAAATAGACGGATAATCCTTTTTTTCTTTATTTACTCTAAATAACAGAAAGTAAAAAGTGGGTACAGAAAGTTATGCTTTCTAAATTCATCCATCTCGTGCTCATCAAAAGGAATCCGTTAACAAGGTTGATCAAGTCTGATTAACAAACCTCTTTTGAATAACATAAAACCAGAGACTTTCGAATAACACTAGGTTACCTCAATGGGGATATGCATGTCCCCAACAATAATAATATCATATTTCTTTTTGACAGTTGGTATAGGGTATTTAAAACCTCCAATCACTGGTACGCGTCGGCGCTATACAAACGGTTTTAAACCCCTTTCCGCGACGACATTTGGAACCGTCACCTAGTGAGTGTGGGTGATAGGGGAGTCCTTCCCAAACGACCCAGAAATCGTCGAGGATAGGCCCTCCTAGGACACCAAATGAGCTCTTGTGCGATCGGGTGAGGCATTAAAACCCAATCATTTCCGTAGGTATGTACATCCCACACGGTGAATCCCAGAAAAACATTTCTGTAGGTATGTATATCACACACAGTCAATCCAAGGAATACGTTTCCGTTCTTATGTACATCCCACGCAGTCAATCCAGGAAAATGTTTCCGTTTGTATGTATATTGCACACAGTCAATCCAAGGAATATGTTTTCGTTCTTATGTACAACACACACAGTCAATCCAGGGAAAACGTTTCCATTCGTATGTACATCCCATAGTTTTATGTGTAGGCTCGTGTGTGAAAGGTGTTACTATCACACACGCTCTGCCTTGGTTAACTGTTTGCTTTTATCAACTACATCACACATTATTTGATGAAGAAAATTATGTGTCATTGGGCTATCCATCACAAGGGCTTTTACTGCTAGAACCATTTGCAAAGATCCATGACACATTTAGGAGGTTTATTAGTTTACAATTAATAATTCCAGTATTACGCAAATTCACATTTCATATCGAACAGCTATTTGCCAATTTCATATCAGGCACTTAAATACATTATAACATCACAGTACGATAGCTACATGAAAACAATATAGTACAACATATACCTAGTTCAACTTCATAAGAACAATATATTCATTTCCCTAATCGAGATCATCTAGGCTCGTCTTATCCACCTCTGCTTTCAGTTTAGTAAGAACCTGTTTTGCACGGGCCAACTGGGAAAGTGCCTCCTCATTCGCCAACACCATCTTAGCAAAGTCTGATTTAAAATATCTGAGCTCATTCTCCACCTTCCACTTTTTATGTCGCATCTTCAAATATTCTTGAGCGTTGACAACAGTTTCTCTAAGCCTACGTCTGTTTGCTTCCTCATACATGTTCCAACGCTTCGCTAGGCACATCTTCAGAGACTGTGGCCACTCTTGATCAACCCACTCCAAGTAAGAACACTTCCGTTCATCCTATAATATTTAAAACTAGATCAGCAACAATTGTAGGGGAAATGGTTTTATATCAACATAGAAAATCACCAATGCTTATTTTGAGAAACTGAAGAAACATGTTAATTATGAAATATCTTCTCAAAAAGATCAATGTGCAAATGAATTAATTTCTACTGAGACAACAACCATATTCTGGAACATTAGAAGCTATAATAAACTACAACACGCTACAAGTTCTTACTCATGTACAATAAATAACAAATTGAACATTTTATGAGGAAGGTAAATATAACTGCAACAGCATAGCGACAGTGTTTGGATGACAACAAATTGATACTAACAGGTGTGTACATGCACAAATTTAGTAACATAGAACTAATAGCACTAAGGTCGTCCACTATGTATGCCAAAAGTGGTGTAAAGACAACTGATGCTACATCTCGCACCGGTGCCCTGCACTGGCGAGCCGATGCAACGGAAAAAAATCAAGGACCCGAACTCCGGAGCACGTAGTTGCTCCGATGCCCAGTTCCTTCGTGCCATAAACATTTTGTATTTTACTGCTTGGCTGCTTGGACGTGTGGACCAAAGTTGGCTGCACAAACTACTGAAGCGGTGCCAAATAATTTTCTAATGGCACCGTTGATGAGATGGCAACAATTTAAGATACTAGGTACAAACTGTGACACTGTCTTAGGATGCGTTTGGTTGAAGGTGTGGTATGAATGGGTTGGGACCGTGACAGTGTCTGAATCACATCTAACAAATGATTTGTAACAACAAAAGAGGGTCTAACCTTCTCTGCACATGCCAGAAACTTCCTCCCACTGTCCGCAGATTCAAACGCAACTAGCTTCACGCATGGAGATTGATGGTGACAACGAGCAGATAGATGTTCAGCCACCCCGCTTGAGTCATTGCCACTGATGGTCCTCAGGAGCTACAAGAGGAAGAAATGACTCAAATCGACCACCGGATAAAACATCCTTCATTCCAAGTCATAGCCCGAGAGAGAGAAGAGAGGCATACCCGGGTGGTGAAGGAGTCGTTTCTAGAGGAGGAACCACTGGAGAGGTCTTGGAAGAAGAACATGGCGACCCCGGCGGTAGAATGCGAGACGGCGAGAGCGAGGAAGCGGCTATAGCTTACGAGGGAAGGAAGGAGGACACAAGGGAAATGTGACTTGTCATCGGGGAGAAATCGGGTGGGGAAGGGGGAGGGGGAGGGGTAGATATTTTGGCGGTAGGCCAAAATTTTGGAAATGTGGAGGGAAACTTTGTGCGCGGTGCCGCCGGACCATTAACTTTGAACGATTGTGTGCATCGCAAACGATTCTTCTGCTTTACGTGCATGTGATGAGTTTGATAATTCAAATTCTGGTGGAAATTTCCCCGGGTACGTCATTATATAATTTAACATCGCTAGCTAATTTGGGCACACAAAAGAGCGTACAGCACACAGACCACACTTATAGAATCGAGCAATTTTAGGAATTAAACATAGCCAGTTGACCTAAACATTGCTCTAACAAAAGACCAGCATAAAAAAAAGCCTAAGTACGCATAATTTTAACAAATCCGCCGCCGCGCCGGCCTATGCATCGCCGGTGTGAGATGAGACGTCGATGACTTGTACTGGCGACATGCCGCCGTTGGTGGACTCCGCGTCCCCCTATTGATGTCGACCGCATACTCGTCCTCGTCCTCAACGCTACCCTCATGGTTGTAGTACTCGTAGTAGTGGCTGCGCCAGAGCTCGCGTTGGTACTCCACCGCCGATTCCTCAACGGATAGAATCTTCTCTGCCTTGACCTCGACCACGCGCAACTTCTCCTCCCGGTGCTCCTCGATCTCCGCCGCCTCTTGCATCTCTAGCTTCCGCTCGGCGACCTCATGAGGAAGCAGGTGCTCCATGGCCATTGTCGCCTTTTTGGATGTGGGTTGCATGCTGGAGTCCGAGGTGGCCTGGAATATTTTCGCGTGTGCATCCTCGATCTTGGCGTGGATGGCCTCGACCCGGGCCAGGGCGACATCGGCGGCACGGATGACAGCTCGAGCACTCTTGGCGTTTGCAGCCGCCGTCGCAGTAGTAGCTGCAGCCGTCTCGGATGTTGCAGCTGTCTGGTCAGCTGCCGCAGACGCCCTCTCGACGGAAGCGTCCACGCTCAATGCGGATGCGACGGCACTCTTGGTGTAGGCGGTCGCGCTCTCGGCACAGGCGGCGGCGCTCGGGGGGG
>LR738712.1:621104810-621158913 GCA_902687465.1 Secale cereale | reverse complement strand
GGGGGGGGGGGGGGGGGGGGGACGCGACCATCGTACGGGCCTCCACAAAGCGTTTCCATGGCGTCATCTTTGCAAGAAGGGGGTGTGGGAATGGGGATTGGGATTCGTGGATTCGGCGGTTGCCGGCACTGGAACAGACGAGTCGGCGTAGCTTAACGAGGGAGACTTATAGACCCAGATATTTTCATCACAAACGGTTCCTAGAAACCAACTGTGTGTGATGCAGTAGATATTTTTTATAAAAATCTGACCTTTTTTGCTACATCCGTCATCGTAATAAATTGGGAACATTTTTTGACGGTTATTTTACACCACCGTTTGCGATTAGGGTTTCGGACGAAAAATCATTTGTTACAAAGGGATTTCATTTATTTCAACTTATTTGAAGTCAAGACTTTCTGTGTGCTCAAAATGCACCATTCACAGCCACATCATCAATTTTCAACCCTTTCTCACTACATTTGGTATTTTTCATGCATTTACTGATTTTTTAAAGCTAAAGGACCCTGAAATTGAAAAGCACTACAAATGAACTCTGAAAAGGATGAAAGTTGGCATGGTATCATCATTTCACCCACATAGCATGTGCTAAAAAGTTGAGAGGGTTACTGCAAAAACTGGAAACACTTCATGTATAAAATGGACAATCTCTTTCGAAGTATCACAGTTTCGGACGAAAACTCATCTGTTACAAAGGGATTTAATTTTTTAACTTATTTGAACTCCATACTTTTTGTGTTCAAAATGCACCATTCATAGCCACATCGTCAATTTTCAACCCTTTCTGACTTCATTTGGTATTTCTCATGCATTTACTAATTTTGTTGAGCTAAATGACCCCGAAATTGAAAAGCATTACAAATTAACTTCGAAAAGGTTGAAAGTTGGCATGGTATCATCATTTCACCCACATAGCATGTGCTAAAAAGTTGAGAGGGTTACGGCAAAACCTGGATGCAATTCGTGTATAAAATGGACAATCTCTTTCGAAGTATCAGGGTTTCGGCCAAAAACTCATCGGTTGCAAAGGCATTTCATTTTTCTTACATATTTGAACTCTAGACTTTTTTGTGTTCAGAATGCACCATTCAGAGCCACATCGTCAATTTTCAACCCTTTCTGACTTCATTTGGTATTTTCATGCATTTACTAATTGTTTTGAGCTAAATGACCTCGGAATTGAAAAGTATTACAAATGAACTCCGAAAAGGATGGAAGTTGGCATGGTATCATCATTTCACCCGCATAGCATGCGCTAAAAAGTTGAGAGGGGGTTACGGCAAAAACTGGATGCACTTCGTGTATAAAATGGACATTCTCTTTCGAAGTATCAGGGTTTCGAACGAAAACTCATCTGTTACAAAGGGATTTCATTTTTTTTTTACTTTTTTGAACTCTAGAATTCTTTGTGTTCAGAATGCATGATTCAGACCCACATCGTCAGTTTTCAACCCATTCTAACATCATTTGGTATTTTTCATGCATTTACTAATTTTTTTGAGCTAAATGACCCTACAATTGAAAAGCATTACAAATTAACTCCGAAAAGGTTGAAAGTTGTCATTGTATCATCATTTCACCCGCATAGCATGTGCTAAAAAGTTGAGAGGGTTACAGCAAAAACTGGATGCACTTCGTGTATAAAATGGACAATCTCTTTCGAAGTATCAGGGTTTCGACCGAAAACTCATCTGTTACAAAGGGATTTCATTTTTTTACTTATTTGAACTCTAGACTTTATTGTGTTCAAAATGCACCATTCAGAGCCACATCGTCAATTTTCAACCCTTTCTAACTTCATTTGGTATTTTTCATGCATTTACTATTTTTTTGAGCTAAATGACCCCGAAATTGAAAAGCATTACAAGTGAACTCCGAAAAGGTTGAAAGTTGGCATGGAATCATCATTTCACCCAAATAGCATGTGCTAAAAAGTTGAGAGGGTTACGTCAAAAACTGGACGCACTTCGTGTACAAAATGGACATTCTCTTTCGAAGTATCAGGGTTTCGGACGAAAACTCATTTGTTACAAAGGGATTTCATTTTTTTACTTATTTGAATTCTAGACTTTTTTGTGTTCAAAATGCACCATTCACAACCACATCATCAATTTTCAACCCTTTATGACTTCATTTGGTATTTTTCATGCATTTACTAATTTTTTGAGCTAAATGACCCCGAAATTGAAAAGCATTACAAATGAACTCCGAAAAGGTTGAAAGTTGACATGGTGTCGTCATTTCACCCACATAGCATGTGCTGAAAAGTTGAGAGAGTTACGACAAAAATTGGATGCACTTCGTGTAAGAAATGTACAATCTCTTTCGAAGTATTAGGGTTTTGGACGAAAACTCATCTGTTACAAAGGGATTTCAAAAAAAATTGAACTTATTTGAACTCTAGACTTTTTTGTGTTCGGAATACACCATTCAGAGCCACATCATCAATTTTCAACCCTTTCTGACTTCATTTTTTATTTTCATGCATTTGCTGATTTTTTAAGCTAAATGACCCTGAAATTGAAAAGCACTACAAATGAACTCTGAAAAGGTTGAAAGTTGGCATAGTATCATCATTTCACCCACATAGCATGTGCTAAAAGTTGAGAGGGTTACGGCAAAAACTGGACACACTTCGTGTACAAAATGGACATTCTCATTTGAAGTATCACTTTTTCAGACGAAAACTCATTTGTTACAAAGGGATTTCATTTTTTGCTTATTTAAACTCTAGACTTTTTTGTGTTCAAAATGCACCATTCAGAGCCACATCGTCAGTTTTCAACCCATTCTAACATCATTTGGTATTTTTCATGCATTTACTAATTTTTTGAGCTAAATGACCCTACAATTGAAAAGCATTACAAATTAACTCCAAAAAGGTTGAAAGTTGGCACTGTATCATCAGTTCACCCGCATAGCATGTGCTAAAAAGTTGAGAGGGTTACGGGAAAAACTGGATGCACTTCGTGTATAAAATGGACAATCTCTTTCGAAGTATCAGGGTTTCGACCGAAAACTCATATGTTACAAAGGGATTTCATTTTTTTTACTTATTTGAACTCTAGACTTTATTGTGTTCAAACTGCACCATTTAGAGCCACATCGTTAATTTTCAACCCTCTCTAACTTCATTTGGTATTTTTCATGCATTTACTATTTTTTTGAGCTAAATGACCCCGAAATTGAAAAGCATTACAAGTGAACTCCGAACAGGTTGAAAGTTCGCATGGAATCATCATTTCACCCAAATAGCAGGTGCTAAAAAGTTGAGAGGGTTACGTCAAAAATTGGACGCACTTCGTGTACAAAATGGACATTCTCTTTCGAAGTATCAGGGTTTCGGACGAAAACTCATTTGTTACAAAGGGATTTCATTTGTTTACTTATTTGAATTCTAGACTTTTTTGTGTTCAAAATGCACCATTCACAACCACATCATCAATTTTCAACCCTTTATGACTTCATTTGGTATTTTTCATGCATTTACTAATTTTTGAGCTAAATGACCCCGAAATTGAAAAGCATTACAAATGAACTCTGAAAAGGTTGAAAGTTGACATGGTGTCGTCATTTCACCCACATAGCATGTGCTAAAAAGTTGAGAGAGTTACGACAAAAATTGGATGCACTTCGTGTAAGAAATGGACAATCTCTTTCGAAGTATTATGGTTTCGGACGAAAACTCATCTGTTACAAAGGGATTTCAAAAAAAATTGAACTTATTTGAACTCTAGACTTTTTTGTGTTTGGAATACACCATTGAGAGCCACATTGTCAATTTTAAACCCTTTCTGACTTCATTTGTTATTTTTCATGCATTTGCTGATTTTTTTAAGCTAAATGACCCTAAAATTGAAAAGCACTACAAATGAACTCTGAAAAGGTTGAAAGTTGGCATGGTATCATCATTTCACCCACATAGCATGTGCTAAAAAGTTGAGAGGGTTACGGCAAAGCCTGGACACACTTCGTGTACAAAATGGACATTCTCATTCGAAGTATCACTTTTTCAGACGAAAACTCATTTGTTACAAAGGGATTTCATTTTTTACTTATTTAAACTCTAGACCTTTTTGTGTTCAAAATGCACCATTCAGAGCCACATGCTCAATTTTCAACCCTTTCTGACTTCATTTGGTATTTTTCATGCATTTACTAAATTTTTTGAGCTAAATGACCCTGAAATTTAAAAGCATTAAAACTGAACTCCGAAAAGGTTGAAAGTTGGCATGGTGTCGTCATTTCACCCACATAGCTTGTGCTAAAAAGTTGAGAGGGTTACGGCAAAAACTGGATGCACTTCGTGTATAAAATGGACAATCTCTTTCGAAGTATCAGGGTTTCGATCGAAAACTCATCCGCTGCAAAAGGCATTTCATTTTTCCTACTTATTTGAACTATAGACTTTTTTGTGTTCAGAATGCACCATTCAGAGCCACATCGTCAATTTTCAACCCTTACTGACTTGTTTTGATATTTTCATGCATTTACTAATTGTTTTGAGCTAAATGACTCTGGAATTGAAAAGCATTACAAATGAACTCCGAAAAGGTTGGAAGTTGGCGTGGTATCATCATTTCACCCGCATAGCATGTGCTAAAAAGTTGAGAGGGTTACGACAAAAACTGGATGCACTTCGTGTATAAAATGGACAATCTCTTTCGAAGTATTAGGATTTCGGACGAAAACTCATCAGTTACAAAGGGATTTCATTTTTTTACTTTTCTGAACTCTAGACTTTTTTTGTGTTCAGAATGCAGCATTCAGAGCCACATCGTAATTTTTTAACCCTTTCTGACATCATTTGGTATTTTTCATGCATTTACTAATTTTTTGAGCTAAATGACCCTGCAATTAAAAAGCATTACAAATTAACTCCGAAAAGGTTGAAAGTTGGCATTGTATCATCATTTCGCCCACATAAAATGTGCTACAAAGTTGAGAGGGTCACGGCAAAACCTGGGTGCACTTCGTGTATAAAATGGACAATCTCTTTCGAAGTATCAAGGTTTTGGCCGAAAACTCATCTGTTACAAAGGGATTTGATTTTTTTACTTATTTGAACTCTAAACTATTTTGTGTTCAAAATGCACCATTCAGAGCCACATGGTCAATTTTCAACCCTTTCTGACTTCATTTGCTATTTTTCATGCATTTACTTTTTTTTTGCTAAATGACCTCGAAATTGAAAAGAATTACAAATGAACTCTAAAAAGGATGAAAGTTGGCATGGTATCATCATTTCACCCAAATACCATGTGCTAAAAAGTTGAGGGGGTTACGGCAAAAACTAGATGCACTTCGTGTATAAAATGGACAATCTCTTTTGAAGTATCAGGGTTTCGGCAAAAAACTCATCTGTTACAAAGGGATTTCATTTTTTTTACTTATTTGAACTCTAGACTTTTTTGTTTTTAGAATGCACCATTCAGAGCCACATCGTCAATTTTCAACCCTTTCTGACTTCATTTGGTATTTTTCATGCATTTACAATTTTTTTGAGCTAAATGACCCCGAAATTGAAAAGCATTACAAGTGAACTCCGAAAAGATTAAAAGTTGGCATGGTATCATCATTTCACCCAAATAGCATGTGCTAAAAAGTTTAGAGGGTTACGGCAAAAACTGGACGCACTTCGTGTACAAAATGGACATTCTCTTTCGAAGTATCAGGGTTTCGGACGAAAACTCATTTATTACAAAGGGATTTCATTTTTTTACTTATTTGAATGCTAGACTTTTTTGTGTTCAAAATCCACCATTAAGAGCCACGTCGTCAATTTTCAACCCTTTCTGACTTCATTTGGTATTTTTCATGCATTTACTAATTTTTTTGAGCTAAATGACCCCGAATTTGAAAAGCATTACAAATGAACTCCTAAAAGGTTGAAAGTTGGCATGGTGTCGTCATTTCACGCACATAGCATGTGCTAAAAAGTTGAGAGAGTTACGGCCAAAACTGGATGCACTTCCTGTAAAATATGGACAATCTCTTTCGAGGTATTAAGGTTTCGGATGAAAACTCATCTGTTACAAAGGTCATTCATAATTTTTCAACTAATTTGAACTCTAGACATTTTTTGTGTTCATAAGGCACCATTCAGAGATACATCGTCAATTTTCAACCCTTTCTGACTTCATTTGATATTTTTCATGCATCTGCTGATTTTTAAAGCTAAATGACCCTGAAATTGAAAAGCACTACAATTGAACTCTGAAAAGGTTGAAAGTTGGCATGGTATCATCATTTCATCCACATCGCATGTGCTAAAAATTTGAGAGGGTTACGACAAAAACTGGACGCACTTCGTGTACAAAATGGACATTCTCTTTCGAAGTATCACGGTTTTGGACGAAAACTTATTTGTTACAAAGGGATTTCATTTTTTACTTATTTGAACTCTAGACTTTTTTGTGTCAAAATGCACCATTCAGAGCCACATTGTCAATTTTCAACCCTTTCTGACTTCATTTGGTACTTTTCATGCATTTACTAAAAAAATTGAGCTAAATGACCCCGTAATTGAAAAGCATTACAAATGAACTCCAAAAATGTTGAAAGTTGGCATGGTGTCGTCATTTCACCCACATAGCATGTGCTAAAAAGTTGAGAGGGTTACGGCAAAAACTGGATGCACTTTGTGTAAAAAATGGACAATCTCTTTCGAAGTATCAGGGTTTCGGCCAAAAACTCATCTCTTACAAAGGGATTTCTTTTTTTTTACTTATTTGAACTCTAGACCTTTTTTTTGTTCGAAATGCGCCATTGAGAGCCACATCGTCAATTTTCAATCCATTCTGACTTCATTTGGTATTTTTCATGCATTTACTAATTTTTTTGAGCTAAATGACCCCGGAATTGAAAAGCATTACAAATGAACTCCGAAAAGATTGAAAGTTGGCATGGTATCATCATTTCACCCGCATAGCATGTGCTAAAAAGTTGAGAGGGTTACGACAAAAACCTGACGCACTTTGTGTACAAAATGGACATTATCTTTCGAAGTATCAGGGCTTCGGACGAAAACTCATCTGTTACAACGGGATTTCATTTATTTGAACTTATTTGAACTCCAAACTTTTTTGTGTACAAAATGCACCATTCAGAGACACGTCATTAATTTTCAACCCTTTCTGACTTTATTTGGTATTTTTCATGCATTTATTGATTTTTTAAGCTAAATGACCCTGCAATTGGAAAGCACTACAAATGAACTCTAAAAAGGTTGAAAGTTGGCATGGTATCATCATTTCACCCACATAGCATGTGCTAGAAAGTTGAGAGGGTTACGGCGAAAACTGGATGCACTTCGTGTACAAAATGGACAATCTCTTTCAAAGTATCACGGTTTCGGCCGAAAACTCATCGTTTGAAAAGGCATTTCATTTTTATTTCTTATTTGAACTCTAGACTTTTTTGTGTTCAGAATGCACCATTCAGAGCCAAATCAGCACTTTTCAACCCTTTCTGACTTCATTTGGTATTTTCATGCATTTACTAATTGTTTTGAGCTAAATTTCCCCGGAATTGAAAAGCATTACAAATGAACTCCGAAAATGTTGGAAGTTGGCGTGGTATCATCATTTCACCCGCATAGCATGTGCTAAAAAGTTTAAAGGGTTACGGCAAAAACTGGATGCACTTCGTGTATAAAATGGACAATCTCTTTCGAAGTATCACGGTTTCGGACGAAAACTCATCTGTTACAAAGGGATTTCATTTTTTTTTTACTTTTTTGAACTCTAGACTTTTTTGTGTTCAGAATGCAGCATTTAGAGCCACATCGTCAATTTTCAACCCTTTCTGACATCATTTGGTATTTTTCATGCATTTACTTATTTTTGAGCTAAATGACCCTGCAACTGAAAAGCATTACAAATTAACTCCGAAAATGTTGAAAGTTGGCATTGTTTCATCATTTCACCCGCATAGAATGTGCTAAAAATTTGGGAGGGTCACGGCAAAACCTGGATGCACTTCGTGTATAAAATGGACAATCTCTTTCAAAGTATCACGGTTTCGGCCGAAAACTCATTTGTTACAAAGGGATTTCATTTTTTACTTATTTGAGTTCTAGACTTTTTGTGTTAAAAATGCACCATTCAGAGCCACATCGTCAATTTTCATTCATTTCTGACTTCATTTGGTATTTTTCATGCATTTACTAATTTTTTTGAGCTAAATGACCCCGAAATTGAAAAGCGTTTCAAATGAACTCCGAAAAGGTTGAAAGTTGGCACGGTGTCGTCATTTCACCCACATAGCATGTTCTAAAAAGTTGAGAGAGTTACGGCAAAAACTGGATGCACTTCGTGTAAAAAATGGACAATCTCTTCGGAAGTAATAGGGTTTCACACGAAAAGTCATCTGTTACAAAGGGATTTCTTTTTTCTTTGACTTATTTGAACTCTAGACTTTTTTTGTGTTCAGAATGCACCATTCAGAGCCACATCGTCAATTTTCAACCCTTTCTTACCTCATTTGTTATTTTTCATGCATTTGCTGAATTTTAAGCTAAATGACCCTGAAATGAAAAGCACTACAAATGAACTCTGAAAAGGTTGAAAGTTGGCATGGAATCATCATTTCACCCACATAGCATGTGCTAAAAAGTTGAGAGGGTTACGGCAAAAACATGATGCACTTCGTGTATAAAATGGACGTTCTCTTTCGAAGTATGAGGGTTTCGTACGAAAACTCATTCGTTACAAAGGGATTTCATTTTTTGAATTATTTGAACTCTATACTTTTTTTTGTTCAAAATGCACCATTCAGAGCCACATCATCAATTTTCAACCCTTTCTGACTTCATTTGGTATTTTTCATGCATTTACTAATTTTTTTAGCTAAATGACACCGAAATTGAAAAGCATTACAAATGAACTCCGAAAAGGTTGAAATTTGGCATGGCGTCGTCATTTCACACACATAGCATGTGCTAAAAAGTTGAGACGGTTACGGCAAAAACTGGATGCACTTCGTGTAAAAAAATGGACAATCTCTTTCGAAGTATCACGGTTTCGGCTCAAAAGGATTTCAATTTTTTACTTATTTGAACTCTAGACTTTTTTTTAAATGCGAAATTCAGAGCCACATCGTCAATTTTTAACCCCTTCTCACTTCATTTGGTATTTTTCATGCATTTACTAATTTTGTTGAGCTAAATGACCCCGAAATTGAAAAGCATTACAAATGAACACCAAAAAGGTTGAACGTTGGCATGGTATCATCATTTCACCCGCATAGCATGTGCTAATAAGTTGAGAGGGTTACGACAAAAACTGGACGCACTTCGTGTACAAAATGGACGTTCTCTTTCGAAGTATCAAGGTTTCGAACGAAAACTCATGTGTTACAAAGGGATTTCATTTATTTGAACTTATTTGAACTCCAAACTTTTTTGTGTACAAAATGCACCATTCAGAGACACGTCATTAATTTCCCACCCTTTCTGACTTCATTTGGTATTTTCATGCATTTATTGATTTTTTTAAGCTAAATGACCCTGCAATTGGAAAGAACTACAAATGAACTATGAAAAGGTTGAAAGTTGGGATGGTATCATCATTTCACCCACATAGCATGTGCTAAAAAGTTGAGAGGGTTGTGGCAAAAACTGGACGCACTTCGTGTACAAAATGTACATTCTCTTTCGAAGTATCATGGTTTCGGACGAAAACTCATTTGTTACAAAGGGATTACATTTTTTACTTATTTGAACTCTAGACTTTTTTGTGTTCAGAATGCACCATTCAGAGCCACATCGTGAATTTTCAACCCTATCTTACTTCATTTGGTATTTTCATGCATTTACTAATTGTTTTTTTGCTAAATGACACCGGAATTGAAAAGCATTACAAATGAACTCCAAAAAGGTTGGAATTTGGCATGGTATCATCATTTCACCCACATGGCATGTGCTAAAAAGTTGAGAGGGTTACAGAGAAAACTGGATGCACTTCGTGTATAAAATGGACAATCTCTTTCGAAGTATGAGGGTCTCGTACGAAAACTCATCTGTTAGAAAGAGATTTCATTTATTTTTCTTTTTTGAACTCTAGACTTTTTTTGTGTTCAGAATGCAGCATTCAGAGCCACATCGTCAATTTTCAACCCTTTTTGACATCATTTGGTATTTTTCATGCATTTACTTATTTTTTGAGCTAAATGACCCTGCAATTGAAAAGCATTACAAATTAACTCCGAAAATGTTGAAAGTTGGCATTGTATCATCATTTCCCCCGCATAGCATGTTCTGAAAAGTTGAGAGGCTTACGACCAAACATGGATGCACTTCGTGTATAAAATGGACAATTTGTCTCGAAGTATCAGGTTTCGGCCGAAAACTCATATGTTACATAGGGATTTCATTCTTTTACTTATTTGAACTCTATACTTTTTTGTGTTCAAAATGCACCATTCAGAGCCACACCGTCAATTTTCAACCCTTTGTGACTTCATTTGGTATTTTTCATGCATTTACTATTTTTTTAGCTAAATGACCCCGAAATTGAAAAGCATTACAAATGAACTCCGAAAAGGTTTAAAGTTGGCATGGTATCATCATTTCACCCAAATAGCATGTGCTAAAAAGTTGAGAGGGTTACGGCAAAAACTGGACGCACTTCGTGTACAAAATGGACATTCTCTTTCGAATTATCAGGGTTTTGAACGAAAACTCATTTGTTACAAAGGGATTTCATTTTTTACTTATTTGAATTCTAGACTTTTTTGTGTTCAAAATGCACCATTCAGAGCCACATCGTCAATTTTCAACCCTTTCTGACTTCATTTGGTATTTTTCATGCATCTACTATTTTTTTGAGCTAAATGACCATGTAATTGAAAAGCATTACAAATGAACTCTTGAAAGGTTGAAAGTTGGCATGGTGTCGTCATTTCACCCACATAGCATGTGCTAAAAAGTTGAGAGAGTTACGACAAAAACTAGATGCACTTCGTGTAAAAATGGACAATCTCTTTTGAAGTATTAGGGTTTCTTACGAAAACTCATCTATTACAAAGGGATTTCATTTTTAACTTATTTGAACTCTAGACTTTATTGTGTTCAGAATGCACCATTCAGAGCCACATCGTCAATTTTCAACCCTTTGTGACTTCATTTGTTATTTTTCATGCATTTCCTGATTTTTTAAGTTAAATGACTCTGAAATTGAAAAGCACTACAAATGAACTCTGAAAAGGTTGAAAGTTGGCATGGTATCATCATTTCACCCACATAGCATGTGCTAAAAAGTTGTGAGGGTTAGGGCAAAAAGTGGACGCACTTCGTGTACAAAATGGACGTTCTCTTTCGAAGTATCAGGGTTTCGGACGAAAACTCATTTGTTACAAAGGGATTACATTTTTTACTTATTTGAAATCTCGACTTATTTCGTTCAAAATGCACCATTCAGAGCCACGTCGTCCATTTTTACTTCATTTGGTATTTTTCATGTATTTACTATTTTTTTGAGCTAAATGACCCCAAAATTGAAAAGCATTACAAATGAACTCCGAAAGGGTCGAAATTGGGCATGGTGTCGTCATTTCACCCACATAGCATGTGCTAAAAAGTTGAGTGGGTTACGGCAAAAACTGGATGCACTTCATGTAAAAAATGGACAACCTCTTGCGAAGTATTAGGGTTTCGGCCGAAAACTCATGTCTTACAAAGGGATTTCATTTTTTACTTATTTGAACTCTAGATTTTTTTGCTCAAAATGCGCCATTCAGAGCCACATCGTCAATTTTCAACCATTTCTAACTCCATTTGGTATTTTTCATGCATTTACTAATTTTTTTGAGCTAAATGGCCCCGAAATTGAAAAGCAGCACAAATGAACTCCGAAAAGGTTGAAAGTTGGCATAGTATCATCATTTCACCCGCATAGCATGTGCTAAAAATTTGAGAGGGTTATGGCAAAAACTGGACGCACTTCGTGTACAAAATGGACATTCTCGTTCGAAGTATCAGGGTTTCGGACGAAAACTCATCTGTTACAAAGGGATTTCATTTCTTTGAACTTATTTGAGCTCCAAACTTTTTTGTGTACAAAATGCACCATTGAGAGACACATCATTAATTTTCAACCCTTTCTGACTTCATTTGGTATTTTTCATGCATTTATTGATTTTTTAAGCTAAATGACCCTGCAATTGGAAAGCACTACAAATGAACTCTAAAAAGGTTGAAAATTGGAATGGTATCATTATTTCACCCACATAGCATGTCCTAAAAAGTTGAGAGGGTTACGGCAAAAAATGGATGCACTTCGTGCACAAAATGGACAATCTCTTTCGAAGTATCAGGGTTTCGGCCGAAAACTCATCGGTTGCAAAGGCATTTCATTTTTCTTACTTATTTGAACTCTAGACTTTTTTGTGCTCAGAATGCACCATTCAGAGCCACGTCATCAATTTTCAACCCTTTCTCACATCATTTGGTATTTTCATGCATTTACTAATTGTTTTGAACTAAATGACCCTGGAATTGAAAAGCATTACAAATGAACTCCGAAAAGGTTGGAACTTGGCATGGTATCCTCATTTCACCCGCATAGCATGTGCTAAAAAGTTGAGAGGGTTACGGCAAAAACTGGATGCACTTCGTGTATAAAATGGACAATCTCTTTCGAAGTATGAGGGTTTCAGACGAAAACTCATCTGTTACAAAGGTATTACATTTTTTTTTACTTTTTTGAACTCTAGACTTTTTTGTGTTCAGAATGCAGCATTCAGAGCCACATCGTCAATTTTCAACCCTTTCTGACATCATTTGGTATTTTTCATGCATTTACTAATTTTTTTGAGCTAAACGACCCTGCAATTGAAAAACATTACAAATTAACTCCGAAAAGGTTGAAAGTTGGCATTGTATCATCATTGCATCCGCATAGCATGTTCTAAAAAGTTGAGAGGGTTACGACAAAACCTAGATGCCCTTCGTGTATAAAATGGACAATCTCTATCGAAGTATGAGGGTTTTGGTCGAAAACTCATCTGTTACAAAGGGATTTCATTTTTTTTTACTTATTTGAACTCTAGACTTTTGTGTTCAAAATGCACCATTCAGAGCCACATCGTCAATTTTCAACCCTTTCTGACTTCATTTGGTATTTTTTTCATGCATTTACTATTTTGTTGAGCTAAATGACCCCGAAATTGAAAAGCATTACAAATGAACTCTGAAAAGGTTGAAAGTTGGCATGGTATCATCATTTCACCCGCATAGCATGTGCTAATAAGTTGAGAGGGTTACAGCAAAAACTGGATGCATTTCATGTACAAAATGGACATTCTCTTTCGAAGTATCAGGGTTTCGGACGCAAACTCATTTGTTACAAAGGGATTTCATTTTTTTACTTATTTGAATTCTAGACTTATTTGTGTTCAAAATGCACCATTCAGAGCCACATCGTCAATTTTCAACCCTTACTGACTTCATTTGGTATTTTTCATGCATTTACTAATTGTTTTGAGCTAAATGACCCCGAAATTGGAAAGCATTACAAATGAACTCCGAAAAGGTTGAAAGTTGGCATGGTGTCGTCATTTCACCCACATAACATGTGCTAAAAAGTTGAGAGAGTTACAGCGAAAACTGGATGCACTTCATGTAAAAAATGGACAATCTCTTTTGAAGTATTAGGGTTTCGGACGAAAACTCATCTTTACAAAGGGATTTCATTTTTTAACTTATTTGAACTCTAGACTTTTTTGTGTTCGGAATGCACCATTCAGAGCCACATCGTCAATTGTCAACCCTTTCTGACTTCATTTGTTATTTTTGATGCATTTGCTGATTTTTTTTAAAGCTAAATGACCCTGAAATTGAAAAGCACTACAAATGAACTTTGAAAAGGTTGAAAGTTGGCATGGTATCATCATTTAACCCACATAGCATGTGCTAAAAAGTTGAGAGGGTTATGGAAAAAATTGGACGCACTTCGTGTACAAAATGGACATTCTCTTTCGAAGTATCCGGGTTTCGGGCGAAAACTCATTTGTTACAAAGGGATTACATTTTTTACTTATTTGAACTCTAGACTTTTTTGTGTTCAAAATGCACCATTCAGAGCCACATCGTCAATTTTCAACACTTTCTCACTTCATTTGGTATTTTTGATGCTTTTACTAAATATTTTGAGCTAAATGACCCCGAAATTGAAAATCATTACAAATGAACTCCGAAATGGTTGAAAGTTGGCATGGTGTCGTCATTTCACCCACATAGCATGTGCTAAAAAGTTGAGAGGGTTACGGCAAAAACTGGATGCACTTCGTGTAAAAAATGGACAATCTCTTTCGAAGTATCAGGGTTTCGGCCGAAAACTCATCTCTTACAAAGGGATTTCATTTATTTATTTATTTGAAATCTAGACTTTTTTTTGTTCAAAATGCGCCATTCAGAGCCACATTGTCAATTTTTAACCCTTTCTGACTTCATTTAGTATTTTTCATGCATTTACTAATTTTGTTGAGCTAAATGACCCCGAAATTGAAAAGCATTACAAATGAACTCTGAAAAGGTTGAAAGTTGGCATGGTATCATTATTTCACCCGCATAGCATGTGCTAAAAAGTTGAGAGGGTTACGGCAAAAACTGGGCGCACTTCGTGTACAAAATGGACATTCTCTTTCGAAGTATCAGGGTTTCGGACGAAAACTCATCTGTTACAACGGGATTTCATCTATTTGAACTTATTTGAACTCCAAACTTTTTTTGTGTACAAAATGCATCATTCAGAGACACATCATTAATTTTCAACCCTTTCTGACTTCATTTGGTATTTTTCATACATTTATTGATTTTTTAAGCTAAGTGACCCTGCTATTGGAAAGCACTACAAATGAACTCTAAAAAGGTTGAAAGTTGTCATGTATCATCATTTCACCCACATAGCATATGCTAAAAAGTTGAGAGGGTTACGGCAAAAACTAGACGCACTTCATGTACAAAATGGACAATCTCTTTCGAAGTATTAGTGTTTCGGATGAAAACACATATGTTACAAAGGGATTTCATTTTTTTACTTATTTGAACTCCAGGCTTTTTGTGTGTTCAAAATGCACCATTCAAAGCCACATCATCAATTTTCAACCCTTTCTGACTTCATTTGACCTTAGAAAGACATTTTAGTGATTTTGTAGCCATTTAATGACCGTAATTCAAATTTGAAGTACATCTACATGCAACGGCTAACCATAATTAGCACTTAGTGAATACATGAACTCCTCAAACTATGGCAATCACCGGAAAGAATCTCAATTATTGTCACCTTGGGGTATGCGGATCATAACTCGTAATAGGTGTCTACAACATGCAAGATTGGATCAAGAACACATGTATATTCATGAAAAAATAATAGGTTCAGATCTGAAATCATGGCACTCGGGCCCTAGTGACAAGCATTAAGCATAGCAAAGTCATAGCAACATCAATCTCAGAACATAATGGATACTAGGGATCAAACCCTAACAAAACTAACTCAATTACATGATAAATTGCATCCAACCCATCACCGTCCAGCAAGCCTACGTTGGAATTACTCACATCCGGCGATGAGCATCATGAAATTGGTGATGGTGGAAGGTTCATGATGATGATGGTGACGATCTCCACTCTCCGGAGCCCCGAACGGACTCCAGATCTGTTCTCCCGAGGAAGAACAGTGGGTGACGGCGGCTCCGTATCATAAAACGCGATGAATCCTTCTCTCCGATTTTTTTCTCCCCGAACGTGAATATATGGAGTTGGAGTTGGGGTCGGTGGAGCTGCGGGGGACCCACAAGGCAGGGGGCACGCCCTAGGGGGGCGCCCCCACCCTTGTGGACAGTCGGTGGGTCCCCTCTTGCAAATTATTTCGCTAATATTTCTTATATTTTCCAGAAATATTCTCCATGGATTTTCAGGTCATTCCGAGAACTTTTATTTCAGCTCAAAATTACACCAAGGCAATTCTGCTAAAAACAGCGTCAGTCCGGGTTAGTTCCATTCAAATCATGCAAATTAGAGTCCAAAACAAGGGCAAAAGAGTTTGGAAAAGTAGATACGATGGAGACGTATCACGGTGCAGGTGGGTGATGCGGGCCACGACGAGCGTTGCCAGGACCAGTGCTAGCGGGCGTGGACGGTGAGGCTTTCCTCTTTGGTGCTAAAGGGACAAGGCCAGCGCGCGGGTTCCTGAGGTATCTCCAAAGGTTTCCTCTTCGATGCAACAAGACCAGGACGGCGGGCTCGTCAAGACAGAGGGCATCACTAAGCCCACCTGCGTGTCATCAATAGAAGCTTTGTAGGCGAATACCACATTTTGTCAGGATAAGATGTACTTTATGTTCCCCTTCAAATTGGTCGTTGTTGCAACCCTTCCCGCCAGATATTTTTGGGGGAAGAGGACCAAGGCCAGTATAAATATAACTAGGTCACCACCTTAGAGAGGGATCGAGTTCATCCACCCCTCAACACGTTGTACTCACTCATACTCACCCTCCCTCACGAGGCAATCCAACCACAAAGCAGGAGTAGGATTTTACACCACAAGGTAGCCCGAACCTGGGTAAACTACCATGTCCTGTGTCTTCTTCCTTCAGTCGGATCACATAGGAGCTTGGTCGTGAGGTTGGTAGTAGCTGATAGGGCTAGGTGAGGGGCAGAGAGCATGCCCAGTGTTTGGACCTTCCTTCTGTCCGCGGAGCCCCGATTCCGACATTTGGCGCACCAGATAGGGGGTTCTTCTCTTCCTATGCTTCGATGCAGGATCAGCTGCATCAACTCCATGGTCGACGCACACCGTGTTCACCCTGAGCGCCGGGCGGTGCGTGCCGCCCAGACCGTGCCCTTGGCACGCAATGATACGTCTCCAACGTATCTACTTTTCCAAACACTTTTGCCCTTGTTTTGGACTCTAACTTGCATGATTTCAATGGAACTAACCTAGACTAACGTTGTTTTCAGCAGAATTGCCACGGTGTTATTTTTGTGCAGAAATAAAAGTTCTCGGAATGACCTAAAACTTCACGGAGCCACTTTTTGGAATTAATATAAAATATTGGCGAAAGAATCAACCGAAGGGGGCCCACACCCTGGCCACAAGGGTGGGGGCGCGCCCTACCCCCTGGGCGCGCCCCCTGCCTCGTGGGCCCCTCGGAGCTCCACTAACCTCAACTCCAACTCCATATATTCACGTCCGGGGAGAAAAAACTCAGAGATAAGGATTCATCGCATTTTACGATATGGAGCCGCCGCCTAGCCCTAATCTTCTTCGGGAGGGCTGATCTGGAGTCCGTTCGGGGCTCCGGAGAGGGGAATCCATCGACATCTTCTTCATCAACCATCCTCCATCCCCAATTTCATGATGCTCACCGGCGTACGTCAGTAATCCCATCGTAGGCTTGCTGGACGGTGATGGGTTGGATTAGATTTACCATGTAATCGAGTTAGTTCTGTTGGGGTTTGATCCCTAGTATCCATGATGTTGTTATGACTTTTTTTGGCAGATTGCTTGGAGTGCTTCTGCTGCTCTCGTAGTAGCTGCTATTGGAGGGACTAGAGCCCTCACTCAGATGTGCCCGCTCCTCTGACCTGTTCTGACTGTCACTGCCCTCAGACATCTATGAAACTGCAAGGAGACCCTATGAATAGATGTAGTTGAGGTAGAGTGGATGAGCATCACAAAGTGTAGAAATTTTGCAAAACAATTGAGTCAAATACTTAGTTTTAGGTTTCTACTAAAAGCATGTCGGAGCTACCGATTTGTTAAACTCAGTGACACCGAAGCAACTTTGAGAGTCTAGACTGGTGAAATCGGTCAGACCGAGACACAGTTCGGTGACTCCGAGATTGCTAGGGTTTCACTGAGAGTTGAACTCGGCCACACCGATTTGTAAGTTTCGGTCAGACCGAGCCTTACATGTGCAATAGCCTAAGCCAAATCGGTGAGACAGATTTCTACAATTTGGTCGGTCCGAGATGAGATCGGCGGAAACCTAACCCTAAAACTTTGAACCAAAACTAATCTAAACGGAGTTTTTGCTGGACAGGATTATCTCATACGTGACAAGAATCATGGCATATACTTTGTGCTTAGAATCAGATTGAGGAAAACACAAAGGGTTGAACTCATACCCTAAATCGGTGATGAGTTCTCTACGGCGACAACGGCGGCGAAGATTTCCGTTGACGGCGGCGGAGACCAGCGGCAGGGGGTCGCGGGCGACGAGAGGATGATCCGGAGACCTCGAGTCGGCGAAGCTGGATAGGCGTGGGTGAAAGGATTCAGAAAACTTTCCAAGTTTCGACCCATGGGTATATATATCCAGACCTGTCGGTGTGACCGAGTGGAATGACTCGGTGGCACCGAGATGCAAAACTGCTAGCAGTTGCTGCAACTCGGTGAGACCGAATTGTTCTAATCGGTTGCACTGAGATTGAAAACCTAGATCAACTTAATGAGCTCGGTATGACCGAAAGGAGAGAATCGGTCAGACCGAAATGCACTAAGAGGTTTTGGAAGTTTAGGTCCATGACGAATCGGAGACTCCAAGTGCTCTTCACTTAGAGTGGTTCAAATCTAACTTGATCAAAATTTGTGATGTAGCATGAATAGAGTTTGAGACAAGAAAAGCATGGATAGCTAGACGGGGGTTCTTAGGCATTCTTGTCCATCATTTGGCCAAAAAAAGCCAAACAATCAAAGCAACAAATGGATGTCCTCGAATGAGAAAAATATGCACTCAACATGCTCACACATGAAGATAGCAAATGAAATATGTGGCAAAGCATGCACAACCATTCTAGCATCTATCAAGAAATTGGCGATGACTAGGTCATCTATATAAGAGTATATTGACTTAGGAGTCAAAACATTTGATCATAGGTCATACTCATCTTTTAAGCTCAAGTGGGGTTATCACTTTTACATAAAGAATTGTTGTGTTCACACCATTAGAGTTGCTTTAACTCAATTCTTAGAGTAAATCTCCCCCTAGATGTGATATCCCCCCCTAAGAGGGATGAACCAACCTTGGGTTTTGTCGACGATGACTTCATGTAGGTGTTGAAGATGTAGATGCTCAATGTTGATGTATATCATTTGGAGCAATCCATTGGATTGAGTTGCACTTTCAATACCTACATGGGTTAGTCCCACAAGGAACATACAAAGATATCCATGGACACAGAGTGAATTGCACACAAGACGATGTCCATGAAAGCATTAGGTTACCTTGTCCCTTGAACTAGTGCAAGATGTGAAAGTTGATTGCACTTGTCCTTGCCAATATTAATAAGAGTGAAGTATGTTGGTGGAGTCACCCTCAAGAACACTCTAGTTCTTCTTCTTCGGGATCCGCACCATCTTGATGGGAATCCTTGGAGTTGTAGACGTACTTGATGAAGTAGAACTTGAAGTATTCTTGGGAACCCACTTGACCAAGGCCTTAGGAGCTTCTTCAAATGCATCAATCTCTTCTTGAAGATTGTCCTTGCCCTTTAGCTTGTGGTCTTGTGGTGGACGATCATCTTGGACTTGTGTCCCCTTGAAGTAAGTTGGATCATACTTCTCTTGTCGAGGAACAAACTTTGTCTTGGGGTATTGATCTTCTTCCCACTCAACTCCATTGGCATTGAACTTTCTTTCAAAACCAACACCTTGATTCTTCCGGTGCCTTCCTTGCTTGAGTACAATTACCTCGAATTGCTTACTCTCGGCAAGGCTCTTATAAACACCTTTCTCTATAATTCCCTTCAATAAGCTATTTTCTTGCTCAAGTGTAACTTGTCTAAGAGAATCATTAGTGGAATCAAGAGAACTACTAGAAGCAACAACATTGGTTTTATCATGATTATTGTTACTACTAGAGGAAGAATCTTTCTTATCCTTATTGCTAGATTTTACTTGTGGCATGTAGGTAGACAAGAGTAAACGCTTGGCAATGTAAGAAGAACTTTTCTTACGATGATCATCATTGATTGCCTTTAAGAACTCATGCTCTTGATCTAGACTGAGCTTTTCAAAGCATAGCTTCTCATGAGTCCTCAAAAGTTCTCGATAATCCTCTAAGGTAGTTTCATGAGCTAACTTGAGAATGTTTAATACTTTAGTTAGGCACACAATCTTCTCCTTATAATTGTCATTCGTTTTATCTTGATTAGCATGATTAATAGCAATTTCATCATAGGTTTCATCACTATTGCTACCAACAAGTAAATCATCATCTCCTAGCAAAGCATCTTCATCACTATTGAAATCAAGATATTCGGGGTGTGATAACTTAGGGCCTTTAGCCATTAAGCATCTTCCAATTCCTTCGTTTGGTGAGTCAAATATGTCATAGGAGTTGGATGACACACGAGCAATTCCGGCAACACCTTCATCTTGAGTATCTTCGGAGTCGGAGTAGTAGCTTCTTTCGGAGTGGTGATCGGAGTCAGAACCGGATACCCATTCACCAACATGAGCTTGATGTCTTCGTCTTGTATAGCTCCTTGATGATTTTTCCTTCCTTTCCGAGTCCTTGCTTCTCCGAGAGGGTCTTTGTTCATAACGATCATCTCTACTCCTTCTCTCTCTTGGTGGTGAATCTTCTCTTCTACTCCTCCTTTTAGGTGAGTCTTCTCTTCTTTTGTGTGGAGCCGTACACTCATTTGAGTATTGTTCGGGTCTCCCACAATTGTAGCAATTTTGATCATGGCTAGAAGATCTTTTGTCATTGTAGGACCTTGATTTGGAGTTTCTCTCTTTTCTTCTATTCTTGTAGAATTTGTTGAAGTTCTTCACCATTAAGTTCAATTCTTCATTGAAGACGTGTTTCTCACTTGATGATGTAGGAGCATCACATGAAGCTTTGTAAGCACCACTAGACTTGTTGTCAAGCTCTTCTTTATCCTTAAGTGACATCTCATCAGCAAAAATTCTACCAATGACTTCCGTTCGTTTGAGATCTTTGTAATTGGGCATCATTTGGATCAATGTGCACACGGTGTCATATTTTCCATCCAAGGCTCTTTGGATTTTCTTGATGATGAATCTATCGGTCATTTCGTCGCTTCCTAAGCCGACAATCTCATTTGTGATGAGAGCAAGCCTAGAATACATTTCAGCGACACCTTCACCATCCTTCATGTTGAACTTGTCAAGTTGACTTAGAAGCACATCCAATTTAGATTCCTTGATGGAGTCGGTACCTTCGTGCATATCAATCAAAGTTTCCAAATTTCCTTTGCATTCTCAAGACGGCTGATTTTGTTGAATTCTCCGGGGCATAATCCATTGAAGAGGATATGGGAAGCATGATCATTGTATTGCAACATCTTCAATTATTTAGCGGAGGCTTCACGATTTGGTTCCTTCCCATCGAAGAATTCACCTTGCAAACCAATACACACAATAGCCCAAACGGCGGGCTTATGTCCAAGAATATGCATTTTCATATTATGCTTCCAACTAGCAAAATTAGTACCATCAAAGTAAGGACCTCTATGGTGGTAACTTCCCTCGCTAGACGTCATACTCTCCTAGGTTGTGAAACCACGGCTATGATCACCAAAGCTATGTAAATCAAGGCAAATGGGGACCAATGCTCTGATACCCCTTATAGGATCGAAAGTATGTCTAGAGGGGGTGTGATTAGACTACTTGACCAAATAAGAACTTAGCCTTTTCCAAATTTTAAGTTTTGACAGTTTTTAGCAATTTAGCTCAAGTCAAGCAATCTTCCTACACATGCAATTCTAGAGTTGTGGCACCGAAAAGTAAATCATTGCATATGAAAGTAAAGGGAGGGGTTGGAGAGTGCAAACGCAATTGGAGACACGGATGTTTTTGGCGAGGTTTCTATAGGTGGTGCTATCGTACATCCACGTTGATGGAGACTTCAACCCACGAAGGGTAACGGCTGTGCGAGTCCATGGAGGGCTCCACCCATAAAGGGTCCATGAAGAAGCAACCTTGTCTATCCCACCATGGCCATCGACCACGAAGGACTTGCCTCACTAGGGTAGATCTTCATGAAGTAGGCGATCTCCTTGCCCATACAAACTCCTTGGTTCAACTCCACAATCTTGTCGGAGGCTCCCAAGTTACACCTAACCAATCTAGGAGACACCACTCTCCAAAAGGTAATAGATGGTGTGTTGATGATGAACTCCTTGCTCTTGTGCTTCAAGTGATAGTCACCCCAACACTCAACTCTCTCTCACGGATTTGGATATGGTGGAAAGAAGATTTGAGTGGAAAGCAACTTGGGGAAGGCTAGAGATCAAGATTCATATGGTAGTGTAACGCCCCAGACACACCCGCCGGTGATCGTTACTCCTAGCGGGATCTAGACTGGCCTCACATATCAATACTAGTCTTTTCAGCGCACTTTGTCCTCACTCGTGCGCACCCGGGAGCAACTTCCCGGTCGGTCACCCATCCTGAAACTACTCCAAGCTGAGCACGCTTAACTTTGGAGTTCTATTCGAATGGGCTCCCGGAAAAGAAGGAATTCCTTATTTATATGAGTAGTCTATCATCCCTAATAAGCCAGGCCATCACATACACCCCCATTCAGAGGAACCGACGTCCTCGTCGGGCCACAGGAACGTTCCCTCTTGGCACAACCGTCTCTGCTTCCAGGACAGCACATGTGCCATGCCGTGTGCCACGACGGGTCACAAACGTCATGCACAACATGACTACAAACTGTGTGCAAACATCCGTGTAACCGCGAGGGTCGGCTCTGATACCAACTTGTAACGCCCCGGACACACCCGCCGATGGTCGTTACTCCTAGCGGGATCTAGACTGGCCTCACATATCAATACTAGTCTTTTCTGCGCACTTTGTCCTCACTCGTGCGCACCCGGGAGCAACTTCCCGGTCGGTCACCCATCCTGAAACTACTCCAAGCTGAGCACGCTTAACTTTGGAGTTCTATCCGAATGGGCTCCCGGAAAAGAAGGAAATCCTTATTTATATGAGTAGTCTATCATCCCTAATATGCCAGGCCATCACAGGTAGGATTGGAATATCTTGGTCTCAACACATGAGCAGGTGGTTCTCTCTCAGAAAATAAGTAGTGGAAGTGTAGGCACGTTCTGATGGCTCTCTCTCTCTCTGATGGAGAGGGGGTGGAGAGGTATATATAGCTTTTACACAAAATCTAGCCGTCACACACATTTGACCAGACTCGGTCAAACCGAATAGAAGAACTCGGTCAGACCAAAGCAGTTCAGAATGTGAACATTAGACATCTCGGTGGGACCGATACAATCAACTCGGTGAGACTAGTAAGTTAGGGTTAGGGCAAAACCTCAACTCGGTTTGACCGATTACACAAACTCCGTGAGACCGATTCTGGTAATAGGCAAAACAGAGACTTGGCCAAGCAAACCCGGTGAGACCGATCGCTCGCTCATTTCGGTAAGACCGAAATGTTACAAAAGGTAACCGGAGAGTTTGAATTACCAACTCGGTGGGACCGATCCGCTCATCTCGGTTGGACTGAAACATTACGAATAGGAAACAGAGAGTTGGAAATCCCATTTCCGTGAGACCGAAATCCCTATCGGTGAGACCAAACTGATTAGGGTTTTGGCAGTGGCTATGTCAAGTGAACTCGATGGCGTCGGGTAGATCAAATCGGTGGGACTGAGTTTGACTTTTAGGTTTAGGACATATGTGGAAATGAGAAAATGGATGAGGGATTTGGAGCTTAGCACTGAGCATTTTGAGCAAGTAGACCATTAAGCAACACCTCATCCCCTTTTAATAGTATTGGATTTTCTTATGGACTCAATGTGATCTTGGATCACTAAAATGAAAAATGTAGAGTCTTGAGTTTTTACCAATATTTGTCCTTAGCTTTTTGAGGGGTCCACATATCTAATCCACGCCATGCCAATCATTGAACTTCCTAAAATATTTATCTTGAAAGAATATTAGTTCAGTGAGCTATATGTTGATATTAATGACCAAAACCACCCGGGGAATAGTTGCACTTTCAAACCGCTTGGTCGAGCTCAGAGGACGCGGATCTCGAGAGTTCGGAGCTTGTATCAGGAGGCGAATCCGGCTCCCTAGCCATGGGAAGAGTTCGTTTTGGCTCTGGGTCCGTCGGCGGTGCGGACGCCTTTGGGTCTTGTCGGTGTTAAAACCGGCGGATCTCGAGTAGGGGGTCCCGAATTATGCGTCTGAGGATTGATGTTAACAGGAGGCAGGGGACACGATGTTTACCCAGGTCTAGGCCTTCTCGATCGAGGTAACACCCTACTTCCTGCTATATTAGTATGGATGAATATGTGTACAAGAGTTGATCTACCTCGAGACCGTAAAGGCTAAACCCTAAGTTTAGCCTATGAGGATTGTATGATCCTGATTCTAGGCTCTAGGGACTAAACCCTCTGGTTTATATACACACGAGAGGGGCCTAGGGTTTGTACATATCATCTTGCAGAGGAAGGAAAATCTATACCCGAGCCTAAAACTTGCCATTACAAGAATCCAGGAGTCCTATCCGAATACGAGAGATGATCTTATAAAATAATCTTCATGGCCCACCAGTCCGACCCACCAGGAGTTTATCCGGCCACCTGAGGACCCCCCCCCCTATCCAGGACTCCCTCGGTAGCCCCTGAACCTGTCTTCGTTGGCGATGAGTTCGGCTTCCGTATTGTCTTCGGCATTGCAAGGCAGGTTCCTATTCCCGAATATATCTTCTGCAAATAGATGGATTGTGTTCGGCTCTGTAAGATTAGTACAACGATTAGCCTTGAAGGCAAGGCTTTTAAATAAAATGAATAATGTGTCTCTATTGGCAAATTTTGGGTGAAGCGTCGCGTCCAACCCACTAACATATCGAACCATTTTATTTGGTCCTAGTTTCATGTTTCGAGGCATATCCTCATTGACACGTCCCGTCAGAATAGAGATCATGCCCGCTTATTGTGGGATTCTCATCATTGTGACATGAGCACCCACGCCGCGCATTACACATGACCGCTTTGGGAACCGGCGAGTTTTATGGCGAAGGTGGGGGGACGCTCTGTATTCGCAACGTTATAAAAGGATTCCAATCACTTTCATCAGCCCCACGCCTCCCTCAAGCTCGAGTTCTCTAATCTCCCTTGCCCCTTACTCTCATCTCCTGCGCCCACAACTCCTCGTTCATCAACCACTACTCCCCTTCCCAGCAATGGCTGGATCCGGTGCCAGAGGCAAGTGGGAGGCTTCCACAGTCACCGAAAAGACCGTGGAGGATCTACGGAGCGCGGGGTATCTCACCGGCGACATCGCACACCGAGTCCCCCCTAAGGGTCGCGTGACTCCCGTTCCTAAGGCGGGCAAAAGGGTAGTTTTCACCTCTCATATCGTTAGGGGGCTAGGATTTCCACTCCACCCGTTTCTTCAGGGTCTTTTGTTCTTCTACGGGCTAGATTTCCACGATCTTGCCCCAAACTCAATCCTTCACATATCCGCTTTCATAGTGACGTGTGAAGCCTTTCTCCGCATCCCCCCACACTTTGGCATGTGGCTTAAGACCTTTAACGTGAAGCCGAAGGTGGTGGACGGGGAACACGTAGAGTGCGGGGGCGCTATGATCAGTAAGCTCCAGAACGCAACTTGGCCCAAGGGCTCGTTCGTGGAGACGAACAAGGTCTGGCAGCAGGAGTGGTTCTACATCACCGAACCCCGCGACACCAACTGGGCGGCGGAGCCTGCTTTCATATCCGGACCCCCAGAGAGGCTAACCTCCTGGACCAAAAAGGGTCTAGACTAGGGGTCGCACACTAAGGTGACGACTCTTGTGAGCCGCGTGTCCAGCGTGATCTCCAAGGGGCGCCTGCTCTCCTCCGTGGTCCAGGTGATGCTGACCCGGCTTGTTCTCCCTTGCCAAAGCCGGGATTCCTCCCTATGGTAGTTTGATCCGGCAGGAGACAAGCCACTGAAGCATCTCTTCGGCTATACGCACAAAGAGATCTGGAAGCACCTCTTCAAGAGCCAAAAGGAATGGCCCAAAGAAGATGAGGATGTGGGCTTCAGCACTGAAGTTTCCGCCACAGAGGTAATAAAGATCCTTGCCGAACACACACCCTTTCCCTTATTTAATCATAATAGGAATTGGAATTTTTACGTGATATACAGGGCTGGACGAAGAAGGCGTCTCGGATTAAGTGTCCGGTGCCTTTGCCCGATGATGTCTACGCACGCTTCTACTCTTGTAGACTATGTTGGGCCTCCAAGCGCAGAGGTTTGTAGGACAGCAGCAAATTTCCCTCAAGTGGATGACCTAAGGTTTATCGAACTCAGGGAAGTAGAGGTTGAAGATGGTCTCTCTCAAGCAACCCTGCAACTAAGATACAAGAAGTCTCTTGTGTCCCCAACACACCTAATACACTTGTCAGATGTATAGGTGCACTAGTTCGGCGAAGAGAGGTTAAATGGCAAGTGATATGGATGGCTAAACAAGGTAATATAAATATGTAATAAAAAGTGCAGCAAGCAAACAAGTAGTAAACGTGAGCACAAACGGTATTGCAATGGTGAAACAAGGCCTAAGGTTCATACTTTCACTAGTGGCAACTCCCAACAACATTAACATAATTGAATCACATGATATTTCCCATAAAACATGCAAAGGGGACACACTCGGAGATCATTCCTTCGTGGTCAAGAGAGGACGATAATTATGTAGGGCTACAAAAGCACACCTCAAAGTTCGTAGTTCTCAATCTAAGGATTTCCCAATGTCACCGCGGCCATCCAAAGAGAGTCCCACAATCACCACAACATATCTAAAGGATAGTCAAAGACAAGCACCAAGAGACTCTCAATCTTCAATCAACACACAAGAGAGGAAATCACTCATGAAAATATTGTTCTAATCCATGTCCAATAGACCGCTGTCACCTTGGTCTCGGGGATTATACTAGATAAAGACAAGTGAGTACATCAATCCAATACACAGAGGAAGGGGAAACACCCTAGATTAACATAGCCTATGATCACAACGAAGATCACATCATGGGAGAGAGAATTGACCACATAGCTACTGGTAAGAACCTCAGCCCCGAAGAGGAACTACTCCCGCATCATGGAGGGAGGAAGCAACGTCGATGGAGATGAATCCGGGAGCACTTCCCCGTCCCGGCAGGGTGCCGGCACAGGAATTCTGGTCTCCCGAAGCTTGATGGCGATGGCGGCGGAGATCGGAATCGCGTCTGGAAAAAAGGGGTCTGGAATCAGGGTTTCCTCGACACGCTTTAAATATATGCCAAAGGGGGCCACCAGAGGAGGTCAGGGGTGCCCAGGCGCCCCCCCGGCGCGACCCAGGAGGGGGCTCCTGGAGCCCCTGTGGGTCCCCCCCCCGGCTATACTTTGGCCGCACTGTAGCTCCCGGAACGCTGATTTTTTATATATTTTTTCTGGATTTTTCTGGGCAGTTCTCGAAACGTGAAAACCTGAAATACAAAAACAGCCGAAAACAGAAACTGGCACTGGGGTGCACTGGATTAGTAAGTTAGTCCAAATATGATCAAAAGTGTATGGAAGTGTATGAATATCATAGCAATATCACCCAAAAGTGGCATGGAGCAAGCAGAAATTATAGATACGTTTTGGACGTATCAACATCCCCAAGCTTAATTCCTGCTCGTCCTCGAGTAGGTAAATGATAACAAGAATAATTTATGTGGTGACATGCTATTAACCATATAGGACTTTCTCATAGTCATATGACAAAAGCTTACTGAGACAATGATTCTAAAGTAATTAAGTTGTCTCAAGAGAAAATCACAAATGACTGAAAGTTTTACAACATGAAACTGAAACATCAAAAAGATTTGCAGTGAACATGATGTGCAAATATGATAAAGTGATATCTAGCTTGCCCCCTTTAGTGATGCAAAACATAAGTGCAGGGGCACCTTCAAGGTTTAAGTGATGACTAGATACAATCATTTCAGAATAAACGATATCACAATCATGCACAAGACAATGCTACTTTGGGACAATGCACATTACACTCAGAATGACAATCATGCTCTCAGTAGTTGGTGCTTCAACATAAAGGTAAAATAAAGGTTAAGTGCTAAAGCTTTTTATTTGAAAATATGGAAGCAATTGTGTCAACGGTAGTAGTACTTCATATGTGTCATGCATAAAACATCCTATAAGTTGCAAGCCTCATGCATCGAATACCAATAGTGCTCGCTCCTTGTCCTAATTAGCTCGGATCCCCATGGGTTATCATTGCATTGCATATGTTTTAACCAAGTGTCACAAAGGGGTTACCTCTATGCCACCTGTACAAAGGTCCAAGGAGATAGATCGCATTTGATTTCTCGTTTTTGATAGATCTCAACTGAAGGACATCCATACTGGGACAACATAGAAAATAGATGATGGACTCCTCTTTAATGCATAAGCATATTCTCATGAGAGATTGAGGATTAAGGTCCAAGCTAAAACTTCCACCATGATGCATGGCTTTGGTTGGCGGCCCAATGTTCTTCTCTAACAATATGCATATTAATTCAACCCCACGGTAAATCACCCTTACTTCAGACAAGACGAACATGCATAGCAACTCACATGATATTCAACAAAAGTGTGACAGTTGATGGCGTCCCCAGAAACATGGTTACCGCTCAGCATGCAACTCATAAGAAATAAGATACATAAGCAACATATTCTTTACCACAATAGTTTTTAGGCTACTTTCCCATGAGCTATGTATTGCGTGGTTAATTTGCTTAGTACAGGTGGAGGTTAGCAAAAGACTGGGAGCGACCAACTAAGAGAGCAATGACGGTCATAATCATGCAAAGCGACAAAGCAATATTGAATCAGGCATGGTAGTTATATCGCTACTTAGAAATAAGAGATCATCAAGGCTTGACAGACTTTCTTTACAGTCTTAAATATGCGTGAGCATACGCCAAGTCAATCAAAATAAATTCTCGAAGGAAGATATTACTAAACCATACTACATCATAGGCAAACAAACCAAGTTGGTACTCCAATAACACATTGGGAACCCCCCAGCTATTTGAGATTAACCATAAGAAAACCTGAACTACTAAGCACCATCATGAAAGTAGCATCTTTATCACAGACACATTAACCCATGCAACGGAAGCAAACTCTCTTAATAAGGTGAGCATGGTAATAAAAGAGAGTTCAAGCAACCAACTAAATAAAAGCTCTTGAAAAGATAAGCATGAATACTAAGAGCAGAGCACGATAGTAGCTATTAAAAGACAAAGAACACACACAGCATAGATAGACATGAAAATTCTATGTAATGTTCTAGGTAAAGGTGGAGCGTGTTTCTCTCCCACATAAAGGAATGTTGGGTTCCGACTCGTTATGAAAAAATAAAAATAAAACTAAAAGCAAGACGCTCCAAGCATAGCACATAACACATGAAGTGATAAAAATATAGCGGAACGAAAGACGAACTAATAATGTTGATGGAGAAGGGGATGCACGGGGGCATCCCCAAGCTTAGACGCTTGAGTCTCCTTGAATATTTCTTGGGGGTGCACGGGGGCATCCCCAAGCTTGAGCGCTTGACACTCCTGAATCTTTTTATCATCTTCCCTCGCACACTTGAAAACTCCCTTCATACATAACTCATCATAATCTGATTAGCGAGGTTAGTACCCTTAATAAAATAATTATACCTTGCTGGAAATAAGGATATTCTTGAAGTTCTACTATTTCTCAAGATTGCCAAAAGGTTTTTGC
This sequence comes from Secale cereale, assembly GCA_902687465.1. Classification (NCBI taxonomy): domain Eukaryota; kingdom Viridiplantae; phylum Streptophyta; class Magnoliopsida; order Poales; family Poaceae; genus Secale; species Secale cereale. Next base: position 621,129,175 of record LR738712.1, on the reverse strand, counting down.
AAAGAAAAAGCAAGTTCTTAATTTGCAAAGTGAAGGTACGGCAAAACAGGACAGAATCTGTGAAAAACAGAACAGCAGGCAGTAATTGACCTGTTCGGGATACTTCTGCAACTCAAATAAAAAACTCAGAACTGACGCACGAAAGAAAATTATATAGAGAACGCTGTCGAAAAAATTCAGACCAAAAAGATGATCTGGTGATTTTATACGAATTTTTCTATCCGAGGACAGAATCTGTTTCCTGGACAGCACCTCACAACTTTTGAACTTTCTAGCAATCAGAGGCTATACTTGGCACAAATATGAAAAGCAAAGATACAATGATGATGCTACAGAAGTAAACAACATCAAGACACAACAAAAGCAAAAATTTATTCAAGTGGGCTGCCTCCCAAAAGCGCTTTCTTTTATGCCTTTAAGCTAGGCATAGGACTTTAATGATGCTCTCGTAAGAATAAGAGCTGAAGAACAAAAGAGGCATCAAGAAGCAAATGCTAAATACATTTAAGCCTAACGTGCTTCCTATGCATAGGAATATTGCAATAGAATAATTTATTGAAGCACAAAGCAATAAGCATAGGAAGACAAAACAAGTGCAGCTTCAAAACCTTCAACATAAAGAGAGGAAACTTCTTATTATTAAGATATTTAGAACCAAGCCTCCCTCTCTCATTATAAATTTCAGTGGCATCATGGATGAACTCAACAATATAAGCATCACATAAAGCATTGTTACCATGATCCACATGCAAAAAGGTACTCTCACTCCCCACATAAGCATAATTTTTCTCATTGGTAATAGTGGGAGTAGGACTATCATAAACAACTTGAACACTATAGATTAGTTGTATATTAGGAGGGTGGTGTTCAACAAGGGAGTAATTCCCTTCATGATTATGACAAGTTTCATAAGGATAATTTCTCCTTATGTCATAGGTACCTTTATAATCACTATAGATTGGAGTTATAACATCATCATGGTAGGGAAGAGCATTATCATTGCTAGCAACTATATTTGTAAACATGTTGTCTTTATTCTTACTAGCAAGAGAATCATCAATTATCTCATCACTAGTGGGGATAGGATTTGCAACCCTATCATCCCCAAGCTTAGAGCTTCCCATATCTTCACTTTCAGAGTTGGTAACAAAAAGATTTTCAAGATCATAAGTAGCATTATCATCATTTTCCCAATCACAATAAGTAACATGCATATCATAATCAAAATCATATTCAATAGTACCTACGGACGTATCATCATAAACTTCACCTTCTTCTTTAAACTTACAACTGTTAGGATAAAAGTTGATAGAAGGAATATGCTCAGGCCAGGTTGATACCCATTCTTCTTCCTTCTTGCTCCTCCTCCTCCAGCTCTTCTTTTTCTTCTTCTTCACCTTAGGAGGGGGTGGTTGGAGATGAAGCTTCTCCACATATCCTGGTTTATCATTAGAAACAATAGGGGAAACTTGGGAGGAACTCTCCTTTTTATTAGCAGAAATATAAGAGACATTTTTATACTTTGGTAAAGTTCCCTCCTTTCTAATCTTACTTATGTAATCATTTTCATGGCAATTAACAACACAATAGAGATGGCAATTTTGCAAAGTGTTTTTTATTCTTATGGCATTATCATCCAGCCAAGAAGTCTTTTCTGATAACTCCTCACACATCAAAAATAACATAAGCTCATCATAAAGATCAGTGGTGATCATGTCATCACACAACCGGTTAACAGTTATGTTTTGAAAGTTCATGCATTGAAAATTAAAGTGACCCTCTGTACGGCAAAGTTCACAAGTAAAAGGATAAAGGTCACACAATTCTCTAGCAATTTCATTTAAATCTCTGACCCAAGTGATTGTTCTTTCATGCTTATGTTGCTTACAATACTTCTCTTCTTCAATCATTGGCCTTTCACAAGGTCTATCCACTCCACAAAAATTAACATGCTTATATAAAACTTTATTTTTAGGAATTGGATCATGCATGTTGCAGTCATCATGAACAATTTCATTTTCTTTGCAAGTCTCTTTAAAAGGTTTATGATGCTTGATCCAATCCTCCTTAGGCATATTAAGATGTGAAGCAAAAGATTTGAGGAAATCAACAAGGAGTTGAGAATCAAGCCCAAACTTAGCACTAAACTTATTAAAACTTGTACTTTCAACAAAAGACTTAATGCAATCATACTCATAAATTATACCTGACTCTTTACCTTTGTCGATCTCCCAATCTTCAGTGTTGCGTTGAATTCTTTCAAGGAGTTCCCATTTAGCATCAACCTTTTTGTTTGTGAAAGAACCCATAGAGGAAGCATCGAGCAAGTCTTTATCCTGTCGAGAAAGCCTCGCATAGAAGTTAGTAATAATAATATCTTTGGGGAGCCCATGGTTAGGACATTTTAGCATTAACGTTTTCAGTCTCCCCAAGCTTGAGCTATGCTCTCTCCGTCATGAGGATAAAAATTATAAACATAATTCCTATTCTTATGGACTTCATGAAGAGGATAAAATTTGGAGTAAAAGAGAGACTGGATCTCTTCCCACTCCAGCAGGTGAGAGTCATTTAGTAGCCTATACCATTCCAATGCTTTTCCTTTCAGTGACAAGGCAAATAATTTTCTCATGACAAACTCCCTCGATACACCTGCAAGCTTAAATAATGAACATAGTTGTGACAGATATAGCAAGTGTTCATCGGGATGTCTGTCTCCTGCATAACGATTAGCCAAAACATGATCGATAATACCAGCCGGTATTTTATAGGGCACAATTTCAGTAGGAGGAGGAGCAACCACCATAGGTGTGGGGCGTCCTCCCGCAAGCAACGATCCAATAAGAAGGTTTTCCATAAACATAACTAGTGAAATAAAAAAAGAAACAAAAAGATTTAATTGCAAGATCTAAAGATATACCTTCAAGCGCTCACCTCCCCGGCAACGGCGCCAGAAATAGCTTGATGTCTACGCACGCTTCTACTCTTGTAGACTATGTTGGGCCTCCAAGCGCAGAGGTTTGTAGGACAGCAACAAATTTCCCTCAAGTGGATGACCTAAGGTTTATCGAACTCAGGGAAGTAGAGGTTGAAGATGGTCTTTCTCAAGCAACCCTGCAACTAAGATACAAGAAGTCTCTTGTGTCCCCAACACACCTAATACACTTGTCAGATGTATAGGTGCACTAGTTCGGCGAAGAGAGGTTAAATGGCAAGTGATATGGATGGCTAAACAAGGTAATATAAATATGTAATAAAAAGTGCAGCAAGCAAACAAGTAGTAAACGTGAACACAAACGGTATTGCAATGGTGAAACAAGGCCTAAGGTTCATACTTTCACTAGTGGCAACTCCCAACAACATTAACATAATTGAATCACATGATATTTCCCATAAAACATGCAAAGGGGACACACTCGGAGATCATTCCTTCGTGGTCAAGAGAGGACGAGAATTATGTAGGGCTACAAAAGCACACCTCAAAGTTCGTAGTTCTCAATCTAAGGATTTCCCAATGTCACCGCGGCCATCCAAAGAGAGTCCCACAATCACCACAACATATCTAAAGGATAGTCAAAGACAAGCACCAAGAGACTCTCAATCTTCAATCAACACACAAGAGAGGAAATCACTCATGAAAATATTGTTCTAATCCATGTCCAATAGACCGCTGTCACCTTGGTCTCGGGGATTATACTAGATAAAGACAAGTGAGTACATCAATCCAATACACAGAGGAAGGGGAAACACCCTAGATTAACATAGCCTATGATCACAACGAAGATCACATCATGGGAGAGAGAATTGACCACATAGCTACTGGTAAGAACCTCAGCCCCGAAGAGGAACTACTCCCGCATCATGGAGGGAGGAAGCAACGTCGATGGAGATGAATCCGGGAGCACTTCCCCGTCCCGGCAGGGTGCCGGCACAGGAATTCTGGTCTCCCGAAGCTTGATGGCGATGGCGGCGGAGATCGGAATCGCGTCTGGAAAAAAGGGGTCTGGAATCAGGGTTCCCTCGACACGCTTTAAATATATGCCAAAGGGGGCCACCAGAGGAGGTCAGGGGTGCCCAGGCGCCCCCCCGGCGCGACCCAGGAGGGGGCTCCTGGAGCCCCTGTGGGTCCCCCCCCCGGCTATACTTTGGCCGCACTGTAGCTCCCGGAACGCTGATTTTTTATATATTTTTTCTGGATTTTTCTGGGCAGTTCTCGAAACGTGAAAACCTGAAATACAAAAACAACCGAAAACAGTAACTGGCACTAGGGTGCACTGGATTAGTAAGTTAGTCCAAATATGATCAAAAGTGTATGGAAGTGTATGAATATCATAGCAATATCACCCAAAAGTGGCATGGAGCAAGCAGAAATTATAGATACGTTTTGGACGTATCACCCGAAGAACCAGCACTGCCTCTACAGACGGCGATGGTGGTTCCGGCACCGTACAAAGCACCGACCAAGAAGCCCAAGAAGACAAAGGGCAAGGGGGCGGAGACAGCCCCCGTCCTGCGGGCAAGAAGCCCGAGGAACTCCACATTATCTCCTCCAACGAGGCGGAGCAAGATGATGAGGAGGAAGAGGAGGAAGAAGAAATGCCTCCGACGCAAGGCAGGGGGGAGGAAGAGGGGGGCCGTCGCTGACGCGGGCACGGTCGTGCCCCGGAGGAAGCTGAAGCTCGGAGATAGTTCGGATTCGTCCGAACATAGCTTCATGGTGAAGTCCAGGGTGAAACCCCTGCCCGAATCGTAAATTTGTCTGTATTGGCTATTTCACCTTTGTTTATTCATTATTTATGATACCTACTTAGTATTATTCTCCTGCTGACCTATAGCCCTCCCGGTGTAAACCCCGATGTTACATCATCAGAGGGGAACTCTCTGGCGCCTGGGGAGACGGAGAGTGACCCGCCAGTCCGGGCTTCATCGCCCGTAATCGGCGGGGACACCGAAGTGTCGTCCCAGTGGGTCCTCTCCGCCCAAGGAGATGAGGGCGGGCAGGAGACAGGGCGGCCGACGGTAATACCTCGGCGGCTGCTGACCATGGGGAAACAGCCCCCATGGAGACCGAAGATGTGGGGCCCGAACAGTCCGGGGTCCCACCAAACACTGTACCGGAGCCTAGCGCGGCTCCGAGGTTTGAAGATCCCGCTCCTCAAGTGGAGGAGGATACCGCAGTGCCCGGAGTTAATCCGGAGGTGTCGGATTCTATAGAGGGAGCACTGCAAAGTGCTCTCGTCATTGAAGAACACCGCACCGTGATGGGTGCGGTGATGAAGAAGATTCGGTCCGTCAAGGGTGGACTGAATGAAGCCTTCAACGGCCTTTTAACAGGCTTTGAGGTAAGCCATGTAATGCTTTTAAGAAAGTTTATTTGTTTTAAGTGCACATATATAACCAGTAGCCCCTGATGTTTTGTGTGATTCTGAAAAGAATCGGACGAAGTATCCATAGAGTAGCATATTTACAGAGCTGAACTGTCGTGCAGGCTTCTATAGTTACGGCGACTGCGCGAGACGCAGAGGTCACCGAACTAAATCGGAAGCTCGAGGTGGCCAATGCGGACCTCGACTGCATCAACCCGCGTTTTGATGAAACGCAAGGTATGTGGATTTTTATTTAAATGTCAATAAGACTTAATTGATTTAGTATAAGTACAAACTCTAACATTGTATTCTGTATTACACAGTTGGCGTCGCTGAGCTCGAGGCCCTCAAGGGCGAGGTTGCCAAGGCCAAGGAGGAGGCCAAGGCGAACAAGGCGGCCGCTGATAAAGCGGCTGCTGATTTGGAGGCCGAAAAGACGGAGTGCGAGAAGCACAAATCTCGGGTGTCCGAAGTCGAGGTCGAACTCCAAGATGCCATCCGTAAGTGTGAGGCGTCGGAGAAGAAGGCTTCGGAACAGGTGACTGAGCTGTCTGCGGCAGTCAAGTCTGCCCAGGACGCGCGAGGCGAGGCGCGCAACACTCTTCAAGAGATCGAGCAGGCACGACAGATAGCGTCTGGTAAGATATTTCTCTTACAAAGCATCTTCGGAGGGCGGAAGTATATTGGGCTGACACGATTGTGGAGTTCACCAGGCGTGTTTGCTGATCTTCCAAGGAGCAGCGCAGACGCTGATACGTCTCCAACGTATCTATAATTTTTGATTGTTCCATGCTAATATCTTATCCTTCTAGGATGTTTTATGGGCTTTATTATACACTTCTATATTATTTTGGGACTAACCTATTAACCCAGAGCGCAGTGCCAGTTTCTATTTTTCTCATGTTTTAGGGTTTTACAGAAAAGAAATATCAAACGAAGCCCAACTGACCTGAAAATCAACGGAGGCTGTTTTTGGACCTAAAGAAGCCCAGGAAGTGCCGGAGGGGGACGAGAGGACCCACGGGCTGCCCACGATGGTGGGGGGTGCGTGCCCCCCCCCTTGTGGACAGCCCGTAGCCCCCCTTTGCTTGGCCCCGACTCCAATACCTCCTATATATACTGAAACCTCCAGAAAGAAACCTAGATTGGGAGTTCTGCTGCCGAAAGCCTCTGTAGCCACCGAAAACCAATCTAGACCCATTCTGGCACCCTGCCGGAGGGGGGAATCCCTCTCCGGTGGCTATCTTCATCATCCCGGCGCTCTCCATGATGAGGAGGGAGTAGTCCATCCTGGGGGCTGAGGGTATGTACCAGTAGCTATGTGTTTGATCTCTCTCTCTCTCGTGTTCTTGAGATGGCACGATCTTGATGTATCGCGAGCTTTGCTATTCTAGTTGGATCTTATGATGCTTCTCCCCCTCTACTCTCTTGTAATGGATTGAGTTTTCCCTTCGAAGTTATCTTATCGGATTGAGTCTTTAAGGATTTGAGAACACTTGATGTATGTCTTGCACGTGTTTATCTGTGGTGACAATGGGATATCATGTGATCCACTTGGTGTATGTTTTGGTGATCAACTTGCGGGTTCCGTGACTTGGGAATCTATGCATAGGGGTTGGCACACGTTTTCGTCCTGACTTTCCAGTAGAAACTTTGGGGCACTCTTTGAAGTTATATGTGTTGGTTGAATAGATGTTTCTGAGATTGTGTGATGCATATAGTATAATCATACCCACGGATACTTGAGGTGAAAATGGAGTATCTAGGTGACATTAGGGTTTTGGTTGATTTGTGTCTTAAGGTGTTATTCTAGTACGAACTCTATGATAGATTGAACGTTACTACGGACTCTTGAATAGATCGATCAGAAAGAATAACTTTGAGGTGGTTTCGTACCCTACCATAATATCTTTGTTTGTTCTCCGCTATTAGTGACTTTGGAGTGACTCTTTGTTGCATGTTGAGGGCTAGTACTATGATCCAATTATGTTATCCTTGTTGAGAGAACTTGCACTAGTGAAAGTATGAACCCTAGGCCTTGTCTACTATCATTGCAACACCGTTTATGCTCACGTCTACCACTTGCTACCTTGCTATTTTTATATTTTCTTATTACAAAAACCTATATCTACCATCCATATCGCACTTGTATCACCATCTCTTCGCCGAACTAGTGCATCTATACAATTTACCATTGTATTGGGTGTGTTGGGGACACAAAAGACTCTTTGTTATTTGATTGCAGGGTTGCTTGAGAGAGACCATCTTCATCCTACGCCTCCCACGGATTGATAAACCTTAGGCCATCCACTTGAGGGAAATTTGCTACTGTCCTACAAACCTCTGCACTTGGAGGCCCAACAACGTCTACAAGAAGAAGGTTGTGTAGTAGACATCAAGCTCTTTTCTGGCATCGTTGCCGGGGAGGTTAGTTCTTGAAGGTATATCTTTAGATCTTGCAATCGAATATTTTAATTTCTTGTTTTATCACTAGTTTAGTTTATAAAAGAAAACTACAAAAAAAATGGAATTAAGGTTACCTCATGTGCTTCATCTTTTTAATATCTTTCGTCAAAATGATGGGAAGGAAAGTTGTGCTGAAGTACTAGAAGAGGAATTACATAGAATGATTGGCATAAAATATGTACATGATGAGCATGATTGCAATGTTGTTAGTATGAATTCTTTGAATACACATGATGCTAATGATATGCAAATCCACAAGCTTGGCGATGCTATGTTTTATGAAGATGATATGTTTAGTCTCCCAAGTCTTGATGAGAAAATTTATTGTGATGAAAGCATGCCTCCTATTTATGATGATTATATTGATGAAAGTGGATTTGGAGAGGTCATGACTTTATTTAATGATGAATCCACTATTTTGGAATAGGTTCCAATTGATTATGAGAACAAAGTTTCTATCTATGATGATTATTATGATGACTTGTATGCTATTAAGAATAATGATAACCATGAAACTTGTCATCATAATTTAAGTTTTCAATTGGATTATGTTTCACATGATAGTTATTTTGTTGAGTTTGCTCCCACTACTATGAATGAGAATGAATTTGCTTATGTGGAGAGTAGTAAAATTTCTATGCAAGTAGATCATGAAAAGAATGCTTTATGTTCTGGTTATATTGTTGAATTCATTCATGATGCCTCTGAAAATTATTATGAGAAAGGAACATATGCTTCTACCTATTGCAATAATATCAAGTTTCCTCTCTATGTGCTTAAAATTTTGAAGTTATGCTTATTTTGCCTTCCTATGCTAGTTGATTATCGTTCCCATAAGTTGTTTGCTCACAAAATCCCTATGCATAGGAAGTGGGCTAGACTTAAATGTGCTAATAATATTCTTCATGATGCTCCCTTTATGTTTCAATTCTTATCTTTTATGCGAGCATCATTGAAATCATCATGCCTAGCTAGGGGCGTTAAACGATAGCGCTTGTTGGGAGGCAACCCAAATTTATTTTATTTTCTTTGCTTTTGCTTCTGTTTAGGAATAAATATTGCATCTAGCTTCTTTTTAGATGCGGTTTTGTGTTTTAATTAGTGTTTGTGCCAAGTAGAACCTTTGGGAAGACTTGTGTGAAGTTTATATGATCTTGCTGTGAAAAACAGAATCGTTAGCGCTCGCTAGAATGGTCATAAGATTTTACTAGAGTGGGCTATTTAGTTGATTCTTGTTGCAGATGATTAATAGACAAATTCCTCACGTTTACCAATTTAGTTTGAATTTTTTGGAGTTACAGAAGTATGCGAAACCTGCACATTACTACAGGCTGTTCTGTTTTTGACAGATTCTGTTTTTCGTGTGTTGTTTGCTTATTTCAATGCATCTATGAGTAGTATTGGGAAGTATGAACCATAGACAAGTTGGAATACAGTAGGTTTAACACCAATATAAACAAAGAATGAGTTCATTACAGTACCTTTGAGTAGTGGTTTGTTTTCTTATACTAACGGAGCTCACGAGATTTTTGTCTAAGTTTTGTGTTGTGAAGTTTTCAAGTTTTGAGTATTGCTTTGATGGACTATGGAACAAAGAGTGGCAAGAGCCTAAGCTTGGGGATGCCCAAGGAACCCCAAGGTAAAATTCAAGGACAACCAAGAGCTTAAGCTTGGGGATGCCCCGGGAAGGCATCCCCTCTTTCGTCTTCATCCATCGGGTACTATATTCGGAGCTATATTTTTATTCACCACATGATATGTGTTTTGCATGGAGCGTCATTTTATTTTATTTTGTTTTGCTTGCTGTTTGAATAATACCCCAACATCTGAAATTATTAAATGTTAGAGAGTCTTCACATAGTTACATAATTATTCAACTACTCATTGATCTTCACTTATATCTCTCGGAGTAGTTTGTTATTTGCTCTAGTGCTTCACTTATATCTTATAGAGCACGGCGGTGGTTATATTTTGTAGAAATTGTTTATCTCTCATGCTTCACTTATATCCTTTTGAGAGTCTATTAAAACAGCATGGTAATGTGTTTAGGCTATAAAACTAGTCTTCACATGATAGACATCCAATATCAATGTAGTAAAAACTTCCACACTAAGTGCATTGAATATGATGAGAAGTTGGATGCTTGATAATTGTTTTGAGATATGAGGATAGTGATATTATAATCATGCTAGTGGAGTTATTATGAAATTGAGAAATGCTTGTGTTAAGGTTAGTGACTCCCGTAGCATGCACGTATGGTGAACCGCTATGTGATGAAGTTAGAGCATGAGGTATTCGTAAAGTGTCAACCTTTGTGTGGAGGTCGGGGGCGTGCGATGGTTAGCTCCTACCAACCTCCCCCCTAGGAGCATGCGTTGATTGCTTTGTTTTGATGACTCGTAGATTTTTGCAATAAGCATATGATTTCTTATGACTAATGTTGGGTCCATGGATTATACGCACTCTCACCTTTCCACCATTGCTAGCCTCTCTTGTATCGTGCAACTTTCGCCGGTACCATACACCCACTATATATCCTTCCTCAAAACAGCCACCATGTATATTCCTCAAAACAGCCACCATACCTACCTATCATGGCATTTCCATAGCCATTCCGAGATATATTTCCATGCAACTTTCCACCGTTCCGTTCATATGACACGCATCATATTGTCATATTGCCATGCATGATCATGTAGTTAACATCGTATTTGTGGCAACGCCATCATGCATAACTTTTCATACGTGTCACTCTTGTTTCACTGCACATACTGGTATACCGCAGGAGGCATTCATATAGAGTCATACTTTGTTGTAGTATCGAGTTGTAATGAAAGTGTGATGATCATCATTATTAGAGCATTGTCCCATGGGAGGAAAGACTAAATCCATAAAGCCCCTCCACAAAAAAAGGCCAAAGAAAAAGAAAGGCCCAAAAAAGGGACAATTGCTACTATATTTTTTCCACACTTGTGCTTCAAAGTAGCACCATGTTCTTCATTGTAGAGAGTCTCATGTTTAGTCACTTTCATATACTAGTGGGAATTTTCATTATAGAACTTGGCTTGTATATTCCAACGATGGGCTTCCTCAAATGCCCTAGGTCTTCATGAGCAAGCAAGTTGGATGCACACCCACTTAGTTTCTTTTGTTGAGCTTTCATACATTTTTAGCTCTAGTGCATCCGTTGCATGGCAATCCCTACTCACTCACATTGATATCTATCGATGGGCATCTCCATAGCCCGTTGATACGCCTAGTCGATGTGAGACTATCTCCCTCCTTTTTGTCTTCTCCACAACCACCACTCTATTCCACATAGTGCTATGTCCATGGCTCACACTCATGTATTGCGTGAAAGTTGAAAGGTTTGAAAGAATAGAGTATGAAAACAAGTACTTGGCTGAAATCGGGGTTGTGCATGATATGAATATTTTGTGTGATGAAGAGGGAGCATAGCCAGACTATATGATTTTGTAGGGATAACTTTCTTTAGCCATAGTATTTTGAGAAGACATGATTGCTTTGTTACTATGCTTGAAGTATTATTATTTCTTATGTCAATATAGACTTTTGTCTTGAATCTTTCAGATCTGAACATTCATGCCACAATAAAGAGAATTACATTTAGAATTATGTTGGTTAGCATTCCACATCAAAAATTCTGTTTTTATCATTTACCTACTCAAGGACGAGCATGAATTAAGCTTGGGGATGCTGATACGTCTCCAACGTATCTATAATTTTTTTATTGTTCCATGCTAATATATTATCCTTCTAGGATGTTTTATGGGCTTTATTATACACTTCTATATTATTTTGGGACTAACCTATTAACCCAGAGCCCAGTGCCAGTTTCTGTTTTTCTCCTGTTTTAGGGTTTTACAGAAAAGGAATATCAAACGGAGCCCAACTGACCTGAAAATCAACGGAGGCTGTTTTTGGACCTAAAGAAGCCCAGGAAGTGCCGGAGGGGGACGAGAGGACCCACAGGCTGCCCACGATGATGGGGGGCACGTGCCCCCCCCCCCTCTCGACCCGTTCTGGCACCCTGCCGGAGGGGGGAATCCCTCTCTGGTGGCTATCTTCATCATCTCGGCGCTCTCCATGATGAGGAGGGAGTAGTCCACCCTGGGGGCTGAGGGTATGTACCAGTAGCTATGTGTTTGATCTCTCTCTCTCTCTCTCGTGTTCTTGAGATGGCACGATCTTGATGTATCGCGAGCTTTGCTATTCTAGTTGGATCTTATGATGCTTCTCCCCCTCTACTCTCTTGTAATGGATTGAGTTTTCCCTTCGAAATTATCTTATCGGATTGAGTCTTTAAGGATTTGAGAGCACTTGATGTATGTCTTGCACGTGTTTATCTGTGGTGACAATGGGATATCATGTGATCCACTTGATGTATGTTTTGGTGATCAACTTGCGGGTTCCGTGACCTTGGGAATCTATGCATAGGGGTTGGCACACATTTTCGTCTTGACTTTCCGGTAGAAACTTTGGGGCACTCTTTAAAGCTCGATGTGTTGGTTGAATAGATGTTTCTGAGATTTTGTGATGCATATCGTATAATCATACCCACGGATACTTGAGGTGACAATGGAGTATCTAGGTGACATTAGGGTTTTGGTTGATTTGTGTCTTAAGGTGTTATTCTAGTACGAACTCTATGATAGATTGAACGTTACTACGGACTCTTGAATAGATCGATCAGAAAGAATAACTTTGAGGTGGTTTCGTACCCTACCATAATCTGTTCGTTTGTTCTCTGCTATTAGTGACTTTGGAGTGACTCTTTGTTGCATGTTGAGGGCTAGTAATATGATCCAATTATGTTATCCTTGTTGAGAGAACTTGCACTAGTGAAAGTATGAACCCTAGGCCTTTTCTACTATCATTGCAACACCGTTTATGCTCACGTTTACCACTTGCTACCTTGATGTTTTTATATTTTCTTATTGCAAAAACCTATATCTACCATCCATATTGCACTTGTATCACCATCTCTTCGCTGAACTAGTGCACCTATACAATTTACCATTATATTGGGTGTGTTGGGGACACAAGAGACTCTTTGTTATTTGGTTGCAGGGTTGCTTGAGAGAGACCATCTTCATACTACGCCTCCCACGGATTGATAAACCTTAGGTCATCCACTTGAGGGAAATTTGCTACTGTCCTACAAACTTCTGCACTTGGAGGCCCAACAACGTCTACAAGAAGTAGGTTGTGTAGTAGACATTAGACGTCGCCCAGTATTTCCGTGCCCTGGAGGGGAACAACATGGAGAAGCTGTTTTGGTCGCAGTTCGAGGCGCCAAAACATTCGATGCCCCTTAGCGACCAGATGAAGCAGGTGGTCGAGCTGCACAACATGGCGAGTTCGGCCATGAAGGACTTAATAGTCCGGCTATGGCCCAGTGAGCCAACCCCAAGTAGTTACTTCGGATTGGTGAAGCGGCTCGTCGAGGCGAGTCTGCGGGTCGACGCATTAACGTGGTCGGCTTGCATAGAAGGTGCTCGGATGGCCTTCGCTCGCGTCAAAGTGCACTCGCCGAAAATGAACGCATTGCATATAGCCACTGCTGGCCCGCCCACAGGCAAGGATCACCGCAAACCGGAGAAGTACTTTGAGGACATCATCGAGGGCACCCGCCTTGTAGAAGGCCAGTGTTCGAAGGATGTTGCCTTTGAATGATTGTATCCGGATGTAAAGACTAGGCTTATGAATCCGATGTATATATAGCTTTTGCGCTATTTATAATATCAATGGTTTTTACCTCCTGTGTGACTGTTTGTCTTAAATCTGGAAGTTTCCAGTCGTCAGCTTCAGCCCCCAGGTACATAGTACTGGGGTGTTCGGTCATATGCGAAAACACTCTTTATCCAACGTCTTGGTCCGTATAGGAGCTGTATGCGGAGCGAACCAGGCAATCAGACTATGCCGTGTTATTCCTTTCACTTAGTCGTAGGAGTTTGACAAGTGGGGCTAGGTACTAGCCCCTAGTGCGGATAAAGTATCCAATTGCACTTGGTTGGGCGAAAAAAACAAACCCTTCGTATAACATGGGTAGATTTCTATCGGTCGTAGTATAAAACTAAGTCACCGGATTGCAGACCAGGTTCTCGGTTATCATGACAGTCAGTTTTCGGCTTTCTCTACTGAGGTACTTGACCGGACTAGCCAGAAGTACTATCGCAGTAATTCTCCCTTTACACCCTAGCCGAACAATCAGGAACGTAGGGGTAAGCACAGGAGCCGGGCAACCCAACTATTGACCAAAGACATGATTCGGAACTGATGCATATAATGCAAACATCCAGGACGTCGAACACTCCCTATAGGTGTTCGGTCTTTTCAACATATACCAGGGCTGAATGGAGCCCCTGGTAATAAAGGCACATATGGCAATTTGATGCGAGAAGAGAACATTCCATGGTGAGTGAAAAACTCTGGACATAATATGAATAAAATTGTTCTATTAATTTCCCTCTATAGTACGGCGAGCCGCAAACTTTACAGATAATGCCAACGACATTTTTTGGACATTTTACATGCCAAAAAGGTATATAACTAGAAAGAGAAAAAAGGTTTACACAGGGTCTTAATCTAAAAAGAAACCTTAGTGCTGGTCCCTGTTGCACGTCTGCGCCGTTTTCTCCTCTGTAATGTGTCCTTGAAGGTACGAGTATGATGGCCATCTGTAGAAAAAAGAAATAAACCTGGAAAAGAAGAAGTCAATCCGGTGTGGCCAAAGTAAGTCTGGTTCATTTTAATGAACCAAGAGAAGATAAGTTTAAAGTCCGAATAGGGTCTAGCCGAACTACGGACTGTATGCAGTTGCCCCCGGTCGCCGCCCAAGGAATTTTTAGGGCATAATTATGTACTCGAGGCACATATACTATTACCTTATGGGGTGGTCGACGGGGGCATACCTGTCAATCTTGCTCAGTTTCAACTGAGCTGCCGCACTGAGGTGTGTGCCGGACACGTTTAGCTGTGCCCGCTATTGATACATTATCTTGCTTGAATAGGCCGCATTGTACTTCGGCTGCTAAGGCCGCAGTATCTTCCTCCGTACGGAGAGAGCACTCCATATTTCCAATGACCGTGATAACGCCACGTGGTCCAGGCATCTTGAGCTTTAAATAGGCATAATGCGGGACTGCATTAAAGCGGGCGAAGGTCGTCCTTCCGAGTAGAGCGTGATAGACACTTCGGAATGGAGCTATGTCAAAGAGTAATTCTTCGCTTCGAAAGTTGTCGGGAGAACCGAATACAACCTCCAACGTTAAAGAGCCTGTGCAGCGAGCTTCAACGCCCGGTATCACTCCTTTAAAGGTCGTGCTTTTTGGTTTGATTCTTGATGGGTCGATCCCCATTTTGCAGACAGTGTCCTGATATATCAAATTAAGACTACTACCGCCGTCCCGAAGGACTCGGGTTAGATGGTACCCATCTATTATTGGGTCGAGCACTAAGGCAGCCGAACCCCCATGCCGAATACTAGTCGGATGATCCCTGCGATCGAAACTGATCGGACATGCTGACCATGGGTTGAATTTTGGGGCGACAGGCTCAACGGCATAGACGTCTCGGAGTGCGCGGTTGCGCTCCCTCTTTGGGATGAGTGGCATATATCATGTTCACTGTTTTGACCTCCGGTGGAAATTTCTTATGTCCCCCTATATTCGGCTAGTGAGGTTCATCCTCGTCTTCACTCTGAGGCTCCTTCCCCTTGTGTTCGGTGTTTAGCTTGCCAGCCTGCTTAAAAATCCAACAGTTACCGTTGGTGTGATTGGCAGGTTTTTTTGGGGTGCCGTGGATTTGGCAGGGCCTGTCTAATATCCTGTCCAAACCTGATGGACCGTCTTTGTTGCCTTTAAATGGCTTCTTCCGTTGACCGGGTCTAGAGCCGCTGAATCCGGCGTTTACCGTTGTATCATCTGGGCTTCCAGTATTGTTTCGACGCTTATTTTTATTGCGTCGTGGCTTTCCATTGCCGTCCCTGACTTCAGATGTTCCAGGGTCACTGCTGCTGCTATGAGCTAACCAGCTATCCTCGCCCGCGCAAAAGCGAGTCATAAGTGTAGTTAGGGCTGCCATTGTCCTCGGCTTTTCCTGTCCAAGGTGTGTGGCTAGCCATTCGTCCCGGATACTGTGTTTGAATGCCGCTAAGTCTTCGGCGTCCGAACAGTCGACGATCTGGTTCTCCTTAGTGAGAAACCGGGTTCAAAGCTTGCGGGCTGACTCCCCGGGTTGTTGGATGATGTGACTTAAATCGCCAGCGTCCGGGGGCCGGACATAAGTCCCTTGAAAATTGGCCCGAAAAGCGTCGTCAAGTTCTTCCCAACTCCCAATGGAGTTTTCTAGGAGACTATTTAGCCAGTGCCGAGCTGGTCCTTTTAGCTTGAGGGGTAAATATTTAATGGCGTGGAGATCATCTCCTCGAGCCATGTGGATGTGAAGAATAAAATCTTCTATCCTGACGGCAGGATCCTTCGTTCCATCGTACGCTTCGATGTTCATGGGTTTAAACCCTACTGGGAAATCATGACCCAACACCTCATCGGTAAAGCATAGAGGGTGTGAGGCTCCTCTGTATCTTGCTATATTGTGGCGTATGTCCGATGGTTGTGATATTCGGTATTGACCCCGAACTGGTATGTCACCGGCGCGATTGGCTTGATAGCCGTCGTCCCGTGCGGGAGCTCGGTTTCTGGGTCCGAATATAGACTTGGTCTTGCTAGCTTTTTATTTAGGTCCTCACGCAGATCATGCTTTTGGAATTGGGCTGCACCCTCCTTTCCTTTATGGGGTGGGGGCTTGTTTATGCCATTGCTAGCAACTCTATCCCGTCCGCGAGGTGGTCGGTCTGGCTTGTTGGCGGTGTTATTGTTCGGTGGGACAGGCGCAACGGCCTCGTCGTCGAATTAGGGCAGCAGCTTGCGCTTGGGATAGGCTTTGGTTTGGCCGTTAAAGCCATGTTTCTGTTCGGCGTCTAGCACCTCATTCCATCTATCATTGAGCGTGTCTTGTGCAGCTCGAAGCTGTCTCTGCTGCTTTTTTAAGCTCTGTGTGGTGGCTATAAGCCGCCGATGGAAGCGTTTTTGTTCTCAGGGCTCTTCTGGGACGGTATATTCATCGTCATCCAGGCTAACCTCTTCTTCAGAGATCGGTTCGTAGTCACCATCTTTGGCATCGCTGTCATCGGACTGCGTCTTCGGACTCTGTTTGCCGTCCTCTCCCTCCTCATACTCTATCGCTGGATCTGCGGGGACTTCGGCTTGTTCCGGAATATCACCGTCATTAGTCGCGGTGTTGCTGTCCTTTCCTTTACGGGATTTTGCTCGGCGTTTTGGACGCCGATGCTTGGGAGGTTCTTCGGCAGGTTTATCCTCTACGGGATTGTTTTCACCGTTGCCTTCCTCCTCTTTGGGTGTATCCACCATATACATGTCGTATGAAGACGTAGCTTTCCACCGTCCTGTTATGGGTCGGCTTTGATCTGTGTATGCTTCAGCTTCGAGGTCCATCCCGTCGAAGTATTTTGAAGCGTAGTCGAGTAGATCGGTCAGATCTTCAACCGTGGCTACCAAGTGGGTGGTGGGTGGGGAACGAAATTCTTCATCCCCCTGGGTATAGCGCGGATGTTCATCAGCCTCCAGTTCGAACCGGATATAATGCGACTATCTGCTCTCGTCCAAGGAGAGAGATCTCAACGACCTTAACATGTCGCCAAGTGGTGAGTGCTGGAAAACTTCCGCATCATAGAATTCGGCGATAGGCGCCTGATTGGATTTGAGGGGCGCCGTCACGCGCAGTTCGGAATCAGAGACCGGAGCTAAGTCCGGGGTTCCGGTAACACAAACCCCATCAGTTGGGTCCGTGTGCGGCTCCATCACCGTAGAGTCTGCGGCTCCCGTGGTGGGATTGAGCTTCCCATCTTCGGGTGGCGCAATACGCTCTGGATCTAGGGTCAAAACTGTTGCAGGTGTTATTTCCTGATCCGATGATAGAGTTAAGCCATGATCATCGTGGTGGCAGAGAGGGGTTGCCGCTGGCTCGAATCCGGCAAGATCAAGTCTCCACGGACATTAGCACCATAGTTCAGGCTACCGAATCTAACATGATGGCCAAGGGCGTAGCTCTCGATCTGCTCAAGGTGGCCTTCAGTGTTGGCCCGAAGCGCGAAGCCGCCGAACATGAAGAGTTGGCCGGGGGGATCCCCTCGACATCGCTGTTGCAGTTGACGACGTGATCCATCAGTCCTTCCGTCGATGACATAGTGGAACTCTCAATGAAAGCACCAATGTCGGTGTCAAAACCGGCGGACCTCGGGTAGGGGGTCCCGAATTATGCGTCTCAGGATTGATGTTAACATGAGGCAGGGGACATGATGTTTACCCAGGTTCAGGCCCTCTCGATCGAGGTAAAACCCTACTTCCTGCTATATTATTATGGATGAATATGTGTACAAGAGTTGATCTACCTCGAGGTCGTAAAGGCTAAACCCTAAGTTTAGCCTATGAGGATTGTATGATTCTGATTCTAGCCTCTACGGACTAAACCCTCCGGTTTATATACACACCGGAGGGGCCTAGGGTTTGTACATATCATCTTGCAGAGGAATGAAAATCTATACCCGAGCCTAAAACTTGCCATTACAAGAATCCAGGAGTCCTATCCGGATACAAGAGATGATCTTCTAAAATAATCTTCATGGCCCACCAGTCCGGCCCACCAGGAGTTTATCTGGCCACCTGAGGACCCCCCCCCTATCCAGGACTCCCTCAGGTCTCCCGCGAGAAACTTCTCGGGGGTGAAGAGTCCGGCGGGGTTTAGCCTCCCGTCTTCGGATGGGGTGACCTGCTCCGGATCTAAGGCCGGAGCAAACGTGAGTGTCGACCCCTGGACGGGATCTGATAGTTGATCTAAGGGGTCTTCTTCGTGCAGGCAAGGAGCGACGGCCGAGGCCACAAATCCCTCAAATATCATATCTCCTCAGATATCAGCGACGTAATTCAGACTTCCAAACCTGATCTGATGACCATGAGCGTAGCTGTCGACCTGATCGAGGTGGCCATCCGAGTTGGTGCGTAGCACGAAGCCGCCAAACACGAAAAGATGGTCGGGGAGGAAGATCTCCCCAGAGGCAGCGTCGTCGCCGACAACAAAGCGAGCCATCGATCCTTCCGTTGACAACACAGCAGAACTCTCAATGAAAGCACCAATGTCAACGTCAAAACCGGCGGATCTCGGGTAGGGGGTCCCGAGCTGTGTATCTGAGGATCAGTGGTAACAGGGGGAAACAAGGACGCGATGTTTACCCAGGTTCGGGCCCTCTTAATGGAGGTAATACCCTACTTCCTACTTGATTGATCTTGATGAATATGGAAATTAAAAGAGTTGATCTACCTCGAGATCATAATGGCTAAACCCTAGATGTCTGGCCTATGATTGTTGTGTTATCGTCTACGGACTAAACCCTCGAGTTTATATACACACCGGAAGGACCTAGGGTTGTACAGAATCATCTTGTAGAGGAAGAAAACATTACAGCCGGACTTAAACTTGCCATTATGTGCACATAGGAGTCCTATCCGGACACGAGGGATAATCTTCTGCTTTGATCTTCACGGCCCACCAGTCCAGCCCATATCGAGTAATCCGGTCACCCGAGGACCCCCTAGTCCAGGACTCCCTCAGACATGGTATGCTCTCTCGGGAAGGCTTACCGCATCACCGCAGCGCACAACTCTAATGGAGAGGGTGTCGTCAGGCCGTCTGAAGCCGCACCCGCGAAGAAGAAGCAGCTCCTCTCCGAGAGTCGTCCTGAGGCGGGCTACATGCCAGCTGGCGAGAGCGCCCAAGGCTCCGCCCCTGCCGTCGGGTCCCTCTTCCCTCCCGCATAGGAAGGCATGCCCGACGCCTCCCTTGGAACAGGCTCGGGGGATTCCACCTGGAAAGCATCTGACCTAGCCTATGCAACGAGGGAGGAGCTAGGGCACCACCTGGAGGTGTGCCTCGACGCGTGCCCCCGCGAGCAAAGGTCACGGCACGAGGTGCCAAGGGCACAAGAGTCCATCACCCAAGCAATCTGCAAGCTTCAGGAAGCGCGGGCCATGCGCTGCAAGCGTCGCCCCGCACACCCCAGCACCTCAGCCGCCGCCCCAGACGCGGGTGGCGAGCTGCGCATCTACGTCAACATCCCAGGCCTCAACAGAGCCACCTCTCAGGACCTCTTCTGGACGTCACGCGTCGGCCAGAGCGGGGGCTAGCTACCCCTGCAACTACATATGCATGCCTTTCGGCCGACAGAATGTGGGTGCCACATACTAGTGGTTCGTGCGCCTCGTGATGGCGTCTCACGAGGCCCGACACATGGTGGTGGTGTCAAAAGAGGTCCCAGCTCCTCGTGAGCCCCCAGGGCCTCAGGAGTCGGCCGACCCCTGAGGGGCCAATCTCCGCAACGCGCTTCAGCAACTACCCCTGCAACTACCTTGACATTTTCGTAGAAGCATGATTGCTAGGTAACTTTTTGGTTTGTTCAATTGAGGGCACCCCGCGGGCTGCACTATCCTCAGACTGGTCAGGGCTTGCCCATGTAGCTGTGTCATTTTGTTCATGTACAGGACATGTTTATGCTTTCATGGAATTCCTTTTCTGGCTTGAGCTACATGTTCGGTGCATCGCCACCGTCTGACTCGCCACACCCTCATGACCCTTGTTCCTGACCTCCCCATGACCGGGACCCAACACGGTGTCTGTGCTCGGGTCCGTCCATGCAACATCGATAAACCCAAGCGATCGAGCTCTGTCTCATGGGCCAGATCTCGTGCATGATACCTCTAGGGGTCCTTGGTGTTCGGTCTCCTCATGGTACCGTCAGGGGTAGGAAAAGGGAGGGTGCGGCTCGAGTCATGCAATTATGGTTTCAGTGTTTAGTCCTCGTAGGTGTCGCACACCGAGACCCCGCACATGACCGCCTCATGAGCGGGGGCTACAATTGGCACGACGCATGTGCTCGGGTCCGTCCCTGCAGCGCTGAGAAACCTGAGCGATCGAGCTTTGGCTCGCGGGCCCGACCCGCGCACGTCACCTCATGAGGTCCTCGGTGCCTTATTCCCTCGTGAAGCAGTCGTGTGTGATTTCACGGGCGCTCGTCACCACGTGAACCCTATAACTTGTTAGCATGCAGCTTGAGACATCAGATGCCCGGCACGCCAGGAGGTTGAGCCTCGGGCAGTACATTTTGGGCAAGCTCCCACGGGAGCTTAGTCAGCGCCACATGCACAAAAAGATAAGTACCTCCGCTTCTTGAGATGGCGTGCTATTCGAATTCCTTCCCCGCATGACCTTGGTGAGGCGTGCCACTTCTTTTTTTGCGTGTGTCTCTTGCACGTCGAAAGAGGGGCCCCGGAGCATCATGCCTCACAGGCTCGTACTAGCCCTCATGACCCTCACCCCCTGGCCTTGTTCCGGGCATCGCGACCCAGCATACCAGCGGCGGTTGAGGTCTGCGCGAGGGCTGGGCCCTGAGAACATAGAGCACTTCGGCAATCAAGAAAAAGAGGGCCGAGCCCCGCGAGGAAACGCGGAGAGGAGGTGTGCAACTAAGTTACAACGCGTCAGCGGAGACGCAGGGCATGTCGATCTTTTCACCTCTCCCCATGAGGGCTTGCATTTCATGTATCACAGATGGTGAGATGGCAAAGAACTATCTTCGGAGGAATGCGTCCCGACGCACGCAAATGGTGGACGGGAACTGCCCCGCCTTAGCTTGAAGCTAAGTTAACTACCCCTTCCCACGTGATCAGGAGACTCTTTCGCAACACTCCCTCTCCTCGCGACCTCGTTAAGAGCGTGAACCTATCCTCTCGTAGGGGCTGCTTGCGCGTCAAGGGGGTCATCTTGATCATCGCGCCTCAGGAGCTCTTACCGGGCCCGGG
Source organism: Secale cereale (assembly GCA_902687465.1). Lineage (NCBI taxonomy): Eukaryota > Viridiplantae > Streptophyta > Magnoliopsida > Poales > Poaceae > Secale > Secale cereale. The sequence goes on along the minus strand of LR738712.1, from coordinate 621,107,394 downwards.
CCCCTCACCTCATGGCCTTGTCCTAGGCATCGCGACCTGACATGCCAGCAATGGCTGAGGCTTCCCGGGGGCTGTGTTCTAACGACGCAGAGCGCTACGGCAATCTTGGAGGAAGGAGGTGAACTAGCGAGGGGTGTAGGAATTGAGCTCAGAACCTAGTAGTGATAAGCTTTGAAAGATAAAGGCGTGAGCGCTAGAGTTCTTACATGCCCTCACTGGGCCCATGTCATCTGAGTGCGGGAAAAGAAAAGAAAAAGAAACCTCCTCCAGGCGTCGCCTAGTCGGAGTCCTCCTCTGTATTGACGTGGTGGTGCGGGGGCTCGTCGGAATTGTCATCACTCTTGCTCCCCCCGGGCGAAGCGTCGCCGTCGTCGCTGTTTTCATCACCGGCGGAGTAGCTGCTGCTACTGCTGTTGCTCTCCATGCAGCACTCCAGGCGGCCGCCTGCCTTCCCGAAGATCTTCACGAAGAGCGTCGCGGCCCCATCGAACTTCAAGTGAAGGGTGTGCCTCTCCTACAAGCCACGGGCGCGGACGAACGAACGACTTCCACCCCATCATCAGGTACATGTAGCCAGATGGGGTGAAATCAACCGCCACCCAGGAGGACTTGTTGCAGCAGCCGTCCGCCTGCAGCCGCAACCCCATGGGTGCGTCAGCCGCCAGCTCCATCGCGAAGGAGTCCAAAAGCTGGAGCTAGGTGTGTGGTTGATGATCGATCCACATGACAAACTCGCGGGCCGATTCGCGGAGTAAGACCATGCTCAGGGTGGCCGGGAAGCGGCTCCAGTTCTTCCTCCTAGGCCGCGTCCACCGCGCCCTCTGTGGCCATGCTCGCGAGCAGGGTTCTTCCCACGCCTGCTGGAGCCGGGGCGCACCACCAATGGAGGACGCCCACGTCCCCGGGGAGGCGCCCCTGGTGTGGTGGCGGACTTGCAAGGGCGGCCTCGCCCCCTCTTCGGTTGCGGTGGTTTCGCCCCCTCGAGGACGGCCTTCTCCTTCTCGGCGGTGGTGAACCTCCTCACATGAGCCATGGCGATGGTTGCGGTAAGTGGGAGCGGAAGAGAATGATCGGAGGAAGTGAGCCGAGGGGTCCGCTCCTAGCCCCTTTTATAGCAGTCGTGCGCGTTGTTTTGTGTCCCTCTGCCTTTGACGAATGCAAGACAAGGAAGCAATGATGGCACCACACAGCGCCACCAGGCTTTGTGTCAGCTCGGGCAGTTGCCGAGGCATCATGGGAAAGTGGGGGCCTCCATCGCCCCATCGTGCGCCATGTGTCGCGCCAGGACCACTAGCGGTTAGGTCCCGCGCCATTTGGCCTTCCAACCGAGGGATCATGCACATCGCAGGCCCGGGGGCTACTGTCGTGGCTCTCGGACTGGGGGTACCCAGGCCCGTCTGCCTGCGACCCAAAGCGCAATGCACAACTTGGGCCTAGTACAATCTATCTTCAAGGCTTCTCCAACAAGACCCTCGTGAGGGTCTCCCACCTCGTGAAGCACGCCACCCCGAGGCCACCTCATGAGACCCTCCTCGCGGGTGAATTCATCGATGTCGGCAGGCCAGCCTCGCGGTGCACGTGGGTGACGCGAGACACGACGAGCGTCACCGGGACCGGCGGTAGCAGGCGCGGACAGTGAGGCTTTCCTCTTTGGTGCTAAAGGGACAAGGCCAGCAAGCGGGTTCCCGAGGCATCTCCAAATGTTTCTTCTTCGACGCAACAAGACCGGGACGGCGGGCTCGTCAAGACAGAGGTCATCGCCGAGCCCACCTACCTGTCATCCACAGAAGCTTTGCAAGCGAAGGCCATCTTTCGTCAGGATAAGATGTACTTCTTGTTCCCCTTCAAATTGGTTGTTGTGGCAACCCTTCCCGCCAGATATTTTTGAGGGAAGAGGACGAAGGCTAGTATAAATATAGCTAGGTCACCACCTTATAGAGGGATCAAGTTCATCCACCCCTTAAGCCTCCCAAGGCACCTTGTACTCACTCATACTCACCCTCCCTCACGAGGCAATCTCACCACAAAGCACGAGTATGGTTTTACACCGCAAGGTGGCCCGAATCTGGGTAAACTGTCGTGTCTTGCGTCTTCTTCCTTCAGCCGGATCACGTAGGAGCTTGGCCGTGAGGTTGGTAGTAGCTGACGGGGCTAGGTGAGAGTCAAAGAGCACGCCCCAGTGTTCAAACCTTCCTTGGGTCCGCGGAGCCCCCATTCTGACAAAACGGATAGAAACTTCCCGAAGGTTCCCAAAACCAGGAAAAATGAAAGAGCTAAATGGGCTTGACATGTTTAAGTTGCTCACACCCCCCCCCCCATCTCGACAACAGTTTGCCGCAATGCGTGGTAGGATTTGCCTTGGTTTGTCTCTGGCAGAAAAGCCGGTTGACTCTCTATTTACCTTAAAAGAATGGAACAATCCATCTCCCATAGCCATTTTATCTACGTTCATCCGTCCCTCTCTTCCATTGGCTTTGTTTTCGTTCTTCCCATCACGATGTTGTTTTCCATTCATCTCACAATGGTCTCTCTCTCCCTCTCTCTCAACTCTTGCCATGCACCTGATGCTCCTTCCTGACCCCCC
>LR738712.1:621074226-621104638 GCA_902687465.1 Secale cereale | reverse complement strand
CCCCCCCCCCAAACAACCTTCTCCCTCTCTCTCCCCACTCGGCTTTGTTTCCATCTTCTCCCAAAACCCTGGACGTGACACCATCGCCAAGGACAATGACCCATATCGCTCGATTATGCCACGACCAATGGCGGTTCCGCCTAGCCCGCACCCGCGGTTATTCTAGGTGTGATGGACAAGCGTCTCCGCAATTTCCATGGCCACTTGATCAACCTCCCCGTCTTCTTTGTCCATGTCGCACCTTTTGAAACTAATCTCCATGTTTTCCTCTTAAGCATTGCACGCGGGGTCAATAAAGAATTTTTCCTACTTGCCTTCATCCCGACTGGCCCAGGATGGTTGCCTCCTGATCATGTCCTTTTCATCTCACCGCATCACACCTGGACGTTACCCTGCCTCCCACACACACGAATCATAGGAGTGTCGAGGCTGACATTTTGTCCTTCATCACTATTGTAAGTTAGTTTTTATTGGTAAGTGTGGCCTTTGAAAAATAAGCATGACATTGAATTGGTTTTCTGTAAATATTGATGTGTTACATTGAATTTGTGTTCTGTAAATTGTGATGATTTAGCTTGAGTACACTCAGTAATAATTTTATTTGGGTTTCCATTATTATTTGCAAAAAATATATGGTTCGTGTTTATCATGCTTATTTCATACGAGAAGCCGTTATGGTGCCCGCTCGGCTGCTCCGGGAATTTTGTACATTTTTTTGTATTCGCTGACATTTCTTTCTATTTTGTTAAAATGAAATAAGAGCTAAATACAAAAAGGAAACGAAAGCAAAATGAAAAAATAGGCACCCCGCTCCTCCACTGGGCAGACTTAGAGTGCATGATGGGTACTAGTCTCCCCTCACCCTATGCGGTGATGGGACCTCCTATGTATCGCTTATTACTTAGAATTGTTAGAGTTGTGTGTAGTGGAGTCGCCCACCTAGGCCGGCCACATGGTAGCAACCTCACACAAGTGGTGTAAAAATGCAAAAAAAGTGGCGAATAGACAGAAATGAAACTCGTGACCCTCGACTTCTTGACACATGTAGCTAGCCAGTGGAGCTGGTGACTGTTTCTCACTAATAAGTGGAGTACTAACTGTAGCAGCAGATCCTTTTTATATGTTTTTTATCTTTCGTGAAATAAGAATATTTTCAAATTCTGAACATTTTTGGACACAAACAACTTTTTTCCTGGACAATATGAACAAATTTCAAAAACTGGATAAATAAATCGAATTTTTAAAAATCGGAATAGTTTTAAACTTCCTGAACAAATTTATGAAAACGCATTTTTTATTAAAAAATGTGAATATTTTTATAATACATGATTTACTTTTGAAAACACGATATTTTTTGTGATTTTGTGAACAAAAATTTGAAACATGTACTTTTTTGTACTTCTAATTATTATTGAAATTGCAAACATGTTTCAAATTCCACAAGGATTTTTGGAAAACACAAATATTTTTCGAATTCATGTACATGCATTGTTTGAAGTTCTGAACGATTTAAGAAAAATGCAAATATTTTTTGAAAATAAATAGACCTAAAAAAAGAGCAGAAAGAACCCAATGAATATTAGGCCAACACAGCTCCACGCACGAAGCCTCGGCTATGTGCGACAGTGAGCCGCACATAGCAATTTCCTGAGCTGACAAAACTGTGGGAGCTCGTATGCAGCGCTGCAGGCGCCAGGTCCTCTCGCTGGTGCTCACAGCCGCCTGCTCGTGCACCGGCCCATCTATTCTTGTTTTTTTCAGGGATTTCCTTCACGTGTTACTCAAAATAAAAGGAGCATTGTTTCACCTCCGTTGAATTTGAAAAAAAATGAAATAAAATAAAATACTAAAAATTAGTAAAAATGAGAAATACCAGACATCCAAAAATAAAAAAAATGTGAAATATCATAAAGTTCACGAAAGTGAAAAGGATTCATAAATTTGGATAAAAGTTGACGATGATCTGAAAAAAAGGTACACATATTTCTAAAAAGTTCAAGGATTTTTAAAAATAGTTCACAAAATTGAAAATAGTTCACAAAATTCAAAATTGTTCATCGATTTGGAAAATAGTTCATCGAGTTTCAAAAAAAATCATTGCTTGAAAACAGTTCAACACACCTAAAAACAGTTCATCGAATTTGAAAAACTATTTCTTCGATTTGAAAAAGGTCATTGTATTCAAAAAAGTTCAGAAATTCGAAAATAGTTCATCCATTAGTCAAAAAAAACAAGTAGAATAAATTTCACGCATTTATCATGTATCAAAAGTGTAAGAAAAAAAGAAGAAAATGTAAAAAGAAAAACTGAACAAAACCATTCAAAGAAACAATAAGTACATCAACTCAAATGAAGGTATGAGTCACGTCTGAAACCAGCAGGTCGCTGGTTCGGTTCCCATCTGGTGGTCTGCGCTGCAGGCGCTGTTAACGAAATGCATGTTAACTACCGCCTGCAGCGTCAAATAGGATTCGGCCGAAAAGGACCCAAGAAACTTTCTAAGGCGCTCGCTCACTGGTCGTTTTTTTTTTAAATCTTTTTTACTGGTTTTGGCCAGCTTTTCTTTATTTTCTTTCTTTTTACTTTTTAAATTCCTTTTCCTTTTTTAACTGTTTCTTCACTTATTTTCATTGTTTTTTCATTTTCTTTGTTTTTTTCTTATTTCCTTTGTTTTGTTATCAGTTTTCATAGGGTGTTTTTCTTTCTTTTTTCTATGTTTTCTTTTGGTTTCTTTGTTTATTTCATGGGCTTTCATTTGTTTTTTTTTTGTTTTTCAACTTTGTTTTTTACAGGTTTTTATTGGTTACTTTTCTCTACAACACACGTCAATATGTTATAGTACCCAATGCACATTTTTAGTGCGCACATGAAACATTTTTGTTGACATTGAACATTTTTCAAACAGATGGTGTATAATTTTTTTCAAAAACAACTTTTTGAACGGTTGTAATTTAATACATGGTCTACATTTTTTAATACACAGTGGAATGTTTTCTTAATCGCAATAACATTTTTTTCAAACAAAATGTATATTTGTTAAATACATGTTTTATAATTTTGAGAATTAAATTTTCTAAAATATATATTTTTGTGATGTCTATTATTACTCAATGTATGTTGTAAAAAATTTCTCCACACCAGAAACATATTTAATACACATTTAATTTTTTAAATACATGATCAATATTTTTCATGCACATTGTATATTTTCTGTATACATTTTCTATATAGAGGAGAAAAATATTTTCTATTCAGACCCAACATTTTTTAAACACTTGATCAAAAAAATTTAAATAATTGAATACAATAAATCAAATACATCATCAACTTTTGAATTTCTAAAACAATCAGGAATTTTCAAAAAATGTCCGTGTTTCAAATTTAGTTAAGAATTTTTTTTAAATATTCCTTGTTTGAACAAAATATTTGCATTTTGAAAAATTATTTAGAATTTCAATAAATATATCATTTTCAAAATTATTTCATGAATTCAAGAAATGTTAAGCACTTTAGGATAAACCTACTATAGTTCATATATGTTCATTATTTTAAAACGTGTTTATGTATTTAAAAAAGAAGTGGTTTTTTTTCAAAAAAAAATGTTCGTATTTCGAAAGATTTTTTTTAACATACAAAATATAAAAGGTTCGTGTTTACATGAAACCTTCACTTTTTACAAAGGATGGGAGGCGGACTATTCGCCCACGAATCCAAGGATAGACAAGGTTTAGCAAATTTAAGCGCCATGCTACTTCTCGAGCTTGCGTTGTATTCTCTCGAAGAGGAAAGGGTGATACAGCACAGTTGCGTAAGTATTTTCCTCAGTTTTTGAGAACCAAGGTATCAATCCAGTAGGAGAGCACGCGCGAGTCCCTCGCACCTGCACAAACAAATAAGAACTTCGCAGCCAACGCGATAAGGGGTTGTCAATCCCTTTACGGTCACTTACGAAAGTGAGATCTGATAGATAGGATAGTTTGATATTTTTGGTATTTTTGGATATAAGAACAGAAAGTAAAAACGAAAAAGTAAAGTAGATTGTAGATTGATATGTTGAGAATAGATCCGGGGGCCATAGGTTTCTCTAGTGGCTTCTCTCATGATAGCAGATTTCTACGGTAGGTGAACGAATTACTGTCGAGCAATTGATAGAAAAGCGAATAATTATGAGACTATCTAGGCATGATCATTATATATAGGCATCACGTCTGAAACTAGTAGACCGAAATGATTCTGCATCTACTACTATTACTCCACACATCGACCGCTATCCAGCATGCATCTAGAGTATTAAGTTCATAAGAACGGAGTAACGCCATAAGCAAGATGACATGATGTAGAGGGATAAACTCAAATAACATGATATAAACCCCATCTTTTTATCCTCGATGGCAACAATACAATACGTGCCTTGCTGCCCCTACTGTCACTGGGAAAGGACACCGTAATATTGAACCCAAAGCCAAGCACTTCTCCCATTGCAAGAACTATAGATCTAGTAGGTCAAACCAAACCAATAATTCGAAGAGACTTGCAAGGATATTATAATCATACATAAAAGAGTTCAGAAAAGAACCAAATATTTCTCATAGATAATCTTGATCATAAACCCACAATTCATCGGATCTCGACAAACACACCGCAAAAACATATTACATCGAATAGATCTCCTCGAAGACCGAGGAGAACTTGGTATTGAGATCCAAAGAGAGAGAAGAAGTCATCTAGATACTAACTATGGACCCGAAGGTGTGTGGTAAACTACTCACAACTCATGGTGAGGCGATGATGATGATGATGTAGAAGCATTCCGTGGTAGATCCCCCCTCCGGAAGAGCTCCGAAACAGGGCCCCAAGATGGGATCTCACGGGAACAGAAGGTTGCGACGGTGGAACTATGATTTTCTCTGTTGCTCTGATGTTTTCGGGGTACGTAGGTATATATAGGAGGAAGGAGGGCATCGGGGGCCAGACGTGGGGCCCACGAGGCAGGGGGCGCGCCCCCCACCCTCGTGGACGTCACGTCAGTCCTATTCAGTGGTTCTCAAGTCTCCCGTGCATATTGTCCTCCAAAAATATCTCTCCCGAAGTTTCATTCAGTTTGGACTCCGTTTGATATTCCTTTTTCCGTAAAAACCTGAAATAGGCAAAAAATAGCAATCTGGACTGGGCCTTTGGGTTAATAGGTTAGTCCCAAAAATAATATAAAAGTGTATAACAAAGCCCGATAATAGCATGGAACAATCAAAAATTATAGATACGTTTGAGACGTATCAAGCATCCCCAAGCTTAATTCCTACTCGTCCTCGAGTAGGTAAATGGTAAAAACAAAAAATTTGATGTGGAATGCTAACCAACATAATTTTCAATATAGTTCTCTTTATTGTGGCATGAATGTTCAGATCTGAAAGATTCAAGACAAAAGTCTATATTGACATAAGAAATAATAATACTTCAAGCATACTAACAAAGCAATCATGTCTTCTCAAAATACTATGGCTAAAGAAAGTTATCCCTACAAAATCATATAGTCTGGCTATGCTCCCTCTTCATCACACAAAATATTCATATCATGCACAACCCCGGTTTCAGCCAAGCACTTGTTTTCATACTCTATTCTTTCAAACCTTTCAACTTTCACGCAATACATGAGCGTGAGCCATGGATATAGCACTATGTGGAATAGAGTGGTGGTTGTGGAGAAGACAAAAAGGAGGGAGATAGTCTCACACTGACTAGGCGTATCAATGGGCTATGGAGATGCCCATCAATAGATATCAATGCGAGTGAGTAGGAATTGCCATGCAACGGATGCACTAGAGCTAAATGTCTATGAAAGCTCAACAAAAGAAACTAAGTGGGTGTGCATCCAACTTGCTTGCTCACGAAGACCTAGGGCATTTGAGGAAGCCCATCGTTAGAATATACAAGCCAAGTTCTATAATGAAAATTCCCACTAGTATATGAAAGTGGCTAAACATGAGACTCTCTATCATGAAGAACATGGTGCTACTTTGAAGCACAAGTGTGGAAAAAGATAGTCGCAATTGTCCCTTTTTCTTTTCTTTTTTTCTCTATTTTTGGAGGGGCCTTTTCTTTTGTTTGGCCTTTCCTCACATGGGACAATGCTCTAATAATGATGATCATCACACTTCTATTGATTTACAACTCGATATTACAACTCGATACTAGAACAAAGTATGACTCTATATGAATGCCTCCGGCGGTGTACCGGGATGTGCAATGAATCAAGAGCGACATGTATGAAACATTATGCATGGTGGCTTTGCCACAAATACGATGTCAACTACATGATCATGCATGGCAATATGACAATATGAAGCGTGTCATATGAACGGAATGGTGGAAAGTTGCATGGCAATATATCTCAGAATGGCTATGGAAATGCCATGATAGGTAGTTATGGTGGTTGTTTTGAGGAAGATATATGGTGGCAGTTTTGAGGAAGGTATATGGCGGGTGTATGGTACCGGCGAAAGTTGCGCGGTACAAGTGAGGCTAGAATTGGTGGAAGGGTGAGAATGCGTATAATCCATGGACTCAACTTTAGTCATAAGAACTCATATACTTATTGCAAAAAATTACGAGTCATCAAAACAAAGCAATCAATGCATGCTCCTAGGGGGGAGGTTGGTAGGAGTTAACCATCGCGCGCCCCCGACCTCCACACAAAAGAAGACACTCTACAAATACCTCATGCTCTAACTTCGTCACATAGCGGTTCACCATACGTGCATGCTACGGAAATCACTAACTTTAACACAAGTATTTCTCTATTTCATAATAACTCCACTAGCATGACTCTAATATCACTATCCTCATATCTCAAAACAATTGTCAAGCATCCAACTTATCATCATATCCAATGCACTTAGTATGAAAGTTTTTACTACATTCATCTTGGATGCCTATCATGTTAAGGCTAGTTCTATAGCCAAAGCACATTACCATGTTGTTCTAATAGACTCTCAAAATATATAAGTGAAGCATGAGAGATCAACAATTTCTACAAAATAAAATCACCACCGTGCTCTAAAAGATATAAGTGAAGCACTAGAGCAAACTATTTAACTCAAAAGATATAAGTGAAGCACATAGAGTGTTCTAACAATTCCTAGGCCATATTTATCTCTCTCAAAAACTTGTGTCCTGCAAGGATAATTGTGGCAAACTAACAAGCAAAGACTCAAATAATACATGACGCTCCAAGTAAAACACATATCATGTGGTGAATAAAAATATAGTCCCGAGTATAGTTACTGATAGATGAAGACGAAAGAGGGGATGCCTTCCCGGGGCATCCCCAAGCTTAGGCTTTTGGTTGTCCTTGAATTTTACCTTGGGGTGCCTTGGGCATCCCTAAGCTTAGGCTCTTTCCACTCTTTGTTCCGTAGTCCATCAAAGCAATACTCAAAACTTGAAAACTTCACAACACAAAACTTAGACAAAAATCTCGTGAGCTCCGTTAGTATAAGAAAACAAACCACCACTCAAAGGTACTGTGATGAACTCATTATTTGTTTATATTGGTGTTAAACCTACTGTATTCCAACTTCTGTATGATTCATACTCCCCAATACTACTTATAGATTCATCAAAATAAGCAAACAACACACGAAAAATTGAATCTGTCAAAAACAGAACAGTCTGTAATAATCTGTAACTTTCTAATACTTCTGTAACACCAAAAAAATTGAAATAAATTGGTAAACGTGAGGAATTTGTCTATTAATCATCTGCAAAAATAATCAACTAAATAGCACACTCCAGTAAAATCTGGTAACCATTCTAGCGAGCGCTAACGATTCAGTTTTTGACAGCAAGATCATATAAACTTCACACAAGTCTTCCCAAAGGTTCTACTTGGCACAAACACTAATTAAAACACAAAACTACATCTAAACAGAAGCTAGATGCAATATTTATTCCTAAACAGAAGCAAAAACAAAAAATATAAAATTGGGTTGCCTCCCAACAAGCGCTATCGTTTAACGCCCCTAGCTAGGCACGATACAAGGATAGATCTAGGTATTGCCGTAATGATAAGATATATCACGAAAACTCATTTCGTATTCCCTACGTTCAGCAGCAAGTTTCCTTTGTGGCAAGCAAAAGTAATCAAAAGGGCTAAATTTAATGGGACAAAAGTCCCCCATATCAAGCTCAGGAGGTATAGGTTCCTCTTTTGGCCCTTTATAGTGTACAACCAATTCATCATTATAGGCATTCTTTTGGCAGAAATTCATGAGCCTTCGCTCAAGGGAGAAGCCTAACCCATTATTTTGAATAGAAAAATCATCATTCAACTCAGAAATTCTATCAACCAAGACATCGGTAGGAACCTTTTTTCTAAGGTTTTCATTAAAAGCAACATGATCAGGAGATTGCAACCGCATTATGTCTTCTTGATTAAATAAGATAGCCTCTATGGGAGGTCGACCAGCATCTACCCCATAATGAGCAAAGATTTCTTTGGCCTCTTTCATGATAAATCTAAATTCATGAGCCAAAAAGATAGTAGCTGCACGCTTAACAGAAGAATGCTCAATATTGGAAAACTCCATAAAGATTCTCTGAATATAGGGATGCATATGGATAAATTGCCTTTCAATTTCAACTACAAGCATAGATATTGCATCCGCAAGGCTACTAGTTCTGTAAATAATAGAGCCACCCATAGTGGGAAAAGCGCCGGCACAAGTAAAGAAGTCTTGAAGAACTCCTTTTCCAATGATATTACCACTACCAACCCAGAACTTCTTAATATGTAAAGTGGTAGTTTCATCCGGAGGGTCAACATAGACGTTGTCCTCAACATTACTACCCTTCTCGATAAAATCTTCCCCCATCTCAGACATGAGGGCAAACGAACGGTAAACACATGGAAAAAAGAAGGGCAAATAAAACTGCAAGGGTGAAGTGGGGGAGAGGAAAACGAGAGGCAAATAAATGTAATGCGAAGGATAAGGGTTTGTGATAGGTACTTGGTATATGACTTTTGCGTAAGCCTCCCCGGCAACGGCGCCAGAAATTCTTCTTGCTACTTCTCGAGCTTGCGTTGTATTCCCTCGAAGAGGAAAGGCTGATGCAGCACAGTAGCGTAAGTATTTCCCTCAATTTTTTAGAACCAAGGTATCAATTCAGTAGGAGACCACGCACGAGTCCCTTGCACCTGCACAAACAAATAAGAACTTCGCAGCCAACGCGATAAGGGGTTGTCAATCCCTTTACGGTCACTTACGAAAGTGAGATCTGATAGATATGATAGTTTGATATTTTGGGTATTTTTGGATATAAGAACAGAAAGTAAAAACGGAAAGTGAGATTTGATTGCAGGGTCGCTTGAGAGAGACAATCTTCATCCTACGCCTCCCATGGATTGATAAACCTTAGGTCATCCACTTGAGGGAAATTTGCTACTGTCCTATAAACCTCTGCACTTGGAGGCCCAACAACGTCTACACGAAGAAGGTTGTGTAGTAGACATCAAGCACTTTTCTGGCATCGTTGCCGGGGAGGTTAGTGCTTGAAGGTATATCTTTAGATCTTGCAATCGAATCTTTTAGTTTCTTGTTTTATCACTAGTTTAGTTTATAAAAGAAAACTACAAAAAAAATGGAATTAAGGTTACCTCATGTGCTTCATCTTTTTAATATCTTTCGTGAAAATGATGGGAAGGAAAATTGTGCTCAAGTACTAGAAGAAGAATTACATAGAATGCTTATCATAAAATACGTACATGATGAGCATGATTGCAATGTTGTTAGTATGAATTCTTTGAATACACATGATGTTAATGATATGCAAAGCCACAAGCTTGGGGATGCTATGTTTTATGAAGATGATATGTTTAGTCTCCCAAGTCTTGATGAGCAAATTTATTATGATGAAAGCATGCCTCATGTTTATGATGATTATATTGATGAAAGTGGATTTAGAGAGGTCATGACTTTATTTAGTGATGAATCCACTATTTTGGAAGATGTTCCAATTGATTATGATAACAAAGTTGCTATCTATGATGATTATTGTGATGACTTGTATGCTATTAAGAATAATGATAACCATGAACCTTGTCATCATGATTTTAGTTTTCAATTGGATTATGCTTCACATGATAGTTCTTTTGTTGAGTTTTCTCCCACTACTATGAATGAGAATAAATTTGCTTATGTGGAGAGTAGTAAAATTTCTATGCAAGTAGATCATGAAAAGAATGCTTTATGTGCTGGTTATATTGTTGAATTCATTCATGATGCCTCTGAAAATTATTATGATAAAGGAACATATGCTTCTACCTATTGCAATAATATCAAGTTTCCTCTCTATGTGCTTAAAATTTTGAAGATATGCTTATTTTGCCTTCCTATGCGAGTTGATTATCGTTCCCATAAGTTGTTTGCTCACAAAATCCCTATGCATAGGAAGTGGGTTAGACTTAAATGTGCTAATAATATTCTTCATGATGCTCCTTTTATGTTTCAATTCTTATCTTTTATGCGAGCATCATTGAAATCATCATGCCTAGCTAGGGGCGTTAAACGATAACGCTTGTTGGAAGGCAACCCAAATTTATTTTATTTTTCTTTGCTTTTGCTCATGTTTAGGAATAAATATTGCATATAGCTTCTGTTTAGATGTGGTTTTGTGTTTTATTTAGTGTTTGTGCCAAGTAGAACCTTTGGGAAGACTTGTGTGAAGTTTATATGATCTTGCTGTGAAAAACAGAATCGTTAGCGCTCGCTAGAATGGTCATAAGATTTTACTAGAGCGTGCTATTTAGTTGATTCTTTTTGAAGATGATTAATAGACAAATTCCTCACGTTTACCAATTTAGTTTGAATTTTTTTGAGTTACAGAAGTATGCGAAACCTGCAGATTACTACAGACTGTTCTGTTTTTGACATATTCTGTTTTTCGTGTGTTGTTTGCTTATTTCAATGTATCTATGAGTAGTATTGGGAAGTATGAACCATAGACAAGTTGGAATACAGTAGGTTTAACACCAATATAAACAAAGAATGAGTTCATTACAGTACCTTTGAGTAGTGGTTTGTTTTCTTATACTAACGGAGCTCACGAGATTTTTGTCTAAGTTTTGTGTTGTGAAGTTTTCAAGTTTTGAGTATTGCTTTGATGGACTATGGAACAAAGAGTGGCAAGAGCCTAAGGGCCAGTTCTTTTGCTGGCTTCTAGAATAAGCTGATATAAGCTACCCTACCCAGCTTATTCTAGAAGCCCGACCAAATTTATTTATTTATAAGCCTACTAATTAAGACTTGACTAGTAGGCTTCTAAAAAAATAAATTTGGTTGGGCTTCTAGAATAAGCTGGGTAGGGGGCAACTTATTCTAGAAGCCCAAAAAAGCTACCAAAAGAACTGGCCCTAAGCTTGGGGATGCCCAAGTCGCCCCAAGGTAAATTTCAAGGACAACTAAGAGCCTAAGCTTGGGGATGCCCCGGGAAGGCATCCCCTCTTTCGTCTTCATCCATCGGTAACTATACTCGGAGCTATATTTTTATTCACCACATGATATGTGTTTTGCTTGGAGCGTCATTTTATTTTATTTTGTTTTGCTTGCTGTTTGAATAATACCCCAAGATCTGAAATTATTAAATGTTAGAGAGTCTTCACATAGTTACATAATTATTCAACTACTCATTGATCTTCACTTATATCTCTCGGAGTAGTTTGTTATTTGCTCTAGTGCTTCACTTATATCTTTTAGAACACGGCGGTGGTTATATTTTGTAGAAATTGTTGATCTCTCATGCTTCACTTATATCCTTTTGAGAGTCTATTAAAACAGCATGGTAATGTGTTTAGGCTATAAAACTCGTCTTCACATGATAGACATCCAATATCAATGTAGTAAAAACTTTCACACTAAGTGCATTGAATATGATGAGAAGTTGGATGCTTGATAATTGTTTTGATATATGAGGATAGTGATATTACAGTCATGCTAGTGGAGTTATTATGAAATTGAGAAATGCTTGTGCTAAGGTTAGTGATTCGCGTAGCATGCACGTATGGTGAACCGCTATGTGACGAAGTTAGAGCATGAGGTATTTGTAAAGTCTCAACCTTTCTGTGGAGGTTGGGGGCGCGCAATGGTTAACTCCTACCAACCTCCCCCCTAGGAGCATGCATTGATTGCTTTGTTTTGATGACTCGTAGATTTTTGCAATAAGTATATGAGTTCTTATGACTAATGTTGAGTCCATGGATTATACCCACTCTCACCTTTCCACCATTGCTAGCCTCTCTTGTATCGTGCAACTTTCGCCGGTACCATACACCCACTATATATCCTTCCTCAAAACAGCCACCATGTATATTCCTCAAAACAGCCACCATACCTACCTATCATGGCATTTCCATAGCCATTCCGAGATATATTTCCATGCAACTTTCCACCGTTCCGTTCATATGACACGCATCATATTGTCATATTGCCATGCATGATCATGTAGTTGACATCGTATTTGTGGCAAGGCCACCATACATAACTTTTCATACGTGTTTGACCCGGAGGTTGACTTCGTTTTCTCTGCTAAGTCCTTAGATTTCAGTGTCTGATGCATTTTTGTGATGAGGATATCTTTTACTGTGCATGTCCGTTTTGTGTGTATGATATGTCAAAATGATCGTGGTGACATGTACTATGTTTTGTTCCTTTGTGTCATGCATGTTTGAGGTCATCTAGATGTCTTAATCTTCATGGGAAGAGTGCTACTTGTTATAAACTGCTTCTATTAGTTGTTTTCATGCCATGTTTGATATGTGATAACTTGATGCATGTTTATCCAAATGAAGCAAATGATATGTCCACATGTTCATCATGAGATGCTCTACATGTTGGTTGCTTTAGCTTGCATGATAGAATTCATCTTGCCATGTTTATCTCCTTTGCAAAAGTGCTTGTGGCTGTTAGGTTGTTAAACTTGTTACGAGATGCCTAGTTGAGGAGCTCGTTGCTTTTGATGTGGTTGTCCCCATGATGCATGCTTATATGTTTTGGACTCCCCATCATGTGTACTTTGCTGTGGTGCAAACCACTTGCCATGTTATGCTTTGAGGTGACTTAAACTTGCTCACAAACATGCCATGATAATACTGCTGTTTAAACACTTAGTGAAATTTCACTAAGTCTGGAATCTGTAATATCCAGATGCTATGTTTGCTTGTTGTTCTAGGCAAATCCATGCCAGTTTTGGGGTGACTATTGATGTTTCCTTGTTATATATGTTGTTGGCTATCCATTCATGCCCTCACATGATCTTTTGGGTGGCTATATCATATTTCATTCTTGCTCCCAAGTTGCTATAAAATACTGCTGTCAGGTTTTTGTTGTCATGTTCAAAATGTTGTAGCTTGTTGCTATTGATCCATGCCTCCTATGGAGATGCTCCAATGGAATTGTTTGCTGTAGGATATGTCTACTTTATGTCCATGCTCCTTTTCATGATGTTTGAGTGCTGTAGAGTATATATTTCTTGCTCCTAAGTTGCTATGTGGCTGTTAATTTCAGCTTTGCAATGTTTCTTGTTTCGGGTGTATCTTTTAGCCCGTTGCTCCGTTTTGAGCAAGTCCTATATGAAACTTGTGTGATTTTGCATGTAGATTCATAATATCCTCTGGTTAACATGTTTTGAAGTTTCTTGCTTGATGCATATTGTCATGTTCCTTGTGTTGTATCTCTGTGTTTCCTATGTTTTCTTTCTGTGCATCCTAAGTGCATCTGCAGTGCTTCCTTAGTGCATCAGCCATGCATCCTATAGTTTTGCGCATTGCATCGTGTTTGATTTCGTGCCTCGTGTGTTCTTGTGTTTGAGTAGAGCCGGAAGCCGAGTCCGAGTACGAGAACGAGGTTACTACCGAGGTTGAGAACGAGGAGCCCTCTTACGATCCCATCGACGACTCTACAGGCAAGATGACCTGACCCAGATAACATTACTATCTTTGCCTATTGCTAGAAGTCTCGCTCTATAGCTTTTGCCTCGATGCCCATGTTTTCCTGTCAGCCTCCTATTGTAACCATGAATCTATCTAACCACCCAACCTATGCAAACCTTTGATTGGCTAAGTAAGCTTCGCTCAGCCCCTCTTATAGCATTGCTAGTTGCAGGAGAAGATTTGAAGAATTCTTGCTTCATGTTGAAGCTTGTTGGGATATCACACTATATTAACTCTTAAATGAAATCATCTATATATTGGTAATGGGTGTAAGGCTAAGCCTTTTGCTTGGTGATTTGTTCCACTCATGCCGCCCTAGGAACCGTATAAACCGGTGTTATGTTCCTTGATTTTGCGTTCCTCACACGGTTGGGGTTATGGGACCCCCTCGATAAACCGCTTAGCGCTAAGTCTTTTCCAGCAAGTCCCAACATTGGTACTATTTGCCTAAACAACTAAAACTTGCCGAGGGAGTAATTAACCCGAGGATTAATTAATCAACCCCCCTGGGCCAGTGCTCGATTTGAGTGTTGGTCCAAACTAGAGTCGTGTGCGGTACCCCCCTTGGCAACTTGGGTTTTTGGTCACTGTACGCTGTGCTCATCCGGTTGTGGCCTGAGACTAGATACGCGCGGCTACTATCAGGGTGTCGGCACGCCGGGAGGATTTGCTGGATTAGCCTTACCTTAGTCGGAGTATCTTGAGCACGGGATTCCGAGGATACTCGGGCCTTCCCACCTTGGAGTTGCGACTCCGCGGATCGTGGGCTTGTCATGGGCCAAGTTGGAACACCCCTGCAGGGTTATGAACTTTCGAAAGACGTGCTCGCGGTTATGTGGCAGATGGGAATTTGTTAATATCCGGTTGTAGAAAACTTGACACCATGTTCAGAACACACTACAAGCGTGAGTACCGTGACGGTCATTTTCCGAAAGGGGTTCGGAAAGTGAACACGGTGGGGTTATGTTTGTCGTGTTTTAGTTAGGATCACTTCGTGATCACCCTTTTCGTCCGAGGCACTTCTCTTCTCGCTCTCTTTTACGTAAGTTAGTGCTAGTGCTGCTGCAACCTCTTATTCTTTCTTCAGCCTTGTTCCACACCCAAGGCTTGGATAGTCGTGTTACCCGGGAACGGGATTGCTGAGTCCTCTGTGGCTCACAGATTCTACACCACACCAGATGCAGGTACTCAGGTGTTCTACTCAGGAGACAGCACCGAGCTATACTGGGAGTACGACGAGGACCGTAGCCGTTACTATGTGCACTATCCCGACGATCAGTAGAGGTTTCTACTAGGGGTGATTCAGACCTGTGGCTTTATGTTTTTTTGGTATCTTTCATTGGATCTTCACCCGTAGACGGGTTGTGATGTTATTTGAATGATGTTTGGCTATGTAATGACTTGTGTGACGTGGCGAGTGTAAGCCAACTATATTTTCCCTTTCATCCCTATTTTTACATGAGATGTGCAAAGATACCAAACTTGAGATCATTCCAGAATGGGCTTATACCTTTAAGTCGTGCCTCGACACGTAGGAGGTATAGTCCCATCCTGGGCATTACAAGTTGGTATTCAGAGCCTTCTCTGACCTAGAAGCCCCCACTGTTTGATCGAATCGTTGACGGTTGAGTCTAGGCACACACTTAAAATGTTTTGAGTCCTATATTTATATCGGAGAGTAGGATTTCTTTTGCTCCTCATCTCTTTTCACTCTGGTGAGGACTCCTGACGATTACTCGTGCCTCTTCTACTCTCAAAAATTTCACCAAATTTTTTTTAGGAATCTCGCGAGTATTGTTTGGATTGTTTCGATGTCTTTGTGACGAGAACATTGTTCTCGATGCCTCCTGTCATTAGGGGTTGTGGCAGTGTCCCGGGGAGTTGAGCTCCGAGGTGTTGTCGTCACAAACATATCGCGGCAGTTCTAGAATACTTAAGACGGCCGACATCGAAAACTCTCCTATACGGTTAGTGGCAAGATAACCCCGACATCACCCAGTACTGGGGAGGTAGTTCGGGAGTATTGCCATAGCTTGTATAGTGGATGCGTTTCGAAGGTTCGAGGTAGACGGTTTCTGAAAATAACTGGTTATGTGTTGAAGGATGGATACAGCTGGATGTAGGATTAGAGTTGACTGCGCGATGCTTCCCCTGTATCCCCAACACCTGATTGCATAACTGGAAACTTTCGGAAATTAATAGGTGGGTTCATCTAGTAGCTCGTAGGCATTCTTCCAACGAATGCAGGTTATGGAGTTCGGGGTTCTACATTGGGTGAAGTGGTTTTATGGCCGTTGTTCCGATCGGAGTTGCATCTTAAAGGGTCCTTGGCTATGCTGATCCGGGGATTGCAAAACCCTTTTGTAACACGTTCCATAAGCTTTCAGCACGAATATGTCGAACGAAGCTCCTATCTTGTATTTGTTCTATCTGCACCTTGTTGTTTTATTTACCTTTTGTCTCCCAAGTGTCTTCTCGTGAAGATTGTTGTTATCATTAAACTGAGAATTTCATTCGTTCCTCTTGTTCGAATGATTCTTGTGAAGGCTATGTTGCAATTTCTAGCCGTTGTTTCAGCTTATATCTTCTTTCAATCAAATGGCTAATGGTGGTCATCTCTTTCAGGATGGCTCCTAAAAGGGTTCCCAACGCTAACCCAGAGGGTGAAGAGGTTCCTGATCGTCCTCCTTCCGCTCCTCCTCCGTCTGAGGCCTGGAGAGCAATTATGCAAACTACAAATCAGAACACCCAGATGCTTATGCAGATGATGTAGCATATGCAAGCAAATCAAGCAAATCAGGGTGCTCATGGGAACCAAGGCAATTTGTTCAACCAACAGCACTTTGCTATGCTCAACCAGTTCTTGGCAAATCAACCAAAGGCTTTCAGTTACTGCGTGGACCCTCTCGATGCTGAAGACTGGATAACAGATATCAAGAAGCATTTTGAGTGCAGTAACGTCAGGCCCGAGGACTATGTGAAGTTTGCAGCCTTCCAACTCAAGGACCAAGCAGCTGATTGGTGGCAGCAGTACAAAGACTCCAGAGCAGGGCGTGAAATCTTCTGGGATGATTTCTGCAAGGACTTTCGCTCTCACCACATTCCAACAAGTGTCATCGAGGGTATGCGTGAGCAATTCCGCAACCTGAAGCAAGGCTCAATGACTGTCTACCAATATAATGTCAAGTTCTAGAACCTTGACCGCTATGCCAAGCAAGACATCCCAGATGCCAAGATCAAGATCTATCAGTTCCGTGGTGGTCTGAAGGATGAACTCCAACTTGCTCTCACCTTGTTCGAGCCTGATGAGTTTGACAAATTCTATAACATGGCGCTTAAGCAAGAGGCAGCCCAGCTCAAGATGGAAGCTTCCAAAAAGAGGATCAGAGACGCTGTTCACTCATCCTCTTCTTCTCAAGTGGTCGCGAAGCAACAGAAGTTTTGGCTTCCACCTCCTCCAGTGATTCGAGCTCCCTACAACAACAACAAGAACTCTGGTGGCCGTGGTTTCTCCCACCCACCCAACCCAAGCAATCAGTCAAAGAATCAGTTTCAAGCTTCCAAGTCAAGTGCTACTCACTACCGTCCTCTCTCAGAAGTGGTTTGAAACAAGTGTGGCTAGAAGGGTCATTATGCTAACAAGTGCCCCAACCCAAGGTGCCTTCCGCCTCCTCCACCTGCCAGCACTGCTATTGTCAAGCACAACCCCAAGTCAGCAAGAGTGAATCTGATGAATGCAGCCCAAGCAGAGAATTCTTCAGATGTGATACTTGGTAACCTTCCCGTTAACTCTATTCCTGCAAAAGTCTTGTTTGATTCAGGTGCATCACATTCTTTCATGTCAAGACCTTTCGCATTGTCACATGATATGTGATACGTCCAAAACGTATCTATAATTTCTGCTTGCTCCATGCCTCTTTTGTGCAATATTGCTATGATATTTATGCACTTCCATACACTTTTGATCATATTTGGACTAACCTATTAACTCAGTGCACCCCAGTGCCAGTTTCTGTTTTCTGCTGTTTTTGTATTTTAGGTTTTCCCATTACGTAAACTGCCAGAAAAATTCCGGGAAAAATATATAAAAAATCAGCGTTCCGGAAGCTTCCATGCGGCCAAAGTAGGGCCGGAGGGGGGCCACCAGGGCTCCAGGCGGCCAGAGGGCGCGCCCCCCCTCCTGGCCGCGCCGCCAGGGCGCCTGGGCCCCCCTGGCCTCCTCTGACGCCCCCCTTTGGCATATATTTACACCGCGTCCCGAAACCCTCGAGGACGGAACCCTTTTCCGCGATCTCATCTCTGTTCCGCCGCCGCCGCGCTTCCAAGATCGGGAGCACCAGGAGAACTCTTCCCGGCACCCTGCCGGAGGGGAGGATCACCACCGGGAGCTTCTCCACCATCATGGACGCCTCCCGGATGAGTTGTGAGTAGTCTCCCTTGGACCATGGGTCCATGACCAGTAGCTATGTGATGTTCTCCTCCCCTCTTTGTCCTTCACCGATTAGACCTCGTGAGCTGCCCTACATGATCGAGGCACATATGTAATCCTTATGCTGTTGCTATGATGAGTTTGCTGGGATCCGATGGATTATGAGATTATGTTCAGATTGTGTGTGAGTAATATATTTGATTCACCTCTTTTATATTTACGTTCTTGAGTAATTCTTGCATGTTCTCCGTTGCTGTTTATTGCTTTGGCCAAGTAGTAGGTAGTAACTCCAAGAGGGAACGTTATGCTTGATTGTGGGTTCATGCCCCTCGATGACTAGCTTGAGTGACAGAAACATGAGTCTAGGGGATGTGCTGTTGCCACAAGGGGGAAAACAACGGTGCTTGTACTCGCGGGTGCAAGGATTGTTTACTTTACGCAAAGTTCTTTTAATACAGTTGTTTGTTGCTTTGAGTTTACACTTTGGGTGGGACTCGCAACTTAATACCAGCGAGATGTTCTGGATAGATATCTCAAGGTGGATGATTAGTAGTAGATGCAGATGGATTTCGGTCTACTTGCCTTGGCGTACCGCCCATGCTTTTGAGCCTCTACCTTTCTTGTAGCATAGTTAGCATTGGTTTGCGCACATAATCCTGTCAATTGCCCAGCTGTAATTTGTTTACCTCGCTTAGCTGTTTTATCGTCTTTTGGGAGAGAGACATCACTAGTGAACATCATGGGACCACGGTCCATATTACCATCACTGATCACATCCGCTATTTATTTCCTGTTCTTCCTTACTAGTTGCAGTTATACCTATCACTATTATCTCTTGCATTTGATCCTTTGTAAACGACAAGGCCGGAGGGATTGACAACCTCTCTGTACTCATTGGGAGCAAAGTTATTTGTATCTGTGTGCAGGTCCTGTCGATCGCTAGTTGCGCCGCTAGCAGTTGACACCTTCTTGTTGACCCTCGGAGTCTCAGGGGAATTCGATCCTTGGTATCTTTGCCAAGGGAAAACTACCGCTACACTGCATCTCAAACCTTCCACTTGGGGTAACCAACGAGGGGCGAGAAGCCATCAAGCAAAGTTTTCTGGCGCCGTTGCCGGGGACTCCACTCTTCAAGATAGGGGAGTTGCATGCTATCTTTTACCTTTGCTTTTTAGTCTTGTTAGTTTACCTTTCAGTTTTTGCTTTAGTGTCTTTTATCAAAAATCACAAAAATAGTTATCTTGCTTGCTTGCTGCTATGGGTTCCACCGAGAACACCAAGTTGTGTGACTTCACTAGTCATAACAACGATGACTTTATTTGCACGCCTATTACTACACCTGCCACTTCAGCACCTTCTTATGAAATTAAACCTGCTTTACTGAACCTAGTTATGAAAGATCAATTCTCCGGTGCTGGAGATGATGCTTCTTTACACTTAAACAATTTTGTTGAACTCTGTGATATGCAAAAGTACCAAGAAATAGATGGTAATATTGTTAAGCTTAAGCTTTTTTCTTTCTCCTTGAGAGGAGGAGCTAAAATTTGGTTTCAATCTTTGCCTAGAAATAGCATAGATTCTTGGGACAAGTGCAAGGATGCTTTTATTGGAAAGTACTATCCACCTGCTAAAATTATCCAACTAAGGAGTAACATAATGAATTTCAAACAATTGGATAATGAACATGTTGCCCAAGCTTGGGAACGCATGAAATCTCTTGTCAAGAACTGCCCTACTCATGGTTTGACTACTTGGATGGTTATCCAAACTTTTTATGCAGGCTTGAACTTTACCTCGCGGAACTTGTTAGATTCGGCCGCGGGAGGAACCTTTATGTCAACTACACTTGGTGCTGCCACGAAGCTTCTCGATGAGATGATGACCAATTATTCCCAATGGCACACCGAACGCGCTCCAACAGGTAGGAAGGTAAACTCCGTCGAGGAGATTTCCTCCCTAAATGAAAAAGTTGACTTGATCATGTCTCTACTTTCCAAGCAATCTTCTATTGATCCTCGTGATGTTCCTTTAAATTCTTTGATTGCTAAAGAACAAGTAGATGTGAACTTTATCTCTAGAAACAATTTCAATAACAATGCTTATAGGAGTAATTTTGGTAGCAATCCTAGACCGTTCCCCTCTAATTCCTATGGGAACAACAATGCTTATCCTAGCACCAAGAACTCCACTTCTGAACTAGAGATTATGCTTAAAGATTTCATCACTACCAAAAAGCCTTCAATAATAGTGTAGAAGAAAACTAGCCAAACTAGATGATCTCTCTTCGAAGGTAGACAATTTAGCCCATGAGGTAGAGTTGCTTAAAATTAGAACTTCCCCTCTTGAGGAGAGGAATACCACTCCTATGAATGCTATTCAAGTGCAAATTAATGAAAACATTAGGATGTTGGCTAAACTTAAAGAGAGATGGGCTAGAGAAAAGGAGGAAGAAGATAGAATTAAGAACCTTCCTACCCACCACACTGTTGCTACTATCCAAGTTGTTGAGGATATCCAAACTCTTAGCACCCAATGCACTCCTGGTCCCATTGGACCTATTAATGGTGATGCTATGACCATAGAAACTACCAAACAAGTGAGCCTAAAGGACACCACTACCACTTTACTTGATAGTAGTGACCTTGATTTTGATAATTGCACCCTTACCAAAGTTATTGATTTCCTTCACAAGATGTCTAGAGATCCCGGCACTAGCACACTTAATCTTGCCTTCACAGAGCATATCACTAATGCTCTCATCAAAGCTAGGGAGGAGAAACTTAGGGTAGAAGCCTCCATACCTAGGAAGCTAGAAGATGGTTGGGATCCTATGATTAAAATTAAGTTGAATAACTTCTCTTGCTATGCTTTATGTGATGTTGGAGCTAGTACCTCCGTTATGCCCAAAAGAATATATGATATGCTTAAATTGAAACCTTTTGATTCTTGTTTTTTTGGTGTTCGTCTTGTTGATTCTTCCATAAAAAAACCCTTGGGGAGGATCGACGATGTTCTTATCGTTGTCAATGACAATTATGTTCCCGTTGATTTTACTATTATGGATATTGAATGTGAACCTTCTTGTCCAATTATTTTGGGACGTCCTTTTCTTCGCACCGTTGGTGCCATCATTGGCATGAAAGAGGGGAATATAAGATTCCAATTTCCTCTCAAGAAAGGGATGGAACACTTCCCTAGAAAGAAGATTAAGTTACCTTTTGAGTCCGTTATACGGGCTAGCTATTCTTTTACTCTTGATAAGACTTGATCTCCTTGCATTATGCCTAGCTTAAAGGCATAAAAGAAAGCGCTTTTGGGAGGCAGCCCACAATGAATAAAATTTTATTTTTCTTTTGTTGTGTATTGATGTTGTTACTACAGTAGCATCATCATTGTATCTTTACTTTTCAGCTTTGTGCCAAGTGTAGCCTCTGATTGCAAGAAAGTTCAAAAGTTGTGACGTGCTGTCCAGGAAACAGATTCTGTCCTTGGACAGAAAAATTCGTATAAAATCACCAGATCATCTTTTTGGTCTGAATTTTTTCGACAGCGTACTCTATACAATTGCCTTTCGGGTGTCTGTTCTGAGTTTTTTGATTTGAGTTGCAGAAGTGCCCCGAAAAAATTATTTACTACCTGCTGGTCTGTTTTTCACAGATTCTGTCCTGTTTTGCCTTTCCTTCGTTTTGCAAACCTTGAACTTGCTTTTTCTTTGAAAAAACCTTTTGGCAGTCTTGAGAAACAGTAGACCTTCAAGAATATCCTTATTTCCAGCATGGAAAAATTATTTTATTAAGGGTACTAACCTCGCTAATCAGATTATGATGAGTTACGTATGAAGGGAGTTTTCAAGTGTGCGAGGGAAGATGATAAAAAGATTCAGGAGTGTCAAACGCTCAAGCTTGGGGATGCCCCCGTGCACCCCCAAGAAATATTCAAGAAGACTCAAGCGTCTAAGCTTGGGGATGCCCTCGTGCATCCCCTTCTCCATCAATAATTATCAGTTCGTCTTTCGTTCCACTATATTTTTATCACTTCATGTGTTATGTGCTATGCTTGGAGCGTCTTGCTTTTAGTTCCTTTTTAGTTTTCTTTAGCTTTGCTTGCTTTTCGTAACGAGTTGGAACTCAGCTTTCTTTGTGTGGGAGAGAAACACGCTCCACTTCAACCTGGAACACAACATAGAATTTTCATGTTTATCTTTGCTGTGTGTGTTCTTTGTCTTTCAATAGCTACTATCATGTTCAGCTCTTAGTTTTCATGCTTTACTTTTTGAAGAGCTTTTGTTTAGTTGTTCGCTGGAACTCTCTTTAGTTATCATGCTTATCTTGTTAAGAGAGTTGGCTTCTGTTGCACTGGTTGATATGTCTATGATAAAAATGCTATGTGCATAATGGTGCTTAGTAGTTCATGTTTTCTTATGGTTAGTCTCAAATAGCTGGGGGGTTCTTAATGTGTTATTGAAGTACCAACATGATTTGTTTGCCTATGATGTGGTATGGTTTAGTGGTATCTTCCTCCAAGAATTTATTTTGATTGACTTGGCATATGCTCACGCATATTTAAGACTGTAAAGAAAGTCTATCAAGCCTTGATGATCTTTAATTTCTGAGTAGCGATATAACTTCCATGCCCGATTCAATGTTGCTTTGTCGCTCTGCATGATTATGACCGTCATTGCTCTTTTAGTTGGTCGCTCCCAGTCTTTTGCTAACCTTCGCCTGTACTAAGCGGACTGACTGCTTGTGCATCCAAAATCCTTTAAACCAGTTATGCCATATGAGTCCACCATACCTTCCTATACATGGTATTTACCTGCCATTCCTAACGAAGACTTTCATGTACCATCTCGAAATTATTCAAAAAAAAGCATTTCTCTTTTGTGCCTCTGTTTTAGCTCATGAGGAAGTAGTAGTTAATTCATGATCTTTTTAAGTTGGACAAGCTTCACCCCGGGATTGCATGTCTAATGTGCAAACCCCTAATACGAGAAGGAACTGGCAAAGAGTGCGCCCGGCTCATTAAAAAAATATACAACAAACAAACCCTCCTTCACACTTTGTTCATGAGAAATCAGAAAACTTTGGCAGTGATAAACAAAGGAGATTAAGAGGATGTGATCGTCCTCGTGCGGGAGCCGTTCCTCGAAACTTGTCCATCTCGAGAAGTAATTGAGTTATCTACTAGCATTCGTTGACGAAATATGCATATTCTAAAAAATAATTACTACCTCTGTTTTTAAAAACCAAGAGCTCTGGTACATGTTTAGTTTTTGTTTCCGACCACGGGTTTTCAACCTTGCCATCAAAAGCCACGGTTCGAGAGTCTCCACCTTCTTTAAAGCACCAACTATTGAGAGCATGATTGTCATTCTGAGTGTAATGTGCATTGTCCCAAAGTACCATTGTCTTTTGCATGATTATGATATCGTTTATTCTGAAATCATTGTATCTAGTCGTCACTTAAACTTTGGAGGTGCCCCTGCATTTATGTTTTGCTTCACTAAAGGGGGCAAGCGAGGTACCACTTTGTCATATTTGCACACCATGCTCACTACAAATCTATTGAGTGTTTCAGTATCATATTGTAAAACTTTCAGTTCTTTGTGATATTCTCATGAGGCAACTTAACTACTACAGATTCATTGTCTCAGTAAGCATTTGTCATGTGACTGTGAAAAGTTCTTATATGGTTAATAGCATGTCACCACAGAAATTATGCTTGTTATCATTTACCTACTCGAGGACGAGCAGGAATTAAGCTTGGGGATGTTGATACGTCCAAAACGTATCTATAATTTCTGCTTGCTCCATGCCTCTTTTGTGTGATATTGCTATGATATTTATGCACTTCCATACACTTTTGATCATATTTGGACTAACCTATTAACTCAGTGCACCCCAGTGCCAGTTTCTGTTTTCTGCTGTTTCTGTATTTCAGGTTTTCCCATTACGTAAACTGCCAGAAAAATTCCGGGAAAAATATATAAAAAATCAGCGTTCCGGAAGCTTCCATGCGGCCAAAGTAGGGCCGGAGGGGGGCCACCAGGGCTCCAGGCGGCCAGAGGGCGCGCCCCCCCTCCTGGCCGCGCCGCCGGGGCGCCTGGGCCCCCCTGGCCTCCTCTGACGCCCCCCTTTGGCATATATTTACACCGCGTCCCGAAACCCTCGAGGACGGAACCCTTTTTCGCGATCTCATCTCTGTTCCGCCGCCGCCGCGCTTCCAAGATCGGGAGCACCAGGAGAACTCTTCCCGGCACCCTGCCGGAGGGGAGGATCACCACCGGGAGCTTCTCCACCATCATGGACGCCTCCCGGATGAGTTGTGAGTAGTCTCCCTTGGACCATGGGTCCATGACCAGTAGCTATGTGATGTTCTCCTCCCCTCTTTGTCCTTCACCGATTAGACCTCGTGAGCTGCCCTACATGATCGAGGCACATATGTAATCCTTATGCTGTTGCTATGATGAGTTTGCTGGGATCCGATGGATTATGAGATTATGTTCAGATTGTGTGTGAGTAATATATTTGATTCACCTCTTTTATATTTATGTTCTTGAGTAATTCTTGCATGTTCTCCGTTGGTGTTTATTGCTTTGGCCAAGTAGTAGGTAGTAACTCCAAGAGGGAACGTTATGCTTGATTGTGGGTTCATGCCCCTCGATGACTAGCTTGAGTGACAGAAACATGATTCTAGGGGATGTGCTGTTGCCACAAGGGGGGAAACAACGGTGCTTGTACTCGCGGGTGCAAGGATTGTTTACTTTACGCAAAGTTCTTTTAATGCAGTTGTCTGTTGCTTTGAGTTTACACTTTGGGTGGGACTCGCAACTTAATACCAGCGAGATGTTCTGGATAGATATCTCAAGGTGGATGATTAGTAGTAGATGCAGATGGATTTCGGTCTACTTGCCTTGGCGTACCGCCCATGCTTTTGAGCCTCTACCTTTCTTGTAGCATAGTTAGCATTGGTTTGCGCACATAATCCTGTCAATTGCCCAGCTGTAATTTGTTTACCTCGCTTAGCTGTTTTATCGTCTTTTGGGAGAGAGACATCACTAGTGAACATCATGGGACCCCGGTCCATATTACCATCACTGATCACATCCGCTATTTATTTCCTGTTCTTCCTTACTAGTTGCAGTTATACCTATCACTATTATCTCTTGCGTTTGATCCTTTGTAAACGACAAGGCCGGAGGGATTGACAACCTCTCTGTACTCGTTGGGAGCAAAGTTATTTGTATCTGTGTGCAGGTCCTGTCGATCGCTAGTTGCGCCGCTAGCAGTTGACACCTTCTTGTTGACCCTCGGAGTCTCAGGGGAATTCGATCCTTGGTATCTTTGCCAAGGGAAAACTACCGCTACACTGCATCTCAAACCTTCCACTTGGGGTAACCAACGAGGGGCGAGAAGCCATCAATATGCCATTGCAAGCTTTGCCTAGGCCGATGTCTGTGCTTTCTCCGGGTTTGCTTATGAACTCCAACAACTTTGCTCCGAATGTATCTATTCGCATGGGTGATTACCGCTTTCTGGCTAATCCGATTATTCTCGGCAATTCCGACATTGATCTTATCCTCGGGATGGACTGGCTTTCTCAGCATGATGCTCACATTGATTGTGCAAATAAGGAAGTCAAGATTACTCATCCTAACGAAGACGTGATTATCTTCGCCTTTCGGGATATCACAATCAGGCTTTTCTCTCTCAATGACAAGGGCGAGATTAATGCCATCTCTCAAATTCCGGTGGTTAACGAATACGAAGATGTTTTTCCTGAAGAGCTTCCAGGCATGCCTCCACATCGTCAAGTTGAATTCGTCATTGAACTCGAGCCTGGTACTGAGCCAGCATGCCGGCGTCCGTACAAGCTCTCCCCAGAAGAGTTGAAGGAGTTGAAGAAATAGCTTGATGAACAAGAGCGTATGGGTCTGATCAGGCCTAGCACGTCTCCTTGGGGCTGTGGTGTCTTATTTGTCAAGAAGAAGGATGGCACGGAGCGCCTTTGCGTTGATTACCGGCCATTGAACAAGAAGACAATAAAGAACAAGTATCCGCTCCCCTACATCAATGAACTGTTCGAGCAGCTCAAAGGAGCTAAAGTGTTCTCAAAGCTCGATCTCCGAATGGGTTATCACCAAATTCGCATTCGTGAAGAAGATATCCACAAGACTGCCTTCAGAACGAGCTACGGCTCCTATGAGTATACAGTCATGTCCTTTGGCCTCGCTAATGCTCCACCTACCTTCTCGAGAATGATGCACTACATTTTCAACCACTACACCAACGAGTTTGTGCTTGTGTATCTGGATGACATCTTGGTATTCTCCAAGAATGAAGAGGATCACGAAAAGCACCTCCGTCTGGTTCTCGACAGACTTCGTGAACATAAGTTCTATGCCAAGTTCTCCAAGTGCGAATTCTGGCTCGATAAGGTCTTATATCTGGGCCATATCATCTCCGCTGACAGTATTGCTGTGAACCCCGAGAAAGTTGAAGCGATTGTCAACTGGGAACCTCCTCAGAACGTCAAGCAACTCCGAAGCTTTCTTGGACTTGCTAGCTATTGCAGAAGGTTCGTTGAGAACTTCTCCAAGATTGCCAAGCCTCTCTCCAACTTGCTGCAGAAGAATGTCAAGTAGAACTGGTCTCCGGATTGTGATGTGACATTCAAAACTCTCAAAGAAAAGCTCATCTCTGCTCCAGTTCTTACCCCTCCAGATGAGTCCAAGCCCTACGAAGTATTCTGTGATGCTTCTCTTCAAGGACTTGGTGGTGTGCTAATGCAGGACAAGAAGATTGTGGCATACACTTCTCGTCAATTGAAGCCAAGTGAGTAGAACTACCCCACACATGATCTTGAACTAGCAGCTGTGGTACGTGCTTTGATTACGTGGAGACACCTTCTGTTGGGCAGAAAAGTCGACATCTTCACCGATCACAAGAGCTTGAAGTACATCTTCACACAGCCGAACCTGAACCTCCGCCAGACTCGTTGGGTTGAAATGATCCAAGAGTATGATCCAAGCATCGAATACATACCTGGCAAGGCAAATGTCATTGTAGATTCTTTGAGCAGAAAGGCATATTGCAACAGTCTCCTTATCAAGCTGTTTCAGCCTGAGCTTTGTGAAGCTTTCAGGAAGCTCAACCTCCAAGTTGTGCCGCAAGGCTTTCTTGCAAATCTTCAAGTTGCTCCTACCTTGGAAGATCAGATTTGTGAGGCCCAACTCAATGATGCTATGGTGCAGAAAGTGAAACATGGTATTGCAAAGGGTACTCCCAAATACAAGTGATATCGCGTTGATGAGAGAGATACCTTATTCTTTGAGGACAGACTTGTGGTTCCCAAAGGTGATCTCAGGAAGCTCATAATGGACGAAGCACATGATTCCCTCCTTTCGATTCATCCTGGAAGTTCCAAGATGTACCAAGACCTCAAGCAATCTTACTGGTGGACTCGCATGAAAAGGGAGATTGCCCAATTCGTGAATGAATGTGATGTCTGCAGAAGAGTGAAGGCATAGCATCAACGTCTAGACGGTCTTCTCCAACCTCTTCCTATTCCCGAGTGGAAACTCGACCACATTGAAATGGATTTCGTCACTGGCTTTCCCAAGTCCAAGAAAGGGAATGATTCTATCTTTGTGGTGATTGACAAGCTTACCAAAGTCGCTCACTTCCTTCCTGTCAAAGAATCCATCAATGCAGCTCAACTGGCAGAGTTGTACACTTCCAGAATTGTGTCCTTACATGGCATTCCTCAAGTTATCTCCTCAGACCGTGGAAGTTTGTTCACTTCCAAGTTCTGGGACTCCTTTCAGTCTGCCATGGGCACTAAGATCCGTTTCAGCACTGCATTTCACCCTCAGACTAGTGGTCAAGTCGAAAGAGTGAATCAGATTCTAGAAGACATGCCCAGAGCCTGTGTCATATCTTTTGGCATGAAATGGGAAGATTGCCTTCCGTTTGCCAAGTTCTCTTACAACAACAGTTTCCAAGCAAGTGCCGGCAAAGCTCCGTTTGAAATCCTCTATGGCAGAAAGTGTCGTACCCCTCTGAACTGGTCCGAGACTGGTGAACGTCAACTTCTTGGCAATGACTTGATCTCAGAAGCCGAAGATATGTTCAAAGTCATACGTGAGAATCTCAAGGCCGCTCAGTCGCGTCAGAAGAGCTACTATGACGGCAAGCATCGTGATTTGGCCTTCAACATTGGGGATCATGTCTATCTCCGTGTTTCTCCTATGAAAGGCACCCAAAGATTCGGTATCAAAGGAAAGCTTGCTCCTAGATACGTGGGCCCTTTCAAGATCCTTGGCAAAAGAGGCGATCTAGCCTATCAACTTGAGCTCCCTTCCAACTTCGCCAATGTTCATGATGTGTTTCATGTGTCTCAACTCCGCAAATGCTTCAAGACACCTGAACGCACCATTCTGTTTGAGGAGATTGATCTTCAACAAGACTTGTCTTACCGAGAGCACCCCCTTGCTATTCTCGAAGAAACCGAGCGCAAGACCCGCAACAAGTCAATCAAGTTCTTGAAAGTCAAGTGGTCACACCATACCGACCGAGAAGCTACGTGGGAACGAGAAGATCACCTTCGTTCCAAGTACCCTTCCTTCTTCCAGTCCTAGATCTCGGGACGAGATCTTTTCGTAGTAGAGGAGAGTTTGTAATGCCTCGGATGTAATACTTTACCTTTTTGGCAATATATAACTTTGGCTTCATCAGTTCCATTCCGGGTTCTTCGTCTTTTCGGGTTTTTCGTCGTTTTGTAGTGTGCGTGTGTGCATTCATCCATGTCATGTTGTCATGTGCATTGCATTGCATTTGTGTTGTCGTTTGCATCCGGTCCCACTCGTTCCTTCCCGTTGTCCGTTTCGAGTTCCGACGCTCTCACACGTGCCCGTGGCTTCCCCGAGTCCTTCTTTTGTGTTTGGCCGTGTAACATTTCCGGTTTGGCGTGAGATTGTCGTGCGATGTTGTTTTGATACGCGTAACCCGCCTGTCAAGTTTTGTCGCGTTTGGAGTTCGTTTGATGCTCCAACAGTTATCCTCGTGGGCTAAAAGTACCTCCTCTTTGAGGCCCAAGACCCCCCTCCAACAGCCCACCAACCCAGCTCAAACCCTTCCCATCATCTAGGCCGTTCAATTGTGATCTCGTGGCCGAAAACCTCTCCTCATTTGGACTACCCTAGCTCCTTGTGCCTATATAAACGTCCACCCCCCTTCCAATTTTGCGTCCAAAACCCTAGTGCTTCCACCGCCGCCGCCCTGTGTTTCCACCGCCGTCGCGCTGTGCTTCCACCGCCGCCGCTCGGTGCTTCCACCGTCGCCTCTCCGTGCTTCCACCGCACCCGTGCTTCCACCGCGTGGGCCCGCGGGGCCTAGCGCCGGCCCGCCGCCGCCGCGTTCCGAGCCAGATCTCGCCCGCCACTGCGCCCCTCGTCTTCTTCTCCTCCGGCCGGATCCTCCCTCGCCGCGCCGCCGGATCCTCCCTCGCCGCCAGCCGCCACGAGCTCCGCCGCCGGAACTCCTTCCCCGCCGCCAGGTCGCCGCCGCCCCTCGCCGCCGGGCCTCAGGCCGCCCCGCCTGTAACGCCCGGGTAATCACGCTACAGTAATTCCCTGCTAATGATGCCACGTCATCGTGTTACTGTTGATAGCATCACGCTAATCGAAAACCCGTTCGAAATAAGAGCCCGAAAAATAAATAAACAAAATAAGTTTTCAAAATGGTAATTAAAAATGTTCGGGCGGTGCTAAATATTGTAAGATCAATTATGGACTAGTTATTACAATTTCTAAAATTGCCTAAGTATTTTAAATAAAGTAAAACAGAAAAGAAATAATTAAATAAAATAAAAGGAAAGGCAAACAACAAAAATAAAATAAAAGCTAAACTAACCTAACCTACTGGGCCTCGGCCCACTATCATCTAGCCTAGATATAACCCCACCCCTCGGTGGGATATTTCCCACCGACACCCCCCACCGAC
>LR738712.1:621030950-621063993 GCA_902687465.1 Secale cereale | reverse complement strand
CCCCCCCCCCCTGGCCGCCGGCCGCGCCCCTGGCCGTGCCGTGCCGGCGCTCGCCTGGGCGTAGCGCCCCTTGTGCGGGCGAACCCGCCCGTTAGCCCACGCCCGCTCCAGTGGCCCTTGTGCCACTGGAAGCTGGGCCCCACGCGCCCATGCCCACTAAGGCCTCTGTGCCTTTGACAAGTGGGCCCAGCACCAGAAACGTTTTAAAAAAAAGTTAAAAAAAAACAATAATAAAAATAATAATAATAATAAATATATTAATTAATTAATTAATTAACAAATTAATTAAGTTAATTAATCACCTTTAGATTAATCTAATCTTTAATTAACCTAATCTGTAATTAACTAAAACCTAATTAAATTAACTAAACTGTTAGTTAGTTTACTGCCTATGACACACGGGCCCCACTGGTCAGTTTGACCAGTCAACCATGATGACGTCAGCATGATGTCATGCTGATGTCATAAATCATTTTTCGAATTAATTTAATTAATATTAAATTCCAGAAATTAATAAAACCTTTAGAAAATCATATCTTTTAAACCGTAACTCGGATGAAAATAATTTATATATGAAAGTTGCTCAGAATTTCGAGACGCATCCGAATGCGCGGACCGTTCGTCCACCACACATCCCTAGCATACCGAACCCGCAACTTTCCCCCTCCGTTTCATCCGCCCGAAAACGCGAAACACCGGGAATACTTTCCCGGATGTTTCCCCCCTTCGTCAGTATCACCCGATACTGCGTTAGGGCACACTTAGCACCGTTACCTGTCATGTCATGCATCTGTTTGCATTATATTCACTGTTTCTTCCCCCTCTTCTCTCCGGTAGACTACGAGACCGACGCTGCTGCTGCCCCGATCGACTACGGTGTTGACGACCCCACTTTGGCTGCCGAGCTTCCAGGCAAGCCCCCCCTTTGATCACCAGATATCGCCTATTCTTCTCTCTACTGCTTGCATTAGAGTAGTGTAGCATGTTACTGCTTTCGATAATCCTATTCTGCTGCATAGCCTGTCATTGTTGCTACCACTGTTGATACTTTACCTGCAATCCTAAATGCTTAGTAGAGGATGCTAGTATTCCATCATTGACCCTACACCCTTGTCCGTCTGCCCTGCTATTCTATCGGGCCGTGATCACTTGGGGGTGATCACGGGTATATATTACATACACATATACATGATACTTGATGTGACTAAAGTCGGGTCGGCTCGTTGAGTACCCGCGGTTGATTCACGGATTGGGGGCTGAAAGGACATACTTTCCCGACGGCCCTCTGTGTGGATCTTTGTGGCGGAGCGACAGGGCAGGTTGAGACACCTAGGAGACAGGTGGCCTGGCCCTGGACGTTGTCCGCGGTTGTTTCACAATAACACGCTTAACGAGTTTGTATATTTGATCTGAGTCTGGCCATTTGGTCTATACGCACTAACCAGCTACGTGGGAATAGTTATGGGTACTCGACGTCGTGGTATCAGCCGAAGCCTTTTTTACGTCAGCGACTTAGCGGCGCGCGCCGGATTGGACTGGAAGCCTACTCTGGTATTAGGAGAGGCTAGGTCTGCTTACCGGCCGCCCTCGCAACGTGCAGGTGTGCATTGGGCGATGGGCCCAGACCCCTGTGTGCTTAGGACTTAGACCGACGTGCTGACCTCTCTGCTATGCTTAGGTAGGGCTGCGACGTGTTGATCTTCCGAGGCCGGGCATGACCCTGGAAAGTGTGTCCGGCCAAATGGGATCAAGCGTGCTGGGTTATGTGGTGCACCCCTGCAGGGAAGTTAATCTATTCGAATAGCTGTGTCCCTCGGTAAAAGGACGACCCGGAGTTGTATTCCGACCTCATGATAACTAGAACCGGACACTTGATAAAACACACCCAGATGAGTTCCAGATATAACTCGGTGGTTGCTCCCTCACAGGGTGATGTGCGGGAGAATCGCCGAGTAGGATTATGCTATTCGATGTTACTTGGTGAACTTACCATCTATTCTCTTCTACTGCTGCAAGATGGAGGCTGCCAGAAGCGTAGTCTTCGTTCGGATTAGCTATCCCCCTCTTATTCCCGCTTGCTGCAGTTCAGTCCACCGATATTACCCATATCATTGTTACTATTGCATATGTAGTATAGATCCTTGCTTGCGAGTACTTTGGATGAGTACTCACGGTTGCTTTGCTTCCCCTTTTCCCCCTTCTGTACCTTCTTCTCGGATGATGCAACCAGATGGTGGAGCCCAGGAGCCAGACGCCACCTACGACGACTCCTACGACACCGGAGGTGCCTACTACTACGTTCACTCTGCCGACGACGACCAGGAGTAGTTAGGAGGATCCCAGGCAGGAGGCCTGCTCCTCTTTCGATCTGTATCCCAGTTTGTGCTAGCCATCTTATGGCACCTTGTTTAACTTTATGTCTGTACTCAGATATTTGTTGCTTCCGCTGACTTGTCTATGATCGAGCACTTGTATTCGAGCCCTCGAGGCCCCTGGCTTGTAATATGAAGCTTGTATGACTTATTTTACTTTTAGAGTTGTGTTGTGATATCTACCAGTGAGTCCCTGATCTTGGCCGTACACATTTGCGTGCATGATTAGTGTACGGACAAATCGGGGGCGTCACACCGCCGCCTCACCGCCCCTCGACGCCGGCCCCTCACCGCCCCCTCATCGCGTCCCCGCCGGCCGGCCGGGCGCCGTCGCCGTCGAGCGAGCCAGCCGTCGCTGCTTCGAAGGAGCGCTCGAGGGAGCCTCCCGATTCAGATCGCCAGGCGCCAGGCACCCGAACCCTAACGGGCCGGCCGGTCCAGATCCGCCCGACCCGCGACCCGGACCCGTTAACCGATCCGGCGCCTGTTTGACCGCCCGCGACCCGATCCAGATCCGACCCGTTTGACCCGGAGGTTGACTTCGTTTTCTCTGCTAAGTCCTTAGATTTCAGTGTCTGATGCATTTTTGTGATGAGGATATCTTTTACTGTGCATGTCCATTTTGTGTGTATGATATGTCAAAATGATCGTGGTGACATGTACTATGTTTTGTTCCTTTGTGTCATGCATGTTTGAGGTCATCTAGATGTCTTAATCTTCATGGGAAGAGTGCTACTTGTTATAAACTGCTGCTATTAGTTGTTTTCATGCCATGTTTGATATGTGATAACTTGATGCATGTTTATCCAAATGAAGCAAATGATATGTCCACATGTTCATCATGAGATGCTCTACATGTTGGTTGCTTTAGCTTGCATGATAGAATTCATCTTGCCATGTTTATCTCCTTTGCAAAAGTGCTTGTGGCTGTTAGGTTGTTAAACTTGTTACGAGATGCCAAGTTGAGGAGCTCGTTGCTTTTGATGTGGTTGTCCCCATGATGCATGCTTATATGTTTTGGACTCCCCATCATGTGTACTTTGTTGTGGTGCAAACCACTTGCCATGTTATGCTTTGAGGTGACTTAAACTTGCTCACAAACATGCCATGATAATACTGCTGTTTAAACACTTAGTGAAATTTCACTAAGTCTGGAATCTGTAATATCCAGATGCTATGTTTGCTTGTTGTTCTAGGCAAATCCATGCTAGTTTTGGGGTGACTATTGATGTTTCCTTGTTGTATATGTTGTTGGCTATCCATTCATGCCCTCACATGACCTTTTGGGTGGCTGTAGCATATTTCATTCTTGCTCCCAAGTTGCTATAAAATACTGTTGTCAGGTTTTTGTTGTCATGTTCAAAATGTTGTAGCTTGTTGCTATTGATCCATGCCTCCTATGGAGATGCTCCAATGGAATTGTTTGTTGTAGGATATGTCTACTTTATGTACATGCTCCTTGTCATGATGTTTGAGTGCTGTAGAGTATATATTTCTTGCTCCGAAGTTGCTATGTGGCTGTTAATTTCAGCTTTGCAATGTTTCTTGTTTCGGGTGTATCTTTTAGCCCGTTGCTCCGTTTTGAGCAAGTCCTATATGAAACTTGTGTGATTTTGCATGTAGATTCATAATATCCT
Organism: Secale cereale; assembly: GCA_902687465.1. Lineage (NCBI taxonomy): Eukaryota > Viridiplantae > Streptophyta > Magnoliopsida > Poales > Poaceae > Secale > Secale cereale. The sequence continues at coordinate 621,059,984 of LR738712.1, read as the reverse complement.
CTGGTTAACATGTTTTGAAGTTTCTTGCTTGATGCATATTGTCATGTTCCTTGTGCTGTATCTCTGTGTTTCCTATGTTGTCTTTTTGTGCATCCTAAGTGCATCTGCAGTGCTTCCTTAGTGCATCAGCCATGCATCCTGTAGTTTTGCGCATTGCATCGTGTTTGATTTCATGCCTCGTGTGTTCTTGTGTTTGAGTAGAGCCGGAAGCCGAGTCCGAGTACGAGAACGAGGTTACTACCGAGGTTGAGAACGAGGAGCCCTCTTACAATCCCATCGACGACTCTACAGGCAAGATGACCTGACCCAGATAACATTACTATCTTTGCCTATTGCTAGAAGTCTCGCTCTATAGCTTTTGCCTCGATGCCCATGTTTTCCTGTCAGCCTCCTATTGTAACCATGAATCTATCTAACCACCCAACCTATGCAAACCTTTGATTGGCTAAGTAAGCTTCGCTCAGCCCCTCTTATAGCATTGCTAGTTGCAGGAGAAGATTTGAAGAATTCTTGCTTCATGTTGAAGCTTGTTGGGATATCACACTATATTAACTCTTAAATGAAATCATCTATATATTGGTAATGGGTGGAAGGCTAAGCCTTTTGCTTGGTGATTTGTTCCACTCATGCCGCCCTAGGAACCGTATAAATCGGTGTTATGTTCCTTGATTTTGCGTTCCTGACACGGTTGGGGTTATGGGACCCCCTCGATAAACCGCTTAGCGCTAAGTCTTTTCCAGCAAGTCCCAACATTGGTACTATTTGCCTAAACAACTAAAACTTGCCGAGGGAGTAATTAACCCAAGGATTAATTAATCAACCCCCCTGGGCCAGTGCTCGATTTGAGTGTTCGTCCAAACTAGAGTCGTGTGCGGTACCCCCCTTGGCAACTAGGGTTTTTGGTCACTGTACGTTGTGCTCATCCGGTTGTGGCCTGAGACTAGATACGCGCGGCTACTATCAGGGTGTCGGCACGCCGGGAGGATTTGCTGGATTAGCCTTACCTTAGTCGGAGTATCTTGAGCACGGGATTCCGAGGATACTCGGGCCTTCCCACACTGGAGTTGCGACTCCGCGGATCGTAGGCTTGTCATGGGCCAAGTTGGAACACCCCTGCAGGGCTATGAACTTTCGAAAGCCGTGCCCGCGGTTATGTGGCAGATGGGAATTTATTAATATCCGCTTGTAGAAAACTTGACACCATGTTCAGAACACACTACCAGTGTGAGTACCGTGACCGTCATTTTACGAAAGGGGTTCGGAAAGTGAACACGGTGGGGTTATGTTTGTCGTGTTTTAGTTAGGATCACTTCGTGATCACCCTTTTCGTCCGAGGCACTTCTCTTCTCGCTCTCTTTTACGTAAGTTAGTGCTAGTGCTGGTGCAACCTCTTATTCTTTCTTCAGCCTTGTTCCACACCCAAGGCTTGGATAGTCGTGTTACCCGGGAACGGGATTGCTGAGTCCTCTGTGGCTCACAGATTCTACACCACACCAGATGCAGGTACTCAGGTGTTCTACTCAGGAGACGGCACCGAGCTATACTGGGAGTACGACAAGGACCGTAGCCGTTATTATGTGCACTATCCCGACGATCAGTAGAGGTTTCTAGTAGGGGCGATTCAGACCTGTGGCTTTATGTTTGTTTGGTATCTTTCATTGGATCTTCACCCATAGACGGGTTGTGATGTTATTTGAATGATGTTTGTCTATGTAATGACTTGTGTGACGTGGCGAGTGTAAGCCAACTATCTTTTCCCTTTCATCCCTATTTTTACATGAGATGTGCAAAGATACCAAACTTGAGATCATTCCAGAATGGGCTTATACCTTTAAGTCGTGCCTCGACACGTCGGAGGTATAGTCCCATCCCGGGCATTACAAATAGGCCGCATTGTACTTCGGCTGCTAAGGCTGCAGTATCTTCCTCCGTACGGAGAGAGCGCTCCATATTTCCATTGACCGTGATAACGCCACGTGGTCCAGGCATCTTGAGCTTTAAATAGGCATAATGCGGGACTGCATTAAAGCGGGCGAAGGCCGTCCTTCCGAGTAGAGCATGATAGCCACTTCGGAATGGAGCTATGTCGAAGAGTAATTCTTCGCTTCGAAAGTTGTCGGGAGAACCAAATACAACCTCCAATGTTAAAGAGCATGTGCAGCGAGCTTCAACGCCCGGTATCACTCCTTTAAAGGTCATGCTTCTTGGATTGATTCTTGATGGGTCGATCCCCATTTTGCGGACTGTGTCCTGATATATCAAATTAAGACAACTACAGCCGTCCATAAGGACTCGGGTTAGATGGTACCCATCTATTATTGGGTCGAGCACTAAGGCAGCCGAACCCCCATGCCGAATCCTAGTCGGATGATCCCAGCGATCGAAAGTGATCGGACATGCTAACCATGGGTTGAATTTTGGGGTGACGGGCTCAATGGCATAGACGTCTCGGAGTGCGCGCTTGCGCTCCCTCTTTGGGATATGAGTGGCATATATCATGTTCACTGTTTTGACCTCCGGTGGAAATTTCTTCTGTCCCCCTATATTCGGCTAGCGAGGTTCATCCTCGTCTTCGCTCTAAGGCTCCTTCCCCTTGTGTTCGGTGTTTAGCTTGCCGGCCTGCTTAAAAACCCAACAGTTACCGTTGCTGTGATTGGCAGGTTTTTCTGGGGTGCCGTGGATTTGGCAGGGCCTGTCTAATATCATGTCGATACTTGATGGACCTTCTTTGTTGCCTTTAAATGGCTTCTTCCATTGACCGGGTCTAGAGCCGCTGAATCCGGCGTTTACCGTTGTATCATCTGGGCTTCTAGTATTGTTTCGACACTTATTTTTATTGCACCGTGGCTTTCCATTGCCGTCCCTGACTTCAGATGTTCCAGGGTCACTGGTGCTACTACGAGCTAACTAGCTATCCTCACCCGCGCAAAAGCGAGTCATGAGTGTAGTTAGGGCTGCCATTGTCCTCGGCCTTTCCTGTCCAAGGTGTGTGGCTAGCCATTCGTCCCGAATACTGTGTTTGAATGCCGCTAAGACTTCGGCGTCCGGACAGTCGACGTCTAGTTCTTCTTAGTGAGAAACAGGTTTCAAAGCTTGCGGGCTGACTCCCCGGGTTGTTGGATGATGTGACTTAAATCGCCAGTGTCCGGGTGCCGGACATAAATCCCTTGAAAATTGGCCCGAAAAGCGTCGTCAAGTTCTTCCCAACTCCCAATGGAGTTTTCTGGGATACTGTTTAGCCAGTGCCGAGCTGGTCCTTTTAGCTTGAGGGGTAAATATTTAATGGCGTGGAGATCATCTCCTCGATCCATGTCGATGTGAAGAATAAAATCTTCTATCCTGACGGTAGGATCATTCGTTCCATCGCATGCTTCGATGTTCATGGGTTTAAACCCTACTGGGAAATCATGACCCAACACCTCATCGGTAAAGCATAGAGGGTGTGAGGCTCCTCTGTATCTTGCTATATCGTGGCGTATGTCTGATGGTTGTGATGTTTGGTATTGACCCCGAACTGGTATGTCACCGGCGCGATTGGCTTGATAGCCGCCGTCCCGTGCGGGAGCTCGGTTTCTGGGTCCGAATATAGACTTGGTCTTGCTAGCTTTTTTGTTTAGGTCCTCACACAGATCATGCTTTCGGACTTGGGCTGCACCCTCCTTTCCTTTATGGGGTGGGGGCTTGTTTATGCCATTGCTAGTGACTCTATCCCGTCCGCGAGGTGGTCGGTCCGGCTTGTTGGCGGTGTTATTGTTCGGTGGGACGGGCGCAACGGCCTCGTCGTCGAATTCGGGCAGCAGCTTGCGCTTGGGATAGCCTTTGGTTTGGCCATTAAAGCCATGTTTCTGTTCGGCGTCTAGAACCTCATTCCATCTATCATTGAGCTTGTCTTGTGCAGCTCAAAGCTGTAATGCCCCAGATGTAACACTTTCCCAATATGGCAATATATAAACTTTGGCTTCATCAATTCCTTTCCGGGCTCTTCTTTCATTTCGGGTTCTTCGTTTTGTCGTGTGCGTGTGTGCATTTCATCCATGTCAAGTTGTCATGTGCATTGCATTGCATTGTGTTGTCACTTGCATCCGGTCCCACTCGTCTCTTCCCGTTGTCCGTTTCGAGATCCGACGCTCTCACACGTGCCCGTTGCATCCCCGAGTCCTTCTTTCGTGTGTGACCGCGTAACGTTTCCAGAATGACGTGAGACTTGTCGTGCGTTGTTGTTTTGGTACGTGTAGGCCGCCTGTCAAGTTTCGTCGTGTTTGGAGTTCGTTTGGTACTCCAATGGTTAACCTAGTGGGCTAAAAGAACCTCTTCTTTGAGGCCCAAGACCCCCTCCACAACAGCCCACTAACCTAGCACAACCCTCCCCATCATCTTGATCGTCGAATTGTGATCGCGTGGCCGAAAACCACTCCCCATTTGGAGTCTCCTAGCTCATTGTGCCTATAAAAATGTCCACACCCCCCATTTTCGCGTCCAAACCCTAGTCCCACCTCCTCCACCGCCGCCGGATACGTCCGGACAGACCGGACGCGTCCGCCCGCCGCCGCCCTTCCAACCGCAAGCTACCACCTGTCGCCTCCGTCCCGCGCCCGCCGCCGGCCCGCCGGGCCCAGACGGGGCCCGCCCGGCCCGCAAGCCGCTCCGCCGCCCCGCGCCTTCGTCCCTCCGCCCGCCGGCCTCACCGCCGCCCGGCGCCGCCGCGCGCCTCGCCGGAGGCCGAGATCCAGCCGCCGCCGATTCTTCTCCGCCGCCCGCCGCCGCCCTTCGGGCCTCGCCGTCCTCGGGAGCTCCGGCCGCCGCCCCGAGCCACGATCTCCGCCGCCTCTCCGATCCCTCGCCGCCGGGCTGCCCCTCGCCGGCCTCCTCCGGCGCCCTCGCCGGGCCTCCCGCGCGCCGATCCCGTCGAGCCGCCGCCGGCCAGATCGCGTCGGGCGCGTGCCCGATCCAGGCGCTGCAAACCCTAGCGGGTCCGGGTCCCGACCCACGCCCGATCCGCGCCCCGTTGACCCGATCCGCCCCGCCAACCCAATCCGCGAGGTTGCCCCCTATTTTATTCTCTAAGTCATTGGGTTTTCGCTTATTTTGTTGCATGTTCATGTAGCTGTATCTTTTTGTGTGCTTGTCCAAATTGAGCATATGATATGTCAAAATGATCGTGGTGATGTGTACTACGTTTTGTTCCATTGTGTCATGCTTGTTTGAGTCCATCTAGAGGTCCTAATCTCTGTTGCAAGAGTGCTACTTGTTATAAACTGTTGCTACTTGTTTTTTTCATGCCATGTTTGAGATGTGATAACTTGGTGCATGTTTATCCAAATGAAGCATATGATATGTCCAAATGTTCATAGTGAGATGCTCTATATGATGGTTGCTGTAGCATGCATGTTAGGGTTCATATTGCCATGTTAATCTCTGTTGCAAAAGTGCATCTGGCTGTTAAGTTTTGTAACATGTTATGAGATGCTGATTTGAAGAGCTCGTTGCTATTGATGTGTTTGTCCCCTTGTCACATGCCAATATGTTTTAGAATCTCCATCATGTGGTCTTTGATGTGGTGCAAACCATTTGCCATGTTATGCCTTGAGGTGACTTAAACATGCTTGCAAACATGCCATGCCAACTTAACTGTTTTAACACTTAGTGAAAATTTCTACTAAGTCTGGAATCTGTCATATCCTGATGCTATGTTTGCTTGATGCCCTAGGAAATCCATGTCAGTTTTGGGGTGGCCATTGATCATTCCTTGTTGTACATGTTGTTTTCTATCCATCAATGCCCTCACTTGCTCATATGGCTTGCTGTAGATTATTTATTTATTGCTCCCAAGTTGCTATAAAATATAACTGTCAGGTTTTTAACGTCATGATCAAAATGTTGTAGCTTGTTGCTATTGATCCATGCCTCCTATGGAGTTGCTCCAACGGAGTTGTTTACTGTAGGATATGTCTACTTCATGTCCATCCTTCTTGTCACCATGTTTGAGTGTTGTAGAGTATATATTTCTTGCTCCAAAGTTGCTATGTGGCTGTTTATTTGAGCTTTGCATTGTTTCTTGTTTCGAGTGTATGTGTTGAACCGTTGCTCCGTTTTGAGCGTGCCCTATATGAAACCTGTGTGTTTTTGCATGTAGAATCATAATATCATCTTGTTTACATGTTTGGAGTATGTTTGCTTGATGTTTGGGTGCATCTTGCACCGTTGCCATGTTTGTCTTGTTTTGCTCATATCTTCTAGACCGTAGCTCTGTTTTAAACAAAATTTATATGAAACTTGACTAGAATTTTGTGTAGATCATCATGGTGCATGTTAACTTGTTGTTTAACAACTTTAACTTAAGGTTTGTTCAGATCTGGACCAATTTCAATATATGCATATGAGGACTTACCGGATTCGCTATATGTGGATTCCGGCCTCATTTAAATTGTTGTCTTGTGTTGTTCTTGTGTGCTTCATCCCTTGGCATGTATTGCATCATACATGCATCATACATGCATCATGTTGATTGTGCATTACACCTTGTTTGATTTCGTGCCTCGTTGTGTTCTTGTGTTGAGTAGAGCCGGAAGCCGAGACCGAGAACGAGAACGAGGTTACTACCGAGGTTGAGTACGAGGAGCCGTCTTACGATCCCATCGACGACTCGACAGGCAAGATGACCTGACCCAGATATCATTACTATATTTGCATATTGCTAGAAGTCTCGCTCTTTAGCTTAATGCCTCGATGCCCATGTTTGTTTGTCAGCCTCCTATTGTAACCATGAATCTGTCTAACCACCCAACCTAGCAAACCTTTGTTTGGCTACATAAGCTTTGCTCAGCCCTTCTTATAGCATTGCTAGTTGCAGGAGAAGATTTGAAAATTCTTGCTTCATGTTGAAGTTTGTTGGGATATCACACTATATAAACTCTTAAACTAAATCATCTATATACTTGGCAATGGGTGGAAGGCTAAGCCTCTTGCTTGGTGATTTGTTCGACTCATGCCGCCCTAGGAACTGTATAAACCGGTGTTATGTTCCTTGATTTTGCGTTTCTCACACGGTTGGGGTTATGGGACCCCCTCGATAAACCGCTTAGCGCTAAGGCTTTTCCAGCAAGTCCCAACATTGGTACTACATTTGCCTAAATAACTAAAACTTGCATAGGGAGTTATAAACCCTCTTCTTAATCAACAACCCGGGCCAGTGCTCCACATGAGTGTTGGTCCAAACTCGGCAGCCTGCAGCGCCACCTTGGGGAAACCCGAGGGCTCGTAAAAACCCGTAGCTTGTCCCATCCGGTCGTGGCCTGAGATGAGATACGCGCGGCTACTATCAGGGTGTCGGCACGCCGGGAGGATTTGCTGGATTAGTTTTACCTTAGTCGGAGTATCTTGAGCACGGGATTCCGAGAATACTCGGGCCTTCCCACCTTGGAGTTGCGACTCCGCAGATCGTGAGCTTGTAATGGGCTAAGTTGGGACACCCCTGCAGGGTTTTGAACTTTCAAAAGTCGTGCCCGCGGTTATGTGGCAGATGGGAATTTGTTAATATCCGGTTGTAGAAAACTTGACACCATGTTCAGAACACACTACCAGCGTGAGTAGCCGTGACGGTCACTTTCCGAAAGGGGTTCGGGAAGTGAACACGGTGGGGTTATGATTGACGTGCTTAGATAGGATCACTTCGTGATCACGTTGACGCTCGTGGCACCTCTCTTCTCGCTCTAAACACGTAAGCTAGTGCTAGTGCAGCTACAACCTTTTATCTTTCTTCAGCCTTGTTCCTCACCCAAGGCTTAGATAGTTTTGCTACCCGGGAACGGGATTGCTGAGTCCTCCGTGGCTCGCAGATTCTACACCACACCAGATGCAGGTACTATGGTGAACTACTCAGGTGACGGCACGGAGTTGTACTAGGAGTTCGATGAAGAACATAGTCGATACTATGTGCACTATCCCGATGATCAATAGTGGTTTCTACTAGGGGCGATTCGGACCTGTGGCTTTATGTATTTGGTATCTTTTATTTGGATCTTCGCCCGTAGTCGGGTTGTGATGTTATTTGGATGATGATTTGCTTATGTAATGTATTGTGTGACGTGGCGAGTGTAAGCCAACTATCCTTTTGCAATTTCATCCCTATTTTTACATGAGTCATGCAAAGATACCAAACTTGAGATCATTCTAGAATGGGATTATACCTTTAAGTCATGCCTCGACACGTAGGAGGTATAATCCCATCCTGGGCATTACAGAAGCTGTCTCTGCTGCTTTTTTAAGCTCCGTGCGGTGGCTATAAGCCGCCGATCGAAGAGTTTTTGTTCCGAGGGCTCTTCTGGGACGGTATATTCATTGTCATCCAGGCTAACCTCTTCTTCGGAGATCGGTTCGTAGTCACCGTCTCTGGCATCGCTGTCATCGGACTGCGGCTTCGGACTCTGTTCGCCGTCCTCTCCCTCCTCCTGCTCTATCGCTCGATCTGCGGGGTCTTCGGCTTGTTCCGGAATATCACCGTCATTAGTCGCGGTGTTGATGTCCTTTCCTTTACGGGATTTTGCTCGGGGTTTCTGACGCCGACGCATGGGAGGTTCTTCGGCAGGTTTATCCTCTACGGAATTGTTTTCACTTTTGCCTTCCACCTCTTTGGGTGTATCCACCATATACACGTTGTATGAAGACGTAGCTTTCCACCGTCCTGTTATGGGTCGGCTTTGATATGTGTCTGCTTCGGCTTCGAGGTCCATCCCGTTGAAGTCTTCTGAAGCGTAGTCGAGTAGATCGGTCAGATCTTCAACCGTGGCTATCAAGTGGGTGGTGGGTGGGGAACAAAATTCTTCATCCCCCTGGGTATAGCGCGGATGTTCATCAGCCTCCAGTTCGAACCGGATATAATGCGGCAGTGTGCTCTCGTCCAAGGAGAGAGATCTCAACGACCTTAAGATGTCGCCAAGTGGTGAGTGCTGGAAAACATCCCCATCATAGAATTCGGTGAAAGGCGCCTGATTGGATTTGAGGGGCGCCGTCACGCGCAGTTTGGAATCAGAGACCGGAGCTAAGTCCGGGGTTCCGGTAACACAGACCCCATCAGTTGGGTCTGTGTGCGGCTCCATCGCCGTAGAGTCTGCGGCTCCCGTGGTGGGGTTGAGCTTCCCATCTTTTGGTGGCGCAATACGCTCTCGATCTAGGGCCAGAACTGTTGCAGGTGCTATTTCCTGATCCGATGACAGAGTTAAGCCATGATCATCGTGGTGGCAGAGAGGGGTTGCCGCTGGCTCGAATCCGGCGAAGATCAAGTCTCCATGGACATCAGCAACATAGTTCAGGCTACCGAATCTGACATGATGGCCAGGGGCATAGCTCTCGATTTGCTCGAGGTGGCCTTCAGTGTTGGCCCGAAACGCGAAGCCGCCGAACATGAGAGTTGGCCGGGGGGAATCCCCTCGATGTCGCCGTTGCAGTTGACGACGTGATCCATCAGTCCTTCCGTCGATGACATAGTGGAACTCTCAATGAAAGCACCAATATCGGTGTCAAAACCGGCGGACCTCGGGTAGGGGGTCCCGAATTATGCGTCTAAGGATTGATGTTAACAGGAGGCAGGGTACATGATGCTTACCCAGGTTCAGGCCCTCTCGATCGAGGTAAAACCCTACATCCTGCTATATTAGTATGGATGAATATGTGTACAAGAGTTGATCTACCTCGAGGTCGTAAAGGCTAAACCCTAAGTTTAGCCTATGAGGATTGTATGATTCTGATTCTAGCATCTACGGACTAAACCCTTCGGTTTATATACACACCGGAGGGGCCTAGGGTTTGTACATATCATCTTGTAGAGGAAGGAAAATCTATACTCGAGCCTAAAACTTGCCATTACAAGAATCCAGGAGTCCTATCCGGATACGAGAGATGATCTTCTAAAATAATCTTCATGGCCCACCAGTCCGGCCCACCAGGAGTTTATCTGGCCACCTGAGGACCCCCCCTATCCAGGACTCCCTCAGGTCTCCCGCGAGAAACTTCTCGGGGGTGAAGAGTCCGGCGGGGTTTAGCCTCCCGTGTTCGGATGAGGTGACCTGCTCCGGATCTAAGGCCGGAGAAAACATGAGTGTCGACCCCTGGACGTGATCTGATAGTTGATCTAAGGGGTCTTCTTTGTGCAGGAAAGGAGCGGCATCCGAGGCCACAAATCCCTGGAAGATCATATCTCCTCGGATATCAGCGACGTAATTCAGACTTCCAAACCTGATCTGATGACCAGGAGCGTAGCTGTCGACCTGCTCGAGGTGGCCATCCGAGTTGGTGCGTAGCACGAAGCCGCCAAACACAAAAAGATGGTCGGGGAGGAAGATCTCCCCAGAGACAGCGTAGTCGCCGACAACAAAGCGAGCCATCGATCCTTCCGTTGACAACACAGTAGAACTCTCAATGAAAGCACCAATGTCAACGTCAAAACTGGCGGATCTCGGGTAGGGGGTCCCGAGCTGTGTATCTGAGGATCAGTGGTAACAGGGGGAAACAAGGACGCGATGTTTACCCAGGTTCGGGCCCTCTTAATGGAGGTAATACCCTACTTCCTGCTTAATTGATCTTGATGAATATGGAGATTAAAAGAGTTGATCTACCTCGAGATCGTAATGGCTAAACCCTAGATGTCTGGCCTATGATTGTTGTGTTATCCTCTACGAACTAAACCCTCGAGTTTATATACACAACAGAGGGACCTAGGGTTGTACAGAATCATCTTGTAGAGGAAGAAAACATTACACCCGGACTTAAACTTGCCATTATGTGCACATAGGAGTCCTATCCGGACACGAGGGATAATATTCTGCTTTGATCTTCAGGGCCCACCAGTCCAGCCCATATCGAGTAATCTGGTCACCCGAGGACCCCCTAGTCTAGGACTCCCTCAGACATGGTATGCTCTCTCGAGCAGGCTTACCGTGTCACCGCAGCGGACAACTCTAATGGAGAGGGTCTCGGCAGGCCGTCCGAAGCCGCACCCGCGAAGAAGAAGCAGCTCCTCTCCGAGAGTCGTCCTGAGGCAGGCTACATGCCAGCTGGCGAGAAAGCCCAAGGCTCCGCCCCTGCCGCCGGGTCCCTCTTCCGTCCCGCATAGGAAGGCACGCCCGGCGCCTCCCTTGGAACATGCTCGGGGGATTCCGACTGGAAAGCATCTGACCTAGCCCACGCAACGAGGGAGGAGCTAGGGCACCACCTGGAGGTGTGCCTCTACGCGTGCCCCCACGAGCAAAGGTCACGGCGCGAGGTGCCAAGGGCACAAGAGTTAATCACCCAAGCAATCTGCGAGCTTCAGGAAGCGCGGGCCGCGCGCTGCAAGCATCGCCCCGCACACCCCACCACCTCAGCCGCCGCCCCAGACGCGGGTGGCGAGCTGCGCATCTACGTCAACATCCGAGGCCTCAACAGAGCCAGCTCTCAGGACCTCTTCTGGATGTCACGCGTCGGCCAGAGCAGGGGCTAGCTACCCCTACAACCACATGTGCATGCCTTTCGGCCTACAGAATGTGGGTACCACCTACTAGTGGTTCGCGTGCCTCGTGATGGCGTCTCACGAGGCCCGGCACATGGTGGTGGTGTCAGAAGAGGTCCCAGCTCCTCGTGAGCCCCCAGGGCCTCAGGAGTCGGCCGACCCTTGAGGGGCCAATCTCTGCAACGCGCTTTAGCAACTACCCCTGTAACTACCTTGACATTTTCGTAGAAGCATGATAGCTAGGTAACTTTTTGGTTTGTTCAATTGAGGGCACCCCGCGGGCTGCACTATCCTCAGACTGGTCAGGGCTCGCCCATGTAGCTGTGTCATTTTGGTCATGTACGGGACATGTTTATGATTACATGGAATTCCTTTTCTGGCTTGAGCTACATGTTCGGTGCATCGCCACCGTCTGACTCACCACACCCTCATGACCCTTGTTCCTGACCTCCCCATGACCGGGACCCAACACGGTGTCTGTGCTCGGGTCCGTCCATGCAACATCGATAAACCCAAGCGATCGAGCTCTGTCTCATGGGCCAGATCTTGTGCATGATACCTCTAGGGGTCCTTGGTGTTCGGTCTCCTCATGGGACCGTCAGGGGTAGGAAAAGGGAGGGTGCGGCTCGAGTCATGCAATTATGGTTTCAGTGTTTAGTCCTCGTAGGTGTCGCGCACCGCGACCCCGCACATGACCGCCTCATGAGCGGGGCTACAATTGGCACGACTCCTGTGCTCGGGTCCGTCGCTGCAGTGCTGAGAAACCCGAGCGATCGAGCTTTGGCTCGCGGGCCCGACCCACGCACGTCACCTCACGAGGTCCTTGGTGCCTTATTCCCTCGTGAAGCAGTCATGTGTGATTTCACGAGCGCTCGTCACCACGTGAACCCTATAACTTGTTAGAATGCAGCTTTAGACGTCAGATGCCCGGCACGTGATACGTCCAAAACGTATCTATAATTTCTGCTTGCTCCATGCCTCTTTTGGGTGATATTGCTATGATATTTATACACTTCCATACACTTTTGATCATATTTGGACTAACCTATTAACTCAGTGCACCCCAGTGCCAGTTTCTGTTTTCTGCTGTTTTTGTATTTCAGGTTTTCCCATCACGTAAACTGCCAGAAAAATCCCGGAAAAATTATATAAAAAATCAGCGTTCCGGAAGCTTCTACACGGTCGAAGTAGGGCCGGAGGGGGGCCACGAGGGCTCCAGGCGCCCTGGTGGCGCGGCCCCCCTCCTGGCCGCGCCGGGGGGGCGCCTGGGCCCCCCAGGCCTCCGCTGATGCCCCCTTTGGCATATATTTAACACGCGTCCCGAAACCCTCGAGGACGGAACCCTTTTTCGCGATCTCATCTCTGTTCCGCCGCCGCCGCGCTTCCAAGATCGGGAGCACCAGGAGAACTCTTCCCGGCACCCTGCCGGAGGGGAGGATCACCACCGGGAGCCTCTCCACCACCATGGACGCCTCCCGGATGAGTTGTGAGTAGTCTCCCTTGGACCATGGGTCCATGACCAGTAGCTATGTGATGTTCTCCTCCCCTTCTTGTGCTTCACTAATTAGACCTCGTGAGCTGCCCTACATGATCGAGGCACATATGTAATCCTTATGCTGTTGCTATGATGAGTTTGCTGGGATCCAATGGATTGTGAGATTATGTTCAGATTGTGTTTGAGTAATATATTTGATTTACCTCTTTTATATTTATGTTCGTAAGTAATTCTTGCATGTTCTCCGTTGCTATTTATTGCTTTGGCCAAGTAGTAGGTAGTGACTCCAAGAGGGAACGTTATGCTCGATTGTGGGTTCATGCCCCTCGATGACTAGCTTGAGTGACAGAAACATGAGTCTAGGGGATGTGCTGTTGCCACAAGGGGGAAACAACGGTGCTTGTGCCCGCGGGTGCAAGGATTGTTTACTTTACGCAAAGTTCTTTTAATGCAGTTGTCTGTTGCTTTGAGTTTACACTATGGGTGGGACTCGCAACTTAATACCAGCGAGATGTTCTGGATAGATATCTCAAGGTGGATGATTAGTAGTAGATGCAGATGGATTTCGGTCTACTTACCTCGGCGTACCGCCCATGCTTTGAACCTCTACCTTTCTTGCAACTTAGTCAGCATTGGTTTGCGCACATGGTCCTGTCAATTGCCCAGCTGTAATTCGTTTACCTCACATAGTTGTTTTATCGTCTTTTGGGAGAGAGACATCACTAGTGAACATCATGAGACTCCGGTCCATATTACCATCATTGATCACATCCGCTATTTACTTTCCGCTTTTTACTTACTATTGCAATTATACCTATCACTATTATCACTTGCGTTTGATCCTTTATAAACTACAAGGCCGGAGGGATTGACAACCTCTCTGTACTCGTTGGGAGCAAAGTTATTTGTATCTGTGTGCAGGTCCACGTTGATTGCTAATATCTGGCGCCGTTAGCAGTTGACACCTTCTTGTTGAAACTGGGAGTCTCAGGGAAATCGATCCTTGGTATCTTTGCCAAGGGAAAACTTCCGCTACACTGCATCTCAAACCTTCCACTTGGGGTAACCAACGAGGGGCGAGAAGCCATCAAGCAAAGTTTTCTGGCGCCGTTGCCGGGGACTCCACTCTTCAGGATAGGGGAGTTGCACGCTATCTTTTACCTTTGCTTTTTAGTCTTGTTAGTTTACCTTTCAGTTTTCTTTATGTCTTTTCACTAGTTTTGCTTAATGGAAAACAACAAAAATATGAGAGAGCTTTATAAGCTCTACCTTGCTTTGGGACATGATGTGTTTGAAGAGAAAGTTAAAAAACCTATGGAACTTTATTATTTGCATAACAATCATGATGGTGGTGATGTTATTAGTATGCTTTCTTTGAATATCAATATTGCTAATGACATGGAAAGCTCTAAGCTTGGGGATGACACGTTTGATGAACATGATATTTTTAGTCCCCCAACTTTTGAAGAGAAAATTTACTTTGATGATACTTTGCTTCCTACATATGATTACAATGATGAATATGATGTTTTCAGTCCACCTACTATTGAGGATAAAATTTATTATGATTATGATATGCCTCCTAAATACAATGATTACCATGATGGTTATGATTGCTTTACTCTCACTATTCCTAATAAGAAAGATTTTGCTTATATGAAGAGTAATGATACCTTTTTGCATGTGGATCATGGTAACAATGCCTTATGTGATAGTTATATTGTTGAGTTCATCCATGATGCCACTGAAATTTATAATGAGAGAGGGAGACTTGGTTCTAAATATTTTAATAATAAGAAGTTTCCTGTCTTTATGGTGAATATTTTGAAGTTATGCTTGTTTTGCCTTCCTATGCTAGTTGCTTTGTGCTTCAATGAATTATTCTATTGCAATATTCCTATGCATAGTAAGCATGTTAGGCTTAAATGTGTTTGGTTTTTCGCGATCTCATCTCTGTTCCGCCGCCGCCGCGCTTCCAAGATCGGGAGCACCAGGAGAACTCTTCCCGGCACCCTGCCGGAGGGGAGGATCACCACCGGGAGCCTCTCCACCACCATGGACGCCTCCCGAATGAGTTGTGAGTAGTCTCCCTTGGACCATGGGTCCATGACCAGTAGCTATGTGATGTTCTCCTCCCCTTCTTGTGCTTCACTAATTAGACCTCGTGAGCTGCCCTACATGATCGAGGCACATATGTAATCCTTATGCTGTTGCTATGTTGAGTTTGCTGGGATCCGATGGATTGTGAGATTATGTTCAGATTGTGTTTGAGTAATATATTTGATTTACCTCTTTTATATTTATGTTCGTAAGTAATTCTTGCATGTTCTCCATTGCTATTTATTGCTTTGGCCAAGTAGTAGGTAGTGACTCCAAGAGGGAACGTTATGCTTGATTGTGGGTTCATGCCCCTCGATGACTAGCTTGAGTGACAGAAACATGAGTCTAGGGGATGTGCTGTTGCCACAAGGGGGAAAACAACGGTGCTTGTGCCCGCGGGTGCAAGGATTGTTTACTTTACGCAAAGTTCTTTTAATGTAGTTGTCTATTGCTTTGAGTTTACACTATGGGTGGGACTCGCAACTTAATACCAGCGAGATGTTCTGGATAGATATCTCAAGGTGGATGATTAGTAGTAGATGCAGATGGATTTCGGTCTACTTACCTCGGCGTACCGCCCATGCTTTGAACCTCTACCTTTCTTGCAACATAGTTAGCATTGGTTTGCGCACATAATTCTGTCAATTGCCCAGCTGTAATTCGTTTACCTCACATAGTTGTTTTATCGTCTTTTGGGAGAGAGACATCACTAGTGAACATCATGGGACCCCGGTCCATATTACCATCACTGATCACATACGCTATTTACTTTCTGTTTTTACTTACTATTTGCAGCAATACCTATCACTATTATCACTTGCGTTTGATCCTTTGTAAACGACAAGGCCGGAGGGATTGACAACCTCTCTGTACTCGTTGGGAGCAAAGTTATTTGTATCTGTGTGCAGGTCCAAGTTGATTGCTAATATCTGGCGCCGTTAGCAGTTGACACCTTCTTGTTGAAACTAGGAGTCTCAGGGGGAATCGATCCTTGGTATCTTTGCCAAGGGAAAACTACCGCTACACTGCATCTCAAACCTTCCACTTGGGGTAACCAACGAGGGGCGAGAAGCCATCAGCACGCCAGGAGGCTGAGCCTCAGGCGGTACATTTTGGGCAAGCTCCCACGGGAGCTTAGTCAGCGCCACGTGCACAAAAATCTAAGTACCTCCGCTTCTTGAGATGTCGTGTTGTTCGAATTCCTTCCCCGCATGACCTTGGCGAGGCGCGCCACTTCTTTTTTCGCGCGAGTCTCTTGCATGTCGGAAGAGGGGCCCCGGAGCATCGTGCCTCACGGGCTCGTACTAGCCCTCGTGACCCTCACCCCCTGGCCTTGTTCCGGGCATCGCGACCCAGCATACCAGCGGCGGCTGCGGTCTGCGCGAGGGCTGGGCCCTGAAAACATAGAGCACTTCGGCAATCAAGAAAAAGAGGGACGAGCCCTGCGAGGAAAAGCGGAGAGGAGGTGTGCAACTAAGTTACAACGCGTCAGCGGAGACGCAGGGCATGTCGATCTTTTCATCTCTCCCCATGGGGGCTTGCATTTCATGTATCACAGATGGTGAGATGGCAAAGAACTATCTTCGGAGGAATGCGTTTCGACGCGCGCAAATGGTGGACGGCAACCGCCCCGCCTCAGCTTCAAGCTAAGTTAACTACCCCTTCCGACGTGATCAGGAGACTCTTTCGCAACACTCCCTCTCCTCGCGACCTCGTTAAGAGCGTGAACCTATCCTCTCGCGGGGGCTACTTGCGCATCAAGGGGGGCATCTTGATCATCGCGCCTCAGGAGCTCTTACCGGGCCCGGGCCCCTCACCTCATGGCCTTGTCCTAGGCATCGCGACCTGACATGCCAGCGACGACTGAGGCTTCCCGGGGGCTGTGTTCTAACGATGCAGAGCGCTACGACAATCTTGGAGGAAGGAGGTGAACTAGCAAGGGGTGTAGGAATTGAGCTCAGAACCTAATGGCGATAAGCTTTGAAAGAAAGGCGCAAGCGCTAGAGTTCTTACATGCCCTCACTGGGCCCATGTCATCTAAGTGCGGGAAAAGAAAAGCAAAAGAAACCTCCTCCAGGCATCGCCTAGTCGGAGTCCTCCTCCGTATTGACGTGGTGGTGCGGGGGCTCATCGGAATCGTCGTCACTCTTGCTCCCCCCGGGCGAAGCGTCGCCGTCGTCGTTGTTGTGATCACCGGAGGAGTAGCTGCTGCTGCTGCTATTGCTCTCCATGTAGCACTCCAGGCGACCACCTGCCTGCCCGAAGATCTTCACGAAGAGCGTCGCGGCCCCATCGAACTTTAAGTGAAGGGTGTGCCTCTCCTACAGGCCACGGGCGCGGACGAACGAACGACTTCCACCCCATCATCAGGTACATGTAGCCTGATGGGGTGAAATCAACAGCCACCCAGGAGGACTAGTTGCAGCAGCCATCCGCCTGCAGCCGCAACCCCATGGGTGCGTCAGCCGCCAGCTCCATCGCGAAGGAGTCCGAAAGATGGAGCTAGGTGTGTGGTTGATGATCGATCCACATGACAAACTCGCGGGCTGATTCACGGAGTAAGACCACACTCAGGGTGGCCGGGAAGCGGCTCCAGTTCTTCCTCCTAGGCCGCGTCCACCACGCCTTCTGTGGCCATGCCCGCGAGCAGGGTTCTTCCCACGCCTGCTGAAGCCGGGGCGCACCGCCAATGGAGGACGCCCACGTCCCCGGGGAGGCGCCCCGGGTGTGGTGGCGGACTTGCGAGGGCGGCCTCGCTCCCTCTTCGGTTGCGATGGTTTCGCCCCCTCCAGGATGGCCTTCTCTTTCTCGGCGGTGGTGAACCTCCTCACATGAGCCATGGCGATGGTTGCGGCAAGTGGGAGCGGAAGAGAATGATCGGAAGAAGTGAGCCGAGGGGTCCGCTCCTAGCCCCTTTTATAGCAGTCATGCGCGTTGTTCTGTGTCCCTCTGCCTTTGACGAATGCAAGACAAGGAAGAAGTGATGGCCCCGCGCAACGCCACCAGGCTTTGTGTCAGCTCGGGCAGTTGCCGAGGCATCGTGGGAAAGTGGGGGCCTTCATCGCCCCGTCGTGCGCCACGTGTCACGCCGGGACCACTGGCGGTTAGGTCTCGCGCCATTTGGCCCTCCAACCGGGGGATCGTGCACATCGCGGGCCCGGGGGCTACTGTCGTGGCTCTCGGACTGGGGGTACCCAGGCCCGTCTGCCTGCGACCCAAAGCGCAATGCACAACTAGGGCCTAGTACAACCTATCTTCAAGGCTTCTCCAACAAGACCCACGTGAGGGTCTCCCACCTCGTGAAGCATGCCGCCCCGAGGCCACCTCAGGAGACCCTCCTCGCGGGCGGATTCATCGATGTCGGCAGGCCAGCCTCGCGGTGCACGTGGGTGACGCGAGACACGACGAGCGTCGCCAGGACCGGCGGTAGCGGGCGGAGACAGTGAGGCTTTCCTCTTTGGTGCTAAAGGGACAAGGCCAGCAAGTGGGTTCCTGAGGCATCTCCAAATGTTTTGTAGGATCGAAAGTAGGTCTAGAGGGGGGGTGATTAGACTACTTGACAATATAAAAAATCTGCCTTTGGATCATGCAATGTTTTTGGCAGTTTCACAATTAAGATCAATTCAAGTATCACCCTACACATGCAATTCTAGAGTATAAGCAGCGGAAAGTAAATTGCACATGTAAAAGAGAGGTGGAGAAGATCAAACGCAGTTTGGTGACACGAAGAATTTTGTCGTGGTTCCGATAGGTGGTGCTATCGTACATCCACGTTGATGGAGACTTCAACCCACGGAGGGTAACGGCTGCGCGAGTCCACGGAGGGCTCCACCCACAAAGGGTCCACGAAGAAGCAACCTTGTCTATTCCATCATGGCCTACGCCCACGGAGGACTAGCCTTACTCGGGGTAGATCTTCACGAAGTAGGCGATCTCCTTGCCCTTACAAACTTCTTGGTTCAACTCCACATCTCAAAGACGGAGGCTCCCAAGCGACACCTAACCAATCTAGGAGGCACCACCCCCCAAAAGGTAATAGACGGTGTTGATGATGATGAACTCCTTGCTCTTGTGCTTCAGATGATAATCTCCCCAACACTCAACTCTCCTCACTGATATGGCTGTGGTGGAAGAAAGGTTTGAGTGGAAAGCAACTTGGGAAGGCTAGAAATCAAGTTTCATATGGTAGGAATGGAATGGCTTGATCTCAACACAAGGGTAGGTGGTTCACTTCTCAGAAAGTGTATGATAGAAGTGGTGGTACTTTCTGATGGCTCTCCTCACGAATGAAGAGGGGGTGGAGGGGTATATATAGCCTCCACACAAAATCCAACCGTTACACACACATTTGACCAATCTTGGTGAGACCGAAGTTAAAACTCGGTCAGACCGAAAGTTCAAATATAGTGAACGTTGGGATTTTCGGTGGGACCGAAAATACCATCTCGGTGTGTCCGAAGTGAGTCAAAGGTTGGAGCTTGCCATCTCGGTGTGACCGAAAGTAACAACTCGGATATTCCGAAATGATGTCAATTGGTTACAGAAGGTTGGCAGTCCATTTTCGGTGAGACCGAAACTCAGAATCGGATGGACCGAGAAATTAGGGTTTGGAGGAATAACTGAGGTGGTTCATCTCGGTGGGACTGAGTTTGCAGAATCGGTTTGTCCGAGATTACTTATGAGTGTGTTAAGTAGTGAAGAGTGCTGATAGTTGAGGGAGCTAGATCACCAAGCACTTGAGCAACTAGATCATTAACACAACCTCATCCCCTTTTAATAGTATTGGCTTTTCCTATGGACTCAATGTGATCTTTGATCACTAAACCAAAAATAGAGTCTTGAGCTTTTGCCAATGCTTGTCTTAGCATTTTGAGGGGTCCACTTCTTCAGACATTTCCATACCCATATCATCGAACTTTTCTGAAATGATTCTCAAGTAAATATTAGTTCAATGATATATATGTTGTTATTAATTACCAAAACCATCCGGGGATTAGTTGCACTTTCAATCTCCCCCTTTTTGGTAATTGATGACAACATATAGATCAAAGCTTCGACAAAAGATATAATCAATGAATGATATCGTCGCTTTGAGAAGTATGTGATAAACAAGAGCTCCCCCTAAATTTGTGCATTATTTAAAATTTGCGTTTGAATGCAAATGCACAATCGATTAGGATTATGGGTCACTCTTCCATGTCACATACATCTTGGTGGAGCGCACAAAATGATAAGAATGAGTAACATGCACTCAATCACCAAGACAAGAGTAAATAGCCATACAATAAGGAATAGCATATGATAAGCAATAAGCACACATTAAGGCATAGTATGACTAAGCACTCATTAAGATAGCATCAAACGTGGTAGCAAGCACACTTAAAGTTTCAGGAACCAAAAGAAATCACTGTATCTCAAAGAAAACCGGCAAAAGAACGAAAGACGAAAGAGCACTCTCTCTCTCGAAGCCCTATGATCTATAACAATTTCTCCCCCTTTGGCAACAAGTTACCAAAAAGTTCGAAAAGGTATAGAGCTAAACGTCACTGCGGGCTCTGCTGGCGGCTCCCGTCTGGGTAGATGTCGGTGTAGAGATAGCTGCATCGGCGAAGACTTCTGCTGATGTCTGCGGTGGAGGAGTGGATGCTGGAGCTGGAGCAACTGCTGGAGCTGTAACTGGTGCTGAAGTGGTAGCCCTGGAGTCTGTCACTGGGATAGCTGCAGATCTGGATCCTCTGGGAACCTGAGCAGTCTGGCGATGAGAGTCCTGGACTAGATCATCCTGCATAAGCTCTGCTCTCTCCTGCCTTGTCTCCTCCATGTCTGCCTCAAGCTTGTTGACAGACACCTGAATCTCAGTCAGCTTCACGTCCAGAGCGTGGATCTTGTCCTCGACAATCCTCTCTAGGCTCTCCTGAGATTGCTCAATGCTGGCCAGGCGTTGTTCAATCCTCTGGGTAGCTTCAAGAATTTGTTCTCCAAAGCTCTTTGGCTTCGCTGCTGCTGCTGCTGCCTCTTTGTCAGCTTTAGCCTTCTTCGCAGCTTCGATTTTGGCCTGTCCTTCAACTGAGGTAGGATCCTCTTCATCCATCACAACTACGTTGTCCTCATGCTCTGGCTGCAGTGGCAAGTGCTTCCTATCCAACATGAATTTGCCCGTGCCAAACTTGGCGTTGATGAGCATCTGAATCTGCGGTGCAAACCCACACGACCTCTTCTGGTCAGCTGCAGTCCTCTTAATGGTCTCTACCATCAAGTCCATCACCTTAAAAGGTGCCTTCTCATCGAGAATGTGCAGCATGTTGATAGAATAGCCTCGAATCATCCGGTGGTCTCCAGACTTAGGCATCAATGTATGCCTCAGAATAGTGTTAGTGGTGGTCAGACCTGCCTGGAGATAGTACACTGAGCCAAGCTTCCATCCTTCCAAATTAGCAGCCGGGATCTCCTTGTACATGTTCTTCATGGAATCATGACTCTTCTTAGGAATCCCATAGACATCAATGTCGTCCTCTCTCTGCACTGGAGCGTTCAGAAGTTCTGCCCATTCTTCAACAGTCGAAGAAAACCTTTGACCTTCAGTCATCCAGGTGATCTTACCATCAGGATAGAAGTGGGTTGTGGCATAGAACTGCATGATCATCTCGTCATTCCAAGCTGTCAGCTCTTGACCCACAAAATCAGCAACTCCACATGCAGTAAAGCTCTCATGCACATGGGGAAAGAAGTCCCGATGCTCTTCACTGTCAATATACTTCCAGTCAACATACCTGGTGTCAGCAACAATGGGCTTCTTATCCATCAGCACGGTCTCATAGAAATCCTGCTGCTCTCTGGTGTGGAATCTGGGGTCCACAGCAGTCCTTCTCCTTACAGCATATGGATCAGACTGTCTCCATAGCCTGAGACCTTTGTCCTTCCTTGCCTTCATGTCCTCAGCTTGAGGATGAGCATCATTGTGGAGTGGCAACTTGGGACGGAGCTTAAGCAACACATGCTCTTCATCTGATTCAGACGGTGGCATCTCACCTTTGTTCTTCTCAGAAGCTGGAATGCTTCTGGTTGTTCTCTTGGGCTTGGCTGGAGCTGCCTTGGCTTGAGCAGGCTTCTTGGGCTTAGAGGAGGCTTGAGCCCGAATAGCATCTCCCATGAACTTAGCTTTCTGAGGAGGAGGCTGGGGTGCTTCTTCTTCTTCTTCTTCTGCAGCATCATCTTGAGGTTCAGCATATACTACCCTCTTCCTTTTGGAAGCCTTCTTCACCTTGCTTGGAGCAGGCTCTTCCAAGTTGAGCTTCTTTGCAACTGCTGACTGCTTCACTTTGCTTGTGCCTTTCCTTGACTGCTGCCCTTGGTGCTCTTTGGCAACCACATTCCTCTTTGGCTTGGAGGTAACTTCCTCAGCAACAAAGTCAGAGTCCTCATCATCAGAAGTTCTCTTCTTCCTGGTTCTGGTGGCTGCAGGAGGCAAACCACTAGGGGTGCTCCTCTCACCATCATCACTGGAGCTGCTAGCAGGACTTGTATCTGCCTCTGGAATTTCAGCAAACGGTGATTCAGACCTGTTCTGGCTGTCACTGACATCTGACATGGCTGAAAAACCTGTGAAAAGATAAGGTATAGGCAGAGTAGAAGAGTTATCACAACTGCAGAGGTTTTTAAAAAAAATGAGTTCAAAACTTAGTTTTGAGTTTTCACAGAATGTATTTCGGTCAAACCGATTTCATTCGGTGCAACCGAAGTGCTCAACAGAAACCTACACACCACTTTCGGTCAGACCGAAATGGGTTTCGGTCCTACCGAAAACTTAGGGTTTCACTGAAACTACGCTTCGGTCATTCCGATTGGCACAACTCGGTTAAACCGAATGATGCAGTGCAATGGCCAGAGGCCAAATCGGTCATTCCGAGTTTCAAAAATCGGCTTCACCGAGATGCATTCCGTGGAAACCTAAACCTAAGAATTTTCCTCGAAACTAGAAGATCTGAACTAATGTAAAGGGAATATCTCAAACGTGGATTGAATCATGGCAAGCCTATCGTGCAAGAATCGGAAGGGGGGCACGAAAAGGGATCGGGACACACCCTAACTTGGTGGTGTCCCTCTACAGCGGCAACGGTGGAGATGATTACCGTTGACGGCGGCGGAGACCTGCGGCGAGGGCGCACAGGCGACGACGGCGACGATCCGTAGACCAGGGCGACGGCAGCAGGGGTATTGGGGGCGAACGGTTTGAAGAATTGAATCGCGCGCAGCCCTCAGGTATATATAACCCCATGCTGTCGGTGGGACCGAGTTGAAAAACTCGGTGTCACCGAGATGTATAACTGCTGTGCAGTTACGCATATCGGTCAGACCGAGAGTTTGAACTCGGTTTCACCGAGATGAAACCTAGATCAGTCTAAGCGTTTCGGTTGGACCGAGATTGAGAAGCCGGTCAGACCGAAATGGACTTAGAAGGTTTTGGAAGTCAGCCTTAGACGAATCGGTGGTTCCGAGTGCTCCTCACTCGGACTGTCCGAAAAAGACTTGTTCAAAGTTGTGATATGAGCATGAATAGAATCTGAGACAAGAAAGCATAGATAGCTAGGGAAAGGTGCTTAGGCATTCTTGTCCATCCATTTGGCCAGAAAGAGAAGACAAAACAATCAAAACAACAAATGGATGTCCTTGAATGGATAAAATCATGCATTCAACATGCTCACACAATAAGATAGCAACTGAAATATGTGTCAAACATGCACAACCAATTACTCTAGCTACTAGCACACAATTTGTCGATGACTAGGTCATCTATATATGAGTATATTGACTTAGGAGCCAAATGAGAACATTTGATCATAGGTCATACTCATCGTTTAAGCACAAGTGGGGTTACCACTTTTACATAAAGCATCTATGTGTTCACATCATTTGGAGATGCTTTAGCTCAATTTTTAGAGCAAAGCTCCCCCTAGATGTGAGAACCCCTTTTAAAGGGTCAAACTAACCTTGGGTTGTCGTAGAAGACTTCATGTAGATGTTGAAGATGTGGATGCTCAATGTTGATGCAGATCATCAAAAGTTGGGAGCAATCCTTTGGATTAGGGCACTTTCAATACCTACATGGGTTAGTCCCACAAGGAACAAACAAGAATATCCATAGACATAGAGTGAAGTACACAAAAGATGATGTCCATGAAAGCAATGATTACCTTGTCCCTTGACTTACCAACAAGAGGGTTTGTGACTCCATGAACAAGTGCATGATGTGGAAGTTGATTGCACAAGTTCTTGCCAAAATGAATATGAGTGAAGTTTGTTGGCGGAGTCACCCTCGAGAACCTACTAGTTCTTCTTCTTTGAGATCCACATCATCTTGATGGGAATCCTTGGTGTTGTAGTTGAGCTTGACGAAGTAGAACTTGATGTGTCCTTGGGAACCCACTTGACCATGGCTTGAGGTGCTTCAATGAATGCATCAATCTCCTCTTGAAGCTTGTCCTTGGCCTTTAGCTTGTGGTCTTGTGGTGGAAGGTCATCTTGAGCTTGTTCCACATTGGAAGAAGTAGGATCATACTTCTCCTTTTGTGAAACAAACTGTGGAGTAGGGTATTGACCTTCTTCCCACTCAACACCTTCGGCGTTGAACTTTCGCTCAAAACCAATCCCTTGATTCTTCCGGTGTCTTCCTTGTTTGCGAACAATCTCCTCAAAGTTCTTGCTTCCGGCAAGACTCTTGTAGACACCTTTCTCTATGATTTCCTTCAATAAGCTATTTTCTTGCTCAAGTGTAACTTGGCTCGAAACATTGTTAGTGGAATCAAGAGAACTACTAGAAGTAACAACATTTGATTTAACATTGTCATTGTTACTACTAGAGGAAGAATTTTTCTTATGTTTGTCATGCTTAGTCTTAATAGGTGGCAAGAAATTAGACAGGAGAAGTCGTTTGGCAAGATATGAAGAACTCTTCTTTCGAAGATCGTCATTGATCGCTTTCAGAAACTCATGTTCTTGCTCTAGAGTGAGCTTCTCGAAGCGTAGCTTCTCATGAGATCTTAGGAGCTCTCTATGATCTTCTTGAGTTGTTTCATGAGCTAACTTAAGAGTGTTTAGTTCTTTAGTTAGACGCTCAATCTCCTTCATAGCATTGTCATTCGACTCTTCTCGACTATAAAGACTACTAGCATTTTCATCATTACTAAGCTCACTAGATTTATCATGCAAGAGCTCATCTTCACCAAGCAAGTCATCCTCATCACTATCAAAGTCAATGAATTCAGGGTGTGTTACCTTGGGGCCTTTAGCCATGAAGCATCTTCCAATTCCCTCATTTGGTGAATCAAATAAGTCGTAGGAGTTGGAGTTGGAGGATACTAGTGCAAGTCCGGCAACACCTTCATCTTGACTATAGTCGGAGTCCGAGTGATAGCTTCCATCGGATTGATTGTCAGAGTCGGAGCCGGAGACCCATTCACCAACATGAGCTTGATGTCTTCTTCTTGTGTAGCTCCTTGATGACTTGTCTTTCCTCTCCGAATCCTTGCTTCTCCGAGAGGGTCTTCGTTCATAACGATCATCTCTGCTCCTTCTCTCTCTCCGAGGTGACTCATCTCTTGATCTTCTTCTTGGAGATTCTTCTCTTCTCTTGTGGGGAGCCGTACACTCATTTGAGAAGTGTCCGGGTCTTCCACAATTGTAGCAGTTTCGATCACGACTAGAAGATCTCTTTTCATCATATGATCTAGACTTTGAGCTTCTTTCTTTGCCTCTATTCTTGTAGAACTTGTTGAAGTTCTTGACCATTAGGCTTATCTCTTCATTGGAAATTAGCTTGTCACTTGAGGTAGTAGGAGCATCACTTGTAGCTTTGTAAGCACCACTTGACTTGTTGTGAAGCTCTTCCTTATCCTTAAGTGTCATCTCATGAGCAACAATTCTTCCAATGACTTCAGTTGGCTTGAGAGTCTTGTAGTTTGGCATCATTTGGATCAAAGTGCACACGGTGTCATACTTTCCATCCAAAGCTCTGAGAATCTTCTTAATGATGAATCGGTCGGTCATTTCTCCGCTTCCTAAGCCAGCAATCTCATTTGTGATGAGAGCAAGCCTAGAGTACATTTCAGCGACTCCTTCACCATCCTTCATCTTGAACTTGTCAAGTTGACCTTGAAGAATATCTAGCTTTGATTCCTTCACAGATTCAGTACCTTCGTGCATTTCAACCAAAGTATCCCAAATCTCTTTAGCATTCTCAAGACGGCTGATTTTGTTGAACTCTTCGGGACACAAAGCATTGAAGAGAATGTCACAAGCTTGAGCATTGTTTTGCAACATCCGCAACTCTTCGGGTGTAGCTTCGCGATCCGGAACTTTTCCTTCTTCAAAGAAATCACCTTGCATGCCAACACAAATAATGCCCCATGCGGCTGGGTTATGACCAAGAATATGCATTTTCATTTTATGCTTCCAACTAGCAAAATTTGTACCATCAAAGTAAGGACCTCTACGATAATTACCCTCACTAGACGCCATACTCTCCTAGGTTGTGAAACCAAGCTTATGGAGTCCAATGCAATGGAAACCAAAAAAATGGAGACCAAAGCTCTGATACCATTTGTAGGATCGAAAGTAGGTCTAGAGGGGGGGTGATTAGACTACTTGACAATATAAAAAATCTGCCTTTGGATCATGCAATGTTTTTGGCAGTTTCACAATTAAGATCAATTCAAGTATCACCCTACACATGCAATTCTAGAGTATAAGCAGCGGAAAGTAAATTGCACATGTAAAAGAGAGGTGGAGAAGATCAAACGCAGTTTGGTGACACGAAGAATTTTGTCGTGGTTCCGATAGGTGGTGCTATCGTACATCCACGTTGATGGAGACTTCAACCCACGGAGGGTAACGGCTGCGCGAGTCCACGGAGGGCTCCACCCACGAAGGGTCCACGAAGAAGCAACCTTGTCTATTCCATCATGACCTACGCCCACGGAGGACTAGCCTTACTCGGGGTAGATCTTCACGAAGTAGGCGATCTCCTTGCCCTTACAAACTTCTTGGTTCAACTCCACATCTCAAAGACGGAGGCTCCCAAGCGACACCTAACCAATCTAGGAGGCACCACCCCCCAAAAGGTAATAGACGGTGTTGATGATGATGAACTCCTTGCTCTTGTGCTTCAGATGATAATCTCCCCAACACTCAACTCTCCTCACTGATATGGCTGTGGTGGAAGAAAGGTTTGAGTGGAAAGCAACTTGGGAAGGCTAGAAATCAAGTTTCATATGGTAGGAATGGAATGGCTTGATCTCAACACAAGGGTAGGTGGTTCACTTCTCAGAAAGTGTATGATAGAAGTGGTGGTACTTTCTGATGGCTCTCCTCACGAATGAAGAGGGGGTGGAGGGGTATATATAGCCTCCACACAAAATCCAACCGTTACACACACATTTGACCAATCTTGGTGAGACCGAAGTTAAAACTCGGTCAGACCGAAAGTTCAAATATAGTGAACGTTGGGATTTTCGGTGGGACCGAAAATACCATCTCGGTGTGTCCGAAGTGAGTCAAAGGTTGGAGCTTGCCATCTCGGTGTGACCGAAAGTAACAACTCGGATATTCCGAAATGATGTCAATTGGTTACAGAAGGTTGGCAGTCCATTTTCGGTGAGACCGAAACTCAGAATCGGATGGACCGAGAAATTAGGGTTTGGAGGAATAACTGAGGTGGTTCATCTCGGTGGGACTGAGTTTGCAGAATCGGTTTGTCCGAGATTACTTATGAGTGTGTTAAGTAGTGAAGAGTGCTGATAGTTGAGGGAGCTAGATCACCAAGCACTTGAGCAACTAGATCATTAACACAACCTCATCCCCTTTTAATAGTATTGGCTTTTCCTATGGACTCAATGTGATCTTTGATCACTAAACCAAAAATAGAGTCTTGAGCTTTTGCCAATGCTTGTCTTAGCATTTTGAGGGGTCCACTTCTTCAGACATTTCCATACCCATATCATCGAACTTTTCTGAAATGATTCTCAAGTAAATATTAGTTCAATGATATATATGTTGTTATTAATTACCAAAACCACCCGGGGATTAGTTGCACTTTCAGGTTTCTTCTTCGACGCAACAAGACCAGGACAGCGGGCTCGTCAAGACAGAGGTCATCGCCGAGCCCACCTACGTGTCATCAACAGAAGCTTTGCTGGCGAAGACCATCTTTCATCAGGATAAGATGTACTTCTTGTTCCCCTTCAAATTGGTTGTTGTGGCAACCCTTCCCGCCAGATATTTTCGAGGGAAGAGGACGAAGGCCAGTATAAATATAGCTAGGTCACCACCTTATAGAGGGATCAAGTTCATCCACCCCTTGAACCTCCCAAGGCACCTTGTACTCACTCATACTCACCCTCCCTCACGAGGCAATCTCACCACAAAGCACGAGTATGGTTTTACACCGCAAGGTGGCCCGAATCTGGGTAAACTGTCGTGTCTTGCGTCTTCTTCCTTCAACCGGATCACGTAGGAGCTTGGCCATGAGGTTGGTAGTAGCTGACGGGGCTAGGTGAGAGTCAAAGAGCACGCCCCAGTGTTTAAACCTTCCTTGGGTCCGCGGAGCCCCCATTCTGACAAAACGGATAGAAACTTCCCGAAGGTTCCCAAAACCAGGAAAAATAGAAGAGCTAAATGGGCTTGCCACGTTTAAGTTGCTCACCCCCCCCCCATCTCGACAATAGTTTGCCGCAATGCGTGGTAGGATTTGCCTTGATTTGTCTCTGGCAGAAAAGCCGGTTGACTCTCTATTTACCTTAAAAGAATGGAACAATCCATCTCCCATCAGTCATTTTATCTGCCTTCATCCGTCCCTCTCTTCCATTGGCTTTGTTTTCGTTCTTCCCATCACGATGTTGTTTTCCATTCGTCTCACAATGGTCTCTCTCTCTCCCTCTCTCTCAAATCTTGCCATGCACCTGAT
>LR738712.1:620917867-621030783 GCA_902687465.1 Secale cereale | reverse complement strand
CAAACAACCTTCTCCCTCTCTCTCCCCACTCGGCTTTGTTTCCATCTTCTCCCAAAACCCTGGACGTGACACCATCGACAAGGACAATGACCCATATCGCTCGATTATGCCACGACCAATGGTGGTTCCGCCTAGCCCGCACCCGCGGTTATTCTAGGTGTGATGGACAAGTGTCTCCGCAATTTCCATGGCCACTTGATCAACCTCCCCGTCTTCTTTGTCCATGTCGCACCTTTTGAAACTAATCTCCATGTTTTCCTCTTAAGCATTGAACGCGGGGTCAATAAAGATTTTTTCCTACTTGCCTTCATCCCGACCGGCCCAGGATGGTTGCCTCCTGATCATGTCCTTTTCATCTCACCGCATCACACCTGGACGTTACCCTGCCTCCCACACACACGAATCATAGGAGTGCCGAGGCTGACATTTTGTCCTTCATCACTATTGTAAGTTAGTTTTTATTGGTAAGTGTGGACTTTGAAAAATAAGCATGACATTGAATTGGTTTTCTTTAAATATTGATGTGTTACATTGAATTTGTGTTCTGTAAATTGTGATGATTTAGCTTGAGTACACTCAGTAATAATTTCATTTGGTTTTCCATTATTATTTGCAAAAAATATATGGTTCATGTTTATCATGCTTATTTCATACGAGAAGCCGTTATGGTGCCCGCTCGTCTGCTCCGGGAATTTTGTACATTTTTTTGTATTCACTCACATTTCTTTCAATTTTGTTAAAATGAAATAAGAGCTAAATACAAAAAGTAAACGAAAGCAAAATGAAAAAATAGGCACCCCGCTCCTCCACTGCGCAGACTTAGAGTGCATGATGGGTACTAGTCTCCCCTCACCCTATGTGGTGATGGGACCTCCTATGTATCGCTTATTACTAAGAATTGTTAGAGCTCTGCGTAGTGGAGTCGCCCACCTGGGCCGCCCACACGGTAGCAACCTCACACAAGTGGTGTAAAAATGCAAAAAAAAAGTGACGAATAGACAGAAATGAAACCCGTGACCCTCGACTTCTTGACACATGTAGCTAGCCAGTCGAGCTGGTGAGTGTTTCTCACTAATATGTACTCCCTCCGTAAACTAATATAAGAGTATTTAGATCACTACTTTAGTGATCTAAACGCTCTTATATTAGTTTACAGAGGGAGTACTAACTGTAGCAGCAGATCCTTTTTATATGTTTTTAATCTTTCGTGAAATAAGAATATTTTCAAATTCTGAACATTTTTGGACACAAACAACTTTTTTCCTGAACAATATGAACAAATTTCAAAAACTGGATAAATAAATCGAATTTTTGAAGATTTTTTTAAAATTGGAATAGTTTTAAACTTCCTGAACAAATTTATGAAAAAGGATTTTTTATTAAAAATGTGAATATTTTTATAAAACATGATTTACTTTTGAAAACACGATATTTTTCGTGATTTTGTGAACAAAAATTGAAAATCTGGACTTTTTTGTACTTCTAATTATTTTCGAAATTGCAAACATGTTTCAAATTCCACAAGGATTTTTGGAAAACACAAATATTTTTCGAATTCATGTACATACATTGTTTGAAGTTCTGAACGATTTAAGAAAAATGCAAATATTTTTTGAAAATAATTAGACCTAAAAAAGAGAGCAGAAAGAACCCAATGAATATTAGGCCAACACAGCTCCACGCACGAAGCCTTGGCTATGTGCGACAGTGAGCCGCACATAGCAATTTCCTGAGCTGACAAAAATGTGGGGGCTCGTATGCAGCGCTGCAGGCGCCAGCTCCTCTCGCTGGCGCTCACAGTCGCCTGCTCGTGCACCGGCCCATCTATTCTCTTTTTTTAAATTTCAGGGCCCTGGTCGCTCTCTCGAGATTTCTTTCACGTGTTGCTCAAAATAAAAAGAGCATTGTTTCACCACCGTTGAATTTGAAAAAACGAAATAAAATAAAATACAAAAAATTAGTAAAAATGAGAAATACCAGACATCCAAAAATAAAAAATATGAAATATTACAAAGTTCACGAAAGTGAAAAGGATTCATAAATTTGGATAAAAGTTGACGATGATCTGAAAAAAAAGGTTCACATATTTCTAAAAAGTTCAGAGCTTTTTTAAAATAGTTGACAAACTTGAAAAAAGTTCACAAATTTCAAAACTGTTCATCGAGTTAAAAAAAATCGTTGCTTGAAAAAAAGTTCAACAAACCTAAAAACAGTTCATCGAATTTGAAAAAATATTTCATCGATTTGAAAAAGGTCATTGAATTCTAAAAAGTTCAGAAATTCGAAAATAGTTCACCGATTTTTCAAAAAAAACAAATTGAATAAATTTCACGCATTTATCATGTATCAAAAGTGTAAGAAAAAAAATAAGAAAATGTAAAAAGAAAAACTGAACAAATCCATTCAAAGAAACAATAAGTAAATCAACTCAAATGAAGGTATCAGTCACGTCTGAAACCAGCAGGTTGCTGGTTCGGTTCCCATCTGGTGGTCTGCGCTGCAGGCGCTGTTAGCGAAATGCATGTTAACTGCCGCCTGCAGCGTCAAATAGGATTCGGCCGAAAAGGACCCAAGAAACTTTCTAAGGCGCTCGCTCACTGGTCGTTTTTTTCTTTGTTTTTTTCTGATTTCCTTTGTTTTGTTATGAGTTTTCATAGGGTGTTTTTCTTTCTTTTTTCTATGTTTTCTTTTGGTTTCTCTGTTTCATTTTTGGGCTTTCATTTGTTTTTTTTCTTTCTCATTTTTATTTCAGATTTCTTTATTTATTTCTTGGTTTATTTAGTTTTTTTGGTTTACCCTCTTACTCTGTTTTGCAATGGTTTTCTTTGTTTTTTTCTTTTTCGTTATCCTTTGGTTTCCTTTCTTTCTTTTTTGTTATCCTCTGCTTTTCTTCGTTGTTTCCTTTTATTCGTTTTCTATGCTATATACGATTTGATCAATTTCTTTGCTTTTTTCCCCTGGTTTTAACTGGTGCTTTATTTTAACATCTTTGTGTTTTTATTTTTATTTTATTTTCTTCATTTTCCTGTTCTTCGTTTTTCGGCTTTCACTATTTCCCTTCATTTGAATTTGTTCTCACCAGTTTCCTTTGTTTTCTCTTTTCACTTTATTTGTTTTCTTGTTCAACTTTGTTTTTTACAGGTTTTTATTGGTTACTTTTCTCTACAAAACATGTCAATATGTTATAGTACACAATGCACATTTTTAGTGTGCACATGAAACATTTTTGTTGACATTGAACATTTTCAAACAGATGGTGTATACTTTTTTCAAAAACAACTTTTTGAAAACTTGTAATTTAATACATGGTCTACATTTGTTAATACACAGTGGAATGTTTTCTTAATTGCAATAACATTTTTTTTCAAACAAAATGTATATTGTTAAATACATGTTTTATATTTTTCAGAATTTAATTTTCTAAAAATATATATTTTTGTGATGTCTATTATTACTCAATATGTGTTGTAAAATTTTCCTACACACCAGAAACATATTTAATACACATTTTTTAATACATGATCAATATTTTTCATGCACATTGTATATTTTTTGTATACATGAAAAAAAATCAGACCCTACATTTTTTAAACACTTGATCAACATTTTTTAAATACTTGATTACAATAAATCAAATACATCATCAACTTTTGAATTTCTAAAACAATCAGGAGTTTTCAAAAAATGTCCGTGTTTCAAATTTAGTTAAGATTTTTTTAAAATATTCCTTATTTGAACAAAATATTTGCTTTTGCAAAAATTATTTAGAATTTCAATAAATTTATCATTTTAAAAATTATTTCTTGAATTCAAGAAATGTTAAGCATTTTAGGATAAACCTACTCTACTTCATATATGTTCATTATTTTGAAAAGTGTTTATGTATTTAAAAAAGGAGTGGTGTTTTTTCAGAAAAAATGTTCGTATTTCCAAAAAAAAAATTTAAAACATACAAAATATAAAAAGGTTCGTGTTTACATGAAACCTTCACTTTTTACAAAGGATGGGAGGCGGACTATTCGCCCACGAATCCAAGGACAGACTAGGTTTAGCAAATTTAAGCGCTACAGCATGAGAGAATCTAAACACAATTAAGGCCCGGTAGATCTTCGATCAGACGAACCCAACCCAGCTCATCATATCCTATACCTATATAGTTGAGCCCTTCCTATCCTCGCTCATACAATATGCCACTGTAACATTTTTTCCCAACTATATAATAATGAAATATATGAAATTATGTGTGCTCGAGTGTCAATTCTCATTATGCTAATTAGAACTGAAATTTCATATCGTTAAATATCATAGAATTATAGCATCCAATTTCGGCTGCAAACACATGGGTATCATCTCTTAAAAAAATTAAAGACAACCAAGTGAGCCAGCATATGACCATAGTGGCCATTCCAACTCCCGACCCCCGCGCCGCCCTCCCTGACGACTCGATAGGCCTAGGTTTTCCCCACCGCCAGCCCCTTTCGGCAGCGCCCTTCTCTTTGCCGCCATCGTCGGAGGCCGCTAACCTTCCCACAGCGGTGGCGGGTCTTCCTGAGCCCCTTCTCCCCTCCTCGTGGTGTCTCCCTCGCGCTCTCCTCATCCCTCTCATGGGGTTCACCCTGTACTCATATCGGATCGTGGTCGGGATTGGGTCGGCTTGACTGGCCATGCAGGCACAACTCCTAGGGGTGGTAGTAACACTAGGGGGCGCAACGTCTACGGGATCCCCTTTGAGGCGACGCTGGTGCCAAGGGTGGGCATGGCCTGCCCAGGCATGAGCTCATTGTCGTTCTACTTGACTGTCCAGGAGAGTTGGGCAAGGGACATGGCTGGCGACCATTGTATCCCCCCCCCATCTAGTCCAGATTTGTGCTCACTGGACTCCTCATCGGTCGGGCAGGGTGCTGCAGGATTCTGGGGCCTGGATGGCCGTGGGGCATTGGTGCGACAGCGGGGGTGGCATGTTGCGCATTTGCGGCATGTTTTCGGACAGGTTTGGTGGCTTCTTCGGGGTCGGGGCGGCGACCCTGGGTGGTGCGCTTGGCGGCTATCTTGCGGTAAAGGTCGTCTTGCTGGTGCGGGTGTGCCGTCTTGGACGTGTGGACGGCGAGATTGTTCGCCGGGGGGGAGGGGGCGTCCTTGGCTTGTATCTGGCGCCAAGGTCACATCTTTCCTTGACTGGGGCATTGTCTTCACCGCTTTCGGTGTTCCTCACCTCGTCGTCGGTTCCTTTTGGTATGATGGAGGTGTGGCTAATGGACGATGGGTGGTAGATGGTCGGATCCCCGGCAAAAGCTTTGTTCGACGATGTCAGTGTCAGTGGTAGCGACGCTCTCGAGCACTGTATCCCTTCTTGGAGGCGTCACTGTGGTGGCCTCTTCCTCCTTGCTCTGGGCGAAAACCCTTGGTCCTTTATCAGATCGGCGGTGGCAGCGAGATGACGATGTTTCCTTCATGAAGGATTCTCCTTAGAGCAAAGTCCCTATCCATTGGTGGTTGGAGTGTGCTGCTAGAATAGAACCTCTTCTCTCCGTACGGTGGGCTTCGACAATGGTGCGGCGAGTTGGATCTGCTCTCGTTGCCTGATTGCGGACGAGAACTCAGATGACCCAATACGGTGCCGCATCTGTTAGTCTTGCTACTCCTCAGTGTCATTTTGTGTGTTGTCATCGTTGTAATTTGTAAAGGCTTCGCGCTGGTGTATCGGACCATTTTGTGTGTTGTTGAAATTTCTAAGGGCTTTATTATCTTAATTTATTTAAAGCCTGGTGGTTGCATAGGACACGTTTGGTTGCCTGCATTAGGCCCAACCAGGCCCGCGCGGGATAAAAATGGGTTGTTTGGTAGCATGCATTCACTGTTTGGCCCGCATAGCACGAACCTCAAAGCACCTCTCAGCCAGGCCCACTGGGAACGGCCGAATCGGCCATTTTTTCGAGCTAGGCTGAGACGAGCCAGATCGAGCGCAAGGAGTGGGCCCTGTTGCATGAGAGGATACATGAGGGATGCGAGCTACTATAAGCATGTATGTGATATCTTCTCCTACCTCCAGTAACCTCCTCCCTAATCCCTTTCTTCATCCTCCCTTCAGATCTACACAACGAAGCTTTGATTGGGATAAGATCTACACAAAAAAGCGGCACATCGATCTTATGGTTCCATTCAGACGATCGGTTTGTAGTTTCATCGACCGTAGATGATTAATTTGGTGTTCATGTTTGTACCTATTTTAGGCACTCGGAAGAGCTCCACGTCGTTGAGGAACGTGAGGGAGCCCAGGCGCGGCTAAATGCGGAGGCGCAATAGGCCGCCGCCGAGGTGCGGCAGCAGGTACTTGGTCGGGGGGCGCGGAGAGACGCGGATGCACAACATGCCGGCATACGGGAGTAGATCAAGCTTGCTGAGGAGTGCTCGTTGCCGATCCGTCTCCTGCACACGCAAGGCGGCACGTACTCGCGATGGGTGCTCGCCAAGCAGCCGAAAGCGACGGTCCGAGTGGCGTGCATCGAGTTGACCCAAGCGAGCTCACCGACGACCGCAGCGACCTCGAAGTGACCGTGAAGAAGCCGACTCGGTCGGAGGCCGACAACGATGTGTTCCTGGCGGTATGGAGGGTCACGGAAGGCCAGCGGATCGACACGATGCCGAGATGGTCGCTGGATGGGGAGCTGGCCACGCTCTCCTCCAACTGGCACGAAGCGGACAACACCGCCGTGTTCAACATCTACTTGGTGCGGCCGTACGGGTGATGGCTGCGACGAGTGCACATGGTCAGGCCGCCGAGGAGCACGGAGGCGGACAAGGAGCGGATCAACCACATGTGCTTCAGTCCGGACGGCGAGTAGCTGCTCTTAACAGTCAACCTCGTGGCGGCGTTGCCGAGCCTATCTCGGGGCCGACGGGGAGGGCCTTGAGCTTCTTGACGTCCCATTAGTCGAGCAACGAGTGAAGGCGGAGCGCATCCGACGGTGACCGCGGTGAACTAGTCGGACGCGAGCATGCCGAACTAGACCGAGTAACTATGTGTTGTGTGTAGATGTTAGCTCTTAATCATATCCTACGTATACAACCAAACACCGTGTAGTTGCATGTGCCCAGCCAATACAGGACATGAAACACCGTGCGAAAACCGGTCCATGATGCAGGCAGTCTCGATGCACGCAATCAAACTAAGGGCGTGTTTGGTTGCCGTGTGCTATAGTACCTGCATTGCATACCCTTCTCCACTCAGCCTGACTCTGGAAAAACAGCCTCATATGCGACATCTACGAGTTGTTTGGTTGCCTCCATATGGACTTCCTTCATTAGGGGATCAACTTCGGCATGTTGTTTGATTGCCTGCATTGTCTCAGCGCATACAACTACACGCTATTTGGTTGCCCGTATGGGGTATGATTAAGAGCTAGCACTTGCACTTAGCACACTGAGTTAAGAGCTAGCAGAGAAAGGGGGAGAAGAAATAAAGTGTGCGACGGACCATGACGACTGCGGTGGACAGTGGCCGTGGCGCCGTGTCCGACATGATGAACATGGAGTCATGGGCGAGCGATCCCGTCGGTAAACTAGTTGCGGTGCTCGTGCAAAGACAGTGGACAGGGGAGGAGAATGCAGTGCTCGCGCCATTGTATCATCCGTGCGGTAGGACGAGAGAGGAGGCCGAGATGATCGACGCCGGAAACGACTCCAGTATAGTGGGCCGAGATAGAGGAGGCCGAGAGAAGGCCAAGATGATCGACCCCGTCAGCGGCGCGGTGAACTGCAGTGTGCGCGCCACTGCAGCGTCAGTGCAGTAGGAGGACGACAGAGAGTAGGCTGAGATGAGCGACACCGGAAACGACTCTAGTGTAGTAGGACGCGGGCAAGGAGATCAAGGGGAAGGGCGTCGGCGTCGAGAGAGACGAATATGAGGGCTTTGAGCAGAGGACACAGGAGCTCGACATGGCGACGTCAGTGCAGTAGACTGCTGTTCAAAGAGAGATGAAGCTATGATCGCCGAAACCAAAAACTTACAACACGAATGTTGTGAGGAACTGTGAGATTAGGCTGTTGGTCAAAGGAAAATTCAAATGATCGATCGTGCGCGACGAATCTGACAAAATTCGTCCAGAATATCTCCAAACGGGAACACGAGATTAAGAACTTACGGCCGACGAAACTACGAACCGATCGCTTGAATGGAACCGTAGCATCGAGGTGCATCTTTTTCCTGTAGAGCTTACCTCGAACCGATGCACCGTTGTGTAGATCAGAGGGATAAGGAAGAGAGGAGATTAGAGAGAAGCTTAATGGAGGTTGAAGAAGACCTCAGGTAATCACCTCGCATCCCTCCCGTCTCCACTCGTGCAAGGGCCCAGTCGCTTG
This sequence comes from Secale cereale, assembly GCA_902687465.1. Classification (NCBI taxonomy): domain Eukaryota; kingdom Viridiplantae; phylum Streptophyta; class Magnoliopsida; order Poales; family Poaceae; genus Secale; species Secale cereale. The sequence goes on along the minus strand of LR738712.1, from coordinate 621,022,425 downwards.
CGCTCGGCTCGGCCTGGATCGCGAGAAACTGCCGATTCCTGCGTTTCGAGCGAGCCAGCCTCTGGGCTGCTTTAAAAAGCGTGCGATGCAGGCCCAACAGTGAAACCAGGCAACCAAAGAGGCATCTTGCTTCCCGCGCCGGCTTGGTTGGGTTCTATGCAGGCAACCAAACACGCCCTAAGTGTGGCTGTCGGTTTTTGCCTGTTTACGCTCAGTCAGGCTAGTCAGGCTGAGGTGGAACGAGTATACAATGCATGTATTTTTGAAGATGTCAACCAAACGCGCCCATTGTCTCTTTCTGAGATTGCAGACACTCTTGAGGCAAAATTTTATGTTTTGACCCTTTTCTGAAAGTAAATCGAGATCTAATCTTAGTTTGTAAGAAAATTGGGATCTAGCCCTTTCTTACCGCTAAGGCCCCTGGCGGTAGGGTATAACAGCCTACCGCCAAGGGCCTTGGCGGTAGGAAACACTCTTGCCGCCAAACAGGCTGGCGGTAGCCTGTACAACCCTATCGTCAAGGGCCTTGGCGTTAGGTGCGAGTATGCACTGTTTTTCGTACTTAGGAAAAAAAACAACCCTAGACTTGAAGGTAGGTTGTTATACCTTATCGCCAGGGGCCTTGGCGGTAGGCTGTTATACCTTATCGTCTGAGGCCTTGGCGGTAAGAAAAAGGTCAGGTCCCGAAATTTTTGCAAAGTAGGATCAGATCTCGAATAAGTTTCGAAAAGGTCAAAACACGAAAATTTGCCCACTGTCAACTCTCTTTCTTTTCTTTTTAGAAAGACACAGTTCTCGTAAGAAAAAAAAGTACACTCGGTCACACATGCTGTGACGCGTCACCATAGAAACGTGTCTTACGTGTCACATCGCCACGGACGGGCGCTCTGTTGTCCAGTACGGCAATGTGCAGCACGGACACGTTGGACCAGAGGGTCGAGAGCAATCCCTGTTCGAAGCAGGCATCCCCTCGCGTCGTCGACGCCGCTCGGAAGATGAGATAAGCTCCACCACCCAGTTCGAGATTAATAATTCGTTCACGTGCTGCCGCCTCCGCACCGTACCCCGTACGACACAACAAAATCACCACTAGCACTCCATTTGTGCAGTACAAAGTCCGATTTACATTTTTTATTTAGCACGAGAAGGTCCAAACACAAGCTCATATAAGAACTATTTACACATATATGCACTACAGTACAGTACTACCCAATACACTCTTGGCTAGACGGGCAGCTAGCGGATTGGACTCACATCACTTGTCGGCACCACTGTGCCGCCGTACTCCTACACCAGCGTGGAGCAGGCGGAGGTGGCGGGGTCGAACAGCGCCGGGAGCAGGTACTTCCTCCCGTGCGCGCCGTGGGCGTTGTAGCTCGCTCCGGTGGCCCCGTCCACCAGCAGCTGGCCGGCGTACCCGGGGTACGCGCCCTTGCCGTACACCCCCGGGCACGCCGTCGCGGCCTCCAGCGGCGCCTCGCGCTCCCCCTGGTAGAACCCGTCGCCGAACGGATTGGTCACCGCGCCGGCCACCATGCTCGCCACGTTGATTATGAGCCCGTCCATGCCCACGTCGCCGTTCGGCGCGGCCAGCGGCGGCGCCTGCGGCCCGTACGCCGGCTGGTGGAACGGCCACGCGCACTGCCCGGCGCACTGCGTCGCCGGGTTGCCGGTCCACACGTAGGCCGTGCCGGACTTGGCGTCCACGGTCCCGTGCCGGCCGCACCGGCTCATGCAGAAGCCCTCCACGCCCACGTCCTGCGCCGTGAGCACCAAGGCGATGCCGCCCTTCGCGGGCCTCGCCCTCGCCGCCAGCGCCGGGAGCTGGGACAGCTTCAGGCTCTTCCCGAGCGAGCACGCCTCGTCGGAGACCTGGCCGGACAAGACCACCCGCGCGGCCTTGGTGGCGCCGGCTCCACGCTCGCCTTTCTTGCCGACGACCGCCGCCTTGGAGAGATACAGCTGGTGGATGCTGCTCCACCACTGGGACACGGACGGCGCCGGGGACGCGCGCGGCGCGGCGGAGAGGGAGAGGAGGAAGTCGGAGACGATGGCCTTCTGCGCAGCCGTGAAGCGGCCGTACCAGAGGACGGAGACGGGGATGTCGCCGTGCAGCACGGCGCCGTTGTGGTACGTGAGGAGGTTCGGCTGGGGCTGGACCAGGAACATGAGCTTCCTCGTGCTCGTGGTGACCGACGCGGCAGCCATGCTTGCGGCGAGCGCCATTAGCGCCAGGAGGAGCAGGTTTCTCTCGGCCATTTGGGGAAGAGAGGGGTTTAGATTTGGGAGGAAGGTTTTGCGTACGTGTCCGTGCCTTGTATGGTGCTGGTTGTGAGTGTGTGGGAAGCAATGGCAAGCCGGGACCTGTTTATATAGGGGAGCCCAGTGCGAAATGTGAGTGTCGCTGCGCATATGCTAAACGAGCCGTTCCCGTTGTCCAATTAATCAGGCTGTTGCCAGCCAACTAGTTGCTTTAATACAAACGCGTGTCCACAAATGCAGTGATTAACTCACTTGCTTAGTTGCTTAGTGGTACAAACGCGTGTGCACGAATGAGTCACTTATGCTTGCTTTCTCTGAAAACGTACTGAAACCACCAATTTATAAACGTAAAACAATTCTAAATTTATGCGGTTACTGATCTAATAAGAGTTTATTTCATATATTTTTATGCACATGTGTCGGTTTGTGATAGAATATATCCAATATAACCAAAATATAATTTTATTCAATTTAAGCAAACTGACATTCCCTCGATCACGAAATGTAAGATCTTTTCCCCCACAATTTTGAGATGCAAGCTAAAAATCATGATGTTGCACATAGTTCGGTTGTCCGTATATTTATCTCCCTTCGTGATGCACTAATTTGCCTTCCGCGTTTGGTTGCGTCTTGCCTGCTTAGGGATGTGCTGATGCATTGAAGGTTGTTTGGTCGCATACATTTATCTAAATATGCTTACCTTGTACCTTATGTGATAAGCTTACCATCTATATCTTGCACACGATCATACTAATCACATCGATAAAACAACACTACAGTCACGACGAATTCGATGATGATGCTGAAGTTTTTCATCCAACACAGGCAAAACTGACTAAGAGACTTGCCTACTTCAACATTGTTATTCTACTTCAGCACAAACTTGAAGTAAGCATCATGTGCCTCCTGCCTACACTTAAACCCTTAGGAGTTGTTCATTTAGCAGGTGCGGGTCACTTTTTCTTGGCATGTCTACCATGAATGTACATCCCTGGAACCCTCCCTCTATATATCACATACCACCTCGTCTAGCATGACAGAATAGCAACAAGCAAAGGAATACAATACACATGGAACAGAAGAAACTTAGGCATGCATGATTGTATACCCAAAAGCATAGCAAGTTCATTCGAACTGTTATGGTGTCATCCTATCACCACATCCAAAAAGGGCATAATCATACGCAAGTTCACCGTTAGCATGAGGGGCTAGTATACTACTTCATCAAAATATACAGGCCAACAATATATTTCAAGCCCTAACTAACACAAAATGTACATCGCCACCATCATCATCGTCTTCATCGTCGATCATCATGTGTGCCATCGCCGCCACCACTAGAAAACAACACTAGTATTAGTCAGTCCTAAGCCAGAGCGCTTATGGGTGTCTGCTATGGCAACAAACCCCACACCATCTGCCTTGTTGTCCAATAGACGGCTAAGAGCAGCCATTAGAGCCTCTAGAATGAAGCCACCTTACTCCATGACAATGCTATACAGGTCAGGGTAGACGCCAACCATCTTGCTCTCCCTAATGGAGGTTGCTACATCCTTGACGGTGTCAGTCAAGCCGCTGAAGATGCTCAATTCCTCCTCCATCAAGATGCCCCTCTTCCTCTTCCTATCAAACGTAGGAACGTGATCACCACCCTTATCAAGACCATCAACGACGATGGGCTTTGAGTCATGGGTATCAAAATAGTATTGTATAAGCTAACCGAGTGGCTCATTGGACCCGTGACATGCTTGATGTTGCTATCCCAAAAAGGAGAAGATCAGCTGCAACTGTGAGTAGTTCTGGATGGGCATGTTTAAGAAATCTTCGTCTTTGGGGTGGTCCTATGAAAGAAACACAACGTGGTTAGTTGTCATTCGCATGTTAGACATGTTAAAAGGGAGTGGTATATGAGCTAACGGCGGTGTGGCACTAGTAGTGCTCTACCTCCAACATAATCTAGTAGGCGTTGTGATCCAATGACGCGCCGCTAAGGTCTTTGAGCTTGGAAATTTGGATCCCTCTAGCTCTCCACTTTCTGAGGTGATTGTAGACCTAGGTTGAGGTGACCTCTTGGCCACAAAACTCAGACATTTGCTTGGCAACAAAGTTGAAGTGCACCTCCTTGAAGCCTTTGTCAGTCCTCAGATAACACACATCTTGTTAAGCACGAAGATGGATAGGACCAATTGTTATTTCACCGAGTTCCCCCTCCCAACCATCTTTGCCTTCTCAGCCTTTATGGTTGTCTTATGTGCAGTAACAACAACATTAGGAACAATCAGCCCATATGTTGTAGGCATAAACATCGATCCCCAAGCTTAAACCTTTCTCATCCTCAAGTAATACAGTTGGCAAGAATAAGCTTATTGTTGTGAACCATTAAGATTAAATTGGAAGCCAAAGCCCCAAAGTATATCCCTGATTTTCATGCAACATGACATATACATGCAATCCTCTCTCTTTTTTGCCAAGGAGGTGAATGAGAGAGAATTTTTATGTAGTCCACATTTCCATTGCAGGAATATAGTTTTCGTTCGGATTTCCACTAACTAACTGGGCAATCTAGTTTTCGCCTGATTTTTTCTAATTAACTAGAACCCCGTTTTCTTATTAATGAATACAGGAATCCTACCATTTTAAAAGAAAAAATCCCACTACAAAAAGTTTAGAAAGAAATTAAATGTTTGTGTGTGTTAATCAACCACTCAGCTACCTATTGCTACTTCTTGAGCTTGCATTGATTTTTCCCTTGAAGAGAAAAGGATAATGCAGCAAAGTAGAGATTAGTATTTCCCTCAGTTAAGAACCAAGGTATCAATTCAGTAGGAGGCACAAGCAAGTCCCCAATAGATGCACCTACACAAAATAACAAACACTTGCATGCTGTGCGAAAAAGGGGTTTTCAATCCCTTCACGGTCACTAGCAAGAGTGAGATCTAATAGAGATAGATTTAAAATATAAGTAAAGACTAAAATAAAGTAAACACAAATAAATTGCAGCAAAATATTTTTGGGTTTTTGGTTTTATAGACCTGAAAATATATGATAAGGAATAGACCCGGGGGCATAGGTTTCACTAGAGGCTTCTCTCTCGAAGAAAGCATACGGTGGATAAACAAATTATTGTTGAGCACTTGATAGAAAAGCGCAAAGTTATGACGATATCTAAGGCAATGATAATGAATATAGGCATCACATTCATGACAAGTAAACCGAAACGATTCTGCATCTACTACTATTACTCCACAGATCGACCGACTTCTGACTGCATCTAATGTATTAAGTTCATAAGAACATAACAACGCTTTAAGCAAGATGACATGATGTAGAGGGATAAACTCAAGCAATATGATATAAACCCCATCTTTTTATCCTTAATGGAAAAAAAATACAATACCTGCCTCGCTACCCTTTCTGTCACTGCGTGAGGACACCGAAAGATTGAACCCATCACAAAGCACCTCTCCCGTTGCAAGAAAATCAATCTAGTTGGCCAAACCAAATCAGTAGATCAGAAAGAAACACAAAGCTATCTTAATCATGCATAAAAGAGTCCAGAGAATGCTCAAATAATATTCATAAATAATCTGATCATAAATCCACAATTCATCGGATCTCAACAAACACACCGCAAAAGAAGATTACATCGAATAGATCTCCAAGAACATTGAGGAGAACATTGTATTGAAGTTCAAGAGAGAGAAGAAGCCATCTAGATACTAGCTATGGACCCGTAGGTCAGTGGTAAACTACTCACATATCATCGCTAGGGCAACACGGTTGATGTAGAAGCCCTCTATGATCAAATCCCCCTCCGGCGGAGTACCGAAAAAGGTCCCAAGATGGGATATCACGAAGGTTAGGGGAGCTACGAGGGGCCCACAAGCCGTAGGGGTGCCCCAATCCTCAAAAAAAATTATTCAATTTGGACTCCGTTTGGTATTGATTTTCTGTAGAAGGCAAAAACAAGGAAAAACAGTAACTGGCACTAGCACTGGGCACTAGGCTAATAGGTTAGTCCTAAAAATGAAATTAAACATCATATTAATGCATATAAAACATCCAAAATAGATAATATAATAGCATGGAACAATAAAAATATATAAATATGTTAGAGACGTATCAAGCATCCCCAAGCTTAATTCATGCTCGTCCTCGAGTAGGTAAATGATAAAAATAGTTTTTTGATGTGGAATAATACCTAACATATTTATCAATGTAATTTTTCTTATTGTGGCATGAATGTTTAGATCCATAAGATTTAAAACAAAAGTTTAATATTGACATAAGACAATAATACTTCAAGCATACTAATAAAGCAACTATGTCTTCTCAAAATAACATGGCTAAAGATTATCCCTACAAAATCATATAATCTTGTCATGCTCTATCTTCATCACATAAAGTATTTATCATGCACAACCCCGGTATTAGCCAAGCAATTGTTTCATACTTTTGATGTCATCAAACTTTTTCAACTTTCACGCAATACATGAGCGCGAGCTATGGATATAGCACTATAGGTGGAATAGAGTATTATGGAGGTTGTAAGGAGAAGACAAAAAAGGAAGATAGTCTCACATAAACTAGACACATTAATGGAATATGGAGATGTGCATCAATTGATATCGATGCAAGTGAGTAGGGATTGCCATGAAACAGATGCACTAGAGCTATAAGTGTATGAAAGCTCAAACGAAGACTAAGTGGGTGTGCATCCAACTCGCTTGTTCACGAAGACCTAGGGTAATTTGAGGAATCCCATCACTGGAATATACAAGCCAAGTTCTATAATGAAAAATTCCCAATAGTATATGAAAGTGATAAAATAGGAGACTATCTATCATGAAGAACATGGTGCTATTTTGAAGCACAAGTGTGGTAAAAGGATAGTAACATTGTCCCTTCTCTCCCTTTCTCTCATTTTTTCCTTTTTCTCCATTTTTTCTTTTGGGCACTTTGGCCTCTCTCTTTTTTATTTGGGCTCTTTGGCCTCTTTTTATTTTAAGTCCGGAGTCTCATCTCGACTTGTGGGAGAATCATAGCCTCCATCATCCTTTTTTCATATGGGATAATGCTCTAATAATGATGATCATCACACTTTTATTTACTTACAACTCAAGAATTACACAACAAAACGGAACCGTGGAACTTGCATGGCAACATATCTCGGAATGGCTATGGAAATGCCATAATAGGTAGGTATGGTAGCTGTTTTAAGGAAGGGTAAATGGTGAGTTTAATGCACCGACGAAAGTTCTGTGGTACTAGAGAAGCTAGCAATGGTGGAAGGGTGAGAGTGTGTATGATCCATGGACTCAACATTAGTCATAAAGAACTCACATACTTATTGCAAAAGTTTATTGGTCATCAAAACAAAGTACTAATATGCATGCTCCTAGGGGAGAGGTTGGTAGTAGTTAACCATCGCTCGCTCCCGACCTCCACACAAAGGATGGAAATCAATAACAAATCATGCTCTAACTTCATCGCAAACGATAGACCATACGTGCATGCTTCGGGAATCACAAACTTTAACACAAGTATCTTTACTAATCCACAATTACTCTCTAGCATGACTCTAATATAACCATCTTTATGTCTCAAAACAATTGCGAGGAATCAAACTTCTCATATTGCTACTTCTCGAGCTTGCGTTGTATTCCCTCGAAGATGAAAGGGTGATGCAGCACAGTAGCGTAAGTATTTCCCTCAGTTTTTGAGAACCAATGTATCAATCCAGTAGGAGACCACGTGCGAGTCCCTTGCACCTACACAAACAAACAAGAACTTTGCAGCCAACGCGATAAGGGGTTGTCAATCCCTTTACGGTCACTTACGAAAATGAGATCTGATAGAGATGATAGTTTGATATTTTTGGTATTTTTTATTATAAGAACATAAAGTAAAAGCGGAAAAGTAAAGTAGAATTTAGATTGATATGTTGAGAATAGACCCGGGGGCCATAGTGTTCTCTAGTGGCTTCTCTCATGATAGCAATATTCTACGGCGGGTAAACAAATTACTGTCGAGCAATTGATAGAAAAGCGAATAATTATGAGACTATCTAGGCATGATCATTATATATAAGGCATCACGTCCGAGACAAGTAGACCGAAACGATTCTGCATCTACTACTATTACTCCACACATCGACCGCTATCCAGCATGCATCTACTGTATTGAGTTCATAAGAACAAAGTAACGCCTTAAGCAAGATGACATGATGTAGAGGGATAAACTCAAACTTAGTGATATAAACCCCATCTTTTTATCCTCGATGGAAACAATACAATACATGCCTTGCTGCCCCTACTGTCACTGGGAAAGGACACCGCAAGATTCAACCCAAAGCCAAGCACTTCTCCCATTGCAAGAACTATAGATCTAGTAGGCCAAACTAAACCAATAATTCGAAGATACTTGCAAGGATATTATAATCATACATAAAGAGTTCAGAAAATAACCAAATATTTCTCATAGATAATCTTGATCATAAACCCACAATTCATCGGATCTCGACAAACACACCGCAAAAAGAGATTACATCGAATAGATCTCCTCGAAGACCGAGTAGAACTTTGTATTGAGATCCAAAGAGAGAGAAGAAGCCATCTAGATACTAGCTATGGACCCGAAGGTATGTGGTAAACTACTCACAACTCATGGTGAGGTGATGATGATGATGTAGAAGCACTCCGTGGTAGATCCCCCCTCCGGCGGAGCTCCGGAACAGGCCCCAAGATGGGATCTCACGGGAACAGAAGGTTACGGTGGTGGAACCAGCTAGTATTTTCTCTCCTCTTCTGATGGTTTCGGGGTACGTAGGTATATATAGGAGGAAGGAGGGCACCGGGGGCCAAACATGGGGCCCACGAGGCAGGGGGGCGCGCCCTATAGGGGGGCGCCCCCACCCTCGTGGGCGCCACGTGTGCCCTACTCCGTGGTTATCAAGTCACCCGTGCGTGATTTTCTCCAAAAATATCTCTCCCAAAGGTTTCATTCCATTTGGACTCAGTTTGATATTCCTTTTTTGTAAAACCCTGAAACAGGCAAAAAACAGCAATCTGGACTGGGCCTTTGGGTTAGTAGGTTAGTCCCAAAAATAATATAAAAGTGTATAACAAAGCCCATTAAACATCCAAAACATCATAAATAATAGCATGGAACAGTAAAAAAATATGGATACGTTGGAGACGTATCAAGCATCCCCAAGCTTAATTCCTGCTCGTCCTCGAGAAGGTAAATGATAAAAACAAAATTTTTGATGTGAAATTCTAACCAACATAGTTTTTCAATGTAATACTCTTAATTGTGGCATGAATGTTCAGATATGAAAGATTCAAGACAAAATTCTATATTGACATAAGAAATAATAATACTTCAAGCATACTAACAAAGCAATCATGTCTTCTCAAAATACTATGGCTAAAAAAAGTTATCCCTATAAAATCATATAGTCTGGCTATGCTCCCTCTTCATCACACAAAATATTCATATCATGCACAACCCCGATTTCAGCCAAGCACTTGTTTTCATACTCTATTCTTTCAAACCTTTCAACTTTCACACAATACATGAGCGTGAGCCATGGACATAGCACTATGGGTGGAATAGAGAGGTGGTTGTGGAGAAGACAAAAAAGGAGGGAGATAGTCTCACATCGACTAGGCGTATCAACAGGCTATGGAGATGCCCATCAATAGATATCAATGTGAGTGAGTAGGGATTGCCATGCAACGGATGCACTAGAGCTAAAAATGTATGAAAGCTCAACAAAAGAAACTAAGTGGGTGTGCATCCAACTTGCTTGCTCATGAAGACCTAGGGCATTTGAGGAAGCCCATTGTTGGAATATACAAGCCAAGTTCTATAATGAAAATTCTCACTAGTATATGAAAGTGACTGAACATGAGACTCTCTATCATGAAGAACATGCTGCTACTTTGAAGCACAAGTGTGGAAAAAGATAGTAGCAATTGTCCCTTTTTTTTGGGCCTTTCTTTTTTTTCTTTTTTTGGAGGGGCTTTATTGATTTAGCCTTTCCTCACATGGGACAATGCTCTAATAATGATGATCATCACACTTTCATTACAACTCGATATTACAACTCGATACTAGAACAAAGTATTACTATATATAAATGCCTCTGGCGGTGTACCGGGATGTGCAATGAATCAAGAGTGACATGTATGAAAAATTATGCATGGTGGCTTTGCCACAAATACGATGTCAACTACATGATCATGCATGGCAATATGACAATATGAAGCGTGTCATATGAACAGAACGGTGAAAGTTGCATGGCAATATATCTCGGAATGGCTATGGAAATGCCATGATAGGTAGGTATGGTGGATCTTTTGAGGAATATATATGGTGGCTGTTTTGAGGAAGGGTATATAGTGGGTGTATGGTACCGGCGAAAGTTGCGCGATACAAGAGAGACTAGCAATGGTGGAAGGGTGAGAGTGCGTATAATCCATGGACTCAACATTAGTCATAAAGAACTCATCTACTTATTGCAAAAATCTACGAGTCATCAAAACAAAGCAATCAACGCATGCTCCTAGGGGGGGAGGTTGGTAGGAGTTAACCATTGCACGCCCCCGACCTCCACACAAAGGTTGACACTTTACAAATACCTCATGCTCTAACTTCGTCACATAACGGTTCACCATACGTGCATGCTACGGGAATCACTAACCTTAACACAAGCATTTCTCAATTTCATAATAACTCCACTAGCATAACTCTAATATCACTATCTTCATATCTCAAAACAATTATCAAGCATCCAACTTCTCATCATATTCAATGCACTTAGTGTGAAAGTTTTTACTACATTGATATTGGATGTCTATCATGTGAAGACTAGTTTTATAGCCTAAGCACATGACCATGCTGTTTTAGTAGTCTCTCAAAAGCATATAAGTTAAGCATGAGAGATCATCAATTTCTACAAAATATAATCACCCTCGTGCTCTAAAAGATATAAGTGAAGCACTAGAGCAAAAACTATTCAACTCAAAAGATATAAGTGAAGCACATAGAGTGTTCTATCAATTCCTAGGCCATATTTAACTCTCTCAAATAGGTGTGTCCAGCAAGGATAATTGTGGCAAACTAACAAGCAAAGACTCAAATTATACAAGACACCGCAAGTAAAACACATATCATGTGGTGAATAAAAATAGAGCTCCGAGTATAGTTACCGATGGATGAAGACGAAAGAGGGGATGCCTTCCCGGGGCATCCCCAAGCTTAGGCTTTTGGTTGTCCTTGAATTTTACCTTGGGGTTCCATGGGCATCCCCAAGCTTAGGCTCTTGCCACTCTTTGTTCCATAGTCCATCAAAGCAATACTCAAAACTTGAAAATTTCACAACACAAAACTTAGACAAAAATCTCGTGAGCTCCGTTAGTATAAGAAAGCAAACCACTACTCAAAGGTACTGCAATGAATTCATTATTTGTTTATATTGGTGTTAAACCTACTGTATTCCAACTTCTCTATGATTCATACTTCCCAATACTACTCATAGATGCATTGAAATAAGCAAACAACACACGAAAAACAGAATCTGTCAAAAACATAACAGTCTGTAGCAATCTGCAGTTTTCGCATACTTATGTAACTCCAAAAAATTCAAACTAAATTGGTAAAAGTGAGGAATTTGTCTATTAATCATCTGCAAAAAGAATCAACTAAATATCACGCTCTAGTAAAATCTGGTGGCCATTCTAGTAAGCGCTAACGATTCTGTTTTTCACAGCAAAATCATATTAACTTCACACAAGTTGTGACGCCCCCGATTTGTCCGTACACTAATCATGCATGCAAATGTGTACGACCAGGATCAGGGACTCACTGGTAGATATCACAACACAACTCTAAAAGTAAAATCAGTCATACAAGCTTCATATTACAAGCCAGGGGCCTCGAGGGCTCGAATACAAGTGCTCGATCATAGACAAGTCAGCGGAAGCAACAAATATCTGAGTACAGACATGAAGTTAAACAAGGTGCCATAAGATGGCTAGCACAAACTGGGATACAGATCGAAAGAGGAGCAGGCCTCCTGCCTGGGATCCTCCTAAACTACTCCTGGTCGTCGTCGGCAGACTGCACGTAGTAGTAGGCGCCTCCGGTGTCGTAGGAGTCGTCGTAGGTGGCGTCTGGCTCTTGGGCTCCACCATCTGGTTGCATCATCCGAGAAGAAGGTACAGAAGGGGGAAAAGGGGGAGCAAAGCAACCGTGAGTACTCATCCAAAGTACTCGCAAGCAAGGATCTATACTACATATGCAAAGGTAACAATGATATGGGTAATATCGGTGGACTGAACTGCAGCAAGCGGGAATAAGAGGGGGATAGCTAATCCGAACGAAGACTACGCTTCAGGCAGCCTCCATCTTGCAGCAGTAGAAGAGAATAGATGGTAAGTTCACCAAGTAAAATCGAATAGCATAATCCTACTCGGCGATTCTCCCGCACATCACCCTGTGAGGGAGCAACCACCGAGTTATATCTGGAACTCATCTGGGTGTGTTTTATCAAGTGTCCGGTTCTAGTTATCATGAGGTCGGAATACAACTCCGGGTCGTCCTTTTACCGAGGGACACGGCTATTCGAATAGATTAACTTCCCTGCAGGGGTGCACCACATAACCCAGCACGCTTGATCCCATTTGGCCGGACACACTTTCCAGGGTCATGCCCGGCCTCGGAAGATCAACACGTCGCAGCCCTACCTAAGCACAGCAGAGAGGTCAGCACGTCGGTCTAAGTCCTAAGCACACAGGGGTCTGGGCCCATCGCCCAATGCACACCTGCACGTTGCGAGGGCGGCCGGTAAGCAGACCTAGCCTCTCCTAATACCAGAGTAGGCTTCCAGTCCAATCCGGCGCGCGTCGCTAAACCGCTGACGTCAAGAAGGCTTCGGCTGATACCATGACGTCGAGTGCCCATAATTGTTCCCACGCAGCTGGTTAGTGCGTATAGACCAAATGGCCAGACTCAGATCAAATACCAAGATCCCGTTAAACGTGTTATTATGAAATAACCGCGGACAACGACCAGGGCCAGGCCACCTGTCTCCTAGGTGTCTCAACCTGCCCTGTCGCTCCGCCACAAAGATCCACACAGAGGGCCGTCGGGAAAGTATGTCCTTTCAGCCCCCAATCCGTGAATCAACCGCGGGTACTCAACGAGCCGACCCGACTTTAGCCACATCAAGTATCATGTATATGTGTATGTAATATATATACCCGTGATCACCCCCAAGTGATCACGGCCCGATAGAATAGCAGGGCAGACGGACAAGGGTGTAGGGCCACTGATGGAATACTAGCATCCTATACTAAGCATTTAGGATTGCAGGTAAAGTATCAACAGTGATAGCAACAAAGACAGGCTATGCAGCAGAATAGGATTAACGAAAGCAGTAACATGCTACACTACTCTAATGCAAGCAGTAGAGAGAAGAGTAGGCGATATCTGGTGATCAAAGGGGGGGCTTGCCTGGAAGCTCGGCAGCCAAAGTGAGGTCGTCAGCACCGTAGTCGATCGGGGCAGCAGCAGCGTCGGTCTCGTAGTCTACCGGAGAGAAGAGGGGGAAGAAACAGTGAATACAATGCAAACGGATGCATGACGATGCATGACATGACATGTAACGGTGTTAAGTGTGCCCTAACGCAGTATCGGGTGATACTGACGAAGGGGGGGAAACATCCGGGAAAGTATTCCCGGTGTTTCGCGTTTTCGGGCGAATGAAAAGGAGGGGGAAAGTTGCGGGTTCGGTATGCTAGGGATGTGTGGTGGATGAACGGTCTGCGTATTCGGATGCGTCTCGAAATTCTGAGCAACTTTCATATATAAATTATTTTCATCCGAGTTACGGTTTAAAAGATATGATTTTCTAAAGGTTTTATTAATTTCTGGAATTTAATATTAATTAACTTAATTCGAAAAATGATTTATGACATCAGCATGACATCATGCTGACGTCATCAGGGTTGACTGGTCAAACTGACCAGTGGGGCCCGTGTGTCTTAGGCAGTAAACTAACTAACAGTTTAGTTAGTTTAATTAGGTTTTAGTTAATTACAGATTAGGTTAATTAAAGATTAGATTAATCTAAAGGTGATTAATTAACTTAATTAATTTGTTAATTAATTAATTATTATTATTATTATTATTATTATTATTATTTTTATTATTTTTTTAAACCTTTTTTTTTAAAACGTTTCTGGGGCTGGGCCCACTTGTCAAAGGCATAGAGGCCTTAGTGGGCATGGGCGCTAACGGGCGCAACGGGGAGGAGCCCCGTGGGCACGGGCGATACCCGCACCGCGACGGAGGCCGGAGCCCGTGCGGGCGTCGGCGGCCAGGGGCGTGCGGTCGCCGGCGGCGAGGGGCCGCGCGGGCGTGGGCGTGGCCATCGGCGGGCGGCCGCGGCTGGGTGGGCGGCGACGGCCCGGCTCGGCCGAAGGGGGCGGCCGGCGGGTGCGGCCGGCGGGCAGGGGCGTCCAGCGTCGGGGGAACGGACGGCGGGCGAGCAGCGCGGGCGCGGCGGCACAGAGGCTGGCGCGGGGCTGCGGGCGCCGGTGGCCGGAGCGGCGGTAGCGACGCAGCAGCAGCAGCTTCATATCGCGCGGGAGGAGGGGAAGCAGGCGCGGCAGTGAGGGCCGCGCGGGCGCGGCCGGGCGCGGCCGGGTGCGTACGGGCACGACGGGGCTCCGGTGGGGATGTCGGTGGGAAATATCCCACCGAGGGGTGGGGGTTATATCTAGGCTAGATGATAGTGGGCCGAGGCCCAGTAGGTTAGGTTAGTTTAGCTTTTATTTTATTTTTGTTGTTTGCCTTTCCTTTTCTTTTATTTAATTATTTCTTTTCTGTTTTACTTTATTTAAAATACTTAGGCAATTTTAGAAATTGTAATAACTAGTCCATAATTGATCTTACAATATTTAGCACCGCCCGAACATTTTTAATTACCATTTTGAAAACTTATTTTGTTTATTTCTTTTTCGGGCTCTTATTTCGAACGGGTTTTCGATTAGCGTGATGCTATCAACAGTAACACGATGACGTGGCATCATTAGCAGGGAATTACTGTAGCGTGATTACCCGGGCGTTACAAATCTCCTCCACTACAAGAAATCTCGTCCCGAGATTTAGGAGGTAGAAGGAAACAGTGAGGGATATTCTTCACGAAGACGATCCTCGCGTTCCCAAGTGGCTTCGTCTTCCGAGTGATGCGACCACTGGACTTTGAGGAACTTGATCACCTTCTGACGTGTGCGACGTTCAGCTTGGTCGAGAATGCGGACCGGATGCTCTTTATAGGAGAGGTCCTGTTGCAACTCGAGCACTTCGTGATCCACTGCGCGGACTGGGTCCTTGAAGCAGCGGCGGAGCTGCGACACGTGGAACACATCGTGAACCTGAGAAAGGTTCGGTGGCAGCTCCAGTTGATATGCCACCTTTCCACGCCTTTCCAGAATAGTGAAAGGACCAATATAGCGAGGAGCTAATTTGCCCTTGATACCGAAGCGGTGAGCACCCTTCATTGGTGTAACTCGAAGATAAGCCTTTTCGCCAGGTTGATAGACCATGTCTTGATGATGACGCTCATACTGACTTTTCTGACGAGACTGAGCAGTCTTTAGATTCTCGCGAATGACGCGGACTTGCTCATCAGCGTGTTGAATAATATCCGGACCGAAGAGTGAACGTTCCCCAGTTTCTGACCAGTTCAGAGGGGTTCGGCACTTTCGTCCATATAACACTTCGAAGGGAGCCATCTTTAGACTAGCTTGATAGCTATTATTATAAGAGAACTCAGCATACGGGAGAGATTCCTCCCATTTCTTGCCGAAGGAAATAACACAAGCTCGAAGCATGTCTTCGAGAACTTGGTTGACACGTTCAACTTGCCCTTGCGACTGAGGATGAAAGGCAGTACTGAATGACAGATGTGTTCCCATAGCTTCTTAGAAACTTGCCCAGAATCTTGAAGTGAATAAACTGCCACGGTCTGAACTGATAACCAGTGGAATACCGTGAAGTGAAACAATTCTGGACATGTAGAGAGTTGCCAGCTGACTAGCAGTAATTGTTTCTTTGACTGCCAGAAAATGTGCAACTTTAGAAAGCCGGTCAATGATGACAAGAATTGCATCATTACCTCTCTGCGATTTGGGAAATCCAGTGACGAAGTCCATTTCAACATGGTCCCATATCCATTCGGGAATAGAGATAGGTTGCAAAGTTCCAGCAGGCCTTTGATGTTCTGCTTTGATACGACGACAAACGTCACACTCAGCAACATAACGAGCAATGTATTGCTTCATATTAGACCACCAGAATCTCTGACGAATGTCCTGGTACATTTTGGTACTACCGGGATGAATAGACAAAGGTGTATCATGAGCTTCTTCCATAACCTTCCGCGTCTTGTCCACGTTTTCTCTCGAACATGGTACCAGTAGGCGGCCTTTGAAGTATAAGGCGCCATCATCGGCAATAGTGAAAAATGAGGGCTTTCCCCTTTTGAGATGGTGTTTAATCTTCTCGACCTCGTCGTCCGCCTCCTGCATCCACTTGATGGCGGCCACGAGATCTGGTTCAGCAACCAGGGTATTGAGAGAACCCTGAGGAACAACACGAAGATTCATCTTCTGAAATTCTGGACGAGGGGGAGCGAGTGCCCCAGGAGGAACAATATGAAGGTTCAGCCTTCTGAATTCTTCAACGAGTGAGGACTGAACCTTGTGAACCTGGAGGTGGTTGCAATATGACTTGCGGCTTAAGGCATCAGCCATCACATTAGCCTTGCCCGGGGTATAGGAAATACCCAAGTCAAAATCTGCTACGATCTCCATCCATCTCTGCTGACGGAGGTTCAGGTCTGGTTGAGTAAACAAGTACTTCAGACTTTGGTGGTCGGTGAATATCTCGCAACGGTTACCGAGAAGGTAATGTCGCCACTGTTTTAGCGCATATATGACAGCAGCAAGCTCAAGGTCGTGAACTGGGTAGTTCTCTTCATGAGGACGCAATTGACGAGAGGCATAAGCAATTACCCTGCGCTCTTGCATTAGGACACAGCCTAATCCTTGACGAGAAGCGTCGCAGTAAATGACGAAGTCCTTCTTAGTATCAGGTGGAGCAAGCACTGGAGCAGAAGTCAGCTTGTCCTTAAGTGCCTGGAAACTTTCCTGGCATTTGTCTGTCCACTCGAATTTGACGCCCTTGTGAAGTAGACCAGTCAGAGGCTTGGCGATCTTGGAGAAGTTCTCGACGAATCGACGGCAATAGCTGGCGAGACCGAGAAAACTTCTGACTTGCTTGACATTCTTCGGAGGGGTCCAATCGAGAATGGCCTGAACTCGTTCAGGGTTGACGGCAATACCATCCTTGGAGATGACATGCCCAAGGTAGGTTACTTCAGGAAGACAGAACTCGCACTTGGAAAACTTAGCATAAAGTTGATGCTCTCGAAGCTTTTCCAGTACAAGGCGAAGATGTTCAGCATGTTCTTCCTTATTCTTTGAGAATACAAGGATATCATCCAGATAAACCACGACGAATTTGTCGAGGTATTCCATGAATATGTAATTCATCAGGCGAGAGAATGTAGCTGGAGCATTGGTCAAGCCGAATGACATGACGGTGTACTCGAACGAACCGTATCGAGTTACAAAGGCGGTCTTTGGAATATCCTCTTCACGAACACGGATCTGGTGGTAACCCAACCTCAAGTCGAGTTTAGAGAACACTGATGAACCAGCCAGTTGATCATACAGATCATTGATCCGAGGAAGCGGATATTTGTTCTGAATAGTTGCTTGGTTGATAGGACGGTAATCTTGGACCAATCGGTTTGTCCCATCCTTCTTCCTGACAAAGAGGGAAGGTGCTCCCCAAGGAGAACAACTCGGGCGGATGAAACCACTAGCAAGAGATTTGTCGATTTCCTCCTTAAGCTCAATGAGTTCATGAGGTGGCATCTTGTAGGGTCGTTTGGCTATAGGAGTGGTGCCTGGTTTCAAGTCGATGATAAACTCGACTGCTCTAGCAGGGGGAATCCCTGGAAGTTCCTCAGGAAAGACGTCCTGGAACTCGCGTACGATGGGAATGTTTTCGATGCCCTCGAGTGGTGAAGCGTTCAATGCATTCAATGCATAAAGACGTGCTTCAGCATTTTGAACCAGACAAGCCTGGTAGCTTACTATCTCATTAGAAGGGTGTAATAGGTGGACGGTTTTTGTGCCGCAAGCGATAGAAGCGGTATGTGCTTTCAGCCAATCCATTCCCAGGATGAGGTCGATGTTACAAGACCCCAGTATGATGGGAGAGGCATAGAATTCCAGTCCATCGATTTCAATGAGGACGTCGTGGCAAACCATGGAGGTTCGGCATTGGCCGGCAGGGGTGTGTACTAATACCGTGGTTTTCATGTCCTCACTTCTAATGCCATGCTTGTATGCAAAATCTTCTGATATGAATGAATGCGATGCTCCTGAATCGAATAAAACAGATGCAGGTACTAAATTAACAAGGAGAGTACCCATCACGGTAGCAGGTTGGTCTTGAGCTTCATTGAGATCAACGTGGTTGGCCTGAGCACGGCCATAAGGCTTGGCATTGTTGTTGCGGGGCTGATTGTTCCCACGACCAGCTGTAGGCAGTGCAAGCTGGTTCTGATTCTGGAAGCAGTTTCTGGCAAGGTGTCCTGGCTGACCACACTTGTAGCACAGACCATCATTGGGGGCAGAAGCAGGAGCTGGGAGTGGTGCAGCTGGAAGTCTTGGCTGCCTAGGTGGTGGAGGCAGACGAGGTGCAGCATAGGACTGCCTTGGAGCAGGTGCAGCTGGACGGTACACATTGTTGGGAATCCAGACCCTACGCTTCTGTGAGGGAGGGCCCGAGGATGAGCTTGGTTCACGGTTGCGCCTGATAGTGCTGTGGTGTTCCTGCAGACCAGTTTCAACCTGGATGGCTTTGTTCACCAAGGTGGCGAAATCTCCAAAGTCATGCACCAGAAGTGCGAGCTTGATGTCAGCTTGAAGTCCGTCACGGAACTTTTCCTGTCTACGAGCATCAGTGGCAATGTCTTCTTCAGCATAGCGGGATAAGTCCAGAAACTCCCGCTGATAAGCATCCACAGTCTTGTTACCCTGGGTGAGGTTGCGGAACTCACGTTTCTTCCTATCCATGATTCCCTGAGGAATGAAGCGGGCACGGAAGGCAGTTTGGAATTCCGGCCAAGTGATGATTGTTCCAGCAGGCAGTGTACGCCTGTGGCTGTCCCACCATTGAGCAGCGGGACCCTTCAGATAGTATGCCGCAAAGGTGACATAGTTGGCAGCGGCAACTCCAGCAGACTCCAGTTCAAAAGCAATGTCACGGAGCCAGTCATCAGCATCAAGAGGCTGAGTTGAGCTGCGGTAGACGGATGGGTTGAGGCGAGCAAAGTCATTCAGTGTCACTACGCCTTGCTGCTGACCCATGTTGGGATGAGGGAACTGAGCCATGATAGTCTCCATGAACTGGCGATTCATCTCCAACTGTTGGATCATACCGGCCATGTATTCGGGCGGTGGTGGGGCATTGCCACCACGGCCAGCTGGTCTAACCATCCTGCTAATATATAACAGGGGTAGTTCAGCATTGAGAAATTTGCAAACACAGGAACCATTCATGAATGAAACATGCATAAAGAAAGGAGCATATAAAATACCACATAGTAGTCGGCATATACTACAAAAGGGGTGCATGGATAGAGTTCAGTACACAAGTTCAGTACATAACTAAGGACATCATAGGCGGCACGCAGGCTCGCGGCGAATGCATCTAGTACTAGTAAGCAAGACTACATCAGTCCCAGGCGGTACTGTGGAGGTAAAGGTAGCCTGACAGCTGACAGTGCTGCAACGAGAAGTCCTCCACGCCATCAACCTGAGGGCCGTGGATACTCCGGTGCAGGACCCGACATCCACGTGGCAACAGAGGACCAGGTGCAGGAGTGTCGCCTCCCACATCTGGCCAACCGACACCAGGAGGCATCACGGTCCTAGCTGGGTAGAGCACAGTAGGAGGCAGCTGTCCAGATACGACAAAGGGGTGCAACAGCGTCAAGGCGCGGCACAGGTGCTGACGGGTGGTGTACAACTCGTGGCGAAGAGCTCGGTTAGCTCGATCCAGCCCATCAGCATGCAGAACAAGGTTCCGATGATGGAAGGGCTCACGGGTGAGGGTGGAGTAGGCAGCAGTGTAGTATCCCTCCGCTCCATCGTCGGAGGCGATAGCAACGTGCCTGAAAAGGGGAAGTGTCCAATGCCCGATACTCTCCACGAAGGCGTGTCAGAGCAGCGTAAGCAGCATCGTGAACTGCCATATCGACGGTCACTCCAACACCATGAGCGGTGTGCAGCACAGTAGAGGAGTAATCTGCTCGTGAGTAGAGGCGGACGATGGCACGATACTGCTCCTGGTTAAAGTCCTGGTACTGCTCGTACACGGTATACTCAGGGTGCCAGCGATAACCCAGATAGGTCATCATCTCGACCAGCACAGCAGGTGATCCCGAGGCACCAAAGGCCTGCGTGTGGCGCACGACCTGCCTCGTGGGTTCCATCTGAAAACAAAGATGTTTCAAAGGAGTCAAATGACAATGTGGGGATTATGCAAAATTCTAGTTTAAGCAATAACTATGGCTAATCCAACTTTGGGGTGAGGGGTCTTGGGGATCCTAATGTTAGAGTTAGTAAAATCGTTTTACCCGAAATAGGAGAGTGTTCAGAATCCCGGAGTATAGATCGAGGAGTAAAAGAAGTTAGTACCACCCAAATGGCGACGTGGGCCCGTAAGCCACACAACCATGTTAGTAAAAGTTTTGCAATGTCTAGACTCGACTTCGGCCAAGGACTGTGGAAGGGGGATTCCTACAGGCAGTCGGCTCTGATACCAACTTGTGACGCCCCCGATTTGTCCGTACACTAATCATGCACGCAAATGTGTACGACCAAGATCAGGGACTCACTGGTAGATATCACAACACAACTCTAAAAGTAAAATCAGTCATACAAGCTTCATATTACAAGCCAGGGGCCTCGAGGGCTCGAATACAAGTGCTCGATCATAGACAAGTCAGCGGAAGCAACAAATATCTGAGTACAGACATGAAGTTAAACAAGGTGCCATAAGATGGCTAGCACAAACTGGGATACAGATCGAAAGAGGAGCAGGCCTCCTGCCTGGGATCCTCCTAAACTACTCCTGGTCGTCGTCGGCAGACTGCACGTAGTAGTAGGCGCCTCCGGTGTCGTAGGAGTCGTCGTAGGTGGCGTCTGGCTCTTGGGCTCCACCATCTGGTTGCATCATCCGAGAAGAAGGTACAGAAGGGGGAAAAGGGGGAGCAAAGCAACCGTGAGTACTCATCCAAAGTACTCGCAAGCAAGGATCTATACTACATATGCAAAGGTAACAATGATATGGGTAATATCGGTGGACTGAACTGCAGCAAGCGGGAATAAGAGGGGGATAGCTAATCCGAACGAAGACTACGCTTCAGGCAGCCTCCATCTTGCAGCAGTAGAAGAGAATAGATGGTAAGTTCACCAGGTAACATCGAATAGCATAATCCTACTCGGCGATTCTCCCGCACATCACCCTGTGAGGGAGCAACCACCGAGTTATATCTGGAACTCATCTGGGTGTGTTTTATCAAGTGTCCGGTTCTAGTTATCATGAGGTCGGAATACAACTCCGGGTCGTCCTTTTACCGAGGGACACGGCTATTCGAATAGATTAACTTCCCTGCAGGGGTGCACCACATAACCCAGCACGCTTGATCCCATTTGGCCGGACACACTTTCCAGGGTCATGCCCGGCCTCGGAAGATCAACACGTCGCAGCCCTACCTAAGCACAACAGAGAGGTCAGCACGTCGGTCTAAGTCCTAAGCACACAGGGGTCTGGGCCCATCGCCCAATGCACACCTGCACGTTGCGAGGGCGGCCGGTAAGCAGACCTAGCCTCTCCTAATACCAGAGTAGGCTTCCAGTCCAATCCGGCGCGCGCCGCTAAACCGCTGACGTCAAGAAGGCTTCGGCTGATACCACGACGTCGAGTGCCCATAACTGTTCCCACGCAGCTGGTTAGTGCGTATAGACCAAATGGCCAGACTCAGATCAAATACCAAGATCCCGTTAAACGTGTTATTATGAAATAACCGCGGACAACGACCAGGGCCAGGCCACCTGTCTCCTAGGTGTCTCAACCTGCCCTGTCGCTCCGCCACAAAGATCCACACAGAGGGCCGTCGGGAAAGTATGTCCTTTCAGCCCCCAATCCGTGAATCAACCGCGGGTACTCAACGAGCCGACCCGACTTTAGCCACATCAAGTATCATGTATATGTGTATGTAATATATATACCCGTGATCACCCCCAAGTGATCACGGCCCGATAGAATAGCAGGGCAGACGGACAAGGGTGTAGGGCCACTGATGGAATACTAGCATCCTATACTAAGCATTTAGGATTGCAGGTAAAGTATCAACAGTGATAGCAACAAAGACAGGCTATGCAGCAGAATAGGATTAACGAAAGCAGTAACATGCTACACTACTCTAATGCAAGCAGTAGAGAGAAGAGTAGGCGATATCTGGTGATCAAAGGGGGGGCTTGCCTGGAAGCTCGGCAGCCAAAGTGAGGTCGTCAGCACCGTAGTCGATCGGGGCAGCAGCAGTGTCGGTCTCGTAGTCTACCGGAGAGAAGAGGGGGAAGAAACAGTGAATACAATGCAAACGGATGCATGACGATGCATGACATGACATGTAACGGTGTTAAGTGTGCCCTAACGCAGTATCGGGTGATACTGACGAAGGGGGGGAAACATCCGGGAAAGTATTCCCGGTGTTTCGCGTTTTCGGGCGGATGAAAAGGAGGGGGAAAGTTGCGGGTTCGGTATGCTAGGGATGTGTGGTGGACGAACGGTCTGCGTATTCGGATGCGTCTCGAAATTCTGAGCAACTTTCATATATAAATTATTTTCATCCGAGTTACGGTTTAAAAGATATGATTTTATAAAGGTTTTATTAATTTCTGGAATTTAATATTAATTAACTTAATTCGAAAAATGATTTATGACATCAGCATGACATCATGCTGACGTCATCAGGGTTGACTGGTCAAACTGACCAGTGGGGCCCGTGTGTCTTAGGCAGTAAACTAACTAACAGTTTAGTTAGTTTAATTAGGTTTTAGTTAATTACAGATTAGGTTAATTAAAGATTAGATTAATCTAAAGGTGATTAATTAACTTAATTAATTTGTTAATTAATTAATATATTTATTATTATTATTTTTATTATTATTATTTTTTTTAAACCTTTTTTTTAAACGTTTCTGGGGCTGGGCCCACTTGTCAAAGGCACAGAGGCCTTAGTGGGCATGGGCGCTAACGGGCGCAACGGGGAGGAGCCCCGTGGGCACGGGCGATACCCGCACCGCGACGGAGGCCGGAGCCCGTGCGGGCGTCGGCGGCCAGGGGCGTGCGGTCGCCGGCGGCGAGGGGCCGCGCGGGCGTGGGCGTGGCCATCGGCGGGCGGCCGCGGCTGGGTGGGCGGCGACGGCCCGGCTCGGCCGAAGGGGGCGGCCGGCGGGTGCGGCCGGCGGGCAGGGGCGTCCAGCGTCGGGGGAACGGACGGCGGGCGAGCAGCGCGGGCGCGGCGGCACGGAGGCTGGCGCGGGGCTGCGGGCGCCGGTGGCCGGAGCGGCGGTAGCGACGCAGCAGCAGCAGCTTCATATCGCGCGGGGGGGAGGGGAAGCAGGCGCGGCAGTGAGGGCCGCGCGGGCGCGGCCGGGCGCGTACGGGCACGACGGGGCTCCGGTGGGGATGTCGGTGGGAAATATCCCACCGAGGGGTGGGGGTTATATCTAGGCTAGATGATAGTGGGCCGAGGCCCAGTAGGTTAGGTTAGTTTAGCTTTTATTTTATTTTTGTTGTTTGCCTTTCCTTTTCTTTTTTTTAATTATTTCTTTTCTGTTTTACTTTATTTAAAATACTTAGGCAATTTTAGAAATTGTAATAACTAGTCCATAATTGATCTTACAATATTTAGCACCGCCCGAACATTTTTAATTACCATTTTGAAAACTTATTTTGTTTATTTTTTTTCGGGCTCTTATTTCGAACGGGTTTTCGATTAGCGTGATGCTATCAACAGTAACACGATGACGTGGCATCATTAGCAGGGAATTACTGTAGCGTGATTACCCGGGCGTTACACAAGTCTTCCCAAAGGTTCTACTTGGCACAAACACTAAACAAAACACAAAACCACATCTAAACAGAAGCTAGATACAATATTTATTCCTAAACATAAGCAAAAAAACAAAAAATATAAAATTGAGTTGCCTCCGAACAAGCGCTATCGTTTTACGCCCCTAGCTAGGCACGATACAAGGATAGATCTAGGTATTGTCATCTTTGGAAGTCAATACATAAGTGGCTCTCATAATAGATTCATATGGTAATTTGATTTTGTTTCTAGGAAAGTGTTCCATGCCTTTCCTTAACGGAAATTGGAATCTAATATTTCCTTCCTTCATATCAATAATTGCACCAGTCGTTCTAAGGAAAGGTCTACCAAGAATAATATGACATGAAGGATTGCAATCTATATCAAGAACAATGAAATCTACAGGCACATAATTTCTATTGGCAACAATAAGAACATCATTAATCCTTCCTATAGGTTTCTTAATAGTGTAATCCGCAAGATGCAAATTCAAAGAACAATCATCGAGCTCATGGAATCCTAGCAAATCACACAAAGTTTTTGGGATAGTAGAGACACTTGCACCAAAATCACACAAAGCATAACATTCATGATCTTTAATTTTTATTTTGATAGTAGGTTCCCACTCATCATAAAGCTTTCTAGGGATAGAAACTTCTAACTCAAGTTTTTCTTCATAGGATTGCATCAAAGCATCAACTATGTGTTTGGTAAAAGCTTTATTTTGACTATAAGCATGCGGAGAGTTTAGTACGGATTGCAACAAGGAAATACAATCAATGAAAGAGAAATTATCATAATTGAATCCCTTGAAATCCAAAGTAGTGGGGTCATCACTACGCAAAGTTTTAATCTCTTCACTCCCACTTTTAACAATTTTAGCATCAAGATCTAAAAACTCTGAATCATTGGGACACCTTAAAGTAGAATAATCTCCAATCCTATCTTCATAAAGATTTATACTAGAAAACAAGGATCTAATAGGAGACACATCAATAACTTTCAAATCTTCATCTTTATTTTCATGATAACTAGAAGAACACGCTTTTATATAATTCTCTCTTTTAGCACGCATCCTAGCAGTTCTCTCTTTGCATTCATCAATGGAAATTCTCAAGGCTTTGAGAGAGTCATTGATATCATGCTTAGGTGGGATAGATCTAAGTTTCAGAGAATCAATATCAAGAGTAATTCTATCCACACTTCTAGCCAATTCATCAATCTTAAGCATTTTTTCTTCAAGCATAGCATTGAAATTCTTTTGCGAAATCATAAACTCCTTAACACTAGTTTCAAATTCTGAAGACATCTTTCCATAAGAGTTGTTGTAGGAATTACCATAATTATTAGAGGAACTACTAGGAAAAGGCCTAGGATTAAAGTTCCCTCTATAAGCATTGTTACCAAAATTATTCCTACCAACAAAATTCACATCCAAAGATTCATTGTTATTTTCAATCAAAGTGGGCAAAGGCATATCATTAGGATCAGAGGAAGCACTCTTAGCAGCAAATAATTTCATAAGTTCATCCATCTTTCCACTCAAAACACTAATTTCTTCAATAGCATGCACTTTTTTACTAGTAGGTCTTTCGGTGTGCCATTGAGAATAATTAACCATAATATTATCTAGGAGTTTGGTAGCTTCTCCTAAGGTAATTTCCATGAAAGTGCCTCATGTGGCCGAATCTAAAAGATTTCTAGAAGCAAAATTCAAGCCAGCATAAAAGTTTTGAATAACCATCCATAAGTTCAAACCATGTGTAGGGCAATTATGTATCATTAATTTCATTCTCTCCCAAGCTTGTGCAACATGCTCATGATATAGTTGCTTAAAATTCATAATATTGTTTCTAAAAAAGATGATCTTAGTAGGAGAGAAATACTTAGAGATAAAAGCATCTTTACACTTATTCCACGAATCGATACTATTTCTAGGCAAAGAGGAAAACCAAGTTTTAGGACGATCTCTAAGTGAAAACGGAAATAAATTCAATTTAACAATATCGTTATCCGTATCCCTTTTCTTTTGCATATCACACAAATCAACAAAGTTGTTTAGATGGGTAGCGGCATCTTCACTAGGAAGGCCGGAGAATTGATCTTTCATGACAAGATTCAACAAAGCAGCATTGATCTCACAAGATTCATCATCGGTAATAGGAGCAATCAGAGTGCTGATAAAATCATTATGGTTGGTATTGGAGAAGTCACACAATTTGGTATTGTTCTGAGCCATAGTGACAAGCAAGCAATCCAACACACACAAGCAAACAAGAGGCAAGCGAACGATAAACACACGGCAGAAGAAGGGCAAATGAAACGACAAGGGTGAAGTGGGGGAGAGGAAAACGAGAGGCAAAAATATAATGTGAAGGATAAGGGTTTGTGATAGGTACTTGGTATATGACTTTCGCGTAAGGCTCCCCGGCAACGGCGCCAGAAATTCTTCTTGCTACTTCTCGAGCTTGCGTTGTATTCCCTCGAAGAGGAAAGGGTGATGCAGCACAGTAGCGTAAGTATTTACCTCAGTTTTTGAGAACCAAGGTATCAATCCAGTAGGAGACCACGCGCGAGTCCCTCGCACCTGCACAAACAAATAAGAACTTCACAGCCAACGCGATAAGGGGTTGTCAATCCCTTTACGGTCACTTACGAAAGTGAGATCTGATAGAGATGATAGTTTGATATTTTGATATTTTTGATTATAAGAATAGAAAGTAAAAGCGGAAAAGTAAAGTAGATTGTAGATTGATATGTTGAGAATAGACACAGGGGCCATAGTGTTCTCTAGTGGCTTCTATCATGATGGCGATATTCTACGGTGGGTAAACAAATTACCGTCGAGCAATTGATAGAAAAGCGAATAATTATGAGACTATCTAGGCATCATCATTATATATAGGCATCACGTCCGAGACAAGTAGACCGAAACGATTCTGCATCTACTAGTATTACTCCACACGTCGACCGCTATCCAGCATGCATCTAGTGTATTGAGTTCATAAGAACAGAGTAACGCCTTAAGTAAGATGCCATGATGTAGAGGGATAAACTCAAACTTAGTGATATAAACCCCATCTTTTTATCCTCGATGGCAACAATACAATACGTGCCTTGCGGCCCCTACTGTCACTGGGAAAGGACACCGCAAGATTGAACCCAAAGCCAACCACTTCTCCCATTGCAAGAACTATAGATCTAGTAGGCCAAACCAAACCAATATTTCGAAGAGACTTGCAAGGATATTATAATCATACATAAGAGTTCAGAACAGAACCAAATATTTCGCATAGATAATCTTGATCATAAACCCACAATTAATCGGATCTCGACAAACACACCGCAAAAAGAGATTACATAGAATAGATCTCCTCGAAGACCGAGGAGAACTTTGTATTGAGATCCAAAAAGAGAGAAGAAGCCATCTAGATACTAGCTATGGACCCGAAGGTCTCTGGTAAACTACTCACAACTCATGGTGAAGCGGTGATGATGATGTAGAAGCACTCCGTGGTAGATCCCCCCTCCGGCAGAGCTACGGAACAGGCCCCAAGATGGGATCTCACGGGAATAGAAGGTTACGGTAGTGGAACTAGGGTTTTCTCTCCTCTTCCGATGGTTTCGGGGTACGTAGGTATATATAGGAGGAAGGAGGGAACCGGGGGCCAAACGTGGGGCCCACGAGGCAGGGGGGCGCGCCCCCCACCCTCGTGGGCGCCTCGTGTGCCCTACTCCGTGGTTCTCTATTCTCCCATGCGTGATTTTCTCTAAAAAAATCTCTCCCGGAGGTTTCATTCCGTTTGGACTCCGTTTGATATTCCTTTTCTGTAAAACCCTGAAACAGGCAAAAAACAGCAATCTGGACTGGGCCTTTGGGTTAGTAGGTTAGTCCCAAAAATAATATAAAAGTGTATAACAAAGCCCATTAAACATCCAAAACATCATAAATAATAGCATGGAACAATAAAAATAATAGATACGTTGGAGACGTATCACATATATTCAATGCTCTTTATGAAAGTTTTTATTATATCCTCCTTGGATACTGATGTCTACACACGCTTCTATTCTTGTAGACTATGTTGGGCCTCCAAGCGCAGAGGTTTGTAGGACAGCAGCAATTTCCCTCATGTGGATGACCTAAGATTTATCGAACTCAGGGAAGTAGAGGTTGAAGATGGTCTCTCTCAAGCAACCCTGCAACTAAGATACAAGAAGTCTCTTGTGTCCCCAACACACCTAATACAACTAGGAGTTGTATAGGTGCACTAGTTCGGCGAAGAGATGGTAAATATGGATGATAGGAGTGGCAAAGCAAAGTAATATAAATCTGTAATAAAAAGTGCAGCAAGCAAACAAGTGGTAAACGTGAGCACAAATGGTATTGCAATGGTGGAAACAAGACCTAGGCTTCATACTTTCACTAGTGGCAACTCCAACAACATTAACATAGTGTAATCACATGATATTTCCCATAAAACATGCAATGGAGACGCACCCGGAGGTCATTCCTTTGTGGTCAAGAGAGGACGAGAATTATGTAGGGCTACAAAAGCACACCTCAAAGTTCGTAGTTCTCAATCTATGGATTTCCCAATGTCACCGCGGCCATCCAAAGAGAGTACCACAATCACCACAACATATCTCAAGGATAGTCAAAGACAAGCACCAAGAGACTCTCAATCTTCAATCAACACACAAAAGAGGAAATCACTCATGAAAATATTCTTCTAATCCATGTCCAATAGACCGCTGTCACCTTGGTCTCGGGGATTATACTAGATAAAGACAAGTGAGTACATCAATCCAATACATAGAGGAAGGGGAAATATCATGGGATCACCCTAGATTAACATAGCCTATGATCACAACGAAGATCACATCATGGGAGAGAGAATTGACCACATAGCTACTGGTAGAAACCTCAGCCCCGAGGAGGAACTACTCCCGCATCATGGAGGGAGGAAGCAACGTCGATGGAGATGAATCCGGGGGCACTTCCCCGTCCCGGCAGGATGCCGGCACAGGAATTCTGGTCCCCCGAAACTTGGTGGCGATGGCGGCGGAGATCGGAATTGCTTCTGGAGAAAAGGGTTCTGGAATCAGGGTTTTCGCGACGGGAGAATAAATAGGAGGCCAAGTAGGGCACCAGAGGAGGTGGGAGCCCCCCAGGCGGCCCCCCGGCGCGGCCAGGGGTGGGGCCGCGCCATCAGGGCGCCTGGGGCCCCTCTGGCCCCCCTCTGGCCCCACTTCTGGCGCATGGAAGCTTCTGGATCGCTGATTTTTTATATATTTTTCCCGGAATTTTTCTGGCAATTTAAGTAATGGGAAAACCTGAAATACAAAAACAGCAGAAAACAGAAACTGGCACTGGGGTGCACTGAGTTAATAGGTTAGTCCAAATATGATCAAAAGTGTATCAAAGTGTATCAAAAGCATAGCAATATCACCCAAAACATGCATGGAGCAAGCAGAAATTATAGATACGTTTGGGACGTATCAACATCCCCAAGCTTAATTCCTGCTCGTCCTCGAGTAGGTGAATGATAACAAGCACAATTTCTGTGGTGACATGCTACCAAAGAGTCTTTCACAATCACATGACAAATGCTTATTGAGATAATGAATCTTTAGTAATTAAGTTGCCTCATGAGAATATCACAAAGAACTAAAAGTTTACAATATGATACTGAAACACCCAATAGATTTGTAGTGAGCATGGTGTGCAAACATGACACAGTGATAGCTCGCTTGCCCCCTTTAGTGAAGCAAAACATAAATGCAGGAGCACCTCCGAAGTTTAAGTGACGACTAGATACAATGATTTCAGAATAAGCGATATCACAATCATGCAGAAGACAATGGTACTTTGGGACAATGCACATTACACTCAGAATGACAATCATGCTCTCAATAGTTGGTGCTTTGAAGAAAGAAGGTGGAGACTCTCGAACCGTGGATTTTGATGGCAAGGTTGAAAACCCGTGGCTGGAAGCAAAGACTAAACAAGTACCAGAGCTCGTGGTTTTAAAAACAGAGATAAAAAGCTTTTGGGAGGTGCATCATTCGTCAACGAATGCTAGTAGATAACCCAATTACTTCTTATGCTGGACAAGTTTCGAGGAACGGCTCCCACGCGGGGACGATCACATCCCCTTAATCTCCTTTGTTTATCACTGCCAGAGTTTTCTGATTTCTCATGAACAAAGCGTGAAGGAGGGTTTGTTTGTTGCTATTTTCTTTTGTGAGCTGGGCGCACTCATGCCAGTCCCTCCTCGTATTAGGGGTTTGCAGATTAGGCATGCAATCCCGGGGTAAAATTTGTCCAACACAAGAAGATCATGAATTACCTACTACTTCCTCATGAGCTAAAACAGAGGCACAAAAGAGAAATGCTTTTGAATAATTTTGAGATGGTACAAGAAAGTCTTCGTTAGGAATGGCAAGTAAATACCATATATAGGAAGGTATGGTGGACTCATATGGCATAACTGGTTTCAAGGATTTTGGATGCACAAGAAGTCAGTCCGCTTAGTACAGGTGAAGGCTAGCAAAAGACTGGGAGCGACCAACTAAGAGAGCAATGACGGCCATTATCATGCAGAGCGACAAAGCAACATTGAATCGGGCATGGAAGTTATATCACTACTCAGAAATTAAAGATCATCAAGGCTTGATAGACTTTCTTTACAGTCTTAAATATGCGTGAGCATATGCCAAGTCAATCAAAATAAATTCTTGGAGGAAGATATCACTAAGCCATAACACATCATAGGCAAACAAATCATGCTGGTACTTCAATAACACATTAAGAACCCCCAGCTATTTGAGACTAACCATAAGAAAACATGAACTACTAAGCACCATTATGCACATAGCATTTTTATCATAGACATATCAACCAGTGCCACAGAAGCCAACTCTCTTAACAAGATAAGCATGATAACTCAAGAGAGTTCCAGAAGCAACAACCTAAACAAAAGCTCTTAAAAAGATAAGCATGAAAACTAAGAGCTAAGCATGACAGCAGCTATGAAAAGATAAAGAACACACACAAGAAGATACGCATGCAAGCCTATGTTGTGTTCTACAGTGGAGTGGAGCGTGTTTCTCTCCCAAACAATGAAGGCTAGGATCCAACTTGTTAAGAACAGCAAGTAAAACTAAATAAACTAAAAAGAAATGAGCAAGACGCTCCAAGCATAGCACATAACGCATGAAGTGATAAAAATATAGTGGAACGAAGGACGAACTGATAATTGTTGATGGAGAAGGGGATGCACGGGGGCATCCCCAAGCTTAGATGCTTGAGTCTCCTTGGATATTTCTTGGGGGTGCATGGGGGCATCCCCAAGCTTGAGCGTTTGACACTCCTGAATCTTCTTTTATCATCTTCCCTCGCACACTTGAAAACTCCCTTCATACATAACTCATCATAATCTGATTAGAGAGGTTAGTACCCACAATAAAATAATTTTTCTCTACTGGAAACAAAGATATTCTTGAAGGTCTACTGTTTCTCAAGATCGCCAAAAAGTTTTTGCAAAGAAAAAGAAAGCTTAAGGTCTGCAAAACGAAGAAAAGGCAAAACAGGGCAGAATCTGTGAAAAACAGACCAGCAGGTAGTAAATAAATTTTTTGGGTTACTTCTGCAACTCAAATCAAAAAACTCAGAACGGTAGCTCGAAAGCCAATTGTATAGAGCATGCTGTCAAAAAAATTCAGATCAAGAAGATGATCTGGTGATTTTATTTGAATTTTCCTTTCCAAGGACAGAATCTGTTTTCTGGACAGCATGTCACAACTTTTGAACTTTCTTGCAATCAGAGGCTAAAATTGGCACAAAGCTGAAAAATAAAGATACAATGATGTTGCTACAGTAGTAACAAACATCAAGACCACTAAAAACTGAAAGAACAAACTGAAAGCAAAGATAACAAGGGTTGTCTCCCTAGAGCTCTTTCTTTATAGCCATAAAGATAGGCTTAAGACTTTAATGATGCTCTCGTAGGAATAAGAGTTGAAGAACAAAAGAGAGCATCAAGAAGCAAATACCAAACACATTTAAGCCTAACATGCTTCCTATGCATAGGAATATTGCAATAGAATAATTCATTGAAGCACAAAGCAATAAGCATAGGAAGACAAAACAAGTGCAGCTTCAAAACCTTCAACATGAAGAGAGGGAACTTGATATTATTGAAATATCTATAAGCATATGTTCCCTTCTCATAATAATTTTCAATGGGATCACGAATAAACTCAACAATATAAGCATCACATAAAGCATTGTTACCATGATCCACATGCAAAAAGGTACTCTTACTCTCCACATAAGCATAATCTTTCTCATTGGTAATAGTGGGAGTAGGACTATCATAAACAACTTGAACACTATAGATTAATTGTGTATTAGGAAGATGGTGTTCAACAAGGGAGTAATTCCCTCCATGATTATGACAAGTTTCATAAGGATAATTTCTCCTTATGTCATAGGTACCTTTATAATCATTATAGATTGGAGTTATAACATCATCATAGTAGAGAAGAGCATTATCATTGCCAGCAACTATATTTGTAATCATGTTGTCTTTATTCTTACTAGCAAAAGAATTATCAATTATCACATCACTAGTGGGTAAAGGATTTGCAATCCTATCATCCCCAAGCTTAGAGCTTTCCATATCATCACTTTCAGAGTTGGTACCAAAAAGATTTTCAAGATCATAAGTAGCATTATCATCATTTTCCCAATCACAATAAGTAACATGCATATCATAATCAAAATCATCTTCAATAGTACCTACGGACGTATGATGGCTTCTCGCCCCTCGTTAGTTACCCCAAGTGGAAGGTTTGAGATGTAGCGTAGCGGTAGTTTTCCCTTGGCAAAGATACCAAGGATCGAATCCCGTGAGACTCCGAGGGTCGATAAGAAGGTGTCAATAGCGCCAGAGACTTTTGCTTGACAGGACCTGCACACAGATACAAATAACTTTGCTCCCAACGAGTACAGAGAGGTTGTCAATCCCTCCGGCCTTGTCGTTTACAAAGGATCAAACAGAAGAGATAATAGTGATAGGTATGACTGCAACTAGTAAATAAGAACAGGAAGTAAATAACGGGTGTGATCACTGATGGTAATATGGACCGGGGTCCCATGATGTTCACTAGTGATGTCTCTCTCCCAAAAGACGATAAAACAGCTAAGCGAGGTAAACGAATTACAACTGGGCAATTGACAGGATTATGTGCGCAAACCAATGCTAACTATGCTGCAAAGAAAGGTAGAGGCTCAAAAGCATGGGCGGTACGCCAAGGCAAGTAGACCGAAATCCATCTGCATCTACTACTAATCATCCACCTTGAGATATCTATCCAGAACATCTCGCTGGTATTAAGTTGCGAGTCCCACCCATAGTGTAAACTCAAAGCAACAGACAACTGCATTAAAAGAACTTTGCGTAAAGTAAATAATCCTTGCACCCGCAAGTACAAGCACCGTTGTTTTCCCCCTTGTGGCAACAGTACATCCCCTAGACTCATGTTTCTGTCACTCAAGCTAGTCATCGAGGGGCATGAACCCACAATCAAGCATAACGTTCCCTCTTGGAGTTACTACCTACTACTTGGCCAAAGCAATAAACAGCAACGGAGAACATGCAAGAATTACTCAAGAACATAAATATAAAAGAGGTGAATCAAATATATTACTCACACACAATCTAAACATAATCTCATAATCCATCGGATCCCAGCAAACTTAGCATAGCAACAGCATAAAGATTACATATGTGCCTCGATCATGTAGGGCAGCTCACGAGGTCTAATCGATGAAGAACAAAGAGGGGAGGAGAACATCACATAGCTACTGGTCATGGACCCATGGTCCAAGGGGGACTACTCACAACTCATCCGGGAAGCGTCCATGGTGGTGGAGAAGCTCCCGGTGGTGGTTCTCCCCTCCGGCAGGGTGCCGGGAAGAGTTCTCCTGGTGCTCCCGATCTTGGAAGCGCGGCGGCGGCGGAACAAAGATGAGATCGTGAAAAAGGGTTCCGTCCTCGAGGGTTTCGGGACGCGATGTAAATATATGCCAAAGGGGGTCACCAGAGGAGGTAAGGGGGGCCCAGGCGCCCCCCCCCCCTCGGCGCGGCCAGGAGGGGGGCCGCGTGGGCAGGCCGCCTGGGCTGCCCCTGGCTCCCCTCTGGCCCCACTTCTGGCGCGTGGAAGCTTCTGGAGCGCTGATTTTTTATATATTTTTCTCGGAATTTTTCTGACAATTTAAGTAATGGGAAAACCTGAAATACAAAAACAGCAGAAAACAGAAACTGGCACTAGGGTGCACTGAGTTAATAGGTTAGTCCAAATATGATCAAAAGTGTATGGAAGTGCATAAATATCATAGGAATATCACACAAAAGAGGCATGGAGCAAGCAGAAATTATAGATACGTTTTGGACGTATCAACATCCCCAAGCTTAATTCCTGCTCGTCCTCGAGTAGGTAAATGATAACAAGCATAATTTCTGTGGTGACATGCTATCAACCATATAAGAACTTTTAAGTAAAGCAATCAAGGCATGTAATCCAATTCAAGTCATAACAAGCAAGAGTCTATATTAGCATTGTAACAAGTAACATAAGAACATAAAGGCGCAAGAGCTCTCGCTGTCCGTGACTCGAATGTCTCCAAATGGTGTTTGCGTGCAAGAAAGGGGATAGGGATATATGAGAGAGTAAAACATAGTTTTTGTATTGTTGAGAACTTAATCTACTAAAGTTTCACACTTGGTCTTCTTTGGAATCTTATCTTGCCTCATCCCCAGACCGTCAGCCAGGTACAAGTCAAAATGATCCACTCCCTTTCGATATTTTGAGCACTCATGCAATGGATGAGCGTAAGCAAGAAAGTCGACACTTAGGATGGCAAATAGAGAAATGATAGAGGGGGAAGACAAAAAAGGTGTGAAAGGCTCACATCAATGAGGACAATCATCGGCGAGAGAAAGCCAAATGATAGATATGATGCGAGGAGTAGGGATTGCCATGCAACGGATGCACATATGAGCTAAGGTAAGCTCTCCAATGGAACTGGTGGGGGTGCATCCAACTCGCTTGCTCAAGAAGACCTAGAGCTCTTTTGAGGAGGCTCATCATTGGAATATACAAGCCAAGTTCTATAGTGTAAAGGTCCCCACATAGCTATATGCATAAATGATAATCTCTATAGAGTACAAAGTATAAGATGGAGTACGAGTGTGGATTTCTCAAAAGAAATAGTAGTGTGCCCCCTTCTCTCTTTTTATTTCTTTTTCCCTTTTTTTTATTTTTTTTATTTTTTTGTGGCCTCAATGGCTCTTTCTATTTATCTCTCATTTGTCCTCTTTGGGATCTTTTGATTTTGTCCTCTTTGGGATCTTTTGATTTGTCCACTTTGGGATCTTTTCCTCACTTTAGGGGCAACACTCTATGTATTACAAGAAGTATAGAAGATCTTTCACGCTTTACAAAAGTACTCAACATAAAGAAAATGAAACTATCATGATGTATGCAAATGTATGCCTCTGCCAGTGTAGCAGGATATGCAATGATACTAGCGCGTCATGTAGCAATGATTAGGGCAAGGCCCAACTAGCATGTGGCTCATCGATCAAGCAAAAAGCATGTATGACATGAAGATCAAGTCATGAGAGGATGGATGTTGCATGGCAATGTATCTCGGAAAGGCTATGGAAATGCCTTAATAGGTAGGTATGGTGGCTGTTTTGAGGAAGGATATAATGAGGCTTATGATGACAGAGCGTATCATGCCAAGGATTTGGATGCACCGGCGAAGTATGCGCCAACTCTCGAGGTGAGAAAGGGCAATGCACGGTACCGAAGAGGCTAGAAAAATATGGGTAGGTGGAAGTGTCAACCTTCGAATACTCACATTAGTCCGAAGAACTCATGCACTTATTATCGGTAACTCTCAATCTACTTAGGAGGTTCACAAAGATACAAGTACCCCGAGGAGGTGTGTATGGGGGTTTGGTTACCCTTGCTCATCCTCGACCCATGGTACGTGAGTGTACTCTAATATTCGATCCCTCCAAAGATTAGTGATCCATTTAGTAGCTAAAGTTCTCAACTATTTTGTAGGTTTTCGAAAATAAACACGGATTGCCCAAAATACGACATCTATCACTAATAGGCTAAAGCTCTTGACACCAAAAGTTCAAACATTACTCATGGCAATACCTCAAAACTATTGCAAGTTACTACTAAAATTAAATAGCAACCTCAATTACCTACTTTAAGTTAAGACACACAACTCAGTGCAACAGACAAACTCTCTTAACAAGATAAACATGAAAACTCAAGAGAGTTCAGCAACCAACTAAACAAAAGCTCTTTAAAAAGTAAAGCATGAAAAGTAAGAGCTAAACATGACACTAGCTATGGAAAGACAAAGAACACACACAGCAAAGATAAGCATGAAAATCCTATGTTGTGTTCTAGGTTGAAGTGGAGCGTGTTTCTCTCCCACACAAAGAAAGCTGGGTTCTAACTCGTTATGAACAGCAAGCAAAGCTAAAGAAAACTAAAAAGGAAACAAAAAGCAAGACGCTCCAAGCATAGCACATAACGCATGAAGTGATTAAAATATAGTGGAACGAAAGATGAACTGATAATTGTTGATGGAGAAGGGGATGCACGGGGGCATCCCCAAGCTTAGACGCTTGAGTCTTCTTAAATATTTCTTGGGGTGCACGGGGGCATCCCCAAGCTTGAGCGTTTGACCCTCCTGAATCTTTTTATCAACTTCCCTCGCACACTTGAAAACTCCCTTCATACATAACTCATCATAATCTGATTAGCGAGGTTAGTACCCATAATAAAATAATTTTTCCTTGCTGAAAATAAGGATAATCTTGAAGAGCTACTGTTTCTCAAGATTGCCAAAAGGTTTTTGCAAAGAAAAGCAAGCTCAAGGTTTGCAAAACGAAGAAAAGGCAAAACAGGACAGAATCTGTGAAAAACAGACCAGCAGGTAGTAAATAATTTTTTCGGGGCACTTCTGCAACTCAAATCAAAAAACTCAAAACAGACGCCCAAAAGCCAATTGTATAGAGCACGCTGTCGAAACAATTCAGACCAAAAAGATGATCTGGTGATTTTATACGAATTTTTCTGTCCAAGGACATAATCTGTTTCCTGGACAGCACGTCACAACTTTTGAACTTTCTTGCAATCGGAGGCTAAACTTGGCACAAAGCTGAAAAGTAAAGATACAATGATGATGCTACTGTAGTAACAAACATCAAGACACAACAAAAGCAAAATAAAACTTTATTCATTGTGGGCTGCCTCCCAAAAGCGCTTTCTTTTATGCCTTTAAGCTAGGCATAATGCAAAGAAATCAAGTTGTATCAATTGAACCATCATCAAGATCATCAAAAATCTCTTCAATAGTACAACTAGTCTTAAGAGGACTTTCAAATAAAGGCCTAATAGAGATACTTCTAGGGAGAAGACCAAAAGGTAAAAAGTCAATGGAAGATTCATTTATAAATTTATCAAAGAGAGGTGTTTCTTCCAAAGTCTTCACAGTTTCAACCCCTTTGGCAATAGATGGATTACTTTTGGAACGGGGAGCCTTTGGAACGTAAACGAACTTAGGCTCCTTCTTTGCCGGAGTTTCTACCTTTTTGGTTTTGATTGAGGAGAAAGTAGTTCCTAAAGTATCAAAGATTTCCTCAATCTTGTCTATCCTAGAAGAATCCAAGTCATGGAATTTGATGGTCTCCAAAGTTTTGATAATTTTATGCATGGAGCTATCAAGCCTATTCAAATTCCCTTGGATCTTACGGTCCGACTCATTTATCTTATTAATGTTTGGCATCTCTAGCTCTATCTTTTCAAGTTTTTTCATAATGTGAGCTAGGGTAATGTCCTCTTGAATGCTAACAAGAGGGGGATTTCCAACAAGATTTTCAATAATACAAAGAGATTCCCAAACTGGGGCTTCTAGGAAATTTCCATTGATAGCAGAATCTAGAATAAACCTATTCCAAGAAGTAATTCCAAAATAAAAATTTCTAAGCAGGATAGTAGTAGATTGCTTCTTGGTGGCTCTTTTATGAGAATCATTAATTCTATACCAAGCATCTTTTAGACTTTCCCCACTTCTTTGTTTAAAGGTGAGAACTTCTGCCTCACCAAAGGCAAAAGGACCAGACATAATGTCAACTAAAAAGCGAGATAACTATTTTTGTGATTTTTGATAGAAGACACTAAAGCAAAAACTGAAAGGTAAACTAACAAGACTAAAAAGCAAAGATAAAAGATAGCGTGCAACTCCCCTATCTTGAAGAGTGGAGTCCCCGGCAACGGCGCCAGAAAACTTTGCTTGATGGCTTCTCGCCCCTCGTTGGTTACCCCAAGTGGAAGGTTTGAGATGTAGCGTAGCGGTAGTTTTCCCTTGGCAAAGATACCAAGGATCGAATCCCGTGAGACTCCGAGGGTCGACAAGAAGGTGTCAATAGCGCCATAGACTTTTGCTTGACAGGACCTGCACACAGATACAAATAACTTTGCTCCCAACGAGTACAGAGAGGTTGTCAATCCCTCCGGCCTTGTCGTTTACAAAGGATCAAACGCAAGAGATAATAGTGATAGGTATGACTGCAACTAGTAAATAAGAACAGGAAGTAAATAACGGGTGTGATCAGTGATGGTAATATGGACCGGGGTCCCATGATGTTCACTAGTGATGTCTCTCTCCCAAAAGATGATAAAACAGCTAAGCGAGGTAAACGAATTACAGCTGGGCAATTGACAGGATTATGTGCGCAAACCAATGCTAACTATGCTGCAAAGAAAGGTAGAGGCTCAAAAGCATGGCGGTACGCCAAGGCAAGTAGACCGAAATCCATCTGCATCTACTACTAATCATCCTCCTTGAGATATCTATCCAGAACATCTCGCTGGTATTAAGTTGCGAGTCCCACCCATAGTGTAAACTCAAAGCAACAGACAACTGCATTAAAAGAACTTTGCGTAAAGTAAAAAATCCTTGCACCCGCAAGTACAAGCACCGTTGTTTTCCCCCTTGTGGCAACAGCACATCCTCTAGACTCATGTTTCTGTCACTCAAGCTAGTCATCGAGGGGCATGAACCCACAATCAAGCATAACGT
Source organism: Secale cereale (assembly GCA_902687465.1). Classification (NCBI taxonomy): domain Eukaryota; kingdom Viridiplantae; phylum Streptophyta; class Magnoliopsida; order Poales; family Poaceae; genus Secale; species Secale cereale. The sequence continues at coordinate 620,982,667 of LR738712.1, read as the reverse complement.
TCCCTCTTGGAGTTACTACCTACTACTTGGCCAAAGCAATAAACAGCAACGGAGAACATGCAAGAATTACTCAAGAACATAAATATAAAAGAGGTGAATCAAATATATTACTCACACACAATCTGAACATAATCTCATAATCCATCGGATCCCAGCAAACTCAGCATAGCAACAGCATAAAGATTACATATGTGCCTCGATCATGTATGGCTGCTCACGAGGTCTAATCGATGAAGAACAAAGAGGGGAGGAGAACATCACATAGCTACTGGTCATGGACCCATGGTCCAAGGGGGACTACTCACAACTCATCCGGGAAGCGTCCATGGTGGTGGAGAAGCTCTGATACGTCTCAAACGTATCTACTTTTCCAAACACTTTTGATATTGTTTTGGCCTCATTCTTGCATGATTTGGACTAAACTAACCCGGACTGATGCTGTTTTCAGCAGAGCTGCCTGTATGGTTTATTTGTGTGCAGGAAAACGGATTTTTAAGTATCTCAGAAAAATCCACGAAAAATCAGAGAAAATCCACGCACCCGAAGGAACCAAATGCCAGAAGTGGGGCCAGAGGGGGGCCAGGGGGTGCCCAGGCGCCCTGTGGGCGCCCCCCTGGGCCGTGCCCGGGGGCGCCTGGGCAGGTCCCACGCCCCCTGGTGCCCTACTTTAGCCCGTATTTTTTCTCCCGACGCAGAAACCCCAGATCGGAAGTTCTTTCGCAGTTTTTCGTCGCGGAGCCGCCGCCACCCTCTGTTCTTCCTTGGGAGGGCTAATCTGGAGGCTGAATTGGCCTCCGGAGAGGGGAGATCGTCGCCATCGTCATCATCATCACCACTCCATCATCCCTACATGACTTCTCCCTCCATCTGTGAGTAATTCCCCCGCTGTAGGCGAAGGGGATGGTAGGGATTGGATGAGTTAGATCATGTAATAGTTTATCAGATTGTTGGGGGCATGTTGCCTATCATCTACTATGGTGTTTATCATCTTTGCTACAACTTGTTATTCTTAATGCTTGACACTTAGGGCCCGAGTGCCATGATTTCAGTTCTGAACCATATGTGTTTGCATGAATATATTTGTGTTCGTGATCCTATCTATGAGTTGTTTGCACCTGTTACGGTCTCGAACCGGCGATCCCAAAAGTGACAGCTTGGGACACCAAAGGGGATGGTCCGTAGTTTGAGGATTACATGTATCCATTGAGTTCATTGCTTTGTTCCGGTGCTCTTTGACAGGAGCACCTTAATATCCATAAGTTCCTTTTGGCCCCGTTCGTAGCGGGATGGTAGGACAAAAGATGTTGTGCAAGTTCTTATTGCAAGCACGTACAACTACCTACGGGATACATGCCTAATGTTTGATATTTGCCTAGATGATCATTACTTTTCCGTGTGCCGTGCCCCAAGTTAGAATCTATCTCATCCATGCAGCGCCCAACCATCCATCTCCCTAGCCTACAGTGTTTTAAACCCTGCTTGTCACTAGTCGCTACTTTCGCTATTTACTTTGCCGTTTACTACTGTTATTTACTTTTGCTGTTTACTTTTACTATTACTATCATCACTATCATACCACTGTTACCACTTATCTTTTGTTGCAAGTAAGTATATTTCAGGTGCGGTTGAATTGACAACTCAACTATCAAAGCTTATAAATACTCTTTGGCTCCCCGTGTGTCGAATCAATAAATTGGGTTATTCTTACCCGCGAAGACTATCTCGATCCCTTACGGTTGAGGGTTATCAAGTACCGTTTTCTGGCGCCGTTGCCGGGGAGCATAGCAATATTTACAAGTCTACTTGAGGTATCCTACCTGCTGCACTTTATCTACTATGGGTAAGAAAGAAGACCCCAAGGTTCCTATCTTACTATCTACTACAAGAAGAGGTACTGCTCTGAGAACTAGTGCTACACTTGATTCACCTTCCGTTATGAGTAAGTTTGCCTCACCACCACCACATGATGCAGATGGGCCTCGAACCCCTCGTTGGTTACCCCAAGTGGAAGGTGTAAGATGCAGTAAGTAGAAGTGTTTTCCCCTAGCAAAGATGCCAAGGATCGAATCCCCAGAGACTCCTAGGTTCAACAAGTAGGTGTCAACTGCTAACGGCGCAATTAGCAATCAACGTGGACCTGCACACAAATACAAATAACTTTGCTCCCAATGAGTACACAGAGGTTGTCAATCTCTCCGGCCTTGTAGTTCACAAAGGGTTAAAAGCAATATGATAGTAGTGATAGATAGTGTTTTGCAATAGTAAATAAAATAGCGAAAAGTAAATAGTGGATGTGATCAATGATGGTAATATGGACCGGAGTCTCATGATGTTCACTAGTGATGTCTCTCTCCCAAAAGACGATAAAACAGCTATGTGAGGTAACAAATTACAGCTGGGCAATTGACAGGACCACGAACGCAAACCAATGCTGATTACATTGCAAGAAAGGTTGAAGTTCAAAGCATGGGCGGTACGCCAAAGTAAGTAGACCGAAATCCATCAATATCTACTACTAATCATCCACCTTGAGATATCTATCCAGAACATCTCGCTGGTATTAAGTTGCGAGTCCCACCCATAGTGTAAACTCAATGCAACAGACAACTGCATTAAAAGAACTTTGCGTAAAGTAAACAATCCTTGCACCCGCGGGCACAAGCACCGTTGTTTTCCCCCTTGTGGCAACATCACATCCCCTAGACTCATGTTTCTGTCACTCAAGCTAGTCATCGAGGGGCATGAACCCACAATCGAGCATAACGTTCCCTCTTGGAGTCACTACCTATTACTCGGCCAAAGCAATAAATAACAACGGAGAACATGCAAGAATTACTTATGAACTAAAATATAAAAGAGGTGAATCAAATATATTACTCAAGATCAATCTGAACAAAATCTCATAATCCATCGGATCCCAGCAAACTCAACATAGCAACAACATAAGGATTACATAGGTGCCTCGATCATGTAGGGCAACTCACGAGGACTAATTAGTGAAGCACAAGAACGGGAGGAGAACATCACATAGCTACTGGTCATGGACTCATGGTCCAAGGGAGACTACTCACGAGTCATCCGGGAGGCGTCCATGGTGGTCGAGAAGCTCCCGGTGGTGATCCTCCCCTCCGGCAGGGTGCCGGGAAGAGTTCTCCTGGTGCTCCCGATCTTGGAAGCGGCGGCGGCGGTGGAACAGAGATGGGATCGCGAAAAGAAATCCTATTCTGAGGGTTACGGGGAACCCTTTAAATATATGCCAAAGTAGGGCACCGGGGGAGCCTCGGGGGGCCCAGGCGCCCCCCCCCCCCCGGCGCGGCCAGGGGGGCGCGCCCACAGGGCGCCTGGAGCCCCTATGCCCCCCCCCCAGGCTGCCCTTCGGACGCAGTGTTGTTTCCGGTACGCTGATTTTTTATATAATTTTTCTGGATTTTTCTGGGCAGTTCTCGAAACATGAAAACCTGAAATACAAAAACAGCCGAAAACAGAAACTGGCACTGGGGTGCACTAGATTAGTAAGTTAGTCCAAATATGATCAAAAGTTTATGGAAGTGTATGAATATCATAGCAATATCACCCAAAAGTGGCATGGAGCAAGCAGAAAATATAGATACGTTTTGGACGTATCAGATGCTCCTACTGAATCTGTTACTATGTCTGATACTCTTGATGATGCTTCTACTACTTTTGATGATGATATTAGTTCGCTTGGTTATGCTCTTGAGAAACAAATTGCTGCTGCTGCTGAAAAATTTGGAATTGAACTTCCTGTTGCTCGCTACCCTATTGGTGAAACTTATGATTATCCTGATTTGAGTAAACTCAAAGAGAGGCTCCTTGATGATGATTACTATATGCTTGATGAAGATCTATGCAGGGAACTGACAGAGTTTGCTGGCTCTGACCCTGAAGTTATTAAGAAAATATTTGAAAAACACTCTTTGAAAAACAGAACCGTTCCTAATCCTAAATTTGCTACATCTCCTATATGCATTGATGATCCTGATTATGATTTCTCTGTTGATCTTTCACTTATACCTATGGTTGAAGCTGACCCCTTTTATGGTAGAGAAAATGATGATGCTATTGCACACCTGACTAAACTCGGTGAGTTGGGTAGCCTGTTTACCACAGATGAGAAGATACGATACTTTTATGTGACCAAGCTTCTTCCTTTCTCCTTGAAGGAGGGTGCTAAAGCATGGTATGATTCACTCCCATGCGGTTCCATTAAGAGTCCTCAGGACCTAGCTCACTCTTTTGTTGATAAGTACTTTCCTGCTCACATGCAACATGCTGCTTTACAAAGAATTTATAACTTTAAACAGTTGCAGGATGAGTCCCTCCCTAAAGCCTCGGGGAGGTACTGCGGTCTGATTCGGGCTAGACCAGGACATGAAATCCCTAAGAATGAATTAATCGATATATTCTATGCTGGTCTAACTGATGAATCCAGGTCCTATTTGGATAGTTGTGCTGGTTGTGTTTTCAGGAAAAGAACACCGGACGATGCGGAAGACTTAATGGGCAGGATTGCCAAAAACCATGAAGATTGGTCCGTCCCTGAACCACCTCCACCAACGAAAAAGAGGGGCATGTTTGTTCTGAGCCCCGAGGATATGCGAGAAGCAAAGAAGTCTATTAAAGAGAAAGGTATTAAAGCTGAAGACGTGAAGAATCTACCCCCTATTGAGAAGCTGTGTGAGCCTACTACTCACCCTCCTATGGTAGAGGTACACTCTCTTTTAGATTTCAACGCAAGTGACATCCCTCATGGTAAGCCTCCTGATCAATGTTTAGATGAGTTTGATAATTTTATTATGAAACAAAATAATTTTAATGAGAGGATAGAAAGTCAGTTGCATGATAATTCCCTTGCTATCAAAAAACTGCTTGATGTTTTAGATAGAACAGTTAATGATGTTCAGTGTCTTGTGAAGCATTTTCATAAGGTTCAAACTCAGCTTGATCAAATTTCTAATGTGCAAAGAGATTTGCTTGCTAACAATGCCAAACAAGATAATTTGCAGGCTTTCGGGATTAAGACCCGAGGAGGAACTAGCACTCAAGATCCTCTTTATTCAAAGGGGCATCCGAAGAGAATCGAGCAGGATTCTCAAATGCAGGAAGAAGAAATTGTTGGCTCTCCAAAGAAAAAGAAGAAACATAAGGAGACAGACAATTCTAATGATCCCATTGCAGATGAAGAACCAGCTATTGATCCCAACAGTGTATCTATCTCCGATGCTGAGACAGAAGACGGTGCTGAACCTGAAGGTATTAATAATGAGAAGAATGATCCGCCTGTAGTTCGAGAAGAAGAAGCACCTGACAAACGTAAGAGGTACACTAAAGAAGACTTCATCGCAAGAAAACATGGGAAGGAAAGAGAACCATGGATATAGAGACCCATGCCCTTTCCAGGTAAGTCCATCAAATCTAAAGAAGAAGAGCATTATAATAAGTTTTGTGAGTGGATTAAACCTCTTTTTCTTGAGATACCCTTGACTGATGCTATTAAGTTACTTCCTTATTCAAAATATATGAAAGATATTGTCACTAATAAAAGAAAAGTTCCTAATGATGCAATATCTACTATGCTTGCTAACTATTCTTTCAGTGGAAAGATTCCTAAGAAGCTCGGTGATCCAGGTATACCCACCATTCCTTGCTCCATAAAGAATAATTATGTCAAAACTGCTTTATGTGATCTCGGAGCAGGAGTGAGTGTTATGCCTCTCTCTCTTTACGAGAGGCTTTGTTTAGAGAAACTAATTCCTACAGATATCTCCCTTCAGATGGTTGACAAGTCAACCGCTGTTCCGATAGGTATTTGTGAGGATGTTTCAGTAGAAGTTGCTAATTGTTTAATTCTTACTGATTTTGTTGTGCTTGACATGCCCGAGGATGGGAGCATGTCCATTATTCTTGGTAGACCTTTCCTTAACACCGCAGGTGCTATTATTGATTGCAACAAAGGGAAGGTTACCTTCCATGTGAATGATAAAGAACACACGGTATATTTTTCGAAGAAGACCGACAGGAGGCATGCCCTCAACTCTATAGAGAATATCGAGACCGTGAAAATTGGAGAATGGGACTGTCCACTACATGTGCCTCACAAATACAAAACTATCATGGTAGGGACAATGTCCATCAAGGTAAAGGTTCAGTGATTACTTCGTAAGAGGTGAGACTTTTTGCTCTATATATCGCTTGTTTGTCGGTAAGACTCGATCAACCTTACTAGTGAACATGTTTTATATGGATGAAAAGTTGAGCTTGTTATGTTTTCATTTGTTTTTAGCTTTGTCTTACTTGCTGTACCAAGTATTTATGTTTTTGAAGCTTCACAATACTACTAAACTGCTTCAAGTTTTCAGAGAGTTTCGCAGCTTTTTGAACTTCAAAAAAATTTCAACAGTGAAGTTTTCAGAAAAATTCCAGAAAAATTATAATAAAAATTTCCACGTCGGGAGAGACCCGGAAAGTCCTGGGGCCAGCCAGGGGGGCCACCAGTGGCCCAGGCGGCTAGCTGGCGCGGCCCAGCCCCTGGCCGCGCCCACAGGGCTCCTGGGGCCCACGTGACCCCCCTCCAGGTACTTCTTCTTCCTCTCTCTCTCTCTTTTTCTCCAGAAACCCGAGTTCTGGTCTTGTTCTTGTGTTCTTGCTGTTCTTGGAGGCGATTCTTCGATCTCTCTCTACAGCCCATCATTTGAGCTGAAATTTTGAGCAACTACTCCCTCGTATGTGACTCCTCCACCCCTCTAATTAGATTTTTGATTGGTGGCCTCATTTGTGAGTATTTAGTAGTTCTTGGTGCTGTAGAGATGAGTTTGCATGCATGTGTAGAAAGTTATTTTCCAAGTTTTGATGCAAGTTTATGCCTTGGGCAAGTGAGTTGAGTAGTTTGCCTTAGCTCACTTTGTTTTAATCCTCGTTTTTGTAAATTGTAAAAAAAATCAGAAATGAGTTTATTAGGAAGGGCAAAAGGGTGGCTTGAGAAGAGGAGGCCCGCACACTCCGATCGAGTTACTAGAGCCGCAGCTTCACCATCGACTGCTAGGGTTAGCTATAATGAAGATCATGTGCCCCTGGAGTTGTTGGAAGACACGAGTCCAGCACGTGCGATGACATTTCCATGTGATGAATTCATGGAAGCTGCGGGAATCAAGGATGAGTTTTATAATCTTTGTGCTAATGTAGGTTTGACACGACTCGTCACGAGCCGTGTTACTCAGTATCAAAAACTCACCTCCAGTTTCATTAACAGTTTTAGATATAATCCTGATTCAGGTGCTATTGAGTTTAAAATTTATAATGATCTTATCACCATGACTTTGGGATTTTTTTTGTGAAATAATAGGTGTGCCGAACGTTGGGAGGACGGCTAGGATGGCCACTCAGCCCTCCGAGCTGAAAACCGTCATCAACTCTCTCTGCAGCATGGGTACGAGGGATATTCATCGGTCGAAGATCTCCAGCATCCTATTTCCTCACCTCGGGTATTTTGCATATTATATTGCTAGAGGGGTGTTAGCTCGTGACAACACGAGCAACATTTCTGCTCCGGATATTGCTATCCTGACAGCAGCCCTCTCAGGGAGGTCTGATTATAATCTGGGTACCTTAATTGCTCGACGCCTTGCTATGAATGGTAACAAGGGGGACTTATATGGTGGCGTTTATGCCACACTTATCTTAGAGCATCTTGGAGGCACCCCACACCCTGATGATACTCCTTTTACTTATTTAAGCTTTGATCTTGCTGCTATGAAAAGGCATAAGTTTGTTACCATGGGTTCTGAACTTAATAATCTTATCTATATCTTGCGTTTCGGAACTGCCGCGGAACGTGAGATCCGTCTACCTGCACCTCTTTTGTTTGATTTTTCTTGCAGGAACGGATGGTCCTTTGACGTTGTTCAGTTCGATGAGTTCATGGTCCAGCATCAGTTTCATAACCCTATGGAGGGGGTTGTGCCCGACGAGGAGAGGCACGGTGAGATACCACATTTTCAGGAAGAGACCGCCACCGAGTTTGGTGAAGGGTCTTCCTCTGTTTGGCGTTCGGAGCCTTCCTCGTGGGAGACTCTGAGGAGTTCGGTGTACGCGCCGGCATCCTTCTACGACCCGTGGACTCACCACCATACCCCTGGAGCAGGAGGCTCCTGGGGGCAGTAGCTGCTACCAACTTAGGCCAAAAGCCTAAGCTTGGGGGAGTACGTGCCCTTCTCACTTTTCCATTGTATTATCCGTTTTATTCGCTTTGATCTTTTCAAAGTTTTTGCCCGTTCTTCTTTACTTTCTCTCTTTGCAAAAACAACAAAAAGATTTTCTTTTTCTTTTGCTTTTATTCAACCTTTGAAAAAACCAAAAAGATTTCCTTTTTCTCTTTAGTTTGCTTTGTTTTCATAGATCAGCTCGAGTCCGTGATGGCATTTGATTATATTTCCTACATTCGATCGTGCAAGTGACAAGCAGTGATGATGAAGATCGACTGAAAGGAAGCAACAAGGAAGACCGGTATGAACTCTTATTGTTTCTACTTTTGTACATATGCCTGTACTTATGATCTAGAGACCAGCTTGTAGCGACATAGTGCTATGTTTACAATGCTCTTCCAGTGGTTCATGCTTTCCTTGTGGCTAGTCTCGAATAACTAGAGTTTATAATGTGTTATTGAAATGATCTACATGCATGACGCTGTTCATAGTCTGGTATACTAAGGTGGTATTTCCCTTTAGAGAATTTTTGGATTGACTTGGCACATGCTTACACATGTTTAAGACTAAAAAGTCTACTCTGCCTTGATGATCTTTGTAGTTTTAGAATAGTTATATCACTTTCATGCCCGATTCAATGTTGCTTTGTCGCTCTGCATGATTATGACCGTTATTGCTCTCTAGTTGGTCGCTTCCCAGTCTTTTTCTAAACCTCCACCTGTACTAAGCGGAATGACTGCTTGTGCATCCAAACCCTTTAAATCAGTTATGCCATATGAGTCCACTATACCTTCCTATACATGGTATTTACCTGCCATTCCTAACGAAGACTTTCATGTACCATCTCGAAATTAATCAAAATCATTTCTCTTTTTGTGCCTATGTTTTAGCTCATGAGAAAGTAGTAGTTAATTCATAATCTTTTTAAGTTGGACAAGTTTCACCCCTGGATTGCATGTATAATGTGCAAACCCCTAATATGAAAAGGAACTGGCATTGAGTGCGCCCGGCTCGAAAAGATAATATAACAAACAAACCCTCCTTCACGCTTTGTTCATGAGAAATCAGAAAACTTTGGCAGTGATAAACAAAGGAGATTAAGAGGATGTGATCGTCCTCATGCGGGAGCCGTTCCTCGAGACTTGTCTAGCTTAAAAAAGTGATTGAGTTATCTGCTAGCATTCGTTGACGAAATATGCACCTCTCAAAAACATATTTACTTCTGATTTTAAAACCAAGAGCTCTGGTACATGTTTAGTTTTTGTTTCCGCTCATGGGTTTTCAACTTTGCCAATAAAAGCCACGGTTCGAGAGTCGCACCTTCTTTCTTCAAAAGCACTGACTAGGAGAGCATAATTGACATTCTGAGTGTAATGTGCATTGTCCCAAAGTATTACATTGTCTTCTGCATACTTGTGATATGATTTATTCTGAAATTCTTAGTTCTAGTCTCCTTTAAAACTCTGGAGGAGTCTCTGCATTTATGTTTAGCTTCACTCATGGAGGCTAGCGAGATACCACCCTAATATGCTCAAGCTATGTGCAATGTAATCTTGTCTTGATTTTCAGTAATATATTATTTACTTTTAAGTATTTGTGACTGGTCACTTGAAAGAAGGATTGCTCTTTGCATTGTCCTCATAGTACTGTTTCAATACTTGCTAAACTCTTTTCGTAGTACATGCTTATATACATCTAATGAAGCAAAAGAGTTTGTCAAAGTTTTCTTTGTCGCGTCCAGTTCGTCGAACTGAATTGCTTGAGGACAAGCAATATGCTAAGCTTGGGGGAGTTGATACGTCTCAAACGTATCTACTTTTCCAAACACTTTTGATATTGTTTTGGCCTCATTCTTGCATGATTTGGACTAAACTAACCCGGACTGACGCTGTTTTCAGCAGAGCTGCCTGTATGGTTTATTTGTGTGCAGGAAAACGGATTTTTAAGTATCTCAGAAAAATCCACGAAAAATCAGAGAAAATCCATGCACCCGAAGGAACCAAATGCCAGAAGTGGGGCCAGAGGGGGGCCAGGGGTGCCCAGGCGCCCTGTGGGCGCGCCCCCCTGGGCCGCGCCGGGGGGGCGCCTGGGCAGGTCCCACGCCCCCTGGTGCCCTACTTTAGCCCGTATTTTTCCTCCCGACGCAGAAACCCCAGATCGGAAGTTCTTTCGCAGTTTTTTGTCGCGGAGCCGCCGCCACCCTCTGTTCTTGCTCGGGAGGGCTAATCTGGAGGTTGAATTGGCCTCCGGAGAGGGGAGATCGTCGCCATCGTCATCATCATCACCACTCCATCATCCCTCCATGACTTCTCCCTCCATGTGTGAGTAATTCCCTCGTTGTAGGCGAAGGGGATGGTAGGGATTGGATGAGTTAGATCATGTAATAGTTTATCAGATTGTTGGGGGCATGTTGCCTATCATCTACTATGGTGTTTATCATCTTTGCTACAACTTGTTATTCTTAATGCTTGACACTTAGGGCCCGAGTGCCATGATTTCAGATCTGAACCGTATGTGTTTGCATGAATATATTTGTGTTCGTGATCCTATCTATGAGTTGTTCGCACCTGTTACGGTCCGGAACCGGCGATCCCAAAAGTGACAGCTTGGGCCACCAAAGGGGATGGTCCGTAGTTTGAGGATTACCTGTATCCATTGAGTTCATTGCTTTGTTCCGGTGCTCTTTGATAGGAGCACCTTAATATCCTTAAGTTCCTTTTGGCCCCGTTCGTAGCGGGATGGTAGGACAAAAGATGTTGTGCAAGTTCTTATTGCAAGCATGTACAACTACCTACGGGATACATGCCTAATGTTTGATATTTGCCTAGATGATCATTACTTTTCCGTGTGCCGTGCCCCAAGTTAGAATCTATCTCATCCATGCAGCGCCCAACCATCCATCTCCCTAGCCTACAGTGTTTTAAACCCTGCTTGTCACTAGTCGCTACTTTCGCTATTTACTTTGCCGTTTACTACTGTTATTTACTTTTGCTGTTTACTTTTACTATTACTATCATCACTATCATACCACTGTTACCACTTATCTTTTGTTGCAAGTAAGTATATTTCAGGTGCGGTTGAATTGACAACTCAACTGTCAAAGCTTATAAATACTCTTTGGCTCCCCGTGTGTCGAATCAATAAATTGGGTTATTCTTACCCGCGAAGACTATCTCGATCCCTTACGGTTGAGGGTTATCAAGCTCCCGTTGGTGGTTCTCCCCTCCGGCAGGGTGCCGGGAAGAGTTCTCCTGGTGCTCCCGATCTTGGAAGCGCGGCGGCGGAACAGAGATGAGATCGCGAAAAAGGGTTCCGTCCTCGAGGGTTTTGGGACGCGATGTAAATATATGCCAAAGGGGGTCACCAGAGGAGGTAATGTTGGGGAACGTAGTATTTTAAAAATTTCCTACGATCACGCGAGATCTATCTACCAGATGCATAGCAACGAGAGGGAAGAGTGTGTCTACGTACCCTCGTAGACCGGGAGCGGAAGCTTCAAGTGACGCGGTTGATGTTGTCGAACTTCTTCGCGATCCAACCGATCAAGCACCGAACGTACGGCACCTCCGCGTTCAGCACACGTTCAGCTTGATGACGTCCCACGAGCTCTTGATCCAGTTGAGCTTCACGGGAGAGTTTCGTCAGCACGACGGCGTGGTGACGGATATGATGTGTTCACCGGCGCAGGGCTTCGCCTAAGCTCCGCGACGGTATGACCGAGGTGTGATTCTGTGGAGGGGGGCACCGCACACGGCTAAAACAATTCAACTTGTGTGTCTTTGGGTGCCCCCCTGCCCCCGTATATAAAGGAGCAAGGGGGGAGGCCGGCCGGCCCTTCCTGGTGCGGCTAGGGAGTGGACTCCTACTAGGAATAGGATTGCAATCCTATTCCTAGTAGGATTCACCAAAAGAAGGAAGAGGGAAAGGAATAGGAGAGGTGGCGCCCCCCCCCCAATCCTAGTCCAACTAGGAACCCTAGGTGGGGGCGCCGGCCAGCCCTATGGGCTTCCTCTCTCTTTCCCTTTAGGCCCACTATGGACCATCCCCTCTCGTAGGGGGTTCCGGTAACCCCCTCCGGCATTCCCGATAAATCCGAAACTTTTCCGTAACACTTCCGGTGTCCGAATATAGTCGTCCAATATATCAATCTTTATGTCTCGGACATTACGAGACTCCTCGTCATGTCCGTGATCTCATCCGGGACTCCAAACTACCTTCGGTACATCAATACTCATAAACTCATAATACCGATCGTCATCAAACGTTAAGCGTGCGGACCCTACGGGTTCGAGAACTATGTAGACATGACCGAGACTCATCTCCGATCAATAACCAATAGCGGAACCTGGATGTTCATATTGGCTCCTACATATTCTACGAAGATCTTTTATCGGTCAGAACCGCATAACAACATACGTTGTTCCTTTTGTCAAACGGTATGTTACTTGCCCGAGATTCGATCGTCGGTATCTCTATACCTAGTTCAATCTCGTTACCGGCAAGTCTCTTTACTCGTTCCGTAACACATCATATCGTGACTAACTCATTAGTCTTTTGCTTGCAAGGCTTATTGTGATGTGTGTTACCGAGAGGGCCCAGAGATACCTCTCCGACACTCGGAGTGACAAATCCTAATCTTGATCTATGCCAACACCACGAATACTTTCGAAGACACCTGTAGAGCATCTTTATGATCACCCAGTTACGTTGTGACGTTTGATAGCACACAAGGTGTTCCTACGGTATTCGGGAGTTGCATAATCTCATAGTCATAGGAACATGTATAAGTCATGAAGAAAGCAATAGCAGTAAAACTAAACGATCATAGTGCTATGCTAACGGATGGGTCTTGTCCATCACATCATTCTCCTAATGATGTGATCCCGTTGATCAAATGACAACTCATGTCTATGGTTAGGAAACATAACCATCTTTGATCAATGAGCTAGTCTAGTAGAGGCATACTAGGGACACTCTGTTTTGTCTATGTATTCACACATGTACTAAGTTTCCGGTTAATACAATTCTAGCATGAATAATAAACATTTATCATGATGTAAGGAAATATAAATAACAACTTTATTATTGCCTCTAGGGCATATTTCCTTTAGTCTCCCACTTGCACTAGAGTCAATAATCTAGCTCACATCGCCATGTGATTTAATACCGATAGTTCACATCGTTATGTGAATAACACCCATAGTTCACATCATCATGTGACCAACACCCAAAGGGTTTACTAGAGTCAATAATCTAGTTCACATCGCTATGTGATTAATACCCAAGAGTAATACGGTGTGATCATGTTTTGCTTGTGAGAGAAGTTTAGTCAACGGGTCTGTCACATTCAGATCCGTATGTATTTTGCAAATTTCTATGTCTACAATGCTCTACATGGAGCTACTCTAGCTAATTGCTCCCACTTTCAATACGCATCCAGATTGATACTTAGAGTCATCTGGATTTAGTGTCAAAGCTTGCATCGGCGTAATCCTTTACGACGAACTCTTTATCACCTCCATAATCGAGAAATATTTCCTTAGTCATCCAATTACTAAGGATTATTTTGACCGCTGTACAGTGATCTACTCCTGGATCACTATTGTACCTCCCTGTCAAACTCTTGGCAAGGTACACAACGTGTTTTGTACACAGCATGGCATACTTTATAGAACCTATGGCTGAGGCATAGTGTCGGTGTACTAAGGTAGGGGTACCTCAGTACCCCAACTTGTGCACGGGCAGTTGTAGCTTCCCGCGGCAAAGTTTACTGCGTGCTCGCCGGAGACCTTCCTGCCTCCTATTAAACCATTCAAAAACAAAGTATACAAGACAGAAGATCGAGACCCCGGCAAGAGGAGCTTGCCGGGAAGGCCGTTCCAGGCTCAAGACTGTTTTCACTAACACAAGGCCCTGGCAAGAGGAGCTTGCCAGGGAGAATAGAAGACATACGCCGAAAGGCAATATGCTTGTTTCCCTCTCCCTTTCTTTTTCTTTTAAGCAGAAGGAACGTTCCTCGCGCACAAGTTTGCCGGGGGGGAAGGAGATGAAGGAGGAACTAAGTGCTGTTCAAGTAAGAAGAGCCTTACCGGAAAGCAAGCAACATGAGCAAGCAGCATATGAAAGATAAGTTGTTAGAATTTGACCAGTTCAAATTTTAAATTTTGGTTGTCTTCCTTGAACGATCACACTTTGTATGGAAAACCTGTGCGCGGAGGAACCTACCCGTAGCTTGCCGCACCCTTATCTTGCTTTCGAGTCCACTCAACGATTTAAGTGAGCTGCGACAAGTGTCGCGCCCTTGCCTCGTTTCCGAGTACGCTCAGCAAGCTAAGTGCGTTGCGACCAGCTGCGGCAAGGTTGCTTGCCGGCGAGGACCTTGGCCAGCAGGCTGCTCAGAGTCCAGCACTCAGCGCTCGCGGCAAGGGCCCCTTGCCGGCAAGCTCCCCGGGAGCGTAGGGTGAAAAGCATACAAAGTCAAAGATTGGAACAAGGAAGATAACATTGCACTGATTGATTGAAGTAAAGCGAATATCTTACAAGGATAACTTGTCGCAATGGACTAATGAGTTCATAACATAATATGCAGCAACAAAAAGATAAAGATAAATGGAGCCCTAGTCTACGCGGTCGCCTTCCTTCCTGCCAAGCTTTGCCACCTTGGCGATGATGTGGCCGACCTGCTCCTTCAGGGCCTCCGTGTCTGCATCAGCCGGCAGGGTGCGAAGAACGTTCGTGAGGTTGATCCCCGGGTTGCGGTACACGATCTTCGTCAACACCCGCTCCAGAGTTCCCGCGCAGAGCCGGCGCGACTCCTCGGCCAGCTGCGCGGGGATGCGGTTCCGGAGACCTGCAAGAGCCGGAGCGACGCCTCTGAAGAAGAGGCTGAGCTTGGCGCTGTGCGGGAGATCTGGATCCGGCGAGTAGATAAGATGTTCGACCTTCAACGCCAGCAACTCCTGGTCAATATTGGACGCAGAAGAAACCAGCTCTTCGGTCCACACCTCGATAGTCTGCCGGAAGAGCTCGGAGGCCTTGTTGACGCTCTCCACCAAGGTTCGCTCCTTGCGGAGCTCATCCTTCAACTTGGTCTCCTGGGCCCGGGCAGCGTCAAGCGATTCCTTCAGGGTGGTGACCTTCAGCTCCAAGTCTTCAATGGAATCCTTGGCGGCCTTCAGCTCGTCACCCCTCTTGGATAAACTCACCTGGAGCTCTGAGTTTGTGTGAGCATCCTTCTCGCGCTCCAGGATGAGCGCGGCAACCTTCTCGGCGCTCACCTTCATCGCCTTCTCCAGTTGTTCGACCTTGGCGGCGAGCTCCTTCTTGGCGTCCTCCGCGGCAACCGCGGCGGCCTTCGCCTCCTTCAGCTCCCCGCCAAGGGCAGCCTCGCGAGCGGCAAGGTCTTCTTCATGAGAATCCAGCTCAACCTTCCGCTGCGCGAGCTCTCCCTCTCGCCGGGACATCTCCACCCCGGCGAGACGCTGCTGTTCATCGGCTTCGGCCCTCTCAAGTACCCACTCTTGGTACTCGCCGGCGAGACGCTCACGCTCCTCCGCCACCTGGCGGAGGGCAGCCTGATTGGCGGCGCTGAGCTCCGCCGCACGCTTCTCCATCTCTGCCGCAGCCTTGGCGGCAAGAGCCTCCCGGGAAGCGAGCTTTGCTTGCCTGGCCCGGTAAAGGGCCAGGAGCTGATGAAGCAATCGCTCCTCCTCGGGCCCCTCACCTCCACCGGGCGCCTGGACGATCTTCAGGCCTGCGGAGGCGAGGACCTCTCCGTCGAACGCCTCGCCCTCCGCAGGAGCTCGCGACGAAGACCCCCACGGCATCTGGATGAAGACGCCATTGGGGGCCTCGAGATAGAACCTTTGCTCTTCGCCGGCGGAGGGACCGGTGGCCGGTGCAGCATCTGATGCTCCCGCCACCTCCGGGTCGGCGGTGCGGCCACCGTCCCCCTCCCCGGCCGCTGCGTCCGCAGCCGGAGCAGTCCCTTGCGCGGCCGGCTCGGCGGCCTCGCCCACCTCCTCGACGACTGGAGCGTCGCCGCCGCCGCCCTGCGCGTCCTCCTCCTCGAGGATAATTACCTCCGTCTCCATAGGCACGGGAGGAGGAAGATCTAGAAAGAAGAAGAAGACAAAGAAATTCAAGGCTCAAGCAAATATCCAAAAAAGAGACAAGCCAAGAAGACAAGTTACAAAGGTTACCTTGGCGGGCGTCCTCAGCGGCGGGCTCCCTCGCCGGGGAGCTCGGCCTCGTCGGAGTAGTCGCCCTCGCCGGGGAACTTGGCCTTGGCGGGGTGGCCGCCCTTGCCGGGCTACTCTGCCTTGGCGGAGTACCCGCCCTTGACGGAGCACTCTCCCTTGCCGGAGAGTCCTGCCTTGGCGGGGATGGCGGTGCCTGCAGCTCCTCGGCGGTGGTCTCCGGGCGCTCTTCCCGCTGCGGCTCCTCCTCTGCACGGAACAAGACAAGAGATGTCAAGATATGAAGATAAAATCAAAAGCCTCAGACGTACCCCGACAAGCGAAAAGAAAGAACCCCAGACTTACGCTGGGGGCTGCGCTGGGGGCTGCGCTGGGGGCTGCTCGTCGGAGCGGTGCTCGAGTCCGGCAGGCTCGGCTCCGGCACACCCTCCGTTGCCGCTGCCACTGAGCCTTCCGCGACCTCGGCCTCGGGCGCCTTGGCCTTCTTCGTTGCGCGGTGGGCCAGGGTCCTGAAATCAAAACAGTGAACAGAGTCAGCATCAACAGAAGTTCAAGACAAAAATCAAGAAGATGAAGAATCCCGGATCCTTACTCCTGGTCCTCCTCGTCGTCCTCGCTCAGGGCGGAGAAGTCATACTCCACCGTGGGCGCGTCGACGCGAGGAGCGGGAGGCGAAGATTCCCTCGCGCGCTTGGTGCTCGCCGGGGCTGGGGGCGGCGAAGACCCAGCCCCTGTGGCTGCCGGCGCCCGGGGGACGGGCGGAGCCGTTGCTCCGCTCCGAGAAGACCCCTGCCGGCTCGCTGCCGGCCTGCGGGGCGCCTCCGTCGTGGTCCGCGCGCGGTCCGCCTCCGCTGCGGCTGGTGCGCCGGACGGCCTTGGCGCGGCTTGACTCCCCCGGGGAGCCGCCCGCCGAGGTGGCTGTTGCCGGGGCGCCTGCGCCCTTTCCCCCGTCGCCGTCTTGCGGAGGCGTTTTGCCGGGGACTCCTTCGGGCTTGTCGGGGGCGGGGAGCTCTCCGACGAGGAGAGGTCGTCGGCGTATAACTCCGTGGATCCGCCGGAGTCTTCGGCCTCCTCCTCCTCCTCCTCCTCTGCCCCGGCCGGCTCGCTGGGCCCAGCATCCAGCGCTGCGGCCCTCTTTCCCTTGGCGCCTCCGCCCCTCGCGGCGCCTCTGCTCCCTCCGGCGGTGCCCTCCCTTGCCGCGGCCTCCGTCGCGATCCCATGGATCCCGGAGTGCCTCAACGAGGGGACCCCGGCGAGCGCGTCGGGTGGGAGGTTCAACAATCGGCGGATCTCCGCCTCTTCCGCCTGGGTGGACGCCTCTTCGGCCTCCGCCTCCTCCGGCGAGAACCCGAAGACTCCTGCCGCCGCGGCTGCGGCGGCCTCCTCAGCCCGAGAAGCTATGTAGGCGATTTCCTGGTCGGTGGTGTCCCGCGTATGCAGCTTGAGGTCCTCCTTGTTACTCGCCACCTCGACGAGGTTGTCGTAGAAGTTGAGGACGTCGATGGGCTTCGGGGCGATCCACGAGCGGTCCAAGCCATGCGAGTCGCACATCAGCATCATGGCAAGGATCCGGTCCCTCGCGGCGTTGTTGCAGAGCGGCACCACTTCCCGGGGAGTCCTGAACCACTCGGGGTGCGTCGGGTCGTACTTGAAGAGCTCCCGTACCATCCCGCGCAGCTCCAGAGTGGTGAAGTTGAAATTAAGCCCGGGGCGCAGCCTCATGATGTCTGCCGGGCCGCCGTACTCCCAGGCCGGCCTCTTCCGGTCTTGGAGAGGGGCGATGCGCCGGCGGAGGAAATCTGCGCCCACCTCGGCAACTGACAGCCGGGCCAGCCGAAGACGGAGAATCCGGACGAGGGCGATGTCGAGCTTGACGTCGTCGGAGTCTAGATCACTCCAATCTCTGCCGCGCACGATAGGCGTTGTGCGCGGCGCAGTGAAGGCTTGCGGCTGGTCTTCTACAATCCAGCACCACTCCGCTCGCCATTCTTCCCACTTGCCGCGGAGCTCCCCCGGCAAGTACGACCCCTTCTTGTTGAGACGGAAGACCCAAGAAATTCCTCCGGAGAGGGGGGCATCGGCCTCGGCTCTAGGAGTGAAAAAGTGTCTAAAGAGGGCTACGTTGGGGTGGACTCCTATGAAGTTTTCGCACATATGTGCGAAAACAGCCATGGTGAGAATGGCGTTGGGGGTGAAATCAAGCAGATGGAAGCCATACGTATTCATGATATCACAGAAGAAGTTCGAAAAAGGAGGACAGAGACCACAGTGGAAAAAGGCAGCAAAGAAGTGATACCCGCCGGGATAGTTGTCCTTGGCGACGGCCGGGTATGCTCGGGTGCGGGGATGCGCGTCGGTGCCCTTGGACCAGAACAAGTAATACTTGTTCCAGAGTTCTTGCACGCCGAGCTTCGGTGGGAAGACGACGTGCCGCTTCCGGTAAGCGATGAGCTTGGCTGCTTGCTCGGATTTCTCCTTCTTGGATTTCTCCGCTTTCGCCTTGTCGGCCTTTGGAGCCATGGCGGGCGCGGCGGAAGGAAGGGGACGAAGAGCTCGGCGGCGGCGGAGCTGTGGAGGCGGAGCGCAAGAAGGAATCTTTCGCAGGTAGAAGACGACGTAATGAGAGCACAGGGAGGGGAACCGCGTCCGCTGCCTCTGCTTTTATGGGGGAGTGGGGGGCGTTTCGCCCTTTCCATTAAGAGATCGTGGGCACGTCCCATCCCACGGCGCCGCAATCGACGCGTGCCGTTACCGTGGGGTGCGGCGGATATGGAAGTGGATTCGGCGCGCCGCGGGCCGCGGGTGCCCGTGCACTGTTTTGGGCCTGGCCCAACAGCGCTCGGCACCGTGTGTGGCCCAGGCCCGGGGGCTCCTGTCGGTGTACTAAGGTAGGGGTACCTCAGTACCCCAACTTGTGCACGGGCAGTTGCAGCTTCCCGCGGCAAAGTTTACTGCGTGCTCGCCGGAGACCTTCCTGCCTCCTATTAAACCATTCAAAAACAAAGTATACAAGACAGAAGATCGAGACCCCGGCAAGAGGAGCTTGCCGGGAAGGCCGTTCCAGGCTCAAGACTGTTTTCACTAACACAAGGCCCTGGCAAGAGGAGCTTGCCAGGGAGAATAGAAGACATCGCCTCGGCGCTGCGCGCGCCCCGGCAAGGGGCCCGGGGAGCGACAAGTTCCCGGGCCCGGCAAGATCAAGGCCCCGGCAAGGTACTTGCCGGGAAGGCTACGCTGTGTGCCCGCGCTCCAGCTCATCGGCCCACGCGTCGCCCTGGGGCCTATCCAGGGACGCGTGGCGGATGGCTGTGCAGCCTGGGGTACACGGTGGCACACCACGGCGATGAATCCGTCGCCGTGGCGGACGGAGACGCTAAGGCGGGAGCTTTTGGGGTCGACGGCGACGGGCATTAAATGCCCTTGTCCCCCACTGTTAAAGTAGGTATAGACCACTGTTCTGTACTGTAGCTCCACTGTTCCTGCACTGTTACAACCACCACCTCTTTTACTTTTTTACCCCTTTCTCCTACGTTGACACCTGTCGGTGACCCCTTGCACTATAAAAGGAGGCCCATGCACAACGTGGAGGGGGTTCGAAACCTAGATTACTTTCACGCACGGTGTAGCTGCTTCTTCGAGCTCCCGAGCGCTCAACTCAATACACAACCAAGCAGGAGTAGGGTTTTACGCATCCGTGCGGCCCGAACCTGGGTAAAACTGCCCGCGCGTCTGCTTCGATCCGCTCTTTGTGCTTCCTCCGCCCTCGTACCGCACAGACAAGGGGCTCCGGTCCCATAGGTGTTCGTGGCGGACAGTTTCCCCCGACATCTTTGGCGCGCCAGGTAGGGGGCGTCGAGGTTGTGCGAACCTGATCCGGCGTTCGCGCGGGCGCATTCTTCATCAACTTTTCCAGCTTCATTGACAACTTCATCAGCGACAACTCCATGGCCCCGAAGAAGAAGCCTTCGGAGGTCGGAGGCCCGTCTGTGTCTCACCCGCCGCCACCAGAGCCAACGGTGGGCGGGGGAGACGCCGTCGGAAGGGTGGTTGCCGGCGAGGACACTCACGGTGCCACCAGATCCAAGAATAGGACGGACGACCGGACCTCGGTCTCCGTGGACGCGCCGCGTCCATCACAGCACACGACGACCCCGCAGCGCCATACCATGGGAGGTGGTATCCGCTTGCTGGGACAAGGCCAAACTGGAGGCTCGCGGGACGCCCCGGACCCCCGTCCGGGCACAAGCAAAGCGAAGGCGCCGGCGCGGGACCCCGCTCCTTCTAACGTCGTTAGAAGTCCGAGCGTATCCCGCTCCTCGCACCGCTCGCCCGCGTTCCCCACTACTCCAGCAGAAGCGCTCGCAAGGGCGCAGCTGCTCCTCGATTTTCCTCCGGCGGCCGACAAGGCCGAAGAATGGAGGGCCACTATCCGGAGCCTGATAGACTTCGCCAACAACGACTCTCCGCAGCAGCCGTCGGCCTCACGGCCGCGGCAGGCTGAGAAGACGAAGGCTATCGGCGACAAGACTGCCGGGGGTGCGACGAGCGTGCACTCCCCGCCGCAGAAGCAGAAGACGCCGCCCCGCCGGAACAACCCCGACGACGGCTCCACAGCCTCGTCGGACCCGCGGGCCCGTCGGGACCAGCGCCAGGTCCTTGACGATCGGCGAGACGAAGACGCTCGAACCACGATCGAGCGCCGCCGAGAAGCTCGGCGACAATCCGACAAGAGAGCTGGGAACACTGTCGACGCACCCGCGCCCGGTGAACCAGGCGACTTGCCGTACGCGGCAGGCTGCCCTGCGTTCACCCGCGAGCTGCGGCGCGTCCAGTGGCCCAGTATGAAGAACTTTAAGCCCGACGTACCGGAGAAGTACGACGGCAAGACGCACCCCTCGGAGTTTCTCAGCGTCTACACTATCGCAGTGCAAGCTGCCGGGGGGCGCGACGAGAAGATCCTAGCCAACTACTTCCCGCTCGTGCTGAAGCCGAACGTCCGTTCGTGGCTCATGCACTTGCCGGAAGGCTCTATCTCTTCTTGGGCCGACCTCTGCCATCAGTTTGTTGGCGCCTTCACCGGCGGCCACAAACCCCATGGCCAGGAGAGCGATCTCCACATTTTGGCCCAGAAGGAAGGCGAACCCCTGCGCAAATATATCCAACGCTTCAGCCGGGTGCAGCACAACATCCCCGACGTTCACCCTGCCGCGGTTATCAGCGCGTTCCATCAGAACGTGCGTAACCGCCGCATGCGTGAGGAGATGGCGATGACCAAGATCAGGGACGTCAGCGAGCTTTACGCTCTTGCTGACAAGTGCGCCCGCGCGGAAGAGGGGAGGAAACTCCCCGGGGAGGATGCTGGCGCAGGGGGAAGCGACAGCGACGACGGCGCCCCGGCAAAGAAGAGCCGGCGGCGGAACAACAGGAAGAAGGGCAAGAAGGAAGTGCTTGCCGTCGAGAAGTCCGGCAAGGAGGCCCCCGCCAAGCAAGCGCAGGCCGGCGGCTCCGGCAAGGAGCCTGCCCCTGCGGCGGCGGCCGACAAGCCGGGTAGCTCCGACAAGCAATACTGTAAGATTCACCGCACCAAGGGTCACGATCTCTCCAACTGCAAGCGCGTCGAGTACCTCGTCGAGCAGCAAAAAGCTGAGTACGAGAGGCGCGACAAGGAGAAGGCCCAAGGTGGCGGGGAAGAGCCCAGCAAGAAGCGGCCGTTTAACGGCCGGGGAGGACGCCGCGGCAAGGCCAAGCAGCGGCAAGGAGATCGACCTCCCCGGGGCCGCGACAACGACGAAGACGATGATGAAGACATGGAGGACGACGAGAACAGCGAGCAGGAGTTCCAGAAGGCCACGGAGGTCCTGTGCGTCGACGGTGGCGCCTCCCTGCACACCTCCCACCGCCAGCTGAAGCAGTGGGTGCGTGAGGTAAATGCAGCGGAGCCGCCCGTGGAGTCGCGCAGGCTCCTCAAATGGTCCAGCACGCCCATCGTTTTCGACCTTGAGGATCACCCTGACCGCACCACGGCGGTCGGGTGCTTGCCGATGCTGGTTTCTCCCACCATCCGCAACCTCAAGGTCACCAAAATGTTGGTAGACGGCGGGGCCGGGCTGAACTTGATCTCCTCTGCTGTGATCAAGAAGCTCCAGATTCAAGACGGCGAGCTCGAAGAGACCGGTTCATTCCAAGGAATCAACCCGGGAAGGAGCAAGCCCAAGGGAAAGATTACTCTGCCGGTGACCTTTGGCGGGGAGCTCAACTTCAGGACTGAGCGCATCACCTTTGACGTTGCTGATATTCCGTTGCCCTACAATGGAATTCTCGGCCGTCCCGCCCTCGCCAAGTTCATGGCAGCTTCCCACTATGCCTACAACGTGCTGAAGATGCCGGGGCCGATAAGCGTCATCACTGTCCACAGCGACAAGAAAGATGCGCCTATTTGCGCCGACAAGATTTACCGGGATGCGGCAGCTGCGGCCGAGAAGGATACTCTTGCCGCTGAAGCTCCCGGGGGGAAGAAGACGAAGACCAAGTCCGGCAAGTGCTCTGGGACCTTCTCCGGCAACCGCACCTCTTCGGAGTGCTGCGCTGCCGTCGAGGACGTTCCATCGAGCTCCACCGGCAAGAGCAAGAAAGGAATGGCTGCTCCTCCGGCAACCAAGAAAGTGTCCGCAAAGGAGGATGGCACTGGTGGTACCTTCACCATCAGTGCCACCCTTGACAGCAAATAGGAAAGCGCGCTCGTCGCCTTCCTGCGGGCGAATGTCGATGTGTTTGCTTGGCAACCATCTGACATCCCCGGTGTTCCCAGGAAGGTGATTGAGCACAAGCTTGCTGTCTGTCCTCATGCGCGGCCCATCAAGCAGAAAGTGAGGAAGCAAGCCGTGGAGCGCCAAGAGTTCATCAATGAGGAAATCAAGAAACTTGAGGCAGCAGGCCTAGTTAGAGGTGTGATCCATCCGACGTGGCTGGCAAACCCAGTCGTCGTGCGCAAGGCCAACGGGAAGTGGAGACTGTGTATAGACTTCACCGATGTCAATAAAGCATGTCCCAAGGATCCTTTCCCTTTGCCGCGCATTGACCAGATCGTTGACTCCACTGCCGGATGTGAACTACTCTGTTTTCTTGATGCATATTCAGGCTATCACCAGATTTTCATGGCTAAGGAAGATGAAGAGAAGACTGCATTTATCACCCCATGTGGCACTTATTGCTTTATCCGCATGCCATTTGGATTGAAGAATGCAGGCTCAACCTTTGCAAGGGTAGTGTACACTGCTTTTGAGCCACAGATCCACAGGAATGTAGAAGCCTACATGGATGACATCGTGGTGAAGAGCAAGAGCAAAGAAACACTGATTCAAGACTTGGAAGAAACGTTTCAGAACCTGCGCAGGATACAGCTCAAGTTGAACCCCGAGAAGTGCGTCTTTGGAGTTCCCTCCGGCAAGCTTCTCGGGTTCTTTGTATCACAGAGGGGGATTGAAGCCAACCCCGACAAGATCAAAGCCATCGAGCAGATAGAAGCCCCGAAGCGCGTCAAGGATGTCAGAAGGCTTGCAGGTTGTGTTGCTGCCCTCAGTAGGTTCATTTCAAAATCCGCAGAACGCGCCCTACCTTTCTTCAAAATCTTGAAGAAGGCAGGTCCCATGAAGTGGACTCCGGAAGCGGAGGCGGCGTTGCAGGATTTGAAACGGTACCTGTCCTCCACTCCTATACTTGTCGCACCTAAACCACAGGAAAAGTTGTTGCTATACTTAGCGGCAACCAACCAGGTGGTTAGTGCTGCGTTAGTGGCGGAGAGGGAGTCCGACGAGGAGTCAGCGTCACCGGCAAGCGAATCTAGCGACAAGCAGGGGACTATCCCGACAAGCTCTGGCCCCGACAAGGAAGACTCTGCGCAGGAACAAGGAGAGGTGCGGAAGAAGATGGTGCAGCGCCCCGTGTATTTTGTAAGTTCCCTTCTCCAGGGAGCTAGATCAAGGTACTCTGGTGTGCAAAAATTGCTTTTCGGCCTCCTCATGGCCTCGAGGAAGCTGCGCCACTACTTCCAAGCCCATGAGATAACGGTGGTCACTCGCTTTCCGTTGAAGAGGATATTGCACAATCCAGAGGCAACAGGCAGGATCGTCGAGTGGGCACTAGAGCTGTCAAGCTTTGGACTCAAGTTTGAAAGTACTTCAACCATTCAGAGCCGAGCTTTGGCAGAGTTCATTGCTGAGTGGACCCCAACGCCAGAAGAAGAAGTTCAAGAAACGAGCGTACCCGTACAAGAAGCGACAAGTGAATGGGTAATGTATTTTGACGGTGCCTTCTCGCTGCAAGGCGCCGGTGCCGGCGTAGTACTCATCGCGCCCACCGGAGAGCACCTCAAATATGTTGTCCAGATGCACTTTCCCAGGGAGCAAGCGACAAACAACACTGCAGAATATGAAGGCTTGCTTGCCGGCCTCAGGATTGCGGCCGAACTTGGGATCAGAAAGCTGATTGTGCGGGGCGATTCTCAGTTGGTGGTCCGACAAGTTAACAAGAGCTACCAGAGCCCTTTGATGGAAGCATATGTCGATGAAGTGAGGAAGCTTGAAGAGCACTTTGAAGGTCTGCAGATGGAGCACGTCCCAAGAGCTCAAAATGAGATTGCAGATGGCCTTTCAAAGTGCGCCGCGATGAAGTTACCTGTGGAACTAGGGACCTTTTTGCTCAAGCTGACTCAGCCATCAGTTACACCGTCAATTGGGCAGTCCAAGAAGAGAAAGTTGGTCTCCGGCTACTATTTGCCGGCGGATCTCCCTGAACCCGCCGCCAAAGTTCCCAAGATCAACAACAACGCTGAGGAACAGTTTGCTCCTGCAAGTCCTCGGACTTGTGCAGTTGAAGCAAGTGTTCCCGACAAGCCTCGCTCCGGCGAGCTTGCCGGGGGACCGTCAGCTCCGACAGGACCAGAGGTCTTTGCCGTAGAAGCTGAGGTTCCCGCAGCGGCCCTCGAGCCTTTAGTCCTTGCCGTCGAGCCTCGAGCTCCGGCATGGGCGCAGCAGATCGTCCGTTTTCTGCAAACCGGAGAACTCCCCGACAAACGGTGATCAAAGAAAATACAAAAATCAACCTAGAGTCCGAATTGATCGAGACTCTCAAAGCAAGTGAGAACAAGCTCCGATTTCGTCATTTTCATAGGCGTTGGAAAGCTATTGGGGAATTGAGGTGATAGGACTTCTAGTGTTTACGATCTGGAGGATTTTACATACGTGCACACACAGGATCACGTGCGCGGAAAATTCTGAGACCAAAAAGGGTCGTCTTGGCCCTCAAAAATGGCCTGCAGGATTGGAAAAAATGAAAGTTATCGCAATTACAGCTCAAATTTTGATGAGCCGGCATATCACTTTGGTGTTCAGGTCCTTGGCGCCCCACCCATGTATGGATACAATAGGGTGTTAAGCCAACTCTCGCGAAGAAACGGTGATCAAAGAAAATACAAAAATCAACCTAGATTCCGAATTGATCGAGACTCTCAAAGCAAGTGAGAACAAGCTCCGATTTCGTCGTTTTCATAGGCGTTGGAAAGCTATTGGGGAATTGAGGTGATAGGACTTCTAGTTTTTACGATCTGGAGGATTTTACATACGTGCACACACAGGATCACGTGCGTGGAAAATTCTGAGACCAAAAAGGGTCGTCTTGGCCCTCAAAAATGGCCTGCAGGATTGAAAAAATGAAAGTTATCGCAATTACAGCTCAAATTTTGATGAGCCGGCATATCACTTTGGTGTTCAGGTCCTTGGCGCCCCACCCATGTATGGATACAATAGGGTGTTAGGCCAACTCTCGCGAAGAAACGGTGATCAAAGAAAATACAAAAATCAACCTAGAGTCCGAATTGATCGAGACTCTCAAAGCAAGTGAGAACAAGCACCGATTTCGTCGTTTTCATAGGCGTTGGAAAGCTATTGGGGAATTGAGGTGATAGGACTTCTAGTTTTTACGATCTGGAGGATTTTACATACGTGCACACAGAGGATCACGTGCGTGGAAAATTCTGAGCCCAAAAAGGGTAGTCTAGGCCCTCAAAAATGGCTTGCAGGATTGGAAAAAATGAAAGTTATCGCAATTACAGCTCAAATTTTGATGAGCCGGCATATCACTTTGGTGTTCAGGTCCTTGGCGCCCCACCCATGTATGGATACAATAGGGTGTTAGGCCAACTCTCGCGAAGAAACGGTGATCAAAGAAAATACAAAAATCAACCTAGAGTCCGAATTGATCGAGACTCTCAAAGCAAGTGAGAACAAGCACCGATTTCGTCGTTTTCATAGGCGTTGGAAAGCTATTGGGGAATTGAGGTGATAGGACTTCTAGTGTTTACGATCTGGAGGATTTTACATACATGCACACACTGGATCACGTGCGTGGAAAATTTTGAGACCAAAAAGGGTCGTCTTGGCCCTCAAAAATGGCCTGCAGGATTGGAAAAAATGAAAGTTATCGCAATTACATCTCAAATTTTGATGAGCCGGCATATCACTTTGGTGTTCAGGTCCTTGGCGCCCCACCCATGTAGGGATACAATAGGGTGTTAGGCCAACTCTCGCGAAGAAACGGTGATCAAAGAAAATACAAAAATCAACCTAGAGTCCGAATTGATCGAGACTCTCAAAGCAAGTGAGAACAAGCACCGATTTCGTCGTTTTCATATGCGTTGGAAAGCTATTGGGGAATTGAGGTGATAGGACTTCTAGTTTTTACGATCAGGAGGATTTTACATACGTGCACACACAGGATCACGTGCGCAGAAAATTTTGAGATCAAAAAGGGTCGTCTTGGCCCTCAAAAATGGCCTGCAGGATTGGAAAAAATGAAAGTTATCGCAATTACAGCTCAAATTTTGATGAGCCGGCATATCACTTTGGTGTTCAGGTCCTTGGCGCCCCACCCATGTATGGATACAATAGGGTGTTAGGCCAACTCTCGCGAAGAAACGGTGATCAAAGAAAATACAAAAATCAACCTAGAGTCCGAATTGATCGAGACTCTCAAAGCAAGTGAGAACAAGCACCGATTTCGTCGTTTTCATAGGCGTTGGAAAGCTATTGGGAATTGAGGTGATAGGACTTCTAGTTTTTATGATCTGGAGGATTTTACATACGTGCACACACAGGATCACGTGCGTGGAAAATTCTGAGCCCAAAAAGGGTCGTCTTGGCCCTCAAAAATGGCCTGCAGGATTGGAAAAAATGAAAGTTATCGCAATTACAGCTCAAATTTTGATGAGCCGGCATATCACTTTGGTGTTCAGGTCATTGGTGCCCCACCCATGTATGGATACAATAGGGTGTTAGGCCAACTCTCGCGAAGAAACGGTGATCAAAGAAAATACAAAAATCAACCTAGAGTCCGAATTGATCGAGACTCTCAAAGCAAGTGAGAACAAGCTCCGATTTCGTCATTTTCATAGGCGTTGGAAAGCTATTGGGGAATTGAGGTGATAGGACTTCTAGTTTTTACGATCTGGAGGATTTTACATACGTGCACACACAGGATCACGTGCGCGAAAAATTTTGAGACCAAAAAGGGTCGTCTTGGCCCTCAAAAATGGCCTGCAGGATTGGAAAAAATGAAAGTTACCGCAATTACAGCTCAAATTTTGATGAGCCGTGTCGGTGTACTAAGGTAGGGGTACCCTAGTACCCCAACTTGTGCACGGGCAGCGGCAGCTCCCCGCGGCAGGGTTCACCACGCGCTTGCCGGAGACCTTCCTGACCCTTATCTAGCCATTCAAAAACAAAGTATACAAGACAGAAGACCAAGACCCCGGCAAGAGGAGCTTGCCGGGAAGGCCGTCCCAGGCTCGAGATTGCTTAACTAGCACGAGACCCTGGCAAGAGGAGCTTGTCAGGACGAATAGAAGATTTCATCTTAGAAGACCCGGCAAGGGCTCGGGGAGCGGCAAGCTTCCGGGCCCGGCAAGGTCGAGATCCCCGGCAAGGTGCTTGCCGGGGGAGGTGCGCTGTGTGCCCGCGCTCCAGCTCATCGGCCCACGCGTCGCCCTGGGGCCACTCCAGGGACGCGTGGCGGATGGCTGTGCAGCCTGGGGGACACGGTGGCACTCCACGGCAGAGGATCCATCGCCGTGGCAGACGGAGACGCAACGGCGGGAGCTTTTGGGGTCGACGGCGACGGGCATTAAATGCCCTTGTCCCCCACTGTTAAAGTAGGTATAGACCACTGTTCTGTACTGTAGCTCCACTGTTCCCGCACTGTTACAACTACCACCTCTTTTACATTTTTACCCCTTTCTCCTACGTTGACACCTGTCGGTGACCCCTTGCACTATAAAAGGAGGCCCATGCACAACGTGGGGGGGGTTGGAAACCTAGATTACTCTCACGCACGGTGTAGCTGCTTCTTCAAGCTCCCGAGCGCTCAACTCAATACACAACCAAGCAGGAGTAGGGTTTTACGCATCCGTGCGGCCCGAACCTGGGTAAAAACTGCCCGCGCGTCTGCCTCGATCTGCTCTTCGTGCCCCCTCCGCCCTCGTACCGCACAGACAAGGGGCTCCGGTCCCATAGGTGTTCGTGGCGGACAGTTTCCCCCGACATCTTGAGCCACCGGGCAGACACCTTTTGCTCTAGTCTATGGAGCAGAAGCAGTTCTCCCCACGGAACTCGTATACGGATCTCCTCGGGTGCTCGCTTATGATGAGCTCGAGCAAGAGCAACTGCGGCAAGATGACGCATTGCTCCTTGAGGAGGGACGTCTCCAGGCTGCTGTACGAGCTGCTCGATACCAGCAAGCTTTGCGCCGCTACCATAGCCGCAAAGTCAAGGCCAGGAGTCTCGAGGAAGGCGACCTTGTTCTTCGGCGTGTTCAGTCCGCCAAGAATTCCAACAAGTTGACGCCGAAGTGGGAAGGCCCTTATCGGGTGAGACAAGTTACGAGGCCCGGCGCTGTCCGCCTCGAGACCGAAGAAGGCTTACCGGTGAGCAACTCCTGGAACATAGAGCATCTTCGCAAGTTTCACCCCTAAGGCGCGGTTGCCGTGATCCGTTCCGGCAACCACCTTTTGTACAAGCCTTGCCGCTGTTGCATGTAACCCTTTGTACAAAGCCGGGCGCAGACCCCGTGCATCAGTAAAGATTTCGTGTTTTCGCATCGATTGCCTTTCGCATGCTTCTCTTTGCTATTTGCATGTTTTATTTGGCATTTGATGCAACACTTAGATACTCGGTAAGCACTATTACGCCGAAAGGCGACATGCTTGTTTTCCTCTCCTTTTCCTTTTTCTCTCAAGCAGAAGGGACGCTCCTCGCGCACAAGTTTGCCGGGGGGGGAGGAGATGGAGGAGGAACTAAGTGCCGTTCAAGTAAGAAGAGCCTTACCGGGAAGCGAACAACATGAGCAAGCAGCTTATGAAAGATAAGTTGTTAGAATTTGACCAGTTCAAATTTTAAATTTTGGTTGTCTTCCTTGAACGATCACACTTTGTATGGAAAACCTGTGCGCGGAGGAACCTACCCGTGGCTTGCCGCACCCTTATCTTGTCTTCGAGTTCACTCAACGATTTAAGTGAGCTGCGACAAGTGTCGCGCCCTTGCCTCGTTTCCGAGTACACTCAGCAAGCTAAGTGCGTTGCGACCTGCTGCGGCAAGGTTGCTTGCCGGCGAGGACCTTGGCCAGCAGGCTGCTCAGAGTCCAGCACTCAGCGCTCGCGGCAAGGGCCCCTTGCCGGCAAGCTCCCCGGGAGCGTAGGGTGAAAAACATACAAAGTCAAAGATTGGAACAAGGAAGATAACATTGCACTGATTGATTGAAATAAAGCAAATATCTTACAAGGATAACTTGTCGCAATGGACTAATGAGTTCATAACATAATGTGCAGCAACAAAAAGATAAAGATAAATGGGGCCCTAATCTACGCGGTCGCCTTCCTTCCTGCCAAGCTTTGCCACCTTGGCGATGATGTGGCCGACCTGCTCCTTCAGGGCCTCCGTGTCTGCATCTGCCGGCAGGGTGCGAAGAACGTTCGTGAGGTTGATCCCCGGGTTGCGGTACACGATCTTCGTCAACACCCGCTCCAGAGTTCCCGCGCAGAGACGGCGCGACTCCTCGGCCAGCTGCGCGGGGATGCGGTTCCGGAGACCTGCAAGAGCCGGAGCGACGCCTCTGAAGAAGAGGCTGAGCTTCGCGCTGTGCGGGAGATCTGGATCCGGCGAGTAGATAAGATGTTCAACCTTCAGCGCCAGCAACTCCTGGTCAATATTGGACGCAGAAGAAACCAGCTCTTCGGTCCACACCTCGATAGTCTGCCGGAAGAGCTCGGAGGCCTTGTTGACGCTCTCCATCAAGGTTCGCTCCTTGCGGAGCTCATCCCTCAACTTGGTCTCCTGGGCCCGGGCAGCGTCAAGCGATTCCTTCAGGGTGGTGACCTTCAGCTCCAAGTCTTCAATGGAATCCTTGGCAGCCTTCAGCTCGTCACCCCTCTGGGATAAACTCACCTGGAGCTCTGAGTTTGTGTGAGCATCCTTCTCGCGCTCCAGGATGAGCGCGGCAACCTTCTCGGCGCTCACCTTCATCGCCTTCTCCAGTTGTTCAACCTTGGCGGCGAGCTCTTTCTTGGCGTCCTCCGCGGCAACCGCGGCGGCTTTCGCCTCCTTCAGCTCCCCGCCAAGGGCAGCCTCGCGAGCGGCAAGGTCTTCTTCATGAGAATCCAGCTCCACCTTCCGCTGCGCGAGCTCTCCCTCTCGCCGGGACATCTCCACCCCGGCGAGGCGCTGCTGTTCGTCGGCTTCGGCCCTCTCAAGTACCCACTCTTGGTACTCGCCGGCGAGACGCTCACGCTCCTCCGCCACCTGGCGGAGGGCAGCCTGATTGGCGGCGCTGAGCTCCGCCGCACGCTTCTCCATCTCTGCCGCAGCCTTGGCGGCAAGAGCCTCCCGGGAAGCGAGCTTTGCTTGCCTGGCCCGGTAAAGGGCCAGGAGCTGATGAAGCAATCGCTCCTCCTCGGGCCCCTCACCTCCACCGGGCGCCTGGACGATCTTCAGGCCTGCGGAGGCGAGGACCTCTCCGTCGAACGCCTCGCCCTCCGCAGGAGCTCGCGACGAAGACCCCCACGGCATCTGGATGAAGACGCCATTGGGGGCCTCGAGATAGAACCTTTGCTCTTCGCCGGCGGAGGGACCGGTGGCCGGTGCAGCATCTGATGCTCCCGCCACCTCCGGGTCGGCGGTGCGGCCACCGTCCCCCTCCCCGGCCGCTGCGTCCGCAGCCGGAGCAGTCCCTTGCGCGGCCGGCTCGGCGGCCTCGCCCACCTCCTCGACGACTGGAGCGTCGCCGCCGCCGCCCTGCGCGTCCTCCTCCTCGAGGATAATTACCTCCGTCTCCATAGGCACGGGAGGAGGAAGATCTAGAAAGAAGAAGAAGACAAAGAAATTCAAGGCTCAAGCAAATATCCAAAAAAGAGACAAGCCAAGAAGACAAGTTACAAAGGTTACCTTGGCGGGCGTCCTCAGCGGCGGGCTCCCTCGCCGGGGAGCTCGGCCTCGTCGGAGTAGTCGCCCTCGCCGGGGAACTTGGCCTTGGCGGGGTGGCCGCCCTTGCCGGGCTACTCTGCCTTGGCGGAGTACCCGCCCTTGACGGAGCACTCTCCCTTGCCGGAGAGTCCTGCCTTGGCGGGGATGGCGGTGCCTGCAGCTCCTCGGCGGTGGTCTCCGGGCGCTCTTCCCGCTGCGGCTCCTCCTCTGCACGGAACAAGACAAGAGATGTCAAGATATGAAGATAAAATCAAAAGCCTCAGACGTACCCCGACAAGCGAAAAGAAAGAACCCCAGACTTACGCTGGGGGCTGCGCTGGGGGCTGCGCTGGGGGCTGCTCGTCGGAGCGGTGCTCGAGTCCGGCAGGCTCGGCTCCGGCACACCCTCCGTTGCCGCTGCCACTGAGCCTTCCGCGACCTCGGCCTCGGGCGCCTTGGCCTTCTTCGTTGCGCGGTGGGCCAGGGTCCTGAAATCAAAACAGTGAACAGAGTCAGCATCAACAGAAGTTCAAGACAAAAATCAAGAAGATGAAGAATCCCGGATCCTTACTCCTGGTCCTCCTCGTCGTCCTCGCTCAGGGCGGAGAAGTCATACTCCACCGTGGGCGCGTCGACGCGAGGAGCGGGAGGCGAAGATTCCCTCGCGCGCTTGGTGCTCGCCGGGGCTGGGGGCGGCGAAGACCCAGCCCCTGTGGCTGCCGGCGCCCGGGGGACGGGCGGAGCCGTTGCTCCGCTCCGAGAAGACCCCTGCCGGCTCGCTGCCGGCCTGCGGGGCGCCTCCGTCGTGGTCCGCGCGCGGTCCGCCTCCGCTGCGGCTGGTGCGCCGGACGGCCTTGGCGCGGCTTGACTCCCCCGGGGAGCCGCCCGCCGAGGTGGCTGTTGCCGGGGCGCCTGCGCCCTTTCCCCCGTCGCCGTCTTGCGGAGGCGTTTTGCCGGGGACTCCTTCGGGCTTGTCGGGGGCGGGGAGCTCTCCGACGAGGAGAGGTCGTCGGCGTATAACTCCGTGGATCCGCCGGAGTCTTCGGCCTCCTCCTCCTCCTCCTCCTCTGCCCCGGCCGGCTCGCTGGGCCCAGCATCCAGCGCTGCGGCCCTCTTTCCCTTGGCGCCTCCGCCCCTCGCGGCGCCTCTGCTCCCTCCGGCGGTGCCCTCCCTTGCCGCGGCCTCCGTCGCGATCCCATGGATCCCGGAGTGCCTCAACGAGGGGACCCCGGCGAGCGCGTCGGGTGGGAGGTTCAACAATCGGCGGATCTCCGCCTCTTCCGCCTGGGTGGACGCCTCTTCGGCCTCCGCCTCCTCCGGCGAGAACCCGAAGACTCCTGCCGCCGCGGCTGCGGCGGCCTCCTCAGCCCGAGAAGCTATGTAGGCGATTTCCTGGTCGGTGGTGTCCCGCGTATGCAGCTTGAGGTCCTCCTTGTTACTCGCCACCTCGACGAGGTTGTCGTAGAAGTTGAGGACGTCGATGGGCTTCGGGGCGATCCACGAGCGGTCCAAGCCATGCGAGTCGCACATCAGCATCATGGCAAGGATCCGGTCCCTCGCGGCGTTGTTGCAGAGCGGCACCACTTCCCGGGGAGTCCTGAACCACTCGGGGTGCGTCGGGTCGTACTTGAAGAGCTCCCGTACCATCCCGCGCAGCTCCAGAGTGGTGAAGTTGAAATTAAGCCCGGGGCGCAGCCTCATGATGTCTGCCGGGCCGCCGTACTCCCAGGCCGGCCTCTTCCGGTCTTGGAGAGGGGCGATGCGCCGGCGGAGGAAATCTGCGCCCACCTCGGCAACTGACAGCCGGGCCAGCCGAAGACGGAGAATCCGGACGAGGGCGATGTCGAGCTTGACGTCGTCGGAGTCTAGATCGCTCCAATCTCTGCCGCGCACGATAGGCGTTGTGCGCGGCGCAGTGAAGGCTTGCGGCTGGTCCTCTACGATCCAGCACCACTCCGCTCGCCATTCTTCCCACTTGCCGCGGAGCTCCCCCGGCAAGTACGACCCCTTCTTGTTGAGACGGAAGACCCAAGAAATTCCTCCGGAGAGGGGGGCATCGGCCTCGGCTCTAGGAGTGAAAAAGTGTCTAAAGAGGGCTACGTTGGGGTGGACTCCTATGAAGTTTTCGCACATATGTGCGAAAACGGCCATGGTGAGAATGGCGTTGGGGGTGAAATCAAGCAGATGGAAGCCATACGTATTCATGATATCACAGAAGAAGTTCGAAAAAGGAGGACAGAGACCACAGTGGAAAAAGGCAGCAAAGAAGTGATACCCGCCGGGATAGTTGTCCTTGGCGACGGCCGGGTATGCTCGGGTGCGGGGATGCGCGTCGGTGCCCTTGGACCAGAACAAGTAATACTTGTTCCAGAGTTCTTGCACGCCGAGCTTCGGTGGGAAGACGACGTGCCGCTTCCGGTAAGCGATGAGCTTGGCTGCTTGCTCGGATTTCTCCTTCTTGGATTTCTCCGCTTTCGCCTTGTCGGCCTTTGGAGCCATGGCGGGCGCGGCGGAAGGAAGGGGACGAAGAGCTCGGCGGCGGCGGAGCTGTGGAGGCGGAGCGCAAGAAGGAATCTTTCGCAGGTAGAAGACGACGTAATGAGAGCACAGGGAGGGGAACCGCGTCCGCTGCCTCTGCTTTTATGGGGGAGTGGGGGGCGTTTCGCCCTTTCCATTAAGAGATCGTGGGCACGTCCCATCCCACGGCGCCGCAATCGACGCGTGCCGTTACCGTGGGGTGCGGCGGATATGGAAGTGGATTCGGCGCGCCGCGGGCCGCGGGTGCCCGTGCACTGTTTTGGGCCTGGCCCAACAGCGCTCGGCACCGTGTGTGGCCCAGGCCCGGGGGCTCCTGTCGGTGTACTAAGGTAGGGGTACCTCAGTACCCCAACTTGTGCACGGGCAGTTGCAGCTTCCCGCGGCAAAGTTTACTGCGTGCTCGCCGGAGACCTTCCTGCCTCCTATTAAACCATTCAAAAACAAAGTATACAAGACAGAAGATCGAGACCCCGGCAAGAGGAGCTTGCCGGGAAGGCCGTTCCAGGCTCAAGACTGTTTTCACTAACACAAGGCCCTGGCAAGAGGAGCTTGCCAGGGAGAATAGAAGACATCGCCTCGGCGCTGCGCGCGCCCCGGCAAGGGGCCCGGGGAGCGACAAGTTCCCGGGCCCGGCAAGATCAAGGCCCCGGCAAGGTACTTGCCGGGAAGGCTACGCTGTGTGCCCGCGCTCCAGCTCATCGGCCCACGCGTCGCCCTGGGGCCTATCCAGGGACGCGTGGCGGATGGCTGTGCAGCCTGGGGTACACGGTGGCACACCACGGCGATGAATCCGTCGCCGTGGCGGACGGAGACGCTAAGGCGGGAGCTTTTGGGGTCGACGGCGACGGGCATTAAATGCCCTTGTCCCCCACTGTTAAAGTAGGTATAGACCACTGTTCTGTACTGTAGCTCCACTGTTCCTGCACTGTTACAACCACCACCTCTTTTACTTTTTTACCCCTTTCTCCTACGTTGACACCTGTCGGTGACCCCTTGCACTATAAAAGGAGGCCCATGCACAACGTGGAGGGGGTTCGAAACCTAGATTACTTTCACGCACGGTGTAGCTGCTTCTTCGAGCTCCCGAGCGCTCAACTCAATACACAACCAAGCAGGAGTAGGGTTTTACGCATCCGTGCGGCCCGAACCTGGGTAAAACTGCCCGCGCGTCTGCTTCGATCCGCTCTTTGTGCTTCCTCCGCCCTCGTACCGCACAGACAAGGGGCTCCGGTCCCATAGGTGTTCGTGGCGGACAGTTTCCCCCGACACATAGGGAATGACTTTCATTCTCTCTATATTTTTCTGCAGTGGTCGGGCATTGAGTCTTACTCAACTTCATACCTTGTAATACAGGCAAGAACCCTTTCTTTGACTGATCCATTTTGAACCTCTTCAAAATCTTATCAAGGTATGTGCTTTGTGAAAGTCCAATTAAGCGTCTTGATCTATCTCTATAGATCTTGATGCCTAATATATAAGCAGCTTCACCGAGGTCTTTCATTGAAAAACTCTTATTCAAGTATCCTTTTATGCTGTCCAGAAATTCTATATCATTTCCAATCAACAATATGTCATCCACATATAATATTAGAAATGCTACAGAGCTCCCACTCACTTTCTTGTAAATACAGGCTTCTCCTAAAGTCTGTATAAAACCATATGCTTTGATCACCTCATCAAAGCGTATATTCCAACTCCGAGATGCTTGCACCAGTCCATAGATGGATCGCTGGAGCTTGCATACTTTGTTAGCACCTTTTGGATCGACAAAACCTTCTGGTTGCATCATATACAACTCTTCTTTGAGATATCCATTCAGGAATGCAGTTTTGACATCCATTTGCCAGATTTCATAATCATAAAATGCGGCAATTGCTAACATGATTCGGACAGACTTAAGCATCGCTACAGGTGAGAAAGTCTCATCGTAGTCAACTCCTTGAACTTGTCGAAAACCTTTCGCAACAAGTCGAGCTTTGTAAACAGTAACATTACCGTCTGCGTCGGTCTTCCTCTTGAAGATCCATTTATTTTCGATGGCCTGCCGATCATCGGGCAAGTCAACCAAAGTCCACACTTTGTTCTCATACATGGATCCCATCTCAGATTTCATGGCTTCAAGCCATTTTGCGGAATCTGGGCTCATCATCGCTTCCTCATAGTTCGTAGGTTCATCATGGTCTAGTAACATGATTTCTAGAACTGGGTTGCCGTACCACTCTGGTGCGGAACGTACTCTGGTTGATCTACGACGTTCAGTAGAAACTTGATCCGAAGATTCATGATCACTATCATTAACTTCCTCACTAATTGGTGTAGGAATCACTGGAACAATTTCCTGTGATGTACTACTTTCCAATCTGGGAGAAGGTACAATTACCTCATCAAGTTCTACTTTCCTCCCACTCACTTCTTTCGAGAGAAACTCCTTCTCTAGAAAGGATCCATTCTTAGCAACGAATATCTTGCCTTCGGATCTGTGATAGAAGGTGTACCCAACAGTTTTTGGGTATCTTATGAAGATTTACTTCTCCGATTTGGGTTCGAGCTTATTATGTTGAAACTTTTTCACATAAGCATCGCAGTCCCAAACTTTAAAGAAATGACAGCTTAGGTTTCTCGTCAAACCATAGTTCATACGGTGTCATCTCCACGGATTTAGATGGTGCCCTATTTAACGTGAATGTAGCTGTCTCTAATGCATAACCCCAAAAGTGATAGTGGTAGATCGGTAAGAGACTGTGACGCCCGAGACCGACGTCCCAGAAGATTCCAGAAGATTCTCGAAGCTTCCAGATGTTCCGGGTTGCCCGTGTGTTCTTTGTGCTTGTGTTATTTATTTTTTTTGCATTGCATCATGTCATCATGCCTTCATCTCATTAAATTTTGCAACCAAATAAATCGTGTGGACCTTCGGTTCATTTAAATCGAGGGAAGGTGACTTCTCTTTATAACATATAAAAGCCTCTCAATATTTAGGGAGCTATATTTAAATATTCCCTTTGTTGGAATTCACCGTAACACACTTGCACAATTTCCCCATTGTCTTTTCACTTCTAGTTTCACCTTCAAAACCTTGCCAATATTTCTTTCCGTTGTTTCGAGGCTCCCCCAAAAATCTAAACTCCTTGAGGCAAGCTATTTATTTAGTTTGCACTTCCTTTGTGTTGGAACTATTTTTGTGAGGTTGGTAATATCCCGTAAAGCCTTATAAAAATGTCCCATCTTTTATTTTTCTGTTCGCTGCCTCTTCTTTTTATTTTTGCTCTCTCTTTTATTTTTTTGTTAAGAGATAGCAGGGGGCATCCCTCACCTCCTTCTCCCTTGGGAGCCCAGCCAGCCACCCTTCTTGGCCCAACCAATTCACTCTGGCCAGGCCTCTCCTCCTCCCTCCTCTAGGCCCAAGGCCACTCCGGCCCATCTCCCTGGCCCATCCAGGCCGAAACCCTAGCCCACCAAATCCCTCGCTCTCCCTCCCGTTTTCCTCCCAGAGCCGCCGCCAGGAGGTCGAACCCCTCGAACCGCACTCTTCCCTCGACCAGCGCTCGACCCCGAGCCCTTCGCCCCCGCACCGATCTCCCCTTCTGCCTTGTCCCGCTTTCCCAGCGCCGACCCGATCTCGTCCCACTCTTCCTCGCTCTCGCTCCGTCTCCAGTGCAGATCGCCGCGCCTCTCCCCTCCAGCCGGCTCTCCCGCGCGCCACCGGAGGCCACCGCGGCGCCGCCCGACGCAGGCCCCCGCCTCCTCGTCTCTGGCCCTCCAGCCAGGCCCCGGCGGCCCTTCCTTCCGCGTCTCAAGCGCCGAGGCCCGTGGCCTCCCTCGCGCGGTGCTCCCCCCTCGCCAAGCAGCAGGCCAGCACGAGAACCGGCCGCCCCAGCACGGCTCCCTTCGCCGCGGGGATCTCCTCCGGCCAGGCCCTCTGGCTTCCTCCTCTGCCCGCGCCGTGGCGCCCTCCGGCTTCCTTCTTCGTCAGGTGCAGCCGCCCCGACGCCCAAGCCCCTCTCCAGAGCGCCGTCCTGCTGCTGCCGTGACCTCGTCGCCGAGCTTCCTCTGTGCCGTGGCTGTTTAGTAGTTGCTGTTGTGCTTCTTTTTTTTCGGTTTTGCGTTTGTGTTGTCCAGCAAGTGAACAGGGAGCAGCAAGTGCCTCGACGACGAGTACGTCTGAGAAACGTGTACGAGACCGACGCCGAGTACCCCTCCGTGACAAGTACAACTACACGACGCGCAAGTACCTCTACACGACGACCCGACCAAGTACCCCTACGAACGCCGACACAAGACGACGCGACAAGTACCCTTCGGAGAAGTGAACAACTACATCTACGGAAACGAGTACCCCTCCGATGGCATGTACCTCTACGAACGAGCTCCGTGAACGTCTACCGTCGCCCCGAGTACATCTACCGTCGCCGAGTACCACTACTTCCTCTACCGTCGCCCGAGTACAACTACCGCTGACGTGAACAACTACTTCCACTACTACGGCTACTTCCTCGACGTCTCGAACCGCCCCGAAACGCACGCTTCAAAGGTATACCGAGACGACCCTGAGACGTGACCCGTGCATGCTTGTGTTGTATGAAATGTTCCCTTGTGTGCTCCGTGCCGTCGTGCCCGTTCCACCTTTGTCATGTTCCTCGGTTGCCTCGCCACCGACTCGTGGGAACCCGGCAACGGGATCACCCCATCATCTTGTTCAACTCGTTCGCTCTACCTTTTGTTTTGCACCGGTCCCTCAACGAGTACCGGAACCGATATGGTGCCGTTGCATCATTTTCGGATCGTTGCCGTGGCACCCTTTCATTCCACCACGGTGACAATGCTTCATATCTTGTTAATTGTCAACCTTCTAATAACTTGCATAAACTTGTTCATCTCATCCGCATCATGATAACAACATTATAATGTGTGTTTGTTGTTTGTTTATAATAATTAAACATGCTTATGGGGATTTTCCGGATATGTTGTTGTTATTCTCCGGCCTCATTTAAATTGCCTAGTTAGTGTAGTTTCTTTATGTTTCACCTCTTGCCATGTTAACCAACAATTAATCTTGTCTTGTAAATAACGAGAGTCAACTAAATAATTAAATGTGGTGTTTCGTCAATATGCAACTCGTTGCATATTGAGCTCCACTTAATTTGTAGTGTTGTTTGTGCTCTTGCCATGCCTTGCATATTTAAACCGGACATGCATCATACTTGTTTGTGCATAGTATGCCATGTTGATGTTTGTGTGTTTACCGTGTTGTTTGTTTTCTTTCCGGTTGTTCCTCTTGTTAGCTTCGGTTTCGTTCCGGAGTTGTGAGGATCCGCTCGACTGTTGCTCCGTCTGCTTCTTGGACCCGTTCTTCTCCCTTGTGGAATCCCAGGCAAGATGACCGAACCCGGATACCATTACTATTTTTGCCTATTGCTAGAAGTCTCGATCTATAGTTTTGCCTCGATGCCCATGTTCTTCTTGTCAGCCTCCTACTTGTAACCATTGCCATGTTTAACCACCCTACCTACGCAAACCGTTGTTTGGCTAAGTACGCTTCGCTCAGCCCCTTTTTATAGCATTGTTAGTTGCAGGTGAAGATTGAAGATGCTTGCTTCATGTTGAAGTTTGGTTGGGTTATATCACACTATATAAATGCTTAAAAATGAAATCATCTATATACTGGCAAGGGTGGAAGGCTAAGCCTTTTGCTTGGTGTTTTGTTCCACTCATGCCGTTAGGAACCGTATAAACCGGTGTTATGTTCCTTGATTTTGCGTTCCTAACACGGTTGGGGTGTATGGGACCCCCTTGATAAACCGCTAAGTGCTAAGTCTTTTCCAGCAAATCCCAACATTGGTACTATTTGCCTCATAATAACAACTTAATTAATTAATTAATTTGCATAAGGGGGACGCTCCTTGGAGATTTCTTTTCTACATAGCAGGGGGGGCCAGTGCTGATGGCGTTGGTCCCAAACGGGGAGCCTGCGGGAACCGCCTTGGGGCAACCCGAGGTATTTGGGTCCTGTAGCTTCGCCCATCCGGTCGTGTCCTGAGACCTAGATACGCGCGGCTACTATCAGGGTGTCGACACGCCGGGAGGATTTGCTGGATTAGCCTTACCTTAGTTCGGTTTAACTTGAGCACGGGATTCCGAGGATACTCGGGTCTTCCCAACTATGGAGTTGCGACTCCGCGGATCGTGGGCTTGTAATGGGTCAAGTTGGAACACCCCTGCAGGGTTTGAACTTTCGAAAGCCGTGCCCGCGGTTATGTGGCAGATGGGAGCTTGTTAATTCCGGTTGTAGATAACTTGACACAATGTTTCAATACACTACCAGCGTGTGTACCGTGACTGTCAATTTCCGAATAGGGATTCGGGAGTTGAACACGGTGGGGTTATGTTTGACCGGCTATAGCTAGGATCACTTCGTGATCATCTTTCGACCGATGCACTTCTCTTCTCGCTCTCCTTTACGTAAGTTAGTGCTAGTTGCTGCTGCAGACTCTTGTTTGTTCCTTCACCTCATATTTCTTTCTTCAGCCTTGTCCTCACCCAAGGCTTAAATAGTCTTGTTACCCGGGAACGGGATTGCTGAGTCCTCTGTGGCTCACAGTTACTTCACCACACCAGTTGCAGGTTCAGCCGAGTTTGATGCAGGAGCTGGTTCAGTGCTTCACCAGGAGCTCGTTGAAGAGTTTGGCCGTTTGCTTGTGACGTTTCGATGTTCAGTAGTGGTTTCTACTAGGATTCGATCCTGACCTGTGGCTTTATGTTGTTTTGGTATCTTTCTTTGGATCTTACCCTTAGATGGGCTGTGATGTTTTGAATGATGTATTGCTTATGTATTGTATTGTGTGAAGTGGCGAGTGTAAGCCAACTATCCCCTTTTGCATTTTAATCCCTCTTTTACATGAGTTGTGCAAAGATACCAAACTTGAGATCATTCTAGGATGGGCTTATACCTTTAAGTCGTGCCTCGACACGTAGGAGGTATAGTCCCATCCTGGGCATTACAGAGACATCATTGATCGCACCATATCTAATAAAGTACGGTTATGACGTTCGGACACACCATTACACTATGGTGTTCCGGGTGGCGTGAGTTGTGAAACTATTCCACATTGTTTCAAATGAAGACCAAACTCGTAACTCAAATATTCTCATCGACGATCGGATCGTAGAAACTTTATTTTCTTGTTACGATGATTTTCTACTTCACTCTGAAATTCTTTGAACATTTCAAATGTCTCAGACTTGTGCTTCATTAAGTAGATATACCCATATCTGCTCAAATCATCAGTGAAGGTCAGAAAATAACGATACCCGCCGCGTGCTTCAACACTCATTGGTCCGCATACATCAGTATGTATGATTTCCAACAAATCTGTTGCTTGCTCCATAGTTCCGGAGAACGGAGTTTTAGTCATCTTGCCCATGAGGCATGGTTCGCAAGCACCAAGGTGATTCATAATCAAGTGATTCCAAAAGTCCATTATAATGGAGTTTCTTCATGCGTTTTACACCAATATGACCTAAACGGCAGTGCCACAAATAAGTTGCACTATCATTATTAACCTTGCATCTTTTGGCTTCAATATTATGAATATGTGTATCACACGATCGAGATCCAACAAACTATTTTCATTGGGTGTATGACCATCGAAGGTTTTATTCATGTAAACAGAATAACAATTATTCTATGACTTTAAATGAATAACCGTATTGCAACAAATATGATCAAATCATATTCATGCTCAACGCAAATGCCAAATAACATTTATTTAGGTTTTACACTAATCCCGAAAGTATAGGGAGTGTGCGATGATGATCATATCAATCTTGGAACCACTTCCAACACACATCGTCACTTCACCTTTAACTAGTCTCTGTTCATTCTGCAATTCTCGTTTCGAGTTGCTAATTTTAGCAACTGAACCGGTATCAAATACCCAGGGGTTGCTATGAACACTAGTAAAGTACACATCAATAATCTGTATATCAAAATATACCTTTGTTCACTTTGCCATCCTTCTTATCCGCCAAGTATCTAGGGCAGTTCCACTTCCAGTGACCATTTCCTTTGCAGTAGAAGCACTTAGTTTCAGGCTTGAGTTTAGCTTTGGGTTTCTTCATGGGAGTGACAACTTGCTTGTCATTCTTCTTGAAGTTCCCCTTCTATCCCTTTGCCTTTTACTTGAAACAAGTGGTCTTGTTAACCATCAACACTTGATGCTCTTTCTTGATTTCTACCTTCGCCGATTTCAGCATCGCGAAGAGCTCGGGAATTACTTTCGTCATCCCTTGCATATTATAGTTCATCACGAAGTTCTACTAACTTGGTGATAGTGACTAGAGAACTTTGTCAATTACTATCTTATCTGGAAGATTAACTCCCACTTGATTCAAGCAATTGCAGTACCCAGACAATCTGAGCACATGCTCACTGGTTGAGCTATTCTCCTCCATCTTGTAGGCAAAGTACTGTCAGAGGTCTCATACCTCTTGACACGGGCATGAGTATGAAATACTAATTTCAACTCTTGGAACATCTTATATGTTCCGTGGCGTTCAAAACGTTTTTGAAGTCCCGATTGTAAGCCGTAAAGTATGGTGCACTAAACTATTAAGTAGTCATCATATCGAGCTTTTGTCAAAACGTTCATAACGTCTGCATCTGCTCCTGCAATAGTTCTGTCACCTAGCGGTGCATCAAGGACATAATTCTTCTGTGCAGCAATGAGGATAATCCTCAGATCACGGAACGATTCCGCGTCATTGCTACTAACATCTTTCAACTTATTTTTCTCTAGGAACATATAAAATAAACGGGGAGCAACATCGCGAGCTATTGATTTACAACATAGATATGCTAATACTACCAGGACTAAGTTCATGATAAATTAAAGTTCAATATAATCATATTACTTTAAAGAACTCCCACTTAGATAGACATCCCTCTGGTCATCTAAATGATCACGTGATCCAAATCAACTAAACCATGTCCGATCATCACGTGAGATGGAGTAGTTTCAATGGTGAACATCTTATGTTGATCATATCTACTATATGATTCACGCTCGACCTTTCGGTCTCCAGTGTTCCGAGGCCATATCTGCATATGCTAGGCTCGTCAAGTTTAACCCGAGTATTCTGCGTGTGCAAAACTGGCTTACACCCGTTGTATTTGAACGTAGAGCTTATCACACCCGATCATCACGTGGTGTCTCGGCACGACGAACTTTCACAACGGTGCATACTCAGGGAGAACACTTATACCTTGAAATTTAGTAAGGGATCATCTTATAATGCTACCGTCGTTCTAAGCAAAATAAGAAGCATAATAAGATAAACATCACATGCAATCAAAATATGTGACATGATATGGCCATCATCATCTTGTGCTTTTGATCTCCATCTCCAAAGCACCGTCATGATCACCTTCGTCACCGGCGCGACACTTTGATCTCCATCGTAGCATCGTTGTCGTCTCGCCAACTATTGTTTCCTCAACTATCGCTACCGCTTAGTGATAAAGTAAAGCAATTACATGGCGATTGCATTTCATACAATAAAGCGACAACCATATGGCTCCTGCCAGTTGCCGATAACTTTACAAAACACGATCATCTCATACAAAACCGTATAACTCATCATGTCTTGACCATATCACATCACAACATGCCCTGCAAAAACAAGTTAGACGTCCTCTACTTTGTTGTTGCAAGTTTTACGTGGCTGCTACGGGCTTAGCAAGAACCGTTCTTACCTACGCATACAAAAACCACAACGATGTTTCGTCAAGTATGTGTTGTTTTAACCTTCACAAGGACCGGGCGTAGCCACACTTGTTTCAGCTAAAGTGAGAGAGACAGACACCCGCCAGTCACCTTTAAGCAACGAGTGCTCGTAACGGTGAAACCAGTCTCGCGTAAGCGTACGCGTAATGTCGGTCCGGGCCGCTTCATCTCACAATACCGCCGAAGCAAACTATGACATGCTGGTAAGCAGTATGACTAGTATCGCCCACAACTCATTGTGTTCTACTCGTGCATATCATCTACGCATAAACCTGGCTCTGATACCACTGTTGGGGAACGTAGTATTTTAAAAATTTCCTACGATCATGCAAGATCTATCTACCAGATGCATAGCAACGAGAGGGAAGAGTGTGTCTACGTACCCTCGTAGACCGGGAGCGGAAGCGTCAAGTGACGCGGTTGATGTTGTCGAACTTCTTCGCGATCCAACCGATCAAGCACCGAACGTACGGCACCTCCGCGTTCAGCACACGTTCAGCTTGATGACGTCCCACGAGCTCTTGATCCAGTTGAGCTTCACGGGAGAGTTTCGTCAGCACGACGGCGTGGTGACGGATATGATGTGTTCACCGG
The DNA here is from genome assembly GCA_902687465.1 of Secale cereale. Taxonomy (NCBI): domain Eukaryota; kingdom Viridiplantae; phylum Streptophyta; class Magnoliopsida; order Poales; family Poaceae; genus Secale; species Secale cereale. The sequence continues at coordinate 620,937,830 of LR738712.1, read as the reverse complement.
CGCAGGGCTTCGCCTAAGCTCCGCGACGGTATGACCGAGGTGTGATTCTGTGGAGGGGGCACCGCACACGGCTAAAACAATTCAACTTGTGTGTCTTTGGGTGCCCCCGTATATAAAGGATCAAGGGGGGAGGCCGGCCGGCCCTTCCTGGTGCGGCTAGGGAGTGGACTCCTACTAGGAATAGGATTGCAATCCTATTCCTAGTAGGATTCACCAAAAGAAGGAAGAGGGAAAGGAATAGGAGAGGTGGCGCCCCCCCCCCCCCAATCCTAGTCCAACTAGGAACCCTAGGTGGGGGCGCCGGCCAGCCCTATGGGCTGCCTCTCTCTTTCCCTTTAGGCCCACTATGGACCATCCCCTCTCGTAGGGGGTTCCGGTAACCCCCTCCGGCATTCCCGATAAATCCGAAACTTTTCCGTAACACTTCCGGTGTCCGAATATAGTCGTCCAATATATCAATCTTTATGTCTCGGACATTCCGAGACTCCTCGTCATGTACGTGATCTCATCCGGGACTCCGAACTACCTTCGGTACATCAATACTCATAAACTCATAATACCGATCGTCATCAAACGTTAAGCGTGCGGACCCTACGGGTTCGAGAACTATGTAGACATGACCGAGACTCATCTCCGATCAATAACCAATAGCAGAACCTGGATGTTCGTATTGGCTCCTACATATTCTACGAAGATCTTTTATCGGTCAGAACCGCATAACAACATACGTTGTTCCTTTTGTCAAACGGTATGTTACTTGCCCGAGATTCGATCGTCGGTATCTCTATACCTAGTTCAATCTCGTTACCGGCAAGTCTCTTTACTCGTTCCGTAACACATCATCTCGTGACTAACTCATTAGTCTTTTGCTTGCAAGGCTTATTGTGATGTGTGTTACCGAGAGGGCCCAGAGATACCTCTCCGACACTCGGAGTGACAAATCCTAATCTTGATCTATGCCAACACCACGAATACTTTCGAAGACACCTGTAGAGCATCTTTATGATCACCCAGTTACGTTGTGACGTTTGATAGCACACAAGGTGTTCCTACGGTATTCGGGAGTTGCATAATCTCATAGTCATAGGAACATGTATAAGTCATGAAGAAAGCAATAGTAGTAAAACTAAACGATCATAGTGCTATGCTAACGGATGGGTCTTGTCCATCACATCATTCTCCTAATGATGTGATCCCGTTGATCAAATGACAAATCATGTCTATGGTTAGGAAACATAACCATCTTTGATCAATGAGCTAGTCTAGTAGAGGCATACTAGGGTCACTCTGTTTTGTCTATGTATTCACACATGTACTAAGTTTCCGGTTAATACAATTCTAGCATGAATAATAAACATTTATCATGATGTAAGGAAATATAAATAACAACTTTATTATTGCCTCTAGGGCATATTTCCTTCAGGTAAGGGGGGCCCAGGCGCCCCCCCCCCCCCCCCGGCGCGACCAGGAGGGGGGCCGCGTGGGCAGGCCGCCTGGGCTGCCCCTGGCTCCCCTTTGGCCCCACTTCTGGCGCGTGGAAGCTTCTGGAGCGCTGATTTTTTATATATTTTCCCGGAATTTTTCTGGCAATTTAAGTAATGGGAAAACCTGAAATACAAAAACAGCAGAAAACAGAAACTGGCACTGGGGTGCACTGAGTTAATAGGTTAGTCCAAATATGATCAAAAGTGTATGGAAGTGCATAAATATCATAGCAATATCACACAAAAGAGGCATGGAGCAAGCAGAAATTATAGATACGTTTTGGACGTATCAACGTATCATCAAGATGATAATTAAGGCAATAAACTTCACCTTCTTCTTTAAACTTACAACCATTAGGATAAAAGTTGATGGGAGGAATATGCTCAGGCCAGGTTGATACCCATTCTTCTTCCTTCTTGCTCCTCTTCCTCCTCCTCTTCTTTTTCTTCTTCTTCACCTTAGGAGGGATTGGTTGGAGATGAAGCTTCTCCACATATCCTGGTTTATCATTAGAAACAATAGGGGAAACTTGGGAGAAACTCTCCTTTTTATTAGCAGAAATATAAGAGACATTTTTATACTTTGGTAAAGTTCCCTCCTTTCTAATCTTACTTATGTAATCATTTTTATGGCAATTAACAACACAATAGAGATGGCAATTTTGCAAAGTGTTTTTTATTCCTATGGCATTAACATCTAGCCAAGAAGTCTTTTCTGAGAACTCTTCACACATCAAAAATAACATAAGCTCATCATAAAGATCAGGGGTGATCATGTTATCACACAACAGGTTAACAGTTATGTTTTGAAAGTGCATGCATTGAAAATTAAAGTGACCCTCTATACAGCAAAGTTCACAAGTAAAAGGATAAAGGTCACACAATTCTCTAGCAATTTCATTTAAATCTTTGACCCAAGTGATTGTTCTTTCATGCTTATGTTGCTTACAATACTTCTCTTCTTCAATTATAGGCCTTTCACAAGGTCTATCCACTCCACAAAAATTAACATGCTTATATAAAACTTCATTTTTAGGAATTGGATCATGCATGCTGCAATCATCATGAACAATTTCATTTTCTTTGCAAATCTCTTTAAAAGGTTCATGATGCTTGATCCAATCCTCCTTAGGCATACTAAGATGTGAAGCAAAAGATTTGAGGAAATCAACAAGAAGTTGAGAATCAAGCCCAAACTTAGCACTAAACTTATTAAAACTTGTAGTTTCAACAAAGGACTTAATGCAATCATACTCATAAATTATACCTGGCTCTTTACCTTTGTCGATCTCCCAATCTTCAGTGTTGCGTTGAATTCTTTCAAGGAGTTCCCATTTAGCATCAATCTTTTCGTTTGTGAAAGAACCCATAGAGGAAGCATCGAGCAAATCTTTATCCTGTCGAGAGAGCCTCGCATAGAAATTAGTAATAATCATATCTTTGGGGATCCCATGGTTAGGACATTTTAGCATTAACGTTTTTAGTCTCCCCCAAGCTTGAGCTATGCTCTCTCCGTCATGAGGATAGAAATTATAAACATAATTCCTATTCTCATGGACTTCATGAAGAGGATAAAACTTGGAGTAAAAGAGAGACTGGATCTCTTCCCAATCCAGCAGGTGAGAGTCATCTAGTAGCCTATACCATTCCAATGCTTTTCCTTTCAGTGACAAGGCAAATAATTTCCTCATGACTCCATCTCTTGTCAAACCTGAAATCTTAAACAACTCACAAAGTTCTGTAAGTTTCAACAAATGAATACTAGGATTGACTGTCCCATCATAACAATCATTCCTAATTATTTCAATTATCCCAAGTGGTATTGGGAATGGGATACATTCAGTAGGTGGAGGAGACTTCTCTACCACGGGTGTGGTAAAGCGGCCTTCCCCAAGCAGCGAACTAAGAGTGCGGTTTTCCATAAACATAACTAGTGAAACTAAAAACAAGAAACGAAAAGATTTAACTGCAAGATCTAAAGATATACCTTCAAACACTTACTTCCCCGGCAACGGCACCAGAAATAGCTTGATGTCTACACACGCTTCTATTCTTGTAGACTATGTTGGGCCTCCAAGCGCAGAGGTTTGTAGGACAGCAGCAATTTCCCTCAAGTGGATGACCTAAGGTTTATCAAACTCAGGGAAGTAGAGGTTGAAGATGGTCTCTCTCAAGCAACCCTGCAACTAAGATACAAGAAGTCTCTTGTGTCCCCAACACACCTAATACAACTAGGAGTTGTATAGGTGCACTAGTTCGGCGAAGAGATGGTAAATATGGATGATAGGAGTGGCAAAGCAAAGTAATATAAATCTGCAATAAAAAGTGCAGCAAGCAAACAAGTGGTAAACGTGAGCACAAATGGTATTGCAATGGTGGAAGAAGGCCTAGGCTTCATACTTTCACTAGTGGCAACTCCCAACAACATTAACATAGTCTAATCACATGATATTTCCCATAAAACATGCAATGGAGACGCACCCGGAGGTCATTCCTTTGTGGTCAAGAGAGGACGAGAATTATGTAGGGCTACAAAAGCACACCTCAAAGTTCGTAGTTCTCAATCTATGGATTTCCCAATGTCACCGCGGCCATCCAAAGAGAGTACCACAATCACCACAACATATCTCAAGGATAGTCAAAGACAAGCACCAAGAGACTCTCAATCTTCAATCAACACACAAAAGAGGAAATCACTCATGAAAATATTCTTCTAATCCATGTCCAATAGACCGCTGTCACCTTGGTCTCGGGGATTATACTAGATAAAGACAAGTAAGTACATCAATCCAATACAAAGAGGAAGGGGAAATATCATGGGATCACCCTAGATTAACATAGCCTATATCACAACGAAGATCACATCATGGGAGAGAGAATTGACCACATAGCTACTGGTAGAAACCTCAGCCCCGAGGAGGAATTACTCCCGCATCATGGAGGGAAGAAGCAACATCGACGGAGATGAATCTGGGGGCACTTCCCTGTCCCGGCAGGATGCTGGCACAGGAATTCTGGTCCCCCGAAACTTGGTGGCGATGGCGGCGGAGATCGGAATTGCTTCTGGAGAAAAGGGTTCTGGAATCAGGGTTTTCGCGACGGGAGAATAAATAGGAGGCCAAGTAGGGCACCAGAGGAGGTGGGAGCCCCCCAGGCGGCCCCCCGGCGCAGCCAGGGGTGGGGCCGCGCCTGGGGCCCCTCTGGCCCCCCTCTGGCCCCACTTCTGGCACATGGAAGCTTCTGGAGCGCTGATTTTTTATATATTTTTCCCGGAATTTTTCTGGCAATTTAAGTAATGGGAAAACCTGAAATACAAAAACAGGAGAAAACAGAAACTGGCACTAGGGTGCACTGAGTTAATAGGTTAGTCCAAATATGATCAAAAGTGTATGAAAGTGTATCAAAAGCATAGCAATATCACCCAAAACATGCATGGAGCAAGCAGAAATTATAGATACGTTTGGGACGTATCAGATACCCATCATATTAGGACCAAATCCATAACCTAAGAAAATTACCATGCTATTTTAAGACTCTCAAAATAATATAAGTGAACATGAGAGTTCATCAATTTCTACAAAATAAAACCACCGTCGTGCTCTAAAAATATATAAGTGAAGCACTAGAGAAACTACCTAGCTCAAAAGATATAAGTGAAGCACATAGAGTATTCTAATAAATTCATGATTAGTGTGTGTCCCTCTCAAAAGGTGTGTACAGCAGGGATGATTGTCGCAAATTAAAAAGAAAAGAGTCTCATCTTACAAGACACTCCAAGCAAAACACATATCATGTGGTGAATAAAAATATAGCCTCAATTAAATTACCGATGGATTGAAGGCAAAAGAGGGGATGCCATCCGGGGCATCCCCAAGCTTAGATGTTTGGTTGTCCTTTAATATTACCTTGGGGTGCCTTGGGCATTCCCAAGCTTAGGCTCTTGCCACTCCTTATTCCGTAGACCATCATATCTTCATCCAAAACTCGAAAACTTCACAACACAAAACTCAACAAAAAAACTCGTGAGATCCGTTAGTATAATAAAGCAAATCACCACTTTAGGTACTGTTGTGAACTCATTCTAATTTTATATTGGTGTTATATCTACTGTATTCCAACTTCTCCATGGTTCATACCCCCCATACTACCCATAGATTTATCAAAATAAGAAAACAACACAATGAAAACAGAATCTGTCAAGAATAGAACAGTTTGTAGCAATCTGGAAATTTCATACACTTCTGTAACTCTAAAAATTCTGAACAATTAGAACAACGTGGGAAATTTGTATATCAATCTTGTGTAAAAATTGCAGAAAATTATCACACTCAAGTCAATTTTAGAATTTTCTATATTGGGTGCAAAAGTTTCTATTTTCTCACAGAATCAAATCAACAATCTTACAAATCGTCCCAAAGGTCTTACTTGGCACAAACACTAATTAAAATCATAAAAACACATCTAACCATAGGCTATAAGATATATTTATTGCAAAACAGAAGCAAAGGGGTAAAAACAAAAACAAAATTGGGTTGTCTCCCAACAAGCGCTATTGTTTAATGCCCCTAGCTAGGCATAATGTTAAGATCTAGGTATTTTCATCTTTGGTATTTAATTATTCTCGAATCAAATCTTGCAAAAAAAAATTCTTAATAGATTTCTCTTATCATGTTCCTCCCTTCTAGTGGGAGAGCTTGAAGCATGGAAAGGACTCCGGTTAGTAATTTTAACATTCATAATTACATACTCAAGATCATTAGGTTCTCTAGACATCTCTTCAATCCATTCTTTATTAAACCCTTCATCAGTTCCTTTAGTAACCCAATCAAATCTATCATAAGCATCAATGCATAGAGCTCGAATAACTTCCGCATAAGGAACTCTTTTCTTAAATTGTTGCTAAAAGCAATATAATCATTGGATCCCAATCCATGTAAAGTTTCCTTATCATAGAGACTTTATTCTATTGGGGGATGCTCAAAATTTATATTATAATAAGCGAAGATTTCTCTAGCATCTTGAATTATATAATCAAATTCACGCATAAGGATGATGATAGCAATTTTCTTAGCCTTGCGATCATTTATATTAGGGAGTTCGTAAAACATCTTTTGTAAAGCCAGATGGATATGTAGAAATTCTCTTTATAACTTAATGACAAGCATGGAAGTAGCATTCACATAGCAATTGGTATTTCGAAGAATAGCTCCCCTATCTATAGGCATAACTTCAGTACAATCAAATAATTCCTGAATAATACTCTTTCCTATAATGTTCCCATCACCCACATAATATATCTTGGTTTTAAGATGAGTGGGAGTTTCAGTTCCAATAGATTCATGATTAAGAGCACAAGATTCACACTTTTCCTCAAGATTTTTACTAGTGTTTTCAATGGAAACACCCTCAGATTCACACATGGTGGCAAAGCAAGCAAACAAAAGACAAACGGAAAGAAGACAAATAAAAAGGCGAATATATTTCTGTTTTTCTGGAAATGTTTTAGAAGTAGGGGAGATGAAAACGAGAGGCAAATGGAAAATTTAAGTGCAAGTGATGAGAGTTTATGATAGGTACTTGGTAGGCTTAATGTAGAACCTCCCCGGCAACCCGCCAGAAATTCTTCCTGCTACTTCTTGAGCTTGTGTTGATTTTTCTCTTGAAGAGGAAAGGGTGATGTAGCAAAGTAGAGATAAGTATTTCTCTCAGTTAAGAACCAAGGTATCAATCCAGTAGGAGGCACAAGCAAGTCCCCAATAGATGCACCGGCACAAACTAACAAACAATTGCACACAACGAAAAAAGGGGTTGTCAATCCCTTCACTGTCACTAGCAAGAGTAAAATCTAATAGAGATAGATTTAAAATATAATTAAAAGGTAAAATAAAGTAAACATAGATAAATTACAGCAAGATATTTTTGGGGTTTTGGTTTTATAGATCTGAAAATATATGATAAGGAATGGACCCGGGGGCATAGGTTTCACTAGAGGCTTCTCTCTCAATAAAGCATACAGTAGGTAAACAAATTATTGTTGAGCAATTAATAGAAAAGCGCAAAGTTATGATGATATCTAAGGCAATGATAATGAATATAGGCATCACGTCCGTGAAAAGTAGACCGAACGATTCTGCATCTACTACTATTACTCCACACATCGACTGACTCCTGCCTGCATCTAGGGTATTAAGTTCATAAGAACAGAGCAACGTTTTAAGCATGATGACATGATGTAGAGGGACAAACTGAAGCAATATAATATAAACCCCATTTTTATCCTTAACGACAACCATACAATACATGCCTCGCTACCATTTCTATTACTCGGTGAGGACACCGCAAGATTGAACCCATCACAAATCACCTCTCTCATTGCAAGACAAATCAATCTAGTTGGCCAAACCAAATTGATAGATCGAAGAGAAATAGAAAGGTATCTTAATCATGCATAAAAGAGCTAAGAGAATACTCAAATAATATTCATAGATAATCTGATCATAAATCCACAGTTCATCGGATCTCAACAAACACATCGCAAAAGAAGATTACATCGAATAGATCTCCAAGAACATTGAGGAGAACATTGTATTGAAGATAAAAGAGAGAGAAAAAGCCATCTGGCTACTATCTATGGACCCGTAGATCTGCGGTAAACTACTCACACATCATCGGTAGGGCAACAAGGTTGATGTAGAAGTCCTCTGTGATCGAATACTGGAAAAGGTCCCAAGATGGGATCTCACGAAGACAAAAACTTGCGGCGGCGTAAAGTATTTTTGGTGTGCCCTGTGACGTAGGAGGAATATTTGGGTATTTATAGAGCTGAGATTAGGCTTAGGGGAGCTACGAGGGGCCCAGAAGCCGTAGTGGCGCCCCCTAGGGCATGCCCTGGTGGCTTGTGGCCACCTCGTGGCTCTCCTGGCCTCTTCCCGAAGCTTCATGGTTGTCTTCTAGTTCAAAAAAATCCTCAAAAAGTTTCGTTCTATTTGGAGTCCATTTGGTATTGATTTTCTGTAAAACACAAAAACAAGGAAAAAACAAAAACTGACACTGGGCACTAAGTTAATAGGTTAGTCCCAAAAATGATATAAAATAGCATATTAATGCATACAAAAAATCCAAAGTAGATAATATAATAGCATGAAACAATAAAAAATATATAGATACGTTGGAGACGTATCACCTATGCAGAGCTGAGCATAAGCATATGCTTCACGCTTATTGAGAAAATAAAATAATGGTTGAGATTTCAAGAAGTTAAAAATAAATAAAGTGTTTCATCAATGCGTCTGACCATTAGGTGATGGAGAATGTCATGTGATCGATGTTAATGCAAAGTGTTGGGATCGCCCTGCAACTTGAATGCACCAAGAGCTACAAATATGTAAAAGCTCGCGCATAGACTAAGTAGAGTGCATCCAACTTGCTTGCACATGACGATTCAAGCATTTGAAAATATGAAGCTCATTAAACTTTCTAATTTATAATGCATGAATTGGTGCTACTTCTAAGCAATCTCGTGAATCTAAAAAGGATGATGGTGTTGATCTTTCAATTTATCACTTTTTTTAGAGCTTGGTGGTGCATCTTCTACCTAGATTTTCTTTTTCTTTTGATAAAAACAACAACTTAGTGAATAATACAGTTTTCTTTTGAAACACTTCAACCGATTGTACTTCTAACTCAATCTCAAAACATACGAGAAACTCTATATGAATGCTTGGACAGTGCACCATTAGTACAACATCTAGCATAGCATATGCCAATGATAAACCAATGGCCATTTCTATCAAATAACATGAAGCTAGCTACATGATCAAGTAAAATCATATGACAATAAAGAACAAGTCTCTAGTCATGTAATATAAAATGATGGCAATTCACAACGATGTTCTCAGAAATGTCATGATAGATAGGTATGGTGAATGTTTTGAGAATATGTTAGCCTTATGTGTAGCATAATAAGAAAAAAATTATCCCTCGAGATTTGTTGTGCCGATATAGTATGAGCCAAGTCTCAATGTGAGAGTAGTCAGGTCAATGCTCAATACCAAGGGCATCTCTAACGATGACCCGCAAAACACACACTGCACCATCCGCGGACCGTGGGACCAGTCCACTAACACGGATACGAGAGCCGGCCATCCAAAGCTATTCGCATACATCCGGTCCTGTTTTTTTAAAGTCCAGACGCTCAAATAGCCGCATATATAGTCTAGAATAGTTCAAATGTTTAAACGCAACAGTAGTTCTGGTTTAAAAAAGGTTCAAATATAACACCCCAACATTGGTGCCCCCCTTAACCGCCCACAAGTGCTCAATTAGATCTTCCTCCAATTGCTCGTCAGTTGCTCGATGCCGAATTTGTTGATGGATTTTGCCAAACACTTCAAATGTGGCTGGGTTCTGGTCTAGAAGTTCGATAGGATCACCCATATTCTCAAATTCAAGAGGTGCGGCAGCATCCTCACCCTCATTTTCCAAGATCATGTTGTGGATAATCACACAACAAGTCATCACCTCCCACAAAGTCTCCAAATCACATGGTTTAGTAGGTCCACAAACAAATGCAAAACATGTCTGCAGAACTCCAAATGCTCTCTCAACATATTTTCTAGCTGCTTCTTGTTTTTGGGCAAAGTGAGACTTTTTTATGGCCAACTGGGTAGATATGGTGTTGACAAAGGTAAGCCATGGAGGATAGATACCGTCAACCAGATAGTGGCCCATGTTGTACTCATGCCCATTGACAATATGGTGGCAAGTGAAGGAAATATGCCCTAGAGGCAATAATAAAGTTGTTATTTATATTTCCTTATATCATGTTAAATGTTTATTATTCATGCTAGAATTGTATTAACCGGAAACTTAGTACATGTGTGAATACATAGACAAAACAGAGTGTCCCTAGTATGCCTCTACTAGACTAGCTCATTGATCAAAGATGGTTATGTTTCCTAACCATAGACATGAGTTGTCATTTGATCAACGGGATCACATCATTAGGAGAATGATGTGATGGACTAGACCCATCCGTTAGCATAGCACTATGATCGTTTAGTTTTACTGTTATTGCTTTCTCCATGACTTATACATGTTCCTATGACTATGAGATTATGCAACTCCCGAATACCGTAGGAACACCTTGGTGCTATCAAACGTCACAACGTAACTGGGTGATCATAAAGATGCTCTACAGGTGTCTCCGAAAGTATTCGTGGTGTTGGCATAGATCAAGACTAGGATTTGTCACTCCGAGTGTCGGAGAGGTATCTCTGGGCCCTCTCGGTAATGCACATCATAATAAGCCTTGCAAGCAAATGACTAATGAGTTAGTCACGATATGATGTCTTACGGAAAGAGTAAAGAGACTTGCCGGTAACGAGATTGAACTAGGTATAGAGATACCGACGATCGAATCTCGGGGCAAGTAACATACCGATGACAAAAGGAACAACATATGTTGTTATGCGGTTTGACCGATAAAGATCTTCGTAGAATATGTAGGAGCCAATATGAGCATCCAGGTTCCGCTATTGGTTATTGACCGGAGATGAGTCCTGGTCATGTCTACATAGTTCTCGAACCCGTAGGGTCCGCACGCTTAACGTTTGATGACGATCGGTATAATGAGTTTATGAGTTTTGATGTACCGAAGGTAGTTTGGAGTCCCGGATGAGATCACGGACATGACGAGGAGTCTCGGAATGTCCGAGACATAAAGACTGATATATTGGACGACTATATTCGGACACCGGAAGTGTTCCGAAAAAGTTTCGGATTTAACTGGATTGCCGGAGGGGGTTACCGGAACCCCCTACGAGGGGGGATGGTCCATAGTGGGCCTTGAGGAAAGGAGAGAGGCAGCCCATAGAGGCTGGCCGGCGCCCCACCTAGGGATCCTAGTTGGACTAGGATTGGGGGGGGGGGCGCCCCACCTCTCCCTCTTTTCCTTTCCCTCTCTTCCTTCTTGATGGACTCCTACTAGGAATAGGATTGCAATCCTATTCCTAGTAGGATTGCCCTAGCTGCACCATAGGAGGCCGGCCGGCCCTCCCCTCTTGCTCCTTTATATACGGGGGCAGGGGGGCACCCAAAGACACACAAGTTGAATTGTTCCAGCCGTGTGCGGTGCCCCCCTCCACAGAAACACACCTTGGTCATACCGTCGCAGTGCTTAGGCGAAGCCCTGCGCCGGTGAATACATCATATCCGTCACCACGCCGTTGTGCTGACGAAACTCTCCCATGAAGCTCAACTGGATCAAGAGCTCGTGGGACGTCATCAAGCTGAACGTGTGCTGAACGCGGAGGTGCCGTACGTTCGGTGCTTGATCAGTTGAATCGTGAAGAAGTTCGACTACATCAACCGCGTCACTTGACGCTTCCGCTTCCGGTCTACGAGGGTACGTAGACACACTCTTCCCTCTCGTTGCTATGCATCTGGTAGATAGATCTTGCGTGATCGTAGGAACATTTTAAAATACTACGTTCCCCAACAGTGGTATCAGAGCCAGGTCTATGCGTAGATGATATGCACGAGTAGAACACAATGAGTTGTGGGCGATACTAGTCATACTGCTTACCAGCATGTCATACTTTGCTTCGGCGGTTATGTGAGATGAAGCGGCCCGGACCGACATTACGCGTACGCTTACGCGAGACTGGTTTCACCGTTACGAGCACTCGTTGCTTAAAGGTGACTGGCGGGTGTCTGTCTCTCTCACTTTAGTTGAATCAAGTGTGGCTACGCCCGGTCCTTGTGAAGGTTAAAACATCACATACTTGACGAAACATCGTTATGGTTTTGTATGCGTAGGTAAGAACGGTTCTTGCTAAGCCCGTAGCAGCCACGTAAAACTTGCAACAACAAAGTAGAGGACGTCTAACTTGTTTTTGCAGGGCATGTTGTGATGTGATATGGTCAAGACATGATGAGTTATACGGTTTTGTATGAGATGATCATGTTTTGTAATGTTATCGGCAACTGGCAGGAGCCATATGGTTGTCGCTTTATTGTATGAAATGCAATCGCCATGTAATTTCTTTACTTTATCACTAAGCGGTAGCGATAGTCGTAGAAGCAATAGTTGGCGAGACGACAACGATGCTACGATGGAGATCAAGGTGTCGCACCGGTGACGAAGGTGATCATGAAGGTGCTTTGGAGATGGAGATCAAAAGCACAAGATGATGATGGCCATATCATGTCACATATTTTGATTACATGTGATGTTTATCTTATTATGCTTCTTATTTTGCTTAGAACGACGGTAGCATTATAAGATGATCCCTTACTAAATTTCAAGGTATAAGTGTTCTCCCTGAGTATGCACCGTTGCGAAAGTTCATCGTGCCGAGACACCACGTGATGATCGGGTGTGATAAGCTCTACGTTCAAATACAACGGGTGTAAGCCAGTTTTGCACACGCAGAATACTCGGGTTAAACTTGACGAGCCTAGCATATGCAGATATGGCCTCGGAACACTAGAGACCGAAAGGTCGAGCGTGAATCATATAGTAGATATGATCAACATAAGATGTTCACCATTGAAACTACTCCATCTCACGTGATGATCGGACATGGTTTAGTTGATTTGGATCACGTGATCATTTAGATGACCGGAGGGATGTCTATCTAAGTGGGAGTTCTTAAGTAATATGATTAAATTGAACTTTAATTTATCATGAACTTAGTCCTGGTAGTATTAGCATATCTATGTTGTAGATCAATAGCTCGCAATGTTGCTCCCCGTTTATTGTTTATTTGTTCCTAGAGAAAACTAAGTTGAAAGATGTTAGTAGCAATAATGCGGAATTGTTCCGTGATCTGAGGATTATCCTCATTGCTGCATAGAAGAATTATGTCCTTGATGCACCGCTGGGTGACAGACCTATTGCAGGAGCAGATGCAGACGTTATGAACGTTTTGACAAAAGCTCGGTATGATGACTACTTGATAGTTTAAGTGCACCATGCTTTACGGCTTAGAACCGGGACTTCAAAAACGTTTTGAACGCCACGGAGCATATAAGATGTTCCAAGAGTTGAAATTAGTATTTCATACTCAAGCCCGTGTCGAGAGGTATGAGACCTCTGACAGTACTTTGCCTACAAGATGGAGGAGAATAGCTCAACCAGTGAGCATGTGCTCAGATTGTCTGGGTACTGCAATTGCTTGAATCAAGAGGGAGTTAATCTTCCAGATAAGATAGTAATTGACAAAGTTCTCTAGTCACTATCACCAAGTTAGTAGAACTTCGTGATGAACTATAATATGCAAGGGATGACGAAAGTAATTCCCGAGCTCTTCGCGATGCTGAAATCGGCGAAGGTAGAAATCAAGAAAGAACATCAAGTGTTGATGGTTAACAAGACCACTTGTTTCAAGTAAAGGGCAAAGGGATAGAAGGGGAACTTCAAGAATGACAAGCAAGTTGTCACTCCCATGAAGAAACCCAAAGCTAAACTCAAGCCTGAAACTAAGTGCTTCTACTGCAAAGGAAATGGTCACTGGAAGTGGAACTGCCCTAGATACTTGGCGGATAAGAAGGATGGCAAAGTGAACAAAGGTATATTTTGATATACAGATTATTGATGTGTACTTTACTAGTGTTCATAGCAACCCCTGGGTATTTGATACCAGTTTAGTTGCTAAAATTAGTAACTCGAAACGAGAATTGCAGAATGAACAGAGAGTAGTTAAAGGTGAAGTGATGATGTGTGTTGGAAGTGGTTCCAAGATTGATATGATCATCATCGCACACTCCCTATACTTTCGGGATTAGTGTAAAACCTAAATAAATGTTATTTGGCATTTGCGTTGAGCATGAATATGATTTGATCATATTTGTTGCAATACGGTGATTCATTTAAAGTCATAGAATAATTGTTATTCTGTTTACATGAATAAAACCTTCAATGGTCATACACCCAATGAAAATAGTTTGTTGGATCTCAATCGTGGTGATACACATATTCATAATAATGAAGCCAAAAGATGCAAGGTTAATAATGATAGTGCAACTTATTTGTGGCACTGCTGTTTAGGTCATAATGGTGTAAAGCGCATGAAGAAACTCCATAGTGATGGACTTTTGGAATCACTTGATTATGAATCACTTGGTGCTTGCGAACCATGCCTCATGGGCAAGATGACTAAAACTCCGTTCTCCGGGACAATGTAGCGAGCAACAGATTTGTTGGAGATCATACATACAGATGTATGTGGACCAATGAGTGTTGAAGCTCGCGGCGGGTATCGTTATTTTCTGACCTTCACTGATGATTTGAGCAGATATGGGTATATCTACTTAATGAAGCACAAGTCTGAAACATTTGAAAAGTTCAAAGAATTTCAGTGTGAAGTGGAGAATCATCGTAACAAGAAAATAAGAGTTTCTACGATATGATCGTAGAGGTAAAATATTTGAGTTAGCGAGTTTGGTCTTCAGTAAAAACAATGTGAAATAGTTTCACTACTCATGCCACCTGGAACACCACAGTGTAATTGTGTGTCCGAACGTCATAACCGTACTTTATTAGATATGGTGCGATCGATGATGTCTCTTACTGATCTACCACTATCGCTTTTGGGGTTATGCATTAGAGACAGCTATATTCACGTTAAATAGGGCACCATCTAAATCCGTGGAGATGACACCGTATGAACTGTGGTTTGACGAGAAACCTAAGCTGTCATTTCTTTAAGTTTGGGACTGCGATGCTTATGTGAAAAAGTTTCAACATGATAAGCTCGAACCCAAATCGGAGAAGTAAATCTTCATAGGATACCCAAAAGAAACTGTTGGGTACACCTTCTATCACAGATCCGAAGGCAAGGTCTTTGTTGCTAAGAGTGGATCCTTTCTAGAGAAGGAGTTTCTCTCGAAAGAAGTGAGTGGGAGGAAAGTAGAACTTGATGAGGTAATTGTACCTTCTCCCGAATTGGAAAGTAGTACATCACAGAAAATTGTTCCAGTGATTCCTACACCAATCAGTGAGGAAGTTAATGATGATGATCATGAAACTTCAGATCAAGTTTCTGCTGAACGTCGTAGATCAACCAGAGTACGTTCCGCATCAAAGTGGTACGGCAACCCGGTTCTAGAAGTCATGTTACTGGACCATGATGAACCTACGAACTATGAGGAAGCGATGATGAGCCCAGATTCCGCAAAATGGCTTGAGGCCATGAAATCTGAGATGGGATCCATGTATGAAAACAAAGTGTGGACTTTGGTTGACTTGCCCGATGATCGGCAAGCTATCAAAAATAAATGGATCTTCAAGAGGAAGACTGACGCCGACGGTAATGTTACTGTTTACAAAGCTCGACTTGTTGCGAAAGTTTTTCAACAAGTTCAAGGAGTTGACTACGATGAGACTTTCTCACCCGTAGCGATGCTTAAGTCTGTCCGAATCATGTTAGCAATTGCCGCATTTTATGAAATCTGGCAAATGGATAACAAAATTGCATTCTTTAATGGATTTATTAAAGAAGACTTGTATATGATGCAACCGGAAGGTTTTGTCAATCCTAAAGGTGCTAACAAAATGTGCAAGCTCCAGCGATCCATCTATGGACTGGTGTAAGCATCTCGGAGTTGGAATATATGCTTTGATAAGTTGATCAAAGCATATAGATTTATACAGACTTGTGGTGAAGCCTGTATTTACAAGAAGTGAGTAGGAGCACTACAACCTTTCTGATAAGTATATGTGAATGACATATTGTCGATCGGAAATGATGTAGAATTTTCTGGAAAGCATAAAGGAGTGTTTGAAAGGAGTTTTTCAAAGAAAGACCTTGGTGAAGCTGCTTACATATTGGGCATCAAGATCTATAGAGATAGATCAAGACGCTTGATAAGACTTTCGATGAGTACATACCTTGATAAAATTTTGAAGTAGTTCAAAATGGATCAGTCAAAGAAGGAGTTCTTGCCTGACTTGTAAGGTGTGAAGTTGAGTAAGACTCAAAGCCAGACCACGGCAAAAAAAATATAGAGAGAATGAAAGTCATTCCCTATGCCTCAGCCATAGGTTCTATAAAGTATGCCATGCTGTGTACCAAACATGTTGTGTACCTTGCCATGAGTTTGTCAAGGGGGTACAATAGTGATCCAGGAGTAGATCACTGTACAGCGGTCAAAATTATCCTTAGTTACTGGATGACTAAGGAAATGTTTCTCGATTATGGAGGTGATAAAGAGTTCGTCGTAAAGGGTTACGTCGATGCAAGCTTTGACACTAAATCCAGATGACTCTAAGTATCAATCTGGATGAGTATTGAAAGTGGGAGCAATTAGCTAGAGTAGCTCTATGCAGAGCATTGTAGACATAGAAATTTGCGAAATACATACGGATCTGAATGTGACAGACCCGTTGACTAAACTTCTCTCACAAGCAAAACATGATCACACCTTATTACTCTTGGGTATTAATCACATAGCGATGTGAACTAGATTATTGACTCTAGTAAACCCTTTGGGTGTTGGTCACATGGCGATGTGAACTATGGGTGTTATTCACATAACGATGTGAACTATCGGTATTAAATCACATGGCGATGTGAGCTAGATTATTGACTCTAGTGCAAGTGGGAGACTGAAGGAAATATGCCCTAGAGGCAATAATAAAGTTGTTATTCATATTTCCTTATATCATGTTAAATGTTTATTATTCATGCTAGAATTGTATTAACCGGAAACTTAGTACATGTGTGAATACATAGACAAAACAGAGTGTCCCTAGTATGCCTCTACTAGACTAGCTCATTGATCAAAGATGGTTATGTTTCCTAACCATAGACATGAGTTGTCATTTGATCAACGGGATCACATCATTAGGAGAATGATGTGATGGACTAGACCCATCCGTTAGCATAGCACTATGATCGTTAAGTTTTACTGCTATTGCTTTCTCCATGACTTATACATGTTCCTATGACTATGAGATTATGCAACTCCCGAATACCGTAGGAACACCTTGTGTGCTATCAAACGTCACAACATAACTGGGTGATCATAAAGATGCTCTACAGGTGTCTCCGAAAGTATTCATGGTGTTGGCATAGATCAAGACTAGGATTTGTCACTCCGAGTGTCGGAGAGGTATCTCTGGGCCCTCTCGGTAATGCACATCATAATAAGCCTTGCAAGCAAATGACTAATGAGTTAGTCACGAGATGATGTATTACGGAACGAGTAAAGAGACTTGCCGGTAACGAGATTGAACTAGGTATAGAGATACCGACGATCGAATCTCGGGCAAGTAACATACCGATGACAAAAGGAACAACATATGTTGTTATGCGGTTTGACCGATAAAGATCTTCGTAGAATATGTAGGAGCCAATATGAGCATCCAGGTTCCGCTATTGGTTATTGACCGGAGATGAGTCCCGGTCATGTCTACATAGTTCTCGAACCCGTAGGGTCCGCACGCTTAACGTTTGATGACGATCGGTATAATGAGTTTATGAGTTTTGATGTACCGAAGGTAGTTTGGAGTCCCGGATGAGATCACGGACATGATGAGGATTCTTGGAATGTCCGAGACATAAAGATTGATATATTGGACGACTATATTCGGACACCGGAAGTGTTCCGGAAAAGTTTCGGATTTAACTGGATTGCCGGAGGGGGTTACCGGAACCCCCTACGAGGGGGGATGGTCCATAGTGGGCCTTGAGGAAAGGAGAGAGGCAGCCCATAGAGGCTGGCCGGCGCCCCACCTAGGGATCCTAGTTGGACTAGGATTGGGGGGGCGCCACCTCTCCCTCTTTTCCTTTCCCTCTCTTCCTTCTTGATGGACTCCTACTAGGAATAGGATTGCCCTAGCCGCACCATAGGAGGCCGGCCGGCCCTCCCCTCTTGCTCCTTTATATACGGGGGTAGGGGGGCACCCAAAGACACACAAGTTGAATTGTTCCAGCCGTGTGCGGTGCCCCCCTCCACAGAAACACACCTCGGTCATACCGTCGCAGTGCTTAGGCGAAGCCCTACGCCGGTGAATACATCATATCCGTCACCACGCCGTTGTGCTGACGAAACTCTCCCGTGAAGCTCAACTGGATCAAGAGCTCGTGGGACGTCATCAAGCTGAACGTGTGCTGAACGCGGAGGAGCCGTACGTTCGGTGCTTGATCGGTTGAATCGCGAAGAAGTTCGACTACATCAACCGCGTCACTTGACGCTTCCGCTTCCGGTCTACGAGGGTACGTAGACACTCTCTTCCCTCTCGTTGCTATGCATCTGGTAGATAGATCTTGCGTGATCGTAGGAAAATTTTAAAATACTATGTTCCCCAACAGCAAGTTGGAGCTTTTCCTTCAATTAGCCTAGCAAACAATGGTGATTGTTGCACCACATTGATGCCATTGTGAGACTCGGGCATTCCAAAGAAAACATGCCAAATCCAACGATCATGTGATGAAACTACTTCAAGAATGATGGTGGACTTCTTAACATGACCCTGATATTGCCCTTGTAAAGCTTTTGGGCAGTTCTTCCATTGCCAATGCATGAAGTCAAGAGAATCGAGCAAACCTGGCCACCCTCTTGCTTCCAAGATTGCAAGATTCTCTCGGTGTCTGCCACAGTTGGTTCTCTCAGGTACTAAGGTCCAAATACATCGACCACAACAGTTGCAAACCTGAACATGGCATCTCCGCATGTGCTCTCAAACATCCGTAGGTACCCGCCCCATGAATCAGCGTTTGTGCCATGTGAAAGCATCAGCAGTGCAGCTGTGCACTTATGGTAACCAGAGAACCCAATCCCTTCCACGACGTCCTTTTGCAAGATGAAGGAGTCATCAAAGGACATGATGTCATGGTAGAGATGACCTAAGACATTTTTGCGCATCTAAAAGTACCGGCGAAAATTGTCAGCGAAGCGGGCATCTGGGGCGAAGCAGTCTTCCTCGTCGTCAAATGGCCTCACACCTTGTTGTGTCTGAGCACTTGATGATCATTGATCGATCCCTTGAAATTGAGAACACGCTTCTCCGCACGCTCCGCGTCTGCAAGGACCGTTTGCATCATCCCGTCTCATCTGTGTAGTCCTCCTCATCGGGCTAGCCGTCGGGCGACTCAACATAGTGCTCGTATATGTACTCCATATCCGAATCTATTGCTTTAAAGAAGAAGGGGCAAAACAAATTAACACGCGCATTTCACGAACAGTTGCCGGGCATGGTGAGTATCGTAGGAGCGGATGGTAACTGCCCGGCAGACGGAGGAGAGATGTGGAACGGTGGTGGAGGAGAAGCAACGTGGAGTCCCGGTGTACTGTTGGAGGTGACAGACTCACCGAGTTCCACTAGGAGCGTGGTGGGGCAATCGGGCTGGTGGAGCGGCGGCGAAGAAAAGAGAGAAAAAATAGGAGGATGGAGGCGTGGGGTCCAAGATTAGTTTTGGTGGGGTTTTGGGTGGGCTGGGGGTGTCGGAGTCCTACGTGGCTGCTGTCCGGAC
>LR738712.1:620858827-620917758 GCA_902687465.1 Secale cereale | reverse complement strand
CCCCCCCCCCCCCCGCGTTTGTCTTAGTTTGCGAGAAAAGTGCATTCGGATCGCTCGACAGAACGATATAGGCCCGCGTTGGATGGCTAAACACGCCGGGACCGCACAGTCCGGACGGTTGCGGGCGGTTTGAGGGCCCGCTTTGGAGATGCCTTGAACAAACTATGTGGTACCGTTGTTTAATTATGTAATGATGTAGTTTAAATTCATGTTTGAAGCGAATTTGTGTGAAAATATATTATTTGGGGACGGGTTAGATGAACAAAAGTTCAAATCCTTGAAAAAGTGTAGAATTTTAAAGTTAAAGAGCGGAGGGATAGAATGAAAAATCTTGATGGGCCAGAGATGCTCTTCCCAGATACCGCAGCCTCCACAAACAAGTTTTACTATGGGGCTCCTAGTATTTTGGATTAGCACACCCGGGTGCCAATCAGTGGAGCAAAGCGAGCATCCATTCATGATTCATGCGGTCATGGGTCAGGATTAGAACGTCTCACGAAGCTCCCAGCCAAAACACACGCGCGTGTACGTGGGAGCCAAGCAGTCAACCAAGTACTACCACGTACGGGGCACATATAATTGGAGGGAGGGACCCCGTCATGATACCATTTGAGAGGCCGAGACGAGACGGTGGCCTCCCATAAGCGGAGGAACTGGCTTTCTATCGTCCGGAGCTTCGTTGGAGCTTTCGGCCGGGGAGCGGAAAGGTCGCTGCCGAACTTGACGGGTACGTCGATGGCCATACATGCACCCATGGGGACTCCATGCATGCACGCATCGGCACAAGCGCAAGGAGGATGGATGTACCCGTGGGCGATCGCGATCTGGTCGTCCTATCGCGATGATGGACAGGACCGGCCGCTGGATGCGCCTGTCCATGCTCCCATCCCATGAGAATCAGATGGGAGTAAACATGGCGCCGTTTCCTGTGGGATACAGTGCTGAACAGTTATCATTGTCCATTTGTTTTCCCGGATCTCAATCATTGCCATTGTTTAATGGTCCGACTGTCCAAATTTAAGGTAGAGTAGATCTTTTTTGCTGGTTGGGTGTGACCTGCCTAGCCGGAGTCCAAACAAACATTGGTGGTGGTGGTACCCTTGCTTAGGAAAATACCACCCCTGTTAGCTTCTGATAACCAGGAGCTTTATCCTTATCCTTATTGTACCTTTTCTTTAGAATATCCTGCTGGCTTTTTGGCCGCTAGACTATACTCAATTCTGCTTGCTGCTGCTGATGCCGGCGGTGATAGAATAGGCAGCGGTACTCCAAAGTCTCCAACACAGTACAGCTGATGATTGTCAGTAGGTAGGCCGCTAGCATTCGAAAAAAATGGCACTAGGCCGAACCCCCACAAGTGCTAGCCAGTACTCTACTCCCACACCATGCTCCATGAGTGACCCACACCCACCCAACTGGCTTAGCCAGCCACACTGACAAAGATTATCGACAAAGCGAGCAGAGCACTTAAACAAAAATAACATCATCGCAGGCGCAGCCCAGCTGGCGCGCATGCATGCACGGGCACGGCCGGAGGAGGACGTGTCGTCACGTCACCGGCGGCAGGCGCGCTCCCTGCATTTGCATCGCAGCTGACATCAACGCCGACGCGACGACGCCCCTGCTCGCCCGAGGGACGCAGACGGGGCGCCTGTCGCCATTGATTAAAGGCCAGCCTGTGCGACGCTCAGGGAATCGTCAGGCATCGAGCCGCGGGCTGCCATCAACGCTTGCATTGCACGCACGCTTCATTTCCCCCGGCCCCGCGTGTTCCCTCCGCTCGTCCCGTTTCCGTTTCTGTCTCACTGTTGCGCGGTGACGTGCGGTGCAGTGCGTGACAGGAGGAGGAGGAGGAGGATGGCTGGCACGGCTTCACGCCCAGCGGCGTGGCGCAGTGCGTCGACCAGAGCGGGCGAGGTCAGGGGATGGGGGGAGGAGGGTGAGGGGTCTATTGGCAACAGCTGCGGCCGCCTGTGTCGGCTTTGGCCAGCGGCGACGTCTACGTGCGAGCGCGACGGCGGCCGACGGGGACGCGCGCGGGCAATGCCGACCGGCGACCACCGGGCAGCTAGCATGGGTCACGTGTGGGGCGTGGCTGGACGGCACAAGCAAGGAGCTGGTCCAACGGCGGCCCCCTGACCTGATTGGCTGATTAGGTCCGGGGCCATCGTATCGTATCGTCGAGGGGTTTTGTCCTCGGCTGCGCGGGTCGTGCGGGTCGGCGGGGCGCGGGGCGGCCCGGTGTTGGGTGGCTCCTTCACGGTTCCAACTTGTTCCGGCTACAGCTGATCGTGAGGACCACCGGATCAGATCGGCTGAAGGAGAGCTCCTTGGCTCCTACTCGTAGGCAGGATAAGGCGCGGTGTGGGGCTGGCTCGCATGCGAACCGTGATGGCTGAAACTTTGGGCTGGGTTCATGTATTTCTGTACGTACGTACCGTCTTTAACAAGCTGCAGTGCAATCGGAGAGATGCATGCATCGAGGTTGAGGAGGTCACGGTACACGGGCCTGTCAAGCACAGACGTATTAGAGCATTCACAGCCGCGGCCACCTAATTTGACTCCTATACGCTCATGGACGCCTTCATTGAATGTGATCGGACGGACCTCTTCTACAACCGCATCCCTCGTATGTCTTACCCTAAATTCATATAAAACCATGCGAACGGTGTTTCTATGTAATTAAGCATGGAACATAGCAATCATGCATAGATAACATAGTCCAATAATCAGATACAAAAAAAGTTCGCCGAGTTCATCACTTTACAGTACTAAAAATCAACTAAAACCGACAGTCAACCATATCAAGCCTTCAAGTAGCAAACGGCCAAGTAATTGGTATCATCCGCAGCTCATGTGCCGGAACAAGAGCACGTCGTGAAAATTTCTGACAAGCATCGCACTTCCGGACTAGATCCTTCGCATCAGCATGGGCTGTTAGCCAATAAAACCCATGACAGAAAGCTTTAGCCACCAAGGATTTTGAACCAGCGTGATGACCACAATCCCCTTCATGAATCTCTCGAAGGATGTCACAGCCTTCCTCGGATGATACGCACCGCTGAAATGCTCCAGAAACACTGCGATGGTGAAGTTCCCCGTTTACAATTGTCATGGACTTGGATCGCCGGATTATCTGCCTTGCTTCAATCTCATCATCCGGCAACTCTCCACGGCTTAGATATGCCAAGTAAGGGAGCGTCCAATCCGGAATAACATGAAGGGCAGCAACCAACTGCGCTTCCGGATCAGGAACAGCCAAATCCTCCTCTGATGGTACCTGAACTGATGGATTGTGCAGCTCATCCAAAAAGGTATTCAGTGGCACCGGTTTATGCTGAGAACCTAGCCGGCTTAGAGCATCGGTCGCTTCATTTTTCCGCCGGTCTATGTGATCCACCTGATATCCTTTGAAATGTCCTGCGACTGCTTCAACTTCTCGTCTGTAGGCTGCCATGAGAGGGTCTTTAGAATCCCACTTACCGGATACTTGCTGTGCCACTAAGTCTGAATCACCAACACACTTGACCCGGCTCAAGTTCATCTCCTTAGCTATCCGCAGGCCATGAAGCAATGCTTCATATTCTGCTGCATTATTAGTACAAGGAAACATTAGACGGAGGACATAACAGAATTTGTCACCTCGCGGGGAAGTTAACACAACTCCAGCCCCCGAGCCTTCTAATTGTCTTGAACCGTCAAAGTGAATAGTCCAGTATGTATGATCCGGCTTTTCCTCTGGTGCTTGCAACTCTGTCCAATCATTAATAAAATCTACCAATACTTGCGATTTGATAGCGGTGCGTGGCACATACTTCAACCCGTGTGGGCTAAGCTCAATGGCCCACTTTGCGACTCTGCCAGTGGCTTCTCTGTTCTGGATTATATCCCCCAACGGAGCTGAACTGACGACAGTTATTGGGTGACCTTGGAAGTAATGCTTCAACTTCCGGTTTGCCATGAACACGCCATATACCAGCTTCTGCCAATGTGGGTACCTTTGTTTGGATTCAATAAGAACCTCACTGACATAATAAACCGGACGTTAAACCGGATACTCCTTCCCTGCTTCTTTGCGCTCGACCACGATTGCCACGCTAACTGCCCGTGCATTGGCGGCCACGTATAACAGCAGCGGCTCCTTATCAACGGGGGCAGCAAGGACCGGTGGTTCTGCCAGTTGCCGCTTTAAATCCTCAAATGCAGCGTTTGCCTCATCGCTCCATATAAACCGGTATGTCTTTTTTAGCATCTGATAAAGCGGAATTGCCTTCTCCCCCAGACGACTGATGAATCGGCTCAACGCTGTAATCTGGCCGGCGATGCGCTGAACATCATTGATGCAAGCTGGTTTAGTCAGGGACGTGATTGCCTTGATCTTCTTCGGATTGGCTTCTATTCCTCTGTTCGACACTAAGAATCCAAGGAGCTTGCCCGCCGAAACACCGAAAGCACACTTCTCCGGATTAAGCATCATTTTATAGGCCCGAAGGTTATCAAAGGTTTCCTTGAGGTCCTCTATCAATGTCTCCTCTTTCCTTGACTTTACCACGATGTCATCCACATAGGCATGAACATTTTTCCCTATCTGCCCCTTAAGACAGTTCTGTACGCAACGCTGTTAAGTTGCTTGGGCACTCTTAAGCCCAAAGGGCATAGATACGTAGCAAAAGGCACCAAAAGGAGTTATGAAAGTTGTCTTCTCTTGATCCTTAACTGCCATCTTGATCTGGTGATATCCTGAATATGCATCCAAAAAACTTAGCCGCTCACATCCCGCCGTAGCATCAATGACCTGATCAATACGAGGGAGAGCAAAAAGATCGGTTGGACAAGCTTTGTTTAGGTCTGTGTAATCCACACACATCCTCCACTTTCCATTTTTCTTTAACACCAGCACCGGATTAGCCAACCACTCCGGGTAAAACACTTCAACTATGAACCCTGCGGCCAAAAGCGTGGCCACTTCTTCACCTATAGCCTTGCGCCTTTCTTCGTTGAAGCGGCGCAGATACTGCTTGACCGGTTTGAACTTCGAATCAATATTAAGACTGTGCTCAGCGAGTTCCCTCGGTATACCTGGCATGTCAGAAGGTTTCCATGCAAAGATATCCCGGTTCTCACGGATGAACTCGATGAGCGCGCTTTCCTATTTAGGATCAAGGTTAGCACTGATAGTGAACTGCTTGGATGAGTCGCCTGGCACAAAGTCGACTTGCTTGGTTTCCTCTGCCGATTTAAACTTCAACGCCGGATCATGCTCTGTAGTTGGCTTCTTCAACGGGGACATATCTGCCGGATCAACATTGTCCTTATAAAACTTCAACTCCTCCATAGCACATACCACCTCTGCATAAGCAGCATCTCTTTCCTCGCACTCCAATGCGATCTTGCGACTTCCATGAACCGTGATGGTTCCCTTGTGACCCGGCATCTTGAGATGTAGATAAACATAGCACGGTCTAGCCATAAACTTGGCGTAAACCGGCCGTCCAAACAGGGCATGATAGGGGCTCCGGATCTTCACAACTTCAAAGGTTATCGTCTCTGACCTGGAATCTTGTTCATCTCCAAAGGTAACTTCTAGGTCAATTTTCCCAACTGGGTAAGCTGATTTACCTGGCACTACTCCATGGAATACCGTGTTTGACTGTCTTAGCTTCTTATCCGTCAGCCCCATGCGACGGAAAGTCTCGTAATATAAGATATTGATGCTGTTGCCGCCGTCCATGAGAACCTTGGTGAATTTGTAGCCGCCCACCTGTGGTGCCACTACTAAGGCCAATTGGCCCGGATTATCGACCGTGATACGTCTCAAACGTATCTACTTTTCCAAACACTTTTCATATTGTTTTGACCTCATTCTTGCATTATTTGAACTAAACTAACCCGGACTGACGCTGTTTTCAGCAGAGCTGCCTGTATGGTTTTATTGTGCGCAGGAAAACGGATTTTTAGGTATCTCAGAAAAATCCACGAAAAATCACAGAAAATCCACGCACCCGAAGGAACCAGGAGCCAGAAGAGGGGCTAGAGGGGGGCCAGGGGGTGCCCAGGCGCCCTGTGGGCGCGCCCCCCTGGCCACGCCGGGGGGTCGCCTGGGTGGGGCCCACACCCCCTGGTGCCCTACTTTGCCTCGTATTTTTACTCGCGATGCGGAAACCCCAGATCAGAAGTTCTTTTCGCAGTTTTCCGTCGCGGAGCTGCCGCCACCCTCTGTTCTTCCTCGGGAGGGCTAATCTGGAGGCTGAATTGGCCTCCGGAGAGGGGAGATAGTCGCCATGGTCATCATCATCACCACTCCATCATCCCTCCATGACTTCTCCCTCCATGTGTGAGTAATTCCTCTGTTGTAGGCGAAGGGGATGGTAGGGATTGGATGAGTTAGATCATGTAATAGTTTGTCAGATCGTTGGGGGCATGTTGCCTATCATCTACTATGGTGTTTATCATCTTTGCTTCAACTTGTTATTCTTAATGCTTGACACTTAGGGCCCGAGTGCCATGATTTTAGATCTGAACCATATGTGTTTGCTTGAATATATTTGTGTTCGTGATCCTATCTATGAGTTGTTTGCACCTGTTACGGTTCGGAACCGGCGATCCCAAAAGTGACAGCTTGGGACACCAAAGGGGATGGTCCGTAGTTTGAGGATTACATGTATCCATTGAGTTCATTGCTTTGTTCCGGTGCTCTTTGACAGGAGCACCTTAATCTCCATAAGTTCCTTTTGGCCCCTTTCGTAGCAGGATGGTAGGACAAAAGATGTTGTGCAAGTTCTTATTGCAAGCACGTACAACTACCTACGGGATACATGCCTAATGTTTGATATTTGCCTAGATGATCATTACTTTTCCGTGTGCCGTGCCCCAAGTTAGAATCATGATATATCTCATCCATGCAGCGCTCGACCATCCGTCTCCCTAGCCTACAGTGTTTTAAATCCTGCTGGTTACTAGTTGCTATTTTTGTCATTTACTTTTACTGTTTACTTTTACTATCACTATCATTACTATCATATCACTGTTACCACTTATCTTTTGTTGCAAGTAAGTATATTTCAGGTGCGGTTGAATTGACAACTCAACTGTCAAAGCTTATAAATACTCTTTGGCTCCCCGTGTGTCGAATCAATAAATTGGGTTATTCTTACCCGCGAAGACTATCTCGATCCCTTACGGTTGAGGGTTATCAAGTACCGTTTTCTGGCGCCGTTGCCGGGGAGCATAGCAATATTTACAAGTCTACTTGAGGTATCCTACCTGCTGCACTTCATCCACTATGGGAAAGAAAGGAGACCCCAAGGTTCCGATCTTACTATCCACTACAAGAAGAGGTAATGCTCTGAGCACTAGTGCTACGCTTGATTCACCTTCTGTTATGAGTAAGTTTGCCTCACCACCACCACATGATGCTCCTACGGAATCTGTTACTATGTCCGATACTCTTGATGATGCTTCTACTACTGTTGATGATATTAGCTCACTTGGTTATGCTCTTGAGAAACAAATTGCTGCTGCTGCTAAAAAGTCTGGAATTGAACTTCCTGTTACTCGCTACCCTATTGGTGAAACTTATGATTATCCTGATTTGAGTAAACTCAAAGAGAGGCTCCTTGATGATGATTACTATATGCTTGATGAAGATATATGCAGGGAACTGACAGAGTTTTCTGGCTCTGACCCTGAAGTTATTAAGAAACTATTTGAAAAACACTCTTTGAAGAACAAAACCGTTCCTGATCCTGAATTTGCTACATATCCTATATCATTGATGATCCTGATTATGATTTCTCTGTTGATCTTTCACTTATACCTATGGTTGAAGCTGACCCCTTTTATGGCAGAGAAAATGATGATGCTATTGCACACCTGACTAAACTCGGTGAGTTAGGTGGCCTATTTACCACAGATGAGAAGATACGATACTTTTATATTACCAAGCTTATTCCTTTCTCCTTGAAGGAAGGTGCTAAAGCATGGTATGATTCGCTTCCATGCGGTTCCATTAAGAGTCCTTAAGACTCAGCTCACTCTTTTGTTGATAAGTACTTTCCTGCTCACATGCAACATGCTGCTTTACAAAGAATTTATAATTTTAAACAGTTGCAGGATGAGTCCCTCCCTAAAGCTTGGGGGAGGTACTGCGGTCTGATTCGGGCTAGACCAGGACATGAAATCCCTAAGAATGAATTAATCGATATATTCTATGCTGGTCTAACTGATGAATCCAGGTCCTATCTGGACAGTTGTGCTGGTTGTATTTTCAGGAAAACAACACCGGACGATGCGGAAGATTTGATGGGCAGGATTGCCAAAAACCATGAAGATTGGTCCGTCCCTGAACCACCTCCACCACCAAAGAAGAGGGGCATGTTTGTTCTAAGCCCCGAAAATATACGAGAAGCAAAGAAGTCTATTAAAGAGAAAGGTATTAAAGCTGAAGACGTGAAGAATCTACCCCCTATTGAGAAGCTGTGTGAGCCTACCACTCACCCTCCTATGGTAGAGGTACACTCTCTTTTAGATTTCAACGCAAGTGACATCCCTCATGGTAAGCCTCCTGATCAATGTTTAGATTAGTTTGATAATTTTATTATGAAACATAATCATTTTAATGAGAGGATAGAAAGTCAATTGCATGATAATTCCCTTGCTATCAAAAGACTGATTTATGTTTTAGATAGAACAGTTAATGATGTTCAATGTCTTGTGAAGCATTTTCATATGGTTCAAACTCAGCTTGACCAAATTTCTAATGTGCAAAGAGATTTGCTTGCTAACAATGCCAAACAAGATAATTTGCAGGCTTTCAGGATTAAAACCCGAGGAGGAACTAGCACTCAAGATCCTCTCTATCCAGAGGGGCATCCGAAGAGAATCGAGCAGGATTCTCAAATGCAGGAAGAAGAAATTGTTGGCTCTCCAAAGAAGAAGAAGAAACATAAGGAGACTGACAATTCTAATAATCCTATTGCAGATGAAGAGCCAACTATTGATCCTAACAGCGTATCTATCTCCGATGCTGAGACTGAAGGCGGTGCTGAACCTGAAGGTAAGGATAGTGAGAAGAATGATCCGCCTGAAGTTCGAGAAGAAGAAGCACCTGACAAACGTAAGAGTTACACTAAAGAAGACTTCATTGCAAGAAAACATGGGAAGGAAAGAGAACCATGGGTACATAAACCCATGCCCTTTCCAGGTAAGTCCATCAAATCCAAAGAAGAAGAGCATTACAATAAGTTTTGTGAGTGGATTAAACCTCTTTTTCTTCAAATTCCTTTGACTGATGCTATTAAATTAAATCCTTATTCAAAATATATGAAATATATTGTCACTAATAAAAGAAAAGTTCCTAATGATGCAATATCTACTATGCTTGCTAACTATTCTTTCAGTGGCAAGATTCCTGAGAAGCTCGGTGATCCAGGTATACCCACCATTCCTTGCTCCATAAAGAATAATTATGTCAAAACTGCTTTATGTGATCTTGGAGCAGGAGTGAGTGTTATGCCTCTCTCTCTTTACGAAAGGCTTTGTTTAGAGAAACTAATTCCTACAGATATCTCCCTTCAGATGGCTGACAAGTCAACCGCTGTTCCGATAGGTATTTGTGAGGATGTTCCCGTAAAGGTTGCTAATTGTTTAATTCTTACTGATTTTGTTGTGCTTGACATGCCCGAGGATGGGAGCATGTCCATTATTCTTGGTAGACCTTTTCTTAACACCGCAGGTGCTATTATTGATTGCAATAAAGGGAAGGTTACCTTCCATGTGAATGATAAAGAACACACAGTATATTTTCCGAAGAAGATCGACAGGAGGCATGCCCTCAACTCTATAGAGAATATCGAGACCGTGAAGATTGGAGAATGGGACTGTCCACTACATGTGCCTCACAAATACAAAACTATCATGGTGGGGACAATGTCCATCAAAGTAAAGGTTCAGTGATTACTTTGTAAGATGTGAGACTTTTTGCTCTATATATCGCCTGTTTGTTGGTAAGACTTGATCAACCTTACTAGTAAACATGTTTTATATGGATAAAAAGTTGAGCTTGTTATGCTTTCATTCGTTTTTAGTTTTTGTTCTACTTGCTGTACCAAGTATTTATGTTTTGAAGCTTCACAATACTACTAACTGCTTCAAGTTTTCAGAGAGTTTCGCAGCTTTTTGAACTTCGAAAAATTTTCAACACTGAAGTTTTCAGAAAAATTCTAGAAAAATAAAAATAAAAATTTCCACGTCGGGAGCAACCCAGAAAGTCCTGGGGCCAGCCAGGGGGACCCACCAGTGGCCCATGCGGCCAGCTGGCGCGGCCTAGCCTCTGGCCGCGCCCACAGGGCGCCTGGGGCCCACAGGACCCCCCCTCCAGGTATGTCTTCTTCCTCCCTCTCTCTCTTTCTCCAAAAACGCGAGTTCTGCACTTGTTCTTGTGTTCTTGTTGTTCTTGGAGGCGATTCTTCGATCTCTCTCTACAGCCCCTCATTTGAGCTGAAATTTTGAGCAAATACTCCCTGGTATGTGACTCCTCCACCCCTCCAATTAGATTTCTGATTGGTGGCTTCATTTGTGAGTATTTAGTAGTTCTTGGTGCTGTATAGATGAGCTTGCATGCATATGTAGAAAGTATTTTCCAAGTTTTGATGCAAGTTTACGCCTTGGGCAAGTGAGTTGAGTAGTTTGCCTTAACTCACTTTGTTTTAATCCTCGTTTTTGTAAATTGCAAAAAAAATCAGAAATGAGTTTGTTAGGAAGGGCAAAAGGGTGGCTTGAGAAGAGGAGGCCCGCACACTCCGATCGAGTTACTAGAGCGGCAGCTTCACCCTCGACTGCTAGGGTGAGCTATAATGAAGATCATGTGCCCCTGGAGTTGTTGGAAGACACAAGTCCAGCACGTGCGATGACATTTCCATGTGATGAATTCCTTGAAGCTGCGGGAATCAAGGATGAGTTTTATAATCTTTGTGCTAATGCAGGTTTGACACGGCTCGTCACGAGCCGTGTTACCCAGTATCAAAAACTCACCTCCAGTTTCATTAACAGTTTTAGATATAATCCTGATTCAGGTGCTATTGAATTTAAAATTTACAATGATCTTATCACCATGACTTTGGGAAATTTTTGTGAAATAATAGGTGTGCCGAACGTTGGGAGGACACCTAGGATGGCCACTCAGCCCTCCAAGCTGAAAACCGTCATCAACTCTCTCTGCAACATGGGTACGAGGGATATTCATCGGTCGAAGATCTCCAGCATCTTATTTCCTCACCTCAGGTATTTTGCATATTATATTGCCAGAGGGGTGTTAGCTCGTGACAACACGAGCATCATTTCTGCTCCGGATATTGCTATCCTGGAAGCAGCCCTCTCAGGGAGGTCTGATTATAATCTGGGTGCCTTAATTACTCGACGCCTTGCTATGAACGGTAACAAGGGGGATTTATATGGTGGCGTTTATGCCACGCTTATCTTAGAACATCTTGGAGGCACCCCACACCCTGATGATAATCCTTTTACTTATTTAAGCTTTGATCTTGCTGCTATGAAAAGGCATAAGTTTGTTACCATGGCTTCTGAGCTTGATAATCTTGTTTATATCTTGCGTTTCGGAACTACCGCGGAACGCGAGATCCGTCTACCTGCACCTCTTTTGTTTGATTTTTCTCGCAGGAACGGATGGTCCTTTGATGTTGTCCAGTTCGATGAGTTCATGGTCCAGCATCAGTTTCATAACCCCATGGAGGGGGTTGTGCCCGACGAGGAGGCGCACGGTGAGTTACCACCTTTTCAGGAAGAAACCGCCACCGAGTTTGGTGAAGGTTCTTCCTCTGTTTGGCGTTCGGAACCTTCCTCGTGGGAGACTCCGAGGAGTTCGGTGTACGCGCCAGCATCCTTCTACGACCCTTGGACTCACCACCATACCCCCGGAGCAGGAGGCTCCTGGGGGCAGTAGCTGCTACCAACTTAGGCCAAAAGCCTAAGCTTGGGGGAGTACGTGCCCCTCTCACTTTTCCATTGTATTATCAGTTTTATTCGCTTTGATCTTTTCGAAGTTTTTGCCCGTTCTTCTTTGTTTCTCTTTGCAAAAACAACAAAAAGATTTCCTTTTTCTTTTGCTTTTCGTTCAACCTTTGAAATAATCCAAAAAGATTTCCTTTTCTCTTTAGTTTGCTTTGTTTTCAGAGTTCAGCTCGAGTCCGTGAAGGCATTTGATTATATTTCCTACGTTCGACCGTGCAAGTGACAAGCAGTAATGACGAAGATCGACTGAAAGGAAGCAATAAGGAAGACCGGTATGAACTCTTTTTGTTTCTACTTTTGTACATATGCATCTACCTATGATCTAGAGACCAGCTTGTAGCGACATAGTGCTATGTTTACAATGCTCTTCCAGTGGTTCATGCTTTCCTTGTGGCTAGTCTCGAATAACTAGAGTATATAATGTGTTATTGAAATGATCTACATGCATTGAACTGTTCATAGTTGATGACCGTCAACCGTAAGGGATCTGTTGCAGCGTTTTCGATAAGTAAGAGTGTCGAACCCAACGAGGAGCAGAAGGTATTGATAAGCGATTCTGAGCAAGAAATTACTGCAAGCACTGAAAGATAACTTTTAGGGGTTTTCTCGATATAAGCAACAAGAATGTAATGGCGAGTAATGTAAAAGGTACTGAAGGTAACAAATGGCCCAATCCTTTCTTAGCAAAGGAGAGGCCTAGCAACTGAACTTATAAAGACTAAAGCATTCTTGAGGACACACGGGAGAGGCAGTCATGTGCTTTCGTCATATTCCGTATCGATACTATGTTATGTGTTGATAAGTGTTGGTGGGTGGATCTATGCTAGTGCACTCTCTAGACTAAGATGAATGCACTCTTATGATTAAACACCTTGCAAGCATCCGCAAATACAAGATAGAATTTAAGGCAAAAGCCTAACCATAGCAATACGATCGAGGATCCATTATTCCCTTATGCAAAAGCGTGCGAACTGGGGTTCAGGTTTCTGTCACTCCGGCAACCCACCATAAGCATTATTTATACACAATGCATTCCCCTAGGTCCTTAATAAGGCGAAGTGTTGGGTGTTCGACTCATTCAACACCACTAGTAGAATGACAACACAACTTAAGTATCAAACAACACATATTACTTCAACAGCATATGACTACTAACAACAAGACTTTCCCCATGTCCTCAAGAACTAAAGTAACTACTCACAAGACATAAAAGAGATCATGATCAGAGAGGATAAATATGTGATAAACAATCTGGACATAATAATATTTCTCCAACAAAACTCAATAGCATTCACCACAAAGTAGTAATCAACACCGATGGAGTAGAGAGGGTAGGTAGTACAAGTTACAACACGAGTTGCGATGGAAAGATGAGATTCAGATGAAGATGGAGATGGTGCTGGTGTTGGGGATGATGTTGATGATGATCTCGATGATGCCCGTGATGATGGTGATGACGATCGACGATCTCCCCTTCCGGAAGGTGATCTCCCCGGCGGAATCTGCCCACCGGAGATGCCCTTTTCTTCTCTGTAGGTTTCCGCCTCGAAGCGACGGCGGAACTCCGTAAAAAGTCCCGTGCCTAGGGTTTTCGGAGGATGGGGAACATATATGCAAAAGGGGGTGACCAGAGGTGGGCCAGGGGCTCCAGGCGCCCCCCCCCCCGGCGCGGCCAGGGGGGGCGCCCCCAGACCGCCTGGGCACCCTGTGGCCCCCCTCTGACTCCCCTTTTGCGTGTTTTCGTTATTCTTCTGAAAAACACGTCCCGTCAATTTTCAGGTAAGTTGGAGGTGTTCTTCTTCAGCAACTCAGCATCCACTTTTTCCTGCTGAATCCTGCGTCTGCTGTTCTGGCATCGGAAAGTTGCAAACTGTGTAAAATAGACCAAAACAACATAAGAACATCATCATAACGTGAAATTTATCAATGAATAAGGATAAATTATAATACAAAATAGTGATGCATTTTGGACGTATCAACACCCCCAAGCTTAGACCTCGCTTGTCCCCAAGCGAATACGAACTCGGTAAACCTGTCCACAAGTTTAGAGAGTGAAGTGTCGATAAATAGAATACGGACAAGAAGCATCATAGTCTCTTCACCAACTCAAATATCCTCAGCAACAATCTTCAACTCATAAGGCTCTTATGAAAGAGCGTCAACACTTATATTCGAAAGTAGGACTAATAGAAACTCATTATATCATGGCAAACATGTCCTTTGGTCAAGGAACAACAAATAATTTTAACTTTTGCTTTTGATGGGATTAATTGAAGCTTTTTGAAATAACAAGTTAATAAGCAAGAAGTGAAAGTGTTAACACAAAGGAAGATATTTGCCTTAGCTGGGCATGACAAACAACTTACTTATCAAATGATAATGTCAACAAGGATATGGTATGACAAATCTTAATGCAGCTTTATATGCATGAGTCCTTATCAACATCAAACGTCTGCTCTCTTTGAGAAATAGAAGGAAGTAGGAATAACTGACTCAACTCAAAATTAAAAGATAGGCCCTGCTCTAGGGTAGTAGGGAAAACTCATGTGCTATCCTCAAATCAAACAGAATGAAAACAAATTTTTGAGAGGTGCATGATTCGTCAACGAATGCTAACAGATAACTCAATTACTTCTTGAGCTGGACAAGTTTCGAGGAACGGCTCCCGTATGAGGACGATAACATCCTCTTATTCTCCTTTGTTTATCACTGCCAAAGTTTTCTGATTTCTCATGAACAAAGCGTGAAGGAGGGTTTGTTTGTCATATTATTTTTAAGCCGGGCACACTCAATGCCAGTTCCTTTTCGTATTATGGGTTTGCACATTATACATGCAATCCCGGGGTGAAGCTTGTCCAACTCAAAAAGGTCATGAATTAGCTACTACTTCCTCATGAGCTAAAGCAGAGACACAAAATAAAAGATTTTGAACATTTAAGGATAACACATAAATTATATACTTAGGAGGTGGTAGTGGGGTACCACGAGTAGGTAGGTATGGTGGACTCATATGGAAGGTATTGGCTTAAGGGTATGGACGCACAAGCAGAATTCCGCTTAGTACAGAGTTAGGCTAGCAAAGGTTTTGAAAGAGCAGAGAACTGATGATGACTAAGATACAAAGCAATATAAAGCATGAACATTGAAATAAGCATAACACATCAAGTTGTCTTCCTTGTCAACATAACACTTCAAGTATAATAACATAAAGGTTTTGGCTATGTTGCTACTTTAAGAGAATCATGCTTGTTGTTATGACCAAAGCTATGTTTGCCAAGATTAAATAAAGTTTCACAGCCATACCTGACATAAGGTCAATACTTCCCATAAGAATCATCATATAAGGTCGATTGCGTGAAGAGAATACCGAGTGCAGCAAAAAGGGACCGATAAACTTCTCATTAATATTCCATCATAGACGACTCCACACACACGGATACAATTCTTCACCAAGGGGGCGATAGACCTCAATGCACACACCTATCTCATATAATAACTTCCCTAGACATGATACGACTCTACTTGACTTCTAAAAGACAAAAGGTAAAAGATAAAGATACCAGGCACTCCCCCAAGCTTGGAACAAGCCAAGGGAATGCCATTACCCACGGAGATTTCACCCATATTTGTTGGCGTTAATCACGTAATCCTTGGCGAAACGCTTCCATGGATATCTTGCTAAAGTTTCTTGTGAGAGGCTCATCTCCTGAATCCTGCATTCAGCACCCAAACTCATGCGCATAAATATTAGTTCATACTCATAGTTCTGGTTAGATAGATCATTAATTTGCCCTTGGAGTTCTATGATTTTGTCTTCAGCCGCGGCGATTCTTTCCCACATCTCCTTCATCTCTTTCGGAAAGTAGTTCTTCAGCTCGTTGGTGATGTCAAAGTTAGCTTCGACACCACGCTCGGTCATCTTCTTGTACTTGAAGACTTCGTGCTCCACTTCTTCCAGCCTGGCTTGGACGCTCCCCTCCTTGATAGGTCCCTTCAGATCTTCTTGATGAAGGACGCCCTCCTTCATCTGAACCACCTGAGGGTGCTTCTTCACCTCAGCGAGGTAAGGGTTGATGACGTTGACGACGAACGTGTCCTTGGGGGAACTTGGAGAAGCCGTGGCACCTAAATTTAGCTGAAAGATTTCCTGGCAGAAACAGATCGAAGAGAAAACACGCGAAATCGCAAGATACGTTGCCGGAACAACCCGGGCAAATATATAGGAAAAATTTATGCACAGAAAGGAAGGTAACGGACCAAAGCGGGGTCGGAGTCGGGCACCAGGGTGTCCAGGCGGCCTGCCGGCGCGACCTAGGGGGGGCGCACCAGGGGGCGCCTGGACTCCCTGGTGGTCGTCTCCGGCTCCACTTCGACTCGGAATTTTACTAATTTTTCAAAAACGCGTAATACGGAACTTTTATGATGTTTTGCGGTGTTTTCTTGCCGTACTACGTACCTTTTCTTTATTCTGCTTCTACTGGCGTCTGAAACAGGGCTGCAACATGTTCTTCGTGGGTTGTTGTGTATATTATATTCACATCAACATCGACAGGGTCTCCTGCTATGTAATGCTTAAGTCTTTGCCCATTCACAACTTGAGGTTTGATGCCTTCAAAATTATTAATCTTAATTGCACCAGACCGATAAACTTCTTCTATATGAAATGGTCCTTCCCACCTGGAAAGTAGTTTACCTGGAGAAAACCTGAAACGGGATCTAAACAACAAAACTTTATCACCAACATTAAATTCATGTTTCAGAATCTTCCTATCATGCCACCGTTTTACCTTTTCTTTGAACATTTTAGCGCTCTCGTAAGCTTCACTTCTCCATTCATCTAGAGAAGTCAAGTTCATGAGACGCTTCTCACCAGCTAGTTTTGGGTCAGCGTTAAGCTCTCTAACAGCCCAGAAAGCTTTGTGCTCTAGTTCTAATGGCAGATGGCAAGCCTTGCCATATACCATATTATATGGGGACATACCCATGGGGTTTTTGTAAGCAGTTCCATATGCCCACAAAGCATCTCCCAATTTATTTGACCAATCCTTCCTATTTCTGTTTACTGTTTTCTGCAAGATCAACTTAATCTCTCTATTGGTGAGCTCAACTTGCCCACTAGTTTGAGGATGATAAGGTGAAGCAATTCTATGATTAACATCGTATTTAGCCAAAGCTTTTCTAAAAGCTCCGTGCGTGAAGTGTGATCCTCCATCGGTCATGAGGTACCTTGGTACACCAAACCTAGGAAAAAATACATCTTTAAGCATTTTCAGAGATGTTTTGTGATCAGCAGTTTCAGTGGGGATTGCTTCAACCCACTTGGTCACATAATCAACAGCTACTAAAATGTGAGTGTACTTGTGCGAAGAAGGAAAAGGACCCATAAAATCAAAACCCAAACAATCGAAAGGTTCAATCACTAGTGAGTAATTCATAGGCATCTCATTCCTTCTACTAATGTTACCAACTCTCTGACATTTATCACAAGCTAAAACATAATTTCTAGCATCTTTAAAGAGAGTGGGCCAATAAAAACCTGATTGAAGAACCTTATGTGCAGTACTCTCACCGGCATGATGTCCTCCATAGGGACTGTCATGGCACCGTCTGAGAACGTCCTTCTGCTCATGTTCCGGAATGCATCTTCTCACGATCCCGTCGGGGCCTTCTTTGAAAAGATGTGGGTCATCCCAAAAGTAGTGCCTCAAATCATGGAAGAACTTCTTCCTTTGCTGAAATGTTAGACCTGGAGGCAAATACTTTGCAACAATAAAATTAGCATAATCTGCATACCAAGGATCGGAGAGAGGTTGTACTTTTACAACGGCAAGTTGCTCGTCTGGAAAACTATCGTTAACTGGAATGGGGTCATGCGGTATATCTTTCATTCTTGAAAGATTGTCCGCTACCGGATTGTCTTCCCCTTTCCTATCAACAATCTGCAAATCAAATTCTTGGAGAAGGAGTACCCATCTGATAAGCCTTGGTTTGGCATCCTTCTTTGTCATAAGATATTTAATGGCAGCATGATCAGTATGAATAATAACTTTGGAATCAACAATATACTGCCTAAACTTATCACAAGCAAAAACTACAGCTAAGAATTCCTTCTCAGTAGTAGCATAATTTCTTTGAGCACTATCAAGGGTCTTACTAGCATAATGTATAACATTCAATTTCTTATCAACCCTTTGTCCTAAGACAGCTCCAACAGCAAAATCACTTGCATCACACATAATTTCAAAAGGTAAGTTCCAGTCAGGTGGTTGTACTATAGGAGCAGTTATTAAAGCTTTCTTAAGGATTTCAAAAGCTTCCTTACAATTTTCATCAAACGCAAAAGGAACATCCTTCTGGAGAAGATTAGTGAGGGGTCTCGAGGTTTTAGAAAAGTCTTTAATGAATCTTCTATAAAAACCTGCATGACCGAGAAAACTGCGAATACCTTTGATGTCCTTTGGATAAGGCATCCTCTCAATAGCTTCGATCTTGGCTTTGTCCACTTCAATTCCCCTTTCGGAAATCTTGTGACCAAGAACAATTCCTTCATTAACCATAAAGTGGCACTTCTCCCAGTTGAGTACCAAATTTTTCTCCTCGCATCTCTGCAAAACTTTATTAAGGTTGTGAAGACAATGGTCAAATGAAGTTCCATAGACGGAGAAATCGTCCATAAAGACTTCCATAATATCCCCGCAGAAACCATGAAAGATAGCAGACATACACCTTTGAAAAGTAGCAGGGGCATTACATAAACCAAAAGGCATACGTCTGTAAGCATAAGTACCAAAAGAACAAGTAAAAGTGG
The DNA here is from genome assembly GCA_902687465.1 of Secale cereale. NCBI lineage: Eukaryota > Viridiplantae > Streptophyta > Magnoliopsida > Poales > Poaceae > Secale > Secale cereale. Next base: position 620,898,923 of record LR738712.1, on the reverse strand, counting down.
TCTTCTCTTGATCGACAGTGTTAACATGAATTTGAGAGAAGCCAGAATAACCATCGAGATAACAAAAATGGGTGTTTTTGGATAACCTTTCAAGCATTTGGTCGATGAACGGCAACGGGTAGTGATCCTTCCTGGTTGCCTTGTTCAACTTCCTGTAATTAATACACATTCTATATCCAATAATAATTCTTTGAGGTATTAGTTCATTTTTATCATTAGGAACCACAGTTGTACCTCCTTTCTTAGGAACACAATGTACAAGACTTACCCACTTACTATCAGCTATAGGGTAGATAATACCTGCGGCTAGAAGCTTGAGAATCTCAGTTCTCACGACATCCATCATCTTTGGGTTCAACCGTCGTTGATGATCAACAACTGGTTTAGCATCGGGCTCAAGGTTGATAGTATGTTGACAGATAGATGGACTAATCCCCTTAAGGTCATCAAGGGTATAGCCAATTGCGCCTCGGTGTTTACGAAGTACTTCCAATAATCGCTCTTCTTCATATCCTGAAAGATTAGAATTGATAATAACATGATATACTTTCTTTTCATCTAAATAAGCATACTTGAGCGTATCGGGAAGAGGTTTAAGATCGAATACCGGGTCTTCTTTTGGTTTTGATAAAATTCCCAAAGGTTCAACCGGAAGGTTGTGCTTCAGGATAGCAGGCTGCCTCAAGAATATTTCATCTAGTTCATTTCTTTCCTGCATATGCAAATTATTCTCGTGGTCCTCCATGTATTGCTGCAAAGGATCATCAGGGGGAATAGCAATAGAGGCAATACTTTCAATAATTTTATCATTACTAGGTAAATCAGTACCACGAGGTTGCTTAGAGAACTTAGAAAAATTAAATTCATATGGCTCACCATTGAATTCAACAGAAACTTTACCTTTCTTGCAATCTATTATAGCTCCACAAGTTCTAATAAAAGGTCTACCAAAAATGATGGGACAAAAATCGTCCCTGGCTGAACCAAGTACCAAAAAATCGGTAGGGTATTTTACCTTTCCACATAGGACTTCAACGTCCCTCACAATTCTGATAGGAGAGATAGTTGATCTATTTGCAAGATGAATAGTAACATCAACTTCTTCAAGTTCACAAGGGGAAATCTCACCGATGATTTCTTCATAAAGTGAATAAGGAATAGCACTTGCACTTTATCCCAAATCGCATAGCCCATAATAATTGTGATCTCCTATTTTAACAGATACCACCGGAGTACCTGAAATTGGGCCTTTGTTCTTGGCTGTGACAAGGTTAGTGGAAACAGCACAAAAAGTTATATTGGAATCCAAAACATCATCAGTAACAAGGTCTTTAATCAATGCAACTCGAGGATTGACCCAGATCTGGTCCTCAGGCTCATCAACTTTTTTCTCACTTTTATTTATTATGCCTGTCATAAGAGAGTGCTCCTTTATCCTCGTGGGAAAAGGAGGCTGTTCATATATAACTGCAGGCAAAATAGGCTCAGCAACATAAATATCAATAGGTTTTTCTTTAAAAGGTGCATGGTGCTGGTCTCTATTCTTTTTAAAAGAATCAACATGAGAGGCAAAGTTCTTACATAAATCAAACACTAGATGGGAATCAAGACCAATCTTAGAGCAAAAAGTATTGAAGTAATCAGTTTCTACATAGCTCTCAATATAATCATGTTCATAAGTTATAGCGGGTTCAATACCTTTATCAATTTCCCAATCTTCGGTATTCCTCTGGATTCTTTCAAGGAGATCCCACCTTTCTTCAACACTCTTCTTCTGAAATACCCCACTAGAGGAGGCATCCAGCATCTCCTTATCCTGACGAGAAAGCCTGGCATAAAAATTCGTAAGTATAATTTCCTTGGGAAGCTTATGAATAGGGCATTTGAGCATTAGAGACTTCAGTCTCCCCCAAGCTTGAGCAATGCTTTCTCCGTCACGAGACCTAAAGTTATAGATATAATTCCTGTCTCGATGAATTTCATGAAGAGGATAAAATTTAGTATAAAAGAGAGACATAAGCTCCTGCCAGTCCAGCAAGTGTGGGTTATCGAGAAGCCCATACCAATCTGAAGCTTTATCTATAAGGGATACGACAAACAATTTCCTCATGACAAACTCCCTCGATACACCTGCAAGCTTAAATAATGAACACAGTCGTGACAAATATAGCAAGTGTTCACCGGGATGTCTGTCTCCTGCATACCGATTAGCCAAAACATAATTGATAATGCCAGCCGGTATTTTATAAGGCACAATTTCAATAGGGGGAGGATCAACCACCACAGGTGTGGGGTGTCTTCCCGCAAGCAATGCTCCAATAATAGGGTTATCCATAAGGACAGAGGATAGCAATAAAAATAAAAAACAGAATTATAAAAAGACTTTCTTACCAGTTTCACTTTACCAATAGCGTTACGCTCCCCGGCAACGGCGCCAGAAAACGGTACTTGATGACCCTCAACCGTAAGGGATCTGTTGCAGCGTTTTCGATAAGTAAGAGTGTCGAACCCAACGAGGAGCAGAAGGTATTGATAAGCGATTCTGAGCAAGAAATTACTGCAAGCACTGAAAGATAACTTTTAGGGGTTTTCTCGATATAAGCAACAAGAATGTAATGGCAAGTAATGTAAAAGGTACTGAAGGTAACAAATGGCCCAATCCTTTCTTAGCAAAGGAGAGGCCTAGCAACTGAACTTATAAAGACTAAAGCGTTCTTGAGGACACACGGGAGAGGCAGTCATGTGCGTTCTTCATATTCCGTATCGATACTATGTTATGTGTTGATAAGTGTTGGTGGGTGGATCTATGCTAGTGCACTCTCTAGACTAAGATGAATGCACTCTTATGATTAAACACCTTGCAAGCATCCGCAAATACAAGATAGAATTTAAGGCAAAAGCCTAACCATAGCAATACGATCGAGGATCCATTATTCCCTTATGCAAAAGCGTGCGAACTGGGGTTCAGGTTTCTGTCACTCCGGCAACCCACCATAAGCATTCTTTATACACAATGCATTCCCCTAGGTCCTTAATAAGGCGAAGTGTTGGGTGTTCGACTCACTCAACACCACTAGTAGAATGACAACACAACTTAAGTATCAAACAACACATATTACTTCAACAACATATGACTACTAACAACAAGACTTTCCCCATGTCCTCAAGAACTAAAGTAACTACTCACAAGACATAAAAGAGATCATGATCAGAGAGGATAAATATGTGATAAACAATCTGGACATAATAATATTTCTCCAACAAAACTCAATAGCATTCACCACAAAGTAGTAATCAACACCGATGGAGTAGAGAGGATAGGTAGTACAAGTTACAACACGAGTTGCGATGGAAAGATGAAATTTGGATGAAGATGGAGATGGTGCTGGTGTTGGGGATGATGTTGATGATGATCTTGATGATGCCCGTGATGATGGTGATGACGATGGCGACGATCTCCCCTTCCGGGAGGTGATCTCCCCGGCGGAATCTGCCCACCGGAGATGCCCTTTTCTTCTCTGTAGGTTTCCGCCTCGAAGCGGAGGCGGAACTCCGTAAAAAGTCCCGTGCCTAGGGTTTTCGGAGGACGGGGAACATATATGCAAAAGGGGGTGACCAGAGGTGGGCCAGGGGCTCCAAGCGCCCCCCCGGCGCGGCCAGGGGGGGCGCCCCCAGGCCGCCTGGGCACCCTGTGGCCCCCCTCTGACTCCCCTTTTGCGTGTCTTCGTTATTCTTCTGAAAAAACACGTCCCGTCAATTTTCAGGTAATTTGGAGGTGTTCTTCTTCAGCAACTCAGCATCCACTTTTTCCTGCTGAATCCTGCGTCTGCTGTTCTGGCATCGGAAAGTTGCAAACTGTGTAAAATAGACCAAAACAACATAAGAACATCATCATAACTTGAAATTTATCAATGAATAAGGATAAATTATAATACAAATTAGTGATGCATTTTGGACGTATCAATAGTCTGGTATACTAAGGTGGTATTTCCCTTTAGAGAATTTTCGGATTGACTTGGCACATGCTTACACATGCTTAAGACTAAAAAGTCTACTCTGCCTTGATGATCTTTGAGTTTCAGAATAGTTATATCACTTTCATACCCGATTCAATGTTGCTTTGTCGCTCTGCATGATTATGACCGTTATTGCTCTCTAGTTGGTCGCTTCCCAGTCTTTTGCTAAACCTCCACCTGTACTAAGCGGACTGACTGCTTGTGCATCCAAAATCCTTAAAACCTGTTATGCCATATGAGTCCACCATACCTTCCTATACATGGTATTTACCTGCCATTCCTAACGAAGACTTTCGTGTGCCATCTCGAAATTAATCAAAAGCATTTCTCTTTTTGTGCCTATGTTTTAGCTCATGAGGAAGTAGTAGTTAATTCATGATCTTTTTAAGTTGGACAAGTCTCACCCCTGGATTGCATGTATAATGTGCAAACCCATAATACGAGAAGGAACTGGCATTGAGTGCGCCCGGCTCAAAAATATAATATAACAAACAAACCCTCCTTCACGCTTTGTTCATGAGAAATCAGAAAACTTTGGCAGTGATAAACAAAGGAGATTAAGAGGATGTGATCGTCCTCATGCAGGAGCCGTTCCTCGAGACTTGTCCAGCTCAAGAAGTGATTGAGTTATCTGCTAGCATTCGTTGACGAAATATGCACCTCTCAAAAAACGTTTTTACCTCTGTTTCTAAAAACCAAGAGCTCTGGTACATGTTTAGTTTTTGTTTCCGATCACGGGTTTTCAACTTTGCCAACAAAAGCCATGGTTCGAGAGTCTCCACCTTCTTTCTTCAAAGCACTAACTAGGAGAGCATAATTGTCATTCTGAGTGTAATGTGCATTGTCACAAAGTATTACATTGTCTTCTGCATGCTTGTGATACGATTTATTATGAAATTCTTAGTTCTAGTCTCCTTTAAATCTCTGGAGGAGTTTCTGCATTTATGTTTTGCTTCACTCATGGAGACTAGCGAGATACCACCCTAGTATGCTCAAGCTATGTGCAATGTAATCTTGTCTTGATTTTCAGTAGTATATTATTTACTTTTAAGTATTTGTGACTAGTCACTTGAAAGAAGGATTGCTCCTTGCATTGTCCTCATAGTACTATTTCAATACTTGCTAGACTCTTTTCGTAGTACATGCTTATATACATCTAATGAAGCAAAAGAGTTTGTCAAAGTTTTCTTTGTCGCGTCCAGTTCGTTGAACTGAATTGCTTGAGGACAAGCAATATGCTAAGCTTGGGGGAGTTGATACGTCTCAAACGTATCTACTTTTCCAAACACTTTTGATATTGTTTTGACCTCATTCTTGCATGATTTGAACTAAACTAACCCGGACTGACGCTGTTTTCAGCAGAGCTGCCTATATGGTTTTATTGTGCGTAGGAAAACGGATTTTTAGGTATCTCAGAAAAATCCACGAAAAATCACAGAAAATCCACGCACCCGAAGGAACCAGGAGCCAGAAGAGGGGCCAGAGGGGGGCCAGGGGGTGCCCAGGCGCCCTGTATGCGCGCCCCCCCTGGGCCGCGCCGGGGGGTCGCCTGGGTGGGGCCCAGACCCCCTGGTGCCCTACTTTGCCTCGTATTTTTACTCGCGATGCGGAAACCCTAGATCAGAAGTTCTTTTCGCAGTTTCCGTCGCGGAGCCGCCGCCACCCTCTATTCTTCCTCGGGAGGGCTAATCTGGAGGCTGAATTGGCCTCCGGAGAGGGGATATCGTCACCATCGTCATCATCATCACCACTCCATCATCCCTCCATGACTTCTCCCTCCATGTGTGAGTAATTCCCCTACTGTAGGCGAAGGGGATGGTAGGGATTGGATGAGTTAGATCATGTAATAGTTTGTCAGATCGTTGGGGGCATGTTGCCTATCATCTACTATGGTGTTTATCATCTTTGCTTCAACTTGTTATTCTTAATGCTTGACACTTAGGGCCCGAGTGCCATGATTTCAGATCTGAACCATATGTGTTTGCATGAATATATTTGTGTTCGTGATCCTATCTATGAGTTGTTTGCACCTGTTACGGTTCGGAACCGGCGATCCCAAAAGTGACAGCTTGGGACACCAAAGGGGATGTGATAACCCTCAACCGTAAGGGATCGAGATAGTCTTCGCGGGTAAGAATAACCCAATTTATTGATTCGACACACGGGGAGCCAAAGAATATTTATAAGCTTTGACAGTTGAGTTGTCAATTCAACCGCACCTGAAATATACTTACTTGCAACAAAAGATAAGTGGTAACAGTGATATGATAGTGATAATAGTGATAGTAAAAGTAAACAGCAAAAAGTAAATAGTGAAGGTAAATGGCAAAGGTAGCAACTAGTGACAAGCAGGGTTTAAAACACTGTAGGCTAGGGAGATGGATGGTTGGGCGCTGCATGGATGATATAGATTCTAACTTGGGGCACGGCACACGGAAAAGTAATGATCATCTAGGCAAATATCAAACATTAGGCATGTATCCCGTAGGTAGTTGTACGTGCTTGCAATAAGAACTTGCACAACATCTTTTGTCCTACCATCCCGCTACGAACGGGGCCAAAATGAACTTATGGATATTAAGGTGCTGCTGTCAAAGAGCACCGGAACAAAGCAATGAACTCAATGGATACATGTAATCCTCAAACTACGGACCATCCCCTTTGGTGTCCCAAGCTGTCACTTTTGGGATCGCCGGTTCCGAACCGTAACAGGTGCAAACAACTCATAGATAGGATCACAAACACAAATATATTCATGCAAACACATATGGTTCAGATCTGATATCATGGCACTCGGGCCCTAAGTGTCAAGCATTAAGAATAACAAGTTGAAGCAAAGATGATAAACACCATAGTAGATGATAGGCAACATGCCCCCAACGATCTGACAAACTATTACATGATCTAACTCATCCAATCCCTACCATCCCCTTCGCCTACAGCAGGGGAATTACTCACACATGGAGGGAGAAGTCATGGAGGGATGATGGAGTGGTGATGATGATGACGATGGCGACGATCTCCCCTCTCTGGAGGCCAATTCAGCCTCCAGATTAGCCCTCCTGAGGAAGAACAAAGGGTGGCGGCGGCTCCACGACGGAAAACTGCGAAAGAACTTCTGATCTGGGGTTTCCGTGTCGCGAGTAAAAATACGAGGTGAAGTAGGGCACCAGGGGGTGTGGGCCCCACCCAGGCGACCCCCCGGCGCGGCCCAGGGGGGGCGCGCCCACAGGGCGCCTGGGCACCCCCTGGCCCCCCTCTGGCCCCACTTCTGGCTCCTGGTTCCTTCGGGTGCGTGGATTTTCTGTGATTTTTCATGGATTTTTCTGAGATACTTAAAAATCCGTTTTCCTGCACACAATAAAACCATACAGGCAGCTCTGCTGAAAACAGCGTCAGTCCGGGTTAGTTTAGTTCAAATCATGCAAGAATGAGGTCAAAACAATATCAAAAGTGTTTGGAAAAATAGATATGTTTGAGACGTATCAACTCCCCCAAGCTTAGCATATTGCTTGTCCTCAAGCAATTCAGGTCAACGAACTGGACGCGACAAAGAAAACTTTGACAAACTCTTTTGCTTCATTAGATGTATATAAGCATGTACTACAAAAAGAGTTTAGCAAGTATTGAAACAGTACTTATGAGGACAATGCAAGGTGCAATCCTTCTTTCAAGTGACCAGTCACAAATACTTAAAAGTAAATAATATGTTACTGAAAATCAAGACAAGATTACATTGCACATAGCTTGAGCATATTAGGGTGGTATTCCGCTAGTCTCCATGAGTGAAGCAAAACATAAATGCAGAGACTCCTCCAGAGTTTTTAAAGGAGACTAGAACTAAGAATTTCAGAATAAATCATATCACAAGTATGCAGAAGACAATGTAATACTTTGGGACAATGCACATTACACTCAGAATGACAATTATGCTCTCATAGTTGGTGCTTTGAAGAAAGAAGGTGAAGACTCTCGAACCGTGGCTTTTGTTGGCAAAGTTGAAAACCCGTGATCGGAAACAAAAACTAAACATGTACCAGAGCTCTTGGTTTTAAAAACAGAGATAAAAAACGTTTTGAGAGGTGCATATTTCGTCAACGAATGCTAGCAGATAACTCAATCACTTCTTGAGCTGGACAAGTTTCGAGGAACGGCTCCCGCATGAGGACGATCACATCCTCTTAATATCCTTTGTTTATCACTGCCAAAGTTTTCTGATTTCTCATGAACAAAGCGTGAAGGAGGGTTTGTTTGTTATATTATATTTTTGAGCCGGGCGCACTCAATCCAGTTCCTTCTCGTATTATGGGTTTGCACATTAGACATGCAATCCAGGGGTAAAACTTGTCCAACTTAAAAAGATCATGAATTAACTACTACTTCCTCATGAGCTAAAACATAGGCACAAAAAGAGAAATGATTTTGATTAATTTCGAGATGGTACACGAAAGTCTTCGTTAGGAATGGCAGGTAAATACCATGTATGGGAAGGTATAGTGGACTCATATGGCATAACTGGTTTTAAGGATTTTGGATGCACAAGCAGTCAGTCCGCTTAGTACAGGTGGAAGTTTAGCAAAAGACTGGGAAGCGACCAACTAGAGAGCAATAAAGGTCATAATCATGCAGAGCGACAAAGCAACATTGAATCGGGCATGAAAGTGATATAACTATTCTAAAACTCAAAGATCATCAAGGCAGAGTAGACTTTTTAGTCTTAAACATGTGTAAGCATGTGCCAAGTCAATCCAAAAATTCTCTAAAGGGAAATACCACCTTAGTATACCAGACTATGAACAGTGCGATACATGTAGATCATTTCAATAACACATTATATACTCTAGTTATCCGAGACTAGCCACAAGGAAAGCATGAACCACCGAAAGAGCATTGTAAACATAGCACTATGTCGCTACAAGCTGGTCTCTAGATCATAAGTACAGGCATATGTACAAAAGTAGAAACAAAAAGAGTTCATACCGGTCTTCCCTGTTGCTTCCCTTCAGTCGATCTTCGTCATTACTGCTTGTCACTTGCATGATAGAACGTAGGAAATATAATTAAATGCCATCACGGACTCGAGCTGAACTCTGAAAACAAAGCAAACTAAAGAGAGAAAGGAAATCTTTTTGGATTTTTCAAAGGTTGAATAAAAGCAAAAGAAAGAGAAAATCTTTTTGTTGTTTTTGCAAAGAGAGAAATAAAGAAGAACGGGCAAAAACTTCGAAAAGATCAAAGTGAATAAAACGAATAATACAATGGAAAAGTAAGAGGGGAACGTACTCCCCCAAGCTTAGGCTTTTGGCCTAAGTTGGTAGCAGCTACTGCCCCCAGGAGCCTCCTGCTCCGGGGGTATGGTGGTGAGTCCAAGGGTCGTAGAAGGATGCTAGCGCATACACCGAACTCCTCGGAGTCTCCCACGAGGAAGGTTCCGAGCGCCAAACAGAGGAAGAACCTTCACCAAACTCGGTGGCGGTCTCTTCCTGAAAATGTGGTAACTCACCGTGCTTCTCCTCGTCGGGCACAACCCCCTCCATGGGGTTATGAAACTGATGCTGGACCATGAACTTATCGAACTGGACAACATCAAAGGACCATCCGTTCCTGCGAGAAAAATCAAACAAAAGAGGTGCAGGTAGATGGATCTCGCGTTCCGCGGTAGTTCCGAAACACAAGATATAAACAAGATTATTAAGCTCAGAACCCATGGTGACAAACTTATGCCTTTCCATAGCAGCAAGATCAAAGCTTAAATAAGTAAAAGGATTATTATCAGGGTGTGGGGTGCCTCCAAGATGTTCTAAGATAAGTGTGGCATAAATGCCACCATATAAGTCCCCCTTGTTACCGTTCATAGCAAGGCGTCGAGCAATTAAGGCACCCAGATTATAATCAGACCTCCCTGAGAGGGTTGCCGCCAGGATAGCAATATCCAGAGCAGAAATGTTGCTCGTGTTGTCACGAGCTAACACCCCTCTGGAAATATAATATGCAAAATACCTGAGGTGAGGAAATAAGATGCTGGAGATCTTCGACCGATGAATATCCCTCGTACCCATGCTGCCGAGAGAGTTGATGGCGGTTTTTAGCTCGGAGGGTTGAGTGGCCATCCTAGCCGTCCTCCCAACGTTCGGCACACCTATTATTTCACAAAAATTTCCCAAAGTCATGGTGATAAGATCATTGTAAATTTTAAACTCAATAGCACCTGAATCAGGATTATATCTAAAACTGTTAATGAAACTGGAGGTGAGTTTTTGATACTGGGTAACACGGCTCGTGACGAGTCGTGTCAAACCTGCATTAGCACAAAGATTATAAAACTCATCCTTGATTCCCGCAGCTTCCATGAATTCATCACATGGGAATGTCATCGCACGCGCTGGACTTGTATCTTCCAACAACTCCAGGGGCACATGATCTTCATTATAGCTCACCCTAGCAGTCGATGGTGAAGCTGCGGCTCTAGTAACTCGATCGGAGTGTGCGGGCCTCCTCTTCTCAAGCCACCCTTTTGCCCTTCCTAACAAACTCATTTCTGAAATTTTTTACAATTTACAAAAACGAGGATTAAAACAAGGTGAGCTAAGGCAAACTACTCAACTCACTTGCCCAAGGCATAAACTTGCATCAAAACTTGAAAAATAACTTTCTACATATGCATGCAATCTCATCTATACAGCACCAAGAACTACTAAATACTCACAAATGAAGCCACCAATCAAAAATCTAATTGGAGGGGTGGAGGAGTCACATACGAGGGAGTATTTGCTCAAAATTTCAGCTCAAATGATGGGATGTAGAGAGAGATCGAAGAATTGCCTCCAAGAACAGCAAGAACACAAGAACAAGTGCAGAACTCGGGTTTTTGGAGAAAAAGAGAGAGAGAGGACGAAGACCTGCCTGGAGGGGGGCCCTGTGGGCCCCAGGCACCTTGTGGGCGCGGCCAGGGGCTGGGCCGCGCCAGCTGGCCGCCTGGGCCACTGGTGGGTCCCCCTGGCGGGCCCCAGGACTTTCCGGGTCACTCCCGACGTGGAAATTTTTATTTAAATTTTTCTGGAATTTTTCTGAAAACTTCACTGTTGAAAATTTTTCGAAGTTCAAAAAGCTGCGGAACTCTCTGAAAACTTGAAGTAGTGAGGAGTATTGTGAAGCTTCAAAACATAAATACTTGGTACAGCAAGTAGGACAAAAACTAAAAACAAATGAAAATATAACAAGCTCAACTTTTTATCCATATAAAACATATTTGCTAATAAGGTTGATCAAGTCTTACCAACAAACAGGCGATATATAGAGCAAAAAGTCTCACCCCTTACGAAGTAATCACTGAACCTTTACCTTGATGGACATTGTCCCTACCATGATAGTTTTGTATTTGTGAGGCACATGTAGTGGACAGTCCCATTCGCCAATTTTCACGGTCTCGATATTCTCTATAGAGTTGAGGGCATGCCTCCTGTCGATCTTCTTTGGAAAATATACCGTGTGTTCTTTATCATTCACATGGAAGGTATCCTTCCCTTTATTGCAATCAATAATAGCACCTGCGGTGTTAAGGAAAGGTCTACCAAGAATAATGGACATGCTCCCATCCTCGGGCATGTCAAGCACAACAAAATCAGTAAGAATCAAACAATTAGCAACCTCTACGGGAACATCCTCACAAATACCTATTGGAACAGCGGTTGACTTGTCAGCCATCTGAAGGGAGATATCTGTAGGAATTAGTTTCTCTAAACAAAGCTTCTCGTATAGAGAGAGAGGCATAACACTCACTCCTGCTCCAAGATCACATAAAGCAGTTTTGACATAATTATTCATTATGGAGCAAGGAATGGTGGGTATACCTGGATCACCGAGCTTCTCAGGAATCTTTCCACTGAAAGAGTAGTTAGCAAGCATAGTAGATATCGCATCATTAGGAACTTTTCTTTTATTAGTGACAATATCTTTCATATATTTTAAATAAGGAAGTAACTTAATAGCATCAGTCAAAGGGATTTGAAGAAAAAGAGGTTTAATCCACTCACAAAACTTATTATAATGCTCTTCTTCTTTAGATTTGATGGACTTACCTGGAAAGGGCATGGGTTTCTGTACCCATTATTCTCTTTCCTTCCCATGTTTTCTTGCGATGAAGTCTTCTTTAGTGTACCTCTTACGTTTGTCAGGTGCTTCTTCTTCTCGAACTTCAGGCGGATCATTCTTCTCATTATTATTACCTTCAGATTCAGCACCGTCTTCAGTCTCAGCATCGGAGATAGATACGCTGTTAGGATCAATAGTTGGCTCTTCATCTGCAATAGGATCATTAGAATTGTCAGTCTCCTTATGTTTCTTCTTTTTCTTTGGAGAGCCAACAATTTCTTCTTCCTGCATTTGAGAATCCTGCTCGATTCTCCTCGGATGTCCCTCTGGATAGAGAGGATCTTGAGTGCTAGTTCCTCCTCGGGTCTTAATCCCGAAAGCCTGCAAATTATCTTGTTTGGCATTGTTAGCAAGCAAATCTCTTTGCACTTTAGAAATTTGGTCAAGCTGAGTTTGAACCATTTGAAAATGCTTCACAAGACATTGAACATCATTAACTGTTCTATCTAAAACATCAAGCAGTCTTTTGATAGCAAGGGAATTATCATGCAATTGACTTTCTATCCTCTCATTAAAATGATTTTGTTTCATAATAAAATTATCAAACTCATCTAAACATTGATCAGGAGGCTTACCATGAGGGATGTCACTTGCGTTGAAATCTAAAAGAGAGTGTACCTCTACCATAGGAGGGTGAGTAGTAGGCTCACACAGCTTCTCAATAGGGGGTAGATTCTTCACGTCTTCAGCTTTAATACCTTTCTCTTTAATAGACTTCTTTGCTTCTCACATATCTTCGGGGCTTAGAACAAATATGACCCTCTTCTTTGGTGCTGGAGGTGGTTCAGGGACGGACCAATCTTCTTGGTTTTTGGCAATCCTGCCCATCAAATCTTCCGCATCGTCTGGTGTTCTTTTCCTGAAAACACAACCAGCACAACTGTCCAAATAGGACCTGGATTCATCAGTTAGACCAGCATAGAATATATCGATTAATTCATTCTTAGGGATTTCATGTCCTGGTCTAGCCCGAATCAGACCACAGTACCTCCCCCAAGCTTTAGGGAGGGACTCATCCTGCAACTGTTTAAAGTTATAAATTCTTTGTAAAGCAGCATGTTGCATGTGAGCAGGAAAGTACTTATCAACAAAAGAGTGAGCTAAGTCTTGAGGACTCTTAATGGAACCGCATGGGAGTGAATCATACCATGCTTTAGCATCTTCCTTCAAGGAGAAAGGAAGAAGCTTGGTGATATAAAAGTATCGTATCTTCTCATCTGTGGTAAACAGGCCACTTAACTCACCGAGTTTAGTCAGGTGTGCAATAGCATCATCATTTTTTCTGCCATAAAAGGGGTCAGCTTCAACCATAGGTATAAGTGAAAGATCAACAGAGAAATCATAATCAGGATCATCAATGCATATAGGAGATGTAGCAAATTCAGGATCAGGAACGGTTTTGTTCTTCAAAGAGTGTTTTTCAAATAGTTTCTTAATAACTTCAGGGTCAGAGCCAGAAAACTCTGTCAGTTCCCTGCATAAATCTTCATCAAGCATATAGTAATCATCATCAAGGAGCCTCTCTTTGAGTTTACTAAAATCAGGATAATCATAAGTTTCACCAATAGGGTAGCGAGTAACAGGAAGTTCAATTCCAGACTTTTTAGCAGCAGCAGCAATTTGTTTCTCAAGAGCATAACCAAGCGAACTAATATCATCAAAAGTAGTAGAGGCATCATCAAGAGTATCGGACATAGTAACAAATTCAGTAGGAGCATCATGTGGTAGTGGTGAGGCAAACTTACTCATAACAGAAGGTGAATCAAGTGTAGCACTAGTGCTTAGAGCAGTACCTCTTCTTGTAGTAGATAGTAAGATCGGAACCTTGGGGTCTCCTTTCTTACCCATAGTGGATGAAGTGCAGCAGGTAGGATACCTCAAGTAGACTTGTAAATATTGCTATGCTCCCCGGCAACGACGCCAGAAAACGGTACTTGATAACCCTCAACCGTAAGGGATCGAGATAGTCTTCGCGGGTAAGAATAACCCAATTTATTGATTCGACACACGGGGAGCCAAAGAGTATTTATAAGCTTTGATAGTTGAGTTGTCAATTCAACCGCACCTGAAATATACTTACTTGCAACAAAAGATAAGTGGTAACAGTGATATGATAGTGATAATAGTGATAGTAAAAGTAAACAGCAAAAAGTAAATAGTGAAGGTAAATGGCAAAGGTAGCAACTAGTGACAAGCAGGGTTTAAAACACTGTAGGCTAGGGAGATGGATGGTTGGGCGCTGCATGGATGAGATAGATTCTAACTTGGGGCACGGCACACGGAAAAGTAATGATCATCTAGGCAAATATCAAACATTAGGCATGTATCCCGTAGGTAGTTGTACGTGCTTGCAATAAGAACTTGCACAACATCTTTTGTCCTACCATCCCGCTACGAACGGGGCCAAAAGGAACTTATGGATATTAAGGTGCTCCTGTCAAAGAGCACCGGAACAAAGCAATGAACTCAATGGATACATGTAATCCTCAAACTACAGACCATCCCCTTTGGTGTCCCAAGCTGTCACTTTTGGGATCGCCGGTTTCGAACCGTAACAGGTGCAAACAACTCATAGATAGGATCACAAACACAAATATATTCATGCAAACACATATGGTTCAAATATGAAATCATGGCACTCGGGCCCTAAGTGTCAAGCATTAAGAATAACAAGTTGAAGCAAAGATGATAAACACCATAGTAGATGATAGGCAACATGCCCCCAACGATCTGACAAACTATTACATGATCTAACTCATCCAATCCCTACCATCCCCTTCGCCTACAGCAGGGGAATTACTCACACATGGAGGGAGAAGTCATGGAGGGATGATGGAGTGGTGATGATGATGACGATGGCGACGATCTCCCCTCTCCGGAGGCCAATTCAGCCTCCAGATTAGCCCTCCTGAGGAAGAACAGAGGGTGGCGGCGGCTCCGCGACGGAAAACTGCAAAAGAACTTCTGATCTGGGGTTTCCGTGTCGCGAGTAAAAATACGAGGCGAAGTAGGGCACCAGGTGGTGTGGGCCCCACCCAGGCGACCCCCCGGCGCGGCCGGGGGGGGGGGCGCCCACAGGGCGCCTGGGCACCCCCTGGCCCCCCTCTGGCCCCACTTCTGGCTCCTGGTTCCTTCGGGTGCGTGGATTTTCTGTGATTTTTCGTGGATTTTTCTGAGATACTTAAAAATCCGTTTTCCTGCGCACAATAAAACCATACAGGTAGCTCTGCTGAAAACAGTGTCAGTCCGGGTTAGTTTAGTTCAAATCATGCAAGAATGAGGTCAAAACAATATCAAAAGTGTTTGGAAAAGTAGATACGTTTGAGACGTATCAGGATGGTCCGTAGTTTGAGGATTACATGTATCCATTGAGTTCATTGCTTTGTTCCGGTGCTCTTTGACATGAGCACCTTAATCTCCATAAGTTCCTTTTGGCCCCGTTCGTAGCGGGATGGTAGGACAAAAGATGTTGTGCAAGTTCTTATTGCAAGCACGTACAACTACCTACGGGATACATGCCTAATGTTTGATATTTGCCTAGATGATCATTATTTTTCCGTCTGCCGTGCCCCAAGTTATAATCATGATATATCTCATCCATGCAGCGTCCGACCATCCGTCTCCCTAGCCTACAGTGTTTTAAATCCTGCTGGTTACTAGTTGCTATTTTTGCCATTTACTTTTGCTATTTACTTTTATTGTTTACTTTTACTATCACTATCATTACTATCATATCACTGTTACCACTTATCTTTTGTTGCAAGTAAGTATATTTCAGGTGCGGTTGAATTGACAACTCAACTGTCAAAGCTTATAAATACTCTTTGGCTCCCCGTATGTCGAATCAATAAATTGGGTTATTCTTACCCGCAAAGACTATCTCGATCCCTTACGGTTGAGGGTTATCAACCCGCGGCGGGTGATCCTCTCTGCTCCACACAATAGGTTGTTCCGACCAGTGCAGGAATCGTGGTATTGCCGGTTCAACCGTGTGGACCGCCCGCTTTAAAACTTTTTGATCTCGTTTGCACAAACTCGTAGTGAACACATGATACTGTCCACTACTCAGTTCCTTCGGATTACTCTGATATCCGGATTGCTGCTGCTGCTGACGCTGCTGATTGCCTTGGTTGTTGTGATTACCCTGGCCCTGTTGTTGGTTGCCTTGGTTATTGTAACCGCCCTGACCATACTGATGGTTGCCTTGGTTATTGTAACCGCCCTGACCATACTGATGATTGCCTTGGTTGTAGCCATTGTTGCCGCCATGATATCCTGATCCGGAGCCATTACCCTGGTGACCCGGACCATGAAACCCGGGGCCTGAACCGCCGCCCGGTGGTCCATTGTTGAATCTGGCCCGGTTCATGGCCTCCATCATGACCCGGCATTCCCCCCATGTGTGTTTAGCTGGGCGTTCCTCAGTGTTGTGCTTCGGGCAAGGCTCGTTCAACTGTCGCTCCAGATTAATGAATCCTCCGCCGCTCCGTGGAGGCGGTCTATCCTTATTGCGTTGAAAGCTTCCTTGAACCTTGGTATTGGCCACAAAATCAGAGCCACCCTCTGCCTTTCGCTTACCGTTGAAGCTTGTTCCGACCAGACTAGCCTGCGCCGGTTTACCGGGCTTATTTGCTTTTCCGGACTTATCCCCATCCGCTTCTGGGTACTTAGTGGTGTCAGAGTCCCCATACTTTACTAGAGCGCTCATGAGTGTTCCCATGTCATTGCAATCCCGCTTGAGCCGTCCCAGCTTCAGTTTCAGAGACTCGAACCGGCAATTGTTTTCCAGTGTCACTATCGCCGTACTGGGACTGATACCGTTCGAAGAGTGTAAGATTTCTGACACTCGCCGCACCCATGCGCTCGTAGGCTCCTGCTCTCCTTGTATACATGCCGCTAAGTCTACTACTTACATCGGCTGTTTGCACGTGTCCTTGAAATTTTTAATAAACTGGCGGCGCAACTCACCCCATGATCCGATGGAGTTAGGTGGTAAGCCCTTTAACCATGTCCGGGCTGTACCCTCAAGCATCATGGTAAAATATTTTGCGCATGCCGCTTCATCTACGTCCAGCATCTCCATAGCCATCTCATAGCTCTCGATCCAAGCCTCTGGAGCCAAATCTGCTGTGTAGTTAGGCACCTTACGTGGACCTTTGAAGTCCTTGGATAACCTTACACTTCGTAAAGCGGGAACGAGACACTGCACTCCAAAGGAACTCGCCGTGATTCCCGTCTCTGCTGTGATTGTGTGAACCGGCATCGTCTGGCGAACGTCCTCACAGGCCGTAGGTCTAGCTCGGTTTATCACCTCCTGGGCTTGCGCCTCTGCTCCTGTCGGATTATCCTGTTTGTGACGGTGACGCCTCCGTTCACTACTGGATACCTTCGGTTCATCCCAATGCCTAGTATAACTCCGGCTGTGACGCGGTGTTGAATGAAGTCTCTCCCTGCTGTAGGAGTATGCCTGCTGCTGTGTCAATGCCGTGTCGAGCAGATCCTTGACCCTGCGTGCTTCCACCGCCACGGGGGATGTTCCCTCAATGGGTAAAGCGGCCATGCGTTAAGCGGCGGCGACAATGTTATCCAGGGGGTTTGAGTAATGGCCAGGAGGAGTGGGGACGTGCAGCGTGGGAATGACCCGACGATCTTGCTCCGTAGTGGGTTGTTCAACCGGTGTGCCTGTCGCTGGGGCTCCCCTCCGGTTTACTTCTAGATTATTGACGGCTCCCGCTCCTGGCGTGCCAAAGAGATTCATCGCTGATACGTCTCAAACGTATCTACTTTTCCAAACACTTTAGATATTGTTTTGACCTCATTCTTGCATGATTTGGACTAAACTAACCCGGACTGACGCTGTTTTTAGTAGAGCTGCCTGTATGTTTTATTTGTGTGCAGGAAAACGGATTTTTAACTATCTCAGAAAAATCCACGAAAAATCCACGCACCCGAAGAAACCAGATACCATAAGTGGGGCCAGAGGGGGGCCAGGGGGTGCCCAGGCGCCCTGTGGGCGCGCCCTTCCCCCCCCTGGGCCGCGCCGGGGGGCGCCTGGGTGGGGCCCACACCCCCTGGTGCCCTACTTTAGCCCGTATTTTTTCCTCCGAGGCAGAAACCCCAGATCGGAAGTCCTTTCGCTGTTTTTCGTCGCGGAGCCGCCGCCACCCTCTGTTCTTCTTCGGGAGGGCTAATCTGGAGGCTGATTTGGCCTCCGGAGAGGGGAGATCGTCACCATCATCATCATCATCATCACCACTTCATCATCTCTCCATGACTTCCCCCTTCATGTGTGAGTAATTCCCTTGCTGTAGGCGAAGGGGATGGTAGGGATTGGATGAGTTAGATCATGTAATAGTTCGTCAGATTGTTGGGGGCATGTTGCCTATCATCTAGTATGGTGTTTATCATCTTTGCTACAACTTGTTATTCTTAATGCTTGACACTTAGGGCCCGAGTGCCATGATTTCAGATCTGAACCATATGTGTTTGCATGAATATATTTGTGTTCTTGATCCAATCTATGAGTTGTATGCACCTGTTACGGTTCGGAACCGGCGATCCCAAAAGTGACAGCTTGGGACACCAAAGGGGATGGTCCGTAGTTTGAGAATTACATGTATCCATTGAGTTCATTGCTTTGTTCCGGTGCTCTTTGACAGGAGCACCTTAATATCCATTAGTTCCTTTTGGCCCCGTTCGTAGCGGGATGGTAGGACAAAAGATGTTGTGCAAGTTCTTATTGCAAGCACGTACAACTACCTACGGGATACATGCCTAATGTTTGATATTTGCCTAGATGATCATTACTTTTCTGTGTGCCGTGCCCCGAGTTAGAAACTATCTCATCCATGCAACGCCCAACCATCCATCTCCCTAGCCTACAGTATTTTAAACCTTGCTTGTCACTAGTTGCTACTTTGCCATTTACTACTGCTATTTACTTTTGCTGTTTACTTTTACTATTACTATTATCACTATCATATCACTGTTACCACTTATCTTTTGCTGCAAGTTAGTATATTTCAGGTGCGTTTGAATTGACAACTCAACTGTTAAAGCTTATAAATACTCTTTGGCTCCCCGTGTGTCGAATCAATAAATTGGGTTATTCTTACCCGCGAAGACTATCTCGATCCCTTACGGTTGAGGGTTATCAATCGCCTCATAGACCGGCGGTAGACGAGTCTGATACCTTCTATTCCTTACTCCCTGCGCAGAGACCTGATCCATCCTGAGCTGGAAAGCCTGAGAATCCAGCTCTGCCTGCCTTGTTGCTATCGTAGCTTTCTCTGCATTTAGATCCTGTCTGGCTTGTTCGATCCGGCCCTTCAGCTGAAGGATTTCTGCATCGTGCTGCGCTTTGTCAGCAGGAGCCACCACTGCTACTGCCCGTGTTGTCAACTCCTCTACTAAGGCGGATAGAGCGTCAGAGGGCGAGGGGGCTTGGCCGCTCCCCCCTGCACCAGCTGTGAACGCGCCGGTCACCGTGGGCTGCGGCGCAGATTGCGATCCGGCCATAAAGACAGCCACCCGGTTTGGCGGATCAAAAGGGTCTGGAATACTATCACCATCGGACACACCCTCGGATCGGCCGTCCCACAACAGATACAAGGATTCGGTCTCTCCGAATGAGGATTCATCGTCAGAATAGACAACTGTCTCGTCACCAGAATCCGATCCGTCCTCGGCTTGGACTCCATGTATTGATCCAACGAAAACGCGCTTCATGGCAGGCTGAATCCGGGCCAATCTCGCACGCTGAGCCGGCTCGACGATGTTGGGGAAGATGTCCGGCTCAGGTCCCGGTTCACCAATCTTGCCGATGAAGACGTGGATGCCGCCAAAGGGAACCCGGTACCCGTATTCGATTGAATCGGCCTCCGGGCCCCAGCCTGCGTCATCGATGTAGATCCGGCCGCGGCGACTCTTGGTCATCCGGCCGACAGCGTAGCCCTTGAGTCCTTCAAAGCTGCCTTTCAAGAACTCGAAACCATCGTGCGATAGCCCCACAGTGGGCGCCAACTGTCGTGGAATTGTCACGGCAGATGTCCAGTTTATAGGACTTAGGTGTGGAGCCATCGCGCGGATTAGCTTGAAGAGGTTAAAAGCACACAAAGGACACAAAGGGTTTATACTAGTTCGGCCCCTTCGATGAAGGTAAAAGCCTACGTCTAGTTTGGTTTGATATTGCTTGGGCGTCGATGAACAGGGAGCAGATTGCTTGCGTGTCTCTCGATGGATTGGTTCTTGTCCCTAAACCGTCGCCGGGTCGTTCCTTTATATAGGAGGCAACGCCCGGTCCGGTTTACAGAGTCCCGAGGTCGGCTCATAATCGTGTCCGCCTCGGTCTCTGCTCTTCCTTCCTTGTATCTCAAGTTACATGATAGGACGGTTTACAAACCGTAAATTTATACATGGGCCCTAAGCCTTCATGGGACGTAACTTCTACTGAGTTTATAATTATACATCTACATTACTATAATCCGGATCTCCCTAGCCGGTTTATATCTGCTAGTAATATCCCTGACAAGAGGGGATTTCACCACTTCCTCCATGGCGGACGCTTCCCCTTGGGGTCTTGGCGGCTGGACTTGGCGTAGGCTTCAGTTTCTCTCGATGGGTCGTCCTCGTTGTCGCTATCTGAAGCGGAGGAGGACGACGAGATGATGATGCCCGCCATGCGACGGGCTTCGCGGTACTGCTCCTCCCAGAGCCCTGCAACTCTCTCCGACGTTGCCGCCCGCTGCCTCGCCAACCACTCTTACTCCTCCAGCGCCACGCGGAGCCCCTTCACATCTTTGTGGAGACGGCGGTGGGGCCCCATCTCGGCAGTCGTGTACGAGCGGCGGATGGCGATGCGGAGGTCCTCCTCGTCGTCGCTGGCCGGGGGGAGTGGTTGTGATGTGGATCTGCTCGATCCTCCCTTGGATCCACGGCTGTTAGCCACCTTCGCCGCCCAGCCAATACGCGTGGCCTACCGACTCCGATTGCGGACCCGCCGGCAACAACACCTAGCGGCGCCCCGGAGGGGCAGGTGCGGGCGGTGCCGCCTGGCAGGGGCTGGAAGGGAGCGCGTCGAAAGATCGCGGGGCGCCACAGACGCCCCAGAAGAAGAGCTGCCGCCCCGATCCAGCAGCGACCGGCAGAGGCCAATGCAAAGCATTAGCTCCTCATCCGGTGCCGACGAGCCATCAGAATCCCCGGCGGCCTTGATCCACTCTGGTAGGTCGGATTCACTGTTGGCACATGGCGGGCGGGGGAAGACGAAGTGGATTTGGGGGAGAAGTGGAGAGGTCGAGTGAAAATTGAGTTAGTTTGACTAGGGTTTGCTCGTCGGTCATCGTACATTTGTGAGGGCTGGAGTGGGGTCATTGCGGGCCAGACAGATGTGGCGGGCGGGCTCGAGCGCCCCCATATCCGCCTCATATTTGGAACGAATATGAGGGGTGCCAGTCATTCCAGACGTTTGAGGTCCGTTTGAGACGCCCGTCTAGATCAATTTTTTGTTACCGGTCAGTAACCGGACAGGCCGCCCGCGTGTTTGAGGAAGGTTTGGGGTGCCCGACCATAGATGCTCTTAGCCCTCTCTTTGTAATCTGTATAATGAGTCTTTTTTGACACCAAAATATTCTTGACGGGCCACTTTAGGTTTAGGGACGTACATTATATATGGATGCTCTAATGCTTCGAGTCGTTGATCCGCTCCACAAGTTAAGAGTCTACGATCCGACTTCGCAAATTCAGCCCTCTATACATCCGTGGGTGCGAGCGAGCGCATTAGCAGAAAACATCAGACGACCTCTCATTTGGACTGCCGTACATCCACGCAGATTCTCAAATTCATACAATCCATCCACGTCGATCATATGATACAAGTCATCTCAATTCAATAACTTGAAACAAATACAAATATGACAAATCAAAACAGAATCATAGTTTAATAATACGAACATGGGAAAATGAAATCAGTGTCTAAGCATGACAGATCACTCGCTGGCTGGCCAGATTACTCGTCGAACACCATTCATGCCGCGTGCTCCAAGGCCATCCTTACATTTTGCTCTGTATGCATCCTTACCACATGCTCTGTTGTTGCCGTAGCTGTCCTCGCCACCTCATACTCCCTACGGCTGCTCTCGTTCTTCTTCTTCTTCGTAAGCCACTTCTCTGCAAGAGGCTTTCGTCCGCCAACATTATGTTTGCATCCTTCACGTCCCATGCGATTTGCAACATCTCCTTCTCAAGCTCAATCTCTCCAGATTTTTTGGCCTTCTCGAGCTCTCATTTGATCCTCGTCTCTTTCTTCCTCAACTCGATCCTCTCCCTCTTAATTTCCAGCTTCTTTACCGGTCCCAATCCATGCTATCTTCTTGCGCATCCAGTATAACCTTGTACCTCCCCTATTTCTTGTTCCCCCACACCAAAAAAATGTCCGTCCATGTGGAGGACATTTTTGAATCCATGGTGTCGTAGGAGACCTTTGCCTTCTCGCACTTGTTTCCCATAAAAAAGGAGAATTCTTTAGCTCATATCATAGTATTTTTCCCATTAAGTCTAGGCTACTATTTATTTTTCAATGAAATGTGGTGGATAGGATAAATTCCTCCATAGAAAGAGGATTCTATTCCTACAAACCAAAGTGCTCTAAAGATTTTTTTTTCCTAAATCCTATCGTGTGGAATTCCTACAAAATTCCTCCAAACCAAAGAAGGCCACATATCAACTTTGCCAAAATGTACTATTCGGAGTTCAGAACACATGCTCTCTCAACCCTAGCAGTCCTCAAGTTTTTCTCCCTCGCTGCAGGATTGTCCCACTTCTCTTCCCTGTCAAATGGTCTCGTTAGCAGCAAGAGGAGTGACTAGAGAGGACTTATTCGTCAGTTTTTTCCTTTCTTCTTTGGTTTTGTTTTCCAAGCGACATCAACGAGGTGGCGGCGCTGATGACGTACTAGAATAAGGTTTCTTCCTACCTCGATGATGTCTAATATGGTGCCGGCGACGGGCCTATAAGAGTTTGTGTCCCTAGATCGGTTAGATCTCTTTAGATCTGGACAGTTGTTGAGAAAATGGCTTACCAATGACGTTAACATCTTTTTCTGTGTTAGTCTATCGCATGGTTCGGTTTCTCAAATCTAGTGGATCGACGGTTATAGACTGCAAGTATGTTTTGCGTGGGATGATGATCCAACCAATGCTTCTTCATCGACTCTTAGGTCTTGTCTCAAGGGACGAGTGGTTATTGCGGTCTTTAAAGTCTGGTATGACAAATGTATTTGCATGTGTTCCCTTTATTTACTGTTGGTTTAGTGCAATTTTCTTTGATGAGCGGAGTACAATGGTAGGAGGAAGAAGCCTTGCAGTAAATGAAACATAGAAAATAAAAATTATAAACTGCAATTATATTAAAAATATGAGAATTTCCATGCTGCAAAAATAGAGAACATTTTTGCCATGGATCCAAAAACAAACGTCATGCTCTAAAATTTAACTTTATTTGGGATGTTGTCAAAAAATTCGTAAAAAGTAAAAAAAGATTCCCTTTGTACTCCGCTCGTATATATATATATATATATATATATATATATATATATATATATATATATATATATATATATATATATATATATATATATATATATATATGAAACATATAATTTTATTTTTATAAATATGCCATATGTGAAAAATATGAAATTTTCCATGCTGCAAAAATAGAGAACATCTTTTGCCATGGATCAAAAAAGAGAATGACATGATATAAAATTTAACATTATTTGGGATATTGTGCATAAATTCATAAAAAATAAAAAGAATATATAAACTGTCCTGCCATTGAAAATAAAATTGCCATCCTCTTAGTTATTAAAATGTCATGTTCTTCATAATGAAACTGCCCTGCTCTTATGGGTAAAAACACATCCTCTTAATTATTAAAATGTCATGCTCTTAATAATAAAATTGCCAACTTCTTATTGATAAAAATGTCATCTTCTCGATGACAAAAATTTCATGCCCACAATAATAAAAATGTCATGCTACATAAGTAACACTACCATGCTACATACACTAAAACTAGCAGGTCTAATTAAAAAATGACATGCCAAAAATAATGAAAATGTCATCCTCTTAATATTTTTTTTGCCATATAATTAAAAATGAAGTTGTCGTCTTCTCGATTATTAAACTGATATCCTCTTGATAACAAAATTGCAGAACTATTTGAAGATGTTCTAATGCAGAACTACACGGACGCGCCTGAGCATCCACGGACGCGCCTGGTCAGTGACCGGCGTATTCGTTTTGAGCTTCTATTTGTTCATTCACGCAGCCACAATTCTTATTTTCTTCCACGTATGTCCGATCACTTGCACATGATTGGTGAAGATGAAGAGAGAGAAACAAGATGATGAATAAAAAAAGAGAAAAGGTAGCCCGGGATGGGGCCGCGTCCTACGTGGCGGAATGACTGGGCGTGCCCAGGCGTGTCCGTGAGCCCTCGGGCCAACTCCAACGCTAGACCCAAACGGACGCCCGCTTTTGTTCATGTGGGAAGCGAATGGGGTGGGCGTCCACGGGAGGGCATGCGTCTGGAGCATCTGCGTCCAACGCACAGGAGTCGTCCCCACCCCAAACGGACGCGCCCAGGCCCACGCAGCTCCTCCGCCTCGCCGCTGCGCCCCGCCATGCCTCGGCTCGCTGCTCTCCTCCCCATTAGCGCCTCCGTCAAGCTACAGCTTGCCTTGCCCGTTGTCAGCTCGCTGCTCTCCTGCACACGCCGCGCCCATCCCCCGCAGTGCTACCCACGCGCGCAGCCCACCCCAAGGTCGATGCAGACCCACCGGCACGGCCCCCACATGCCAACCCGCATTGTCATTGGCTCGCTCCGTCCCTCCTCACCGCCTGCCCGCCCTACCCCGGCGTGGACGTGGGCAACGTGGTGCACCGCGAGGCCTAATACGTCTCCGTCGTATTTACTTTTCTCAACGCTTTTGCTTTTGTTTTGGACTCTAATTTGCATGATTTGAATGAAACTAACCCAGATTGACGATGTTTTCAGCAGAACTACCATGATGTTGTTTTTTGTGCAGAAATAAAAGTTTTCGAAATCAGACGAAATTTTTTGGAGATTTTTTATGGAATAAAATAAAAATACTAGAACCAGAACCACCGGATGCCCCTTGATGACTAGTTTGAGTGACAGAAATATGAGTCTAGGGGATGTGCTGTTGCCACAAGGGGGAAAACAACGGTGCTTGTACTTGCGGGTGCAAGGATTGTTTACTTTACGCAAAGTTCTTTTAATGCAGTTGTCTGTTGTTTTGAGTCTACACTTTGGATGGGATTCGCAAATTAATACCAGCGAGATGTTCTGGATAGATATCTCAAGGTGGATGATTAGTAGTAGATGCAGATGGATTTCGGTCTACTTGCCTTGGCGTACCGCCCATGCTTTTGAGCATCTACCTTTCTTTACAGCATAGTTAGCATTGGTTTGCGCACATAATCCTGTCAATTGCCCAACTGTAATTTGTTTACCTCGCTTTGCTGTTTTATCGTCTTTTGGGAGAGAGACATCACTAGTGAACATCATGGAACCCCGGTCCATATTACCATCACTGATCACACCCGCTATTTACTTCATGTTCTTATTTCCTAGTTGCAGTCATACCTATCACTATTATCTCTTGTGTTTGATCCTTTGTAAACGACAAGGCCGGAGGGATTGACAACCTCTCTGTACTCGTTGGGAGCAAAGTTATTTGTATCTGTGTGCAGGTCCTGTCAACCGCTAAGTTTCTGGCGCCGTTGACACCTTCTTGTCGACCCTCGGAGTCTCACGGGATTCGATCCTTGGTACCTTTGCCAAGGGAAACTTGCTGCTACGCTACATCTCAAACCTTCCACTTGGGGTAACCAACGAGGGGCGAGAAGCCATCAAGCAAAGTTTCTGGCGCCGTTGCCGGGGACTCCACTCTTCAATATAGGGGAGTTGCACGCTATCTTTTATCTTTGCTTTTTTGTCTTGTTAGTTTACCTTTCAGTTTTTGCTTTAGTGTCCCTTATCAAAAATCACAAAAATAGTTATCTTGCTTGCTGCTACTATGGGTTCCACCGAGAACACCAAGTTGTGTGACTTCACTAGTCATAACAACAATGACTTTATCTGCACGTCTATTGCTACACCTGCCACTTCAGCACCCTCTTATGAGATTAAACCTGCTTTGTTGAACCTATTTATGAAAGATCAATTCTCCGGTGCTGGAGATGATGCTGCTTTGCACTTAAATAATTTTGTTGAACTCTGTGATATGCAAAAGTACCGAGAAATAGATGGTGATATTGTTAAGCTTAAGCTTTTTCCTTTCTCCTTGAGAGGAGGAGCTAAAATCTGGTTTCAATCCTTGCCTAGGAATAGTATAGATTCTTGGGACAAGTGCAAAGATGCCTTTAATGGGAAGTACTACCCCCCTGCTAAAATTATCCAACTAAGGAGTAACATAATGAATTTTAAACAATTGGATAATGAACACGTTGCCCAAGCTTGGGAACGCATGAAATCTCTTGTCAAGAACTGCCCTACTCATGGTTTGACTACTTGGATGGTTATCCAAACTTTTTATGCAGGCTTGAACTTTACCTCGCGGAATTTGTTAGATTCGGCCGCGAGAGGAACCTTTATGTCAACTACACTTGGTGCTGCCACGAAACTTCTCGATGAGATGATGACCAATTATTCCCAATGGCACACCGAACGCGCTCCAACAGGTAGGAAGGTAAACTCTGTCGAGGAGACTTCCTCCCTAAATGAAAAAGTTGACTTGATCATGTCTCTACTTTCCAAGCAATCTTCTATTGATCCTCACGATGTTCCTTTAAATTCTTTGATTGCTCAAGATCAAGTAGATGTGAACTTTATCTCTAGAAACAATTTCAATAACAATGCTTATAGGAGTAATTTTGGTAGCAACCCTAGACCGTTCCCCTCTAATTCCTATGGGAACAACAATGCTTATCCTAGCACCAAGAACTCCACTTCTGAACTAGAGATTATGCTTAAAGACTTCATCACTACCCAAAAAGCCTTCAATAAGAGTGTAGAAGAAAAACTAGACAAACTAGATAATCTCTCTTTGAAGGTAGACAATTTAGCCCATGAAGTAGAGTTGCTTAAAATTAGAACTTCTCCTCTTGAGGAGAGGAAGACCACTCCTATGAATGCTATTCAAGTGCAAATTAATGAAAACATTAGGATGATGGCTAAACTTAAAGAGAGATGGGCTAGAGAAAAGGAGGAAGAAGATAGAATTAAGAGCCTTCCTACCCACCACACTGTTGCTACTATCCAAGTTGTTGAGGATATCCAAACTCTTAGCACCCAATGCACTCCTAGTCCCATTGGACCTATTAATGGTGATGCTATGACCTCAACCGTAGAAAAAGAAACTCCTATAACCATAGAAGCTACCAAACAAGTGAGCCTAAAGGACACCACTACCACTTTACTTGATAGTAGTGACCTTGATTTTGATAATTGCACCCTTTCTGAAGTTATTGGTTTTCTTCACAATATGTCTAGAGATCCCCACACTAGCACACTTAATCTTGCCTTCACGAGCATATCACTAATGCTCTCATCAAAGCTAGGGAGGAGAAGCTTAGGGTAGAAGCCTCCATACCTAGAAAGCTAGAAGATAGTTGGGATCCTATGATTAAAATTAAGTTGAATAACTTCTCTTGCTATGCTTTATGTGATGTTGGAGCTAGTACCTCCGTTATGCCCAAAAGAATGTATGATATGCTTAAATTGAAATCTTTTGATCCTTGTTCTTTTGGTGTTCGTCTTGTTGATTCTTCCGTAAAGAAACCTTTGGGGAAGATCGAAGATGTTCTTATCATTGTCAATGACAATTATGTTCCCGTTGATTTTACTATTATGGATATTGAATGTGAACCTTCATGTCCAATTATTTTGGGACGTCCTTTTCTTCGCACCGTTGGTGCTATCATTGACATGAAAGAAGGGAATATAAAATTCCAATTCCCTCTCAAGAAAGGAATGGAACACTTCCCTAGAAAGAAGATTAAGTTTCCTTTTGAGTCCGTTACACGGGCTAGCTATTCTCTCACTCTTGATAAAACTTGATTTTCTCTTTTTGCATCATGCCTAGCTTAAAGGCATAAAAGAAAGTGCTTTTGGGAGGCAGCCCACAACGAATTAGGTTTTATTTTGCTTTTGTTGTGTTTTGATGTTTGTTACTACAGTAGCATCATCATTGTATCTTTTCTTTTCAGCTTTGTGCCAAGTTTAGCCTCCGATTGCAAGAAAGTTCAAAAGTTGTGACGTGCTGTCCAGAAAACAGATTCTGTCCTTGGACAAAAAAATTCGTATAAAATCACCAGATCATCTTTTTGATCTGAATTTTTTTGACAACGTGCTCTATACAATTGGCTTTGGGGCGTCTATTCTGAGTTTTTTGATTTGAGTTGCAGAAGTGCCCCGAAAAAAATTATTTACTGCCTGCTGGTCTGTTTTTCACAGATTCTGTCATGTTTTGCCTTTTCTTCGTTTTGCAAACCTTGAGCTTGCTTTTTCTTTGCAAAAACCTTTTGGCAATCTTGAGAAATAGTAGCTCTTCAAGATTATCCTTATTTCCAGTAGGGAAAAATTATTTTATTATGGGTACTAACCTCGCTAATCAGATTATGATGAGTTATGTATGAAGGAAGTTTTCAAGTGTGCGAGGGAAGATGATAAAAGAAGATTCAGGAGGGTCAAACGCTCAAGCTTGGGGATGCCCCCGTGCACCCCCAAGAAATATTCAAGAAGACTCAAGAGTCTAAGCTTGGGGATGCCCCCATGCATCCCCTTCTCCATCAACAATTATCAGTTCGTCTTTCGTTCCATTATAATTATCACTTCATGTGTTATGTGCTATGCTTGGAGCGTCTTGATCTTAGTTTCCTTTTTAGTTTTCTTTAGCTTTGCTTGCTGTTCATAACAAGTTAGAACCCAGCTTTCTTTGTGTGGGAGAGAAACACGCTCCACTTCAACATAGAACACAACATAGGATTTTCATGCTTATCTTTGCTGTGTATGTTCTTTGCTTTTCCATAGCTGTTGTCATGTTTAGCTCTTAGTTTTCATGCTTTTCTTTTTAAAGAGCTTTTGTTTAGTTGGTTGCTGAACTCTCTTGAGTTTTCATGTTTATCTTGTTAAGAGAGTTTGCCGGTTGCACTGAGTTGTGTGTCTTAACTTAAAGTAGGTAATTGAGGTTGCTATTTAATTTTAGTAGTAACTTGCAATAGTTTTGAGGTATTGCCATGAGTAATGTCTGAACTTTTGGTGTCAAGAGCTTTAGCCTATTAGTGATAGATGTCGTATTTTGGGCAATCCGTGTTTATTTTCGAAAACCTACAAAATAGTTGAGAACTTTAGCTACTAAATGGATCACTAATCTTTGGAGGGATCGAATATTAGAGTACACTCACGTACCATGAGTCGAGGATGCGCAAGGATAACCAAACCCCCATACACTCCTCCTCGGGGTACTTGTCTCTTTGTGAACCTCCTAATTAGATTGAGAGTTACCGATAATAAGTGCATGAGTTCTTCGGACTAATGTGAGTATTCGAAAGTTGACACTTCCACCTAGCCATATTTTTCTAGCCTCTTCGGTACCGTGCATTGCCCTTTCTCACCTCGAGAGTTGGCGCATACTTCGCCGGTGCATCCAAATCCTTGGCACGATACGCTCTGTCATCATAAGCCTCATTATATCCTTCCTCAAAACAGCCACCATACCTACCTATCAAGGCATTTCCATAGCCTTTCCGAGATACATTGCCATGCAACATCCATCTTCTCATGACTTGATCTTCATGTCATACATGCTTTTTGCTTGATCGATGAGCCGCATGCTAGTTGGGCCTTGCCCTAATCATTGCTACATGACGCGCTAGTATCATTGCATATCCTGCTACACTGGCAGAGGCATACATTTGCATACATCAATCTTTACCTCTGGAACATTCTGGAGCTCCTCGTCATGTCTGTGATCTCATCCGGGACTCTGAACAACATTCAGTCATCAACTCACATAATTCATATAGTAATATATCATCAACGGACGTTAGGCGCGCGGACCCTACGGGTTTGAGAATGATGTAGACATGACTGAGACGCTCTCCGGTCAATAACCAATGGCAGCACCTGGATGCCCATATTGGTTCCTACATATTCTACGAAGATGTTTATCAGTTGAACCTTTATGACAACATATGTAGTTCTCTTTGTCCGTCGGTATGTTACTTTCCCGAGATTTGATCATTGGTATCTCATACCTAGTTCAATCTCATTACACGCAAGTCTCTTTACTCGTTCCGTAATAAATCATCTTGGAACTAACTCCTTAGTCACTTTCCTTGCAAGCTTCTTGTGATGCTATGTTACCGAGGGGGACCAGAGATATCTGTCCTCATACAAAGT
Organism: Secale cereale; assembly: GCA_902687465.1. Lineage (NCBI taxonomy): Eukaryota > Viridiplantae > Streptophyta > Magnoliopsida > Poales > Poaceae > Secale > Secale cereale. The sequence continues at coordinate 620,868,267 of LR738712.1, read as the reverse complement.
GACATATCCCAATCTCGATTCACGCCAACTCAACATACACCTTCGGAGATAGCTATAGAGCACCTTTATGATCACCCAGTTACAAAGTGATGTTTGATACACACAAGGCATTCCTCCGGAGTCCGTGAGTTGCATGATCTCATGGTCGAAGGAATATGTATTTGACATTAAGAAAGCAATAGCAATAAACTGAACGATCATATGCTATGCTAACAGATGGGTCTTGTCCATCACATCATTCTCCTAATGTCCATCATGCTATCAAATAACAACTCATGCCTATCGTCAGGAAATCTTAACCATCTTTTAATCGATGAGCTAGTCTAGTAGAGGCTTACTAGGGACTCAATAGATGTTTATCTATTCACACATGTATTTAAATTTATGAATAATATAATTATAGCATGAATAATAAACCTTTGTCATGATTAAGTAAATATAATAGTAACCACTTTATTATTGCCTCTAGGGCATATTTCGAACAACTTTCTTGATAAGACTGTGCCACTAGGTGAACTTCTTGATGAACATCTTGCTGGATTAAAATACTAAGAATCCTAAAATTGACGAGGTTGTTGAAACTGATGAAGTTCTTGAAACCAGAAACTATGAAACACCTATCAGATCTAGCTCTCCTAGATATGAATTGCCTAATATATCTGAGGGTTATGTTATGGAGGGAGAGGCTGGCGACTTTCTTGCTTGTAAGGATAGAGATGATCTTAAAAAAAATATTATGCAAGCTGAAAGAAAAATCGTTGAATACTAGAATGAAATATGATCCTAAGTTTGCTACTTCACTATCTTTGTTACTGATAAGCACTATGAATTTTCTGTTGACCCAGAGTTAATTACTTTGGTTGAATATGATCATTTTCATGGTTATGAAACTGAAACTATTGTGTCACATCTTACTAAATTAAATGATATAGCCACCCTATTTGCTTATGATGGGAGAATTCGCTACTATTATATCCTCAAGTTATTTTTATTCTCATTAAAGGGTGATGCTAAGACTTGGTACAATACTCTTACTCCAGGTTATGTGCGTAGTCCCAAGGATATGATTTACTATTTCTCTGAAAAATATTTTCCTACTCATAAGATACAAGCCGCCTTACAGGAAATATTTAACTTTGTGCAAATTAAAGATGAGATTCCCCCACAAGCTTAGGGGAGGCTTTCCAATTACTTAATGGTTTGCCTGATCATCCTCTTTAAAATGAAATACTTGATATCTTCTATAATGGACTAACCGATGCTTCTAGGGACTTCCTAGATAGTTGTGCTGGTTGAGTTTTCATGTAACGAACTGTTGAACAAGCTGAAGAATTATTGAATAATATTATTAATATATTGAAGAATTATGATGAATGGACACTTCATGAACCACCGCCTAAACCCACTCCAAAGAACAGGGGTATATTATTTCTCAATCCCAAAGATATGCAAGAGGCAAATAAATGCAATAAAGAAAAATGTATTAAACCTGAAAATGTTAAGAATTTACCACCCATTGAAGAAATACATGGTCTCGACACACCACCACAAGTGGTGGAGGTAAATTCTCTTTTAAAGTTTGATGAAGGTGATATCCCTTATAATAAACCTCCTAGTCAATGCTTGTATGAATTTGACAACTACATTAGAAAGCAAGATATGCCTATGTTATGAAACAATTAAAGCAAAACTTTGATATGATTGCTCCCTTGAGTGGCTTGTTATTTAGAATCACCAATGATGTAAGAGGAGTAGGAAAATATGCCTCTATGGTTCAAACTCAATTATATCAAGTTGCTAAATCTCAAAGTGAGTTACTCAATGAAATAAATAATAATATGAATGATCATGCTGTTAGAGTAATGACTAGAGGAGGTAAAATGACTGAGAAACCACTTTATCCAGAAAGTCACCCTATAAGAATTGAACAAGACTCTCAAAGAATTAATTATGATGCATCTAGTCCTTCTAAAAATAAAAATGATAGGACATTGCATACCTCTAGTGAACCTAACATAGAAAAGCCTTCACGGGATAATAATGACGTGTCTATCTCTGATGCTGAAACTCAGTCTAGTAATGAACATTCACGTAGTGATAATGATAATGCTAATGACAACAATGATGTTCACGTAGATGCTCAACCAGATAATGATAAAGAACCAGACAATGATGTTGAGATAAACCTGCCGTTGATCTTGATAACCCACCACCTAAAAATAAACGGTTTGATAAAAGAGACTTTGTTGCTAGAAAACATGGTAAAGAAAGAGAGCCATGGGTTCAAAAACCCATGCCCTTTCCACCCAAACCAACTAAGGAAAAGGATGATGAAGAATTTGAACGCTTTGCTGAAATGCTTAGGCTAGTCTTTTTTGCGTACCCGTTTGTCCGATCTTCTAAAGATGGCCCCTTATGCTAAGTACATGAAAGACATCGTCACCAACAAAAGAAAAATACCCGAAGCTGAAATCTCCACCAAGCTTGCAAATTATTCTTTTGAAGATGGAGTGCCTAAAATACTGGGAGATCCTGGAATACAAACTATACCTTGCTCCACCAAAAGAAATTATGTGAGAACTGCCTTATGTGATTTAGGAGCTGGTGTTAGTTTTATGCCTTTGTCTTTATATAAAAGACTTGACTTCGATAAACTCACACCCACTGAAATATCATTGCAAACGGCTAACAAATCAACTGCCATTCCTATCGTTGTTTGTGGGGATGTACCTATTGTGGTTGCAAACGTTACTATTTTAACAGAATTTGTTATACTTGATATGCCCGAGGACGACAATATGTCGATTATCCTTGGTAGACCTTTTTTAAACATTGCAGGGGCTGTCATTGATTGCAACAAAAGCAAGATCACTTTTCATGTTAATGGTAAAGAGCATACGGTTCATTTTCCGAGGAGGCAATTGCAAGTGAATGGTATTAATGTTATTGGGAAAAAATCTGACAGTCACTATTGGAGGTTTTCAACTCCCTATACCTACTCCTAAAAGAAAATATAAAAATACTTATTGTTGGGGATATGCACATCCCCGTTGAGGTAACTTAGTGTTTTACGAAAAAAATTCGGGTTCATGCTAATTGAAAGTGGTTGTTAATAAGACTTGATCAACCTTATTAATGGATCATTTTTGAGAGGCATGTGCTTAGTGAATCTAGTAGACACCACTTTCTCTACCCACTCTTTGTTTTCTGTTATTTCTAGTTAAAGGCAATAAAATGCCATGACTACACTGTTTTCTAAATTATCCGTGCAATAAAAAGGTGCCCGAAAATAAAAGTTCTCCAAATGATCTGAAATTTTAATACGATTTTTGAATGTTTGAGAATATCTGGCACTGAAAACACCATAGGGGGGGTGTCCCAGGTGTCCACGAGACACCAGGGAGCGCCACCCCCACCAGGCGCGCCCTAGTGGGTGGTGGGCCCCATGCCCCCCTCACTTACCTCTTTAGCCCATGTCATCACCTACCTTCAGAAAACTATCGCGGCGAGAGGAATTGGAGGCAGTCTCATTGATTTGTGAGCCAGCGAGCGGACGTAGCGGACGGTGGCAATCATCGAGAGCGTCCGTTTGTGTCATCACAAACGCATTTGTTGCCCAACTTTGCGTCAGGTTTGGGCCCGGGCTGGACCAACACGGACATGTGCGATCGACTTTGTCCATTTGAGGTTTAGCGTTGGGTCGAGTTTTGTCCCAAACAGACGTCAGCAGACGATTTGGGGTCTAGCGTTGGAGTTGGCCTCATATCTTCCCCATATTTGAGATGGATATGTGGGTTACCGGATAGTCCGGACATATAGGAAAGATACGAGGGGTCTAGTTGGGTCATTTTTTCCTTCTCTTTTTTGTTCAATCATTGACAGATACGTCTGCGGACATATGAGAGATGATTTGAGACGTCCGGTTGTAGATGCTCTTACCTTGCTGAAACCTCTAAATTCTAGGGTTAGTGGGGGCAGCCTTTGTGTTCCATTGGCATATTGGATATAATAACATCTTATCAGAGCGAGTAGATAGCTAGAAAAATGAATTAGTTTATGGTGGAACATTGGCATGTCAGAAAGTTGGTCATACTCGAAACAAGAGGCCAATGTTTTGGCCATGACTGGTCTCACTTTGGTCACAATCCCAATACACCTAAAATATTCACATTGATTAGATCTCTCCATAGAAGAAAAACGCCGGCCCTGCTTTTCAAGCTAGATATAGCTAGGGCATTCGACAACGTCTCCTGGGAGTACTTGCTAGAGCTGCTGCAAGTGCTCGGCTTCTCTACGAGATGGCGTGACTGGATTGCACTGCTCCTAGCCACGGCATCATCATCTTTCTTGTTGAACGGCACCAAAGGAAAGAGCATACGTCATTGCAAGGGGCTGAGACAGGGTGACCCGCTCTCGCCACTTCTATTCAACATCGCCATTGACCCCCTACACAGATTGCTTCAGCGGGCAACCGAGCTAGAGCTGCTCGCCCCAATGCCTAGCAGAGACATCCCCCTCCGTGTCAGCCTCTACGCTGATGATGATGTAATCTTCGCCAACCCTCAGAAAGTAGAGGTCGACGCTCTGCTGAGCATTCTTCGCGATTTCGGCCATGCAACAGGGTTGAAAGTAAACCTATCCAAGTCAACTGTTACTCCCATCCGATGCGATGGCATCAACTTGCAAGACATACTCAGCAACTTCGGGGGGGGGGGGGCAACAATGGGTTTCCCTCTAAGATACCTTGGCCTCCCGCTAACCCTCTCTAGACTCCGCCTCGTCCACATCCAGTTCATCCTCGATCGGATCAGGGCAAGGCTTGCGGGGTGGAAGGGCAAACTCCTGACCATCGCTGGCAGAAGGGTGTTGGTACGCAGCGTGCTAACGGCGCTGCCAACCTACGCCCTCTCCGTGCTCCGAGCGCCAAGAAAATTTCTTACTGAGATTGACAAAGTTAGACGAAGATTCCTATGGGCCCAAGAAGAAGAACTAACTGGAGCCAAATGCAAAGTCGCATGGCCTGTGGTTTGCACCCCTACTGATAATGGTGGATTAGGGATTTTAGACCTCGACCTCTTCAGTAGAGCACTTAGGCTTCGATGGCTCTGGCTGTCCTGGACAGGTGCCGACAGACCTTGGCTAGGCATGCCACTGCCGTGTGATGAGGGTGACAAAGCTCTGTTCAACGCCTCCACCGTGGTCAAAATTGGCAACGGTGAGATGGCCTCCTTCTGGCACTACTCATGGACTGGCTCGGGCAATCTCAAGACAGCCTTCCCTGCCCTCTTCAAGCACTCAAGAAGGAAAAACAGATCGGTCAGGCAAGCCATGACAAATGACACATGGTTGCAAGATCTCGCCCATGGGGACACTCAGGCTATTTGGGCTGATGCAATGAAATTGCACAGATGGCTGCGAAACACCGACCTTCGTCTTCAACCCCATACTAGAGACAAAATCATTTGGAAGCATGAGGCATCAGGAATCTACACTGCTAGCTCAGCATATAAGGCTCAGTTTCATGGCCTCATAAAGTCGGATATCAAGAAGATGATCTGGAACACTTGGGCACCTGCTAAGCTGAAAATCTTCGCCTGGCTGCTTCTCAAAAACAGATTATGGTGTAACGACCGCCTCCAACGAAGAGGATGGCCCAATGGATACTTCTGCCAACTATGTGTAAGGAATTTAGAAACCTCCATGCATCTGTTCTGGCAATGCCCGCTGTCTCTCGTAGTCTGGGAAAAAATGGCGGCTGGATTTGGCTGCAGCACACTACAGCCGGCCAAATGGCAAAGCAAGGCCAAACCAACGACCATCATTGCTCAAATGATCGGTATGGCGCGACCGGAGCACAAGAAGGCCATCAAGTCAGCCGTCATCCTCATCCTGTCGAAAATCTGAAAGGCAAGAAACGACGCCGTTTTCAGAGACATGGTGGCCACGAAGACAAGCATCTGTGCTGCCATCCGGCGCATCCTAGAAATTTGGCGCCAAGCAGGAGCAACATTTTTGCAGCATCCTTTCTGGGAACCACCATGAAAGTGTCAGCATAGTTACAGAGTTGCACTAGTTGCACTAGTTTTGCTATTTTCCTTTTCTTGACACAAACCCGGCTTTATTGTTTTTCTACCACCCGCTCCCTACTATTAATCAATACAAGCCAGCAATCTGCTGGATCTTTAAAAAAAAAAGTGCTTGAGCATACTCGAAACAAGAGGCCAATGTTTTGACCATCACTGGTCTCGCTGCTTGACGTGTCCAAACAGGCTCACCTTTCCCGTTCATTTTCACGTCAACAATTTGGCGAGACGCGGGCGGCCGGATGGGTCGCCAATTTCTCGGCGCACCAATGCTTTGCTTGGGCGGCATCGAAACAGACACCGGCAGGCAGTGGCGGGCGAGGCAGACCGCTTAATCGGCGACAGAAGGCTAGTCGTCCGTGATGGCTGAAGCTTTGGGCTTGGTTCATGTATTCCTGTACCTGTACGTACGCCAATGGAGATGCATGCATCGAGGACGACCAGGTCACGATACAAGGGCCTGTCAAGAACAAACAATCGTATTACACTCTCTCTTTCTACACTGTACTAACGAGTCTTGACAGTTGACACCAAAAGATTCTCTACGGACCACTTTAGGGACGTACAGTAGTACATTACGGATGCTCCAAGGCTCCGAGCCGTTGATTTACTCCACAAGTTAGACCACAACATATAATGATGTACGACTGGATATCAGCATTGCCAAAATGTACCTTGTTACAGGCGAGTCAATTGCAAGAAACCACCACATTTACGGCTAGGTTTGCAGAAAACCACCAACTCGTTAATCTGTTGCAGAAAACACCGGAAAATTTGTGAAGTCGTTGCAAAAAGCACTGATCGAATGATTTGACCCGTTTAATCACTTTCGTACAAGTGGGGCCAGATTGTAAGGAATTGACTTAGCAAAAAAATAACACATACACCCCTAGATCTGAAAAACAAAAGAAATCAGACCCTCCCCGTAGAATACCGGCGCTCTATCCACTAAGCGCCGCCGCCGCTCTGCTTCGGGACGGGAGGATGAGGGAGGAAGAGGAGCCCAGCTGGTTTGCGCGCTTTGACGAGGACCTGCCGGTGCCGGACGAGCTCATTCCGCTCTCGCAGTCGCTCACCCGCGATCTCGCTGCCGCCTTCGACATCCCCATGCACGGGGCCGGCCCGCTCCGCGATCTTGGCGAAGGAAAGAGGGAGCGAGGCGTCGCCGGGGAACGCATCGATGAGGGATGGCGGTTTCCCTTCGCCGCCGGGGAGACCGGCGATGAACGACGACGGCGGAGGAGGGGGTAGCGCGAGGACGTCGAGGTCATCGGACTACAGGCGGGAGGAGTTGAGGAGGGACCTGAACGACGTCGCCGGGCTTACCAACCTCTTTTGTGAAGTCCCAGCTGCAGCGACGGTGCTCTTCTTCTTCTTCTTCTTCTTCTTCTTACTGTAGTGGCCGTGCTCCTGCTTGGAGTAGCCGGAGGGCGCCGAGTCTTTGGTGCTGCTGGTACTCGTGGTTGGCCTTGGCGGCTTGGAGGTGGAGGAGCGGTGACGGTCGCGGAGGCGCGACGAGTGGCGGTAGATGGCTCGGCCGCTGCTGCTACGGACGCCGTTGCTGGTGGTGGTTGAGGCGATGATGGAGCAGAGCAGCGGCGGATGGCAGCAGCGCGGCGGTGGCGTGTAGTGGATACGGCATCAGTGTTGGGAGGGTCTGATTGCTTTTGGTTTTTACATCTAGGGGTGTATGTGTTATGTTTTTACTAAGTCAATTCCTTACAATCTAGCCCCACTTGTAAGAAAGTGATTAAATGGGTCAAATCATCTGATCAGTGCTTTTTGCAATGACTTAGCAAATTTCCCGATGTTTTCTGAAACGGATTAACGAGTTGGTGATTTTCTGCAAACCTAGCCGCAAATATGATGGTTTCTTGCAATTGACTCTGTTACAGGTACTAGCTGACCATGTCTTTCTTCTACACTTAAGATCACGTACACTCTTGAGACAAACAAGCGACTAGAATAGTCAATCTTGTGTTTAAGCCTCCCTAAATGGACAAAACACACTATTGAGATGTTTACTATTGATTTCTGTCGGCCCTCACAATTATTCAATGATAATTACACCTACTAATTTTCTGTTATTAAAAAAAAACTAATTTTCCGTTCGTAAATTGTTTGATTTTTAGAGTTGTGGTACATGTATGTATGTAAGGAATTTGTATCATGTCTTCCAAGGAATATTTTCTTTAACTCAAATCTCCTTTATTTGTAGCCAAGATCTACCGCAAATTATCGTGGTACTCAATCCCACCAAATGCGCCAAAGCATGATATTGTATCCTTATTTTTTTCCGAGAGTACGCGTATCCTCAATTTTTAAAGAGGCTTTTGCTAGTAATACCTACTCACTCCATTTTTTACGTTGCACATTTAAAAATAATGGAGGCGAAAGATTTCCCTAATCCATTAATTAAGAAGAAAAGAGTTACCCGGTTCTGAAGGTGAGCTACATAGAAGAACGATGCAAGGTTGGCGCCACGAAATATCACCGAACAGACCACATATCGCCCGTCATCGTTGCCACCCAGACCTTGCCGCGAAATACTTGATCAGCATTTTTAAAAAATAATTGATTAACATTTTTTATAGATGATAAAATAATTAATCATTTTTAAAATACATGGTCCACAATTTTTCTACACATTTAACCAATTTCATAAGCTTGATAAACTTTTTTAAAATACGTGTTAAAAATCAAATTCTAAATCAATTTTTTTATAATACATGATCAGAAAATTTATACACATTTTAAAACATTTTTCATATACATGATAAACATTTTCTCTACACACATTCCACATTTTTCAAAATGCTTGGTCAACAATTTTTAAAAATATTTTTATAGAGTTTTTTACATCTCAATAGTTTGTTTTGAAAATATTTTTAACAATAGGGTGTTTTGAAAACAATTTTTTCAAACATTTTTATAGAGTGTTTAATTTTTTCCTTTTGTTTACACTTGAAAATGTTTGAAAAATAGAAAACGTAAAAAAAACATCTCAATAGTTTGTTTTGAAAATACCTTTAACAATAGGGTGTTTTGGAAACATTTTTATAGAGTGTTTCATTTTTTCCTTTTGTTTACACTTGAAAATGTTTGAAAAACAGAAAACGTAAAAAAACAGACAAAGAAGGGTGTGGCCTCGCGTGCTCCTGGGTCGACCCATCTCGGTCTCCCCTTAAGCGAGAGTTCCTACCCATTGTCACGACCTCTTTGCTACAGGTGAGGCACAGGCCGAACCCTATTTGGGCCTTTAGCGTCCGATATAGGGTTAATGGTACAGGGCGCACACCCCTTGTTCACGCTGGGCCGGCCCTTTTTTTTTAGGACGACAGGAAAATATCAACCGCA
>LR738712.1:620592751-620858720 GCA_902687465.1 Secale cereale | reverse complement strand
AAAAAAAAAAAAAAAAACGACAGGAAAATACAGCATGCGGAAGTGAGGGATCCAACACGGGATCACTTGATTAAAGAGAGCAGCGTACTCACCACCAGGATAACAACGCATCTGTGCTTATAAACTTCTCTAGGTCACTCGCTGGTCAGTTTTTGTGTGTTTTTTTTCTTGTTCCTTTTCATTTTTCTTTTCTCATTTCCCTTTCTTTTGTCCCTTCCCTCAAACGCGCGAACTTTTTGACAAATTCGCGAACTTTTTTCAAATTCAATAATTGTTTATCAAAACCGAAGAACTTTTTCCAAATTTGATGAACTTTTTGAAAAATCAATGAACTTTTTCAAATCCAATGAAAATTTTCCAATTTTGGTGAACTTTTTCAAATTCCATGAATTTTGTTTTCTGAATAGATGAACTTATTTTCAAAATCGATATTTTTTTAAAACAGATGAACTTTTTTTCAAAATCGATAGTTTTTTATCAATTTTGTGAAAGTTTTTAAAAAATGATGAACTTATTTTTCAAAATCAATGAACTTTTCAAGTAATTTCCAGATTTACGTTAATGTTCACTAAAAACGGTTAAGTAGCACTTGTTCCTACTTGTTGGACAACATTATGAGTGTGTTTGATAGGGTGCATGGAGGGCGCACACGGGTAAAAGTTTTCAATCCGATCCACTTTTACTTGTTTGGTAGGGTGCATGGGCTCACCTGGCCTATGCTCGTTTGATTCATAAAAGGGCCCTCAGCCATGCTCATCTCATGCACCCCAGACAGGGTGCATGGAGGCAGCCATGCTGGCCCTGACCCTCGTCCCCACCCACCAGACCATACCAGATATGTTTATATTTTCAAAAAATATTCAGAATTTCAAAATTTATTTGAAGTTTCGAAAAAGTTCAGAATTCCAGTATTCGAAACCGGTTCTCGAGGCATAGAGTCTCCTGGCGATGATGGTGCTCCTATTTGGTGCACTGTGCGCCGAAAAATGGGGAAACGAGCAACACGCAGCCCTCCCTCCTCCCCCCCGACACCCTTTTGGGCCAGTCCATGCGCGGGTCAGGACGTTCCTGTTTCTTTTTTATTTAATTTTGCATTATTCTTCTTTTAAATAATCCGAGATTCGAAGCAAAAAATCGTCCTGATTTTTTAAAAAAATATTCCCAAATTATGTAAAATGTTCATCATTTCGAAATGTTCGTGGACTTGAAAATACGTTCAAGAGTTTCTAAGCAACATGTATAATTTCAAAAAATGTTGATGACGTTAGAAAAATGTTCACAAATTTTTTAAAAAGTATCCATATATACAAAAAATGATCACTATTTCATTAAAAATGACTGGGAAAACTGAAAATGATCTCAGTTAAAAAATGATCATAAATTTATAATTCAAATTTAAAAATATGTGCTAATTTCCAAAAAGTCCATCGGTCAAAAAACTGTTGAGGAATTCAAATAAGTTTATGCATTTCATTATGTTATTAAGTTTATAAAGTTTGTGAAAATGATTTTTCCCTCAATTTTTTTAAAATATTCGATGAATAAAAAAGGTTCATGAGTTTCTATAAAATGTTACAATTTTAAAAGTAATCACTACTTTGTAGAAAATGTCCACGAATGTGAAAAGTGTTTGCAATTTTAGAAAAAAATTCATGAATTCAGAAATATTCCTGATTTCCAAAAATGGTCACTATTCAGAGAATGTTCACAAATTTGAAAGATATTCACTGAATGAAAAAAGGAAAAAGGAAAAAACGAAATAAAACAAACATGAAGAAAGAAAAGAATAACAGAAAAGAAAGAGGAAAAACGAAAAAGATAAAAAAAATCTTAATGAAAAACAAAGGGAAAAAATGGTTTGGGGAAGGTTATAGAACCTTTCCAAAACCGTTGGGAAAAGCTAGACTAAGGCGACCCATACACTTGATAGGCACGATGTGGGGGTACGCGCTTGGTTGCTATTTGGCGACCTAGGAACCAAATAGGATTGGCTCCCGGTGATACGTGTCGTTAACTCTGCGTCCCTTGGTTTATGATATCCACTTGCCCACTTGCGAAGTTCTCATCTGAAAAGAAAAAGAAAATTGCCCAGTTGGTAGCAGGTGCTCATTTGTAACTTACTCCATCACTTAGAACTCATCAGCACTGCTTGTTCACAAGTTCATTCATTCAAACTCTAGGAGCGGAGGTTAACTAGCATTCCAGCAAAATCGCTAGCGATCACTGGACTGTAACTTACGTCCCAGACATGAGAAGACACGGGAAATGCTTGAAGCGAGATTTCCGTTGGATCTTTATGTACCAATGCATCCATCTTGTACTTGCAGCGTACAAAACCACTAGAGTAAAGATTGCCCGTTGCTTGGCCTCCAAGGCTCCGACTCGATCTGATCGGTCACCATGAAGGAAGGGCTCCAATTTGAAAAATAGTCACTACTTTGTAGAAAATGTCCATGAATTTGAAAAGTGTTTACAATTTCAAAAAAAGTTCATGAATTCAAAAAATGTTCCTGATTTCCAAACATGGTCACTACAAAAAGAATACTCACAAATTTGAAAGATTTTCATAGAATGAAAAAAGGAAAAAAAAAGTAAAAGAAAAAGAAACATGAAGGAAGAAAAGAAAAAGGAAAGAAAAAAATAGCAGAAAAGAAGGGAAAATAATAAAAATAAAAAATATGAAGGAAAAGCAAAGAAAAATATAGAACCTTTCCAAAACCGTTGGGAAAAACTAGACTGAGGTGACACATCTATAGAGATACTAAGCTCCCTCAAATTGAAGCGTTGTGGTTCTTCGAGGGTTGTTGGGGCACTAGGGCCCCACACATAAGTGCGTGTTGCTTAATTTTATTTGTTGTTCTTTTATTTTTTAATTTGTTTAAAGATGTAATTCATGAGCACTTGTTAAAAATTGTGTACTTTAAAAAACTTAAACATATTTTAAAATTCATCAAATTCAGTAATATTGACTAAATTTGTGGATATTTTTAAGTTGACAGTTATTTAAAGTTTGTGAACATTTTTTAAATTTGAAAACCTTTTATTTTGCGAACATTTTTGTAACCATGAATATATTTTAAATTCATGAATGTTTCTAAAATTAATGGTTTTTCAAAATCATAATAATTTTGAAAGTTCCTTAAACATTATTTAATTTTTTGTTGGCAAAAAATATTATTTAATTTAACTAGCCTTTTCAGATAAAATATATAGGTCATTTTTTCTGAGTTAGCAGTGGGGTGAGAGAAAAAGACTAAACGAGTGCGAGGAGCAGGGAGCCAAGATGAGTGAGCAAGAGCTACGTGTGTTGATTCATGTGAGCATCTCAATAGCAAATTCATGGATTTAGTGTGAAATAAGAACTCCCAAGAGGCTTTTACAATCACCGGGCTGACACCAAGGCCAAAATGTGTAAAGACTTCGTAATCATACGTCAAATAACTCCTCTCTTCTATTGAAAAAAAAATACTCCAACATCAACCCAACATGATATATGAAGAAAAAAACCACCAATAAAAAATTAAAACACAAAGCCAACACAAATGAAATCACAATAAAACAGCTGATCAGAATAATCTATAGATATAAAAACTTAATTTCACGAGTGAAGAACGGCGCGGCGTAGCGCGCGTTAGCCTCTAGTACACTTCATAGGCGCTGTGGGGCTACGCGCTTGGTTGATATTTGGCGACCTAGGAACCAAATAGGACTGGCAGGTGATACCTGTCGTTAACCCGACGTCCCTAGGTTTATGATTTCCGCTTGCCCAGTTGCTAAGTTCTAACCAAAAAAGAAAAGGTAAATTGCCCAGTTGCTAGCAGATGCTCTTTTCTAACATACTCCATCACTTAGAACTCATCTGCACTGCTTGGTCACAAGTTCATCCTTTCAAACTGTATGAGTGGAGGTTAACTACCATTCCAGCAAAATTGCCGGCGACCACTAGACTGCAACTTACGTCCCGGACATGAGAAGACACGGGAAATGCTTGAACCGAGATTTCTGTTTGATCTTTATGTACCAATGCATCCATCTCGTACTTGCAGCGCACAGAACCACTAGAGTAAAGATTGCCCGCTGCTTGGCCTCCAAGGCTCCGGCTCGATCTGATCGGTCACCACGAAGGAAGGCCTCCAATCTGAACCCCCTAGAAATAGCCTACCACTTGCCTGTTCAAAATCACATCACCACGTACAAATTTCTCCGTCGAGCCCAGGAGATCGATGGCGTTAGCTCTTGGTGGACTCCATCTCCAGGGCCATGCTCTCGCTGTGCTCGTGCTAGCGCTGCTGAGCCTAGCATATGGCTCCATGGGAGCCAGGAGGCTCATGGAGCTGTACGAGCCGGATCCCAGCGAGCAACTCACGTACCACAACGGCGCCGTGCTGGGCGGTGACATCCCCGTGTACGTCCTCTGGTACGGGCGCTTCACGGCGGCGCAGAAGGCCATCGTGTCCGACTTCATAGCGTCCCTCGCCGCCGCGCCCGGAGACTACCCCGCCCCGTCCGTGCCGCAGTGGTGGAGCAGCATCGACCGGCTGTACCTCTCCAAGGCGGAGGCGGCAGGCAAGAAGGCAGCCAAGAAGACGCAGGTGATCCTTTCCGGCCAGGTCTCCGACGAGGGGTGCTCGCTGGGGAGGAGCCTGACGCTGTCCCAGCTCCCCGCGCTGGCGGCCGCGGCGAAGCCCGCGAAGGGCGGCGTCGCGCTGGTGCTCACGGCGCAGGACGTGGCCGTGGAGGGGTTCTGCATGAGCCGGTGCGGCATGCACGGGTCGGACGCCAAGGCCGGCACGGCCTACGTGTGGGCCGGCAACTCGGCGGCGCAGTGCCCCGGCCAGTGCGCGTGGCCGTTCCAGCAGGAGGAGCCGCCGGTGCTGCCGCCCAACGGCGACCTGGGCATGGACGGGCTCGTGATCAACGTGGCTAGCATGCTCGCGGGCGCGGTGACCGACCCCTTCGGCGACGGGTTCTACCAGGGAGAACACGAGGCGCCTCTGGAGGCCGCGACGGCATGCCCGGGGGTCTACGGCAACGGCGCGTACCCCGGGAACGCTGGCGAGCTGCTGGTGGACAAGGCGACCGGAGCTAGCTACAACGCCAACGGGGCTCACGGGAGGAGGTACCTTCTGCCGGCGTTGTATGATCCCGCTTCGTCCGAGTGTACGCTGATTTGAAGAAGCGCGTGGTTATTGGAGTACGAGGCCACCGATAGGAACACATATTCACATGACATGGAGATAGGGAAAAGTCTAAAATAAACCCTGAAATTATAGATGAAAGCTAAATCAAACCCTGAACTTTGAATCCCGGAAATTGGCACTCTGAACTTGTAATCCCGGTCTATTTTGGACCCTAGACCTGTTTGGCACACCGGGAATATTACAATCCCGGCCGGGATAACCAGCTACTCTCACGGACTTGAATTTGGGCCGGCCCACTACAACAAAACAAGAATTCGTGAAGTTTAAAAAATGTTTGCACATTTCTAAAATTGTTCAGAAGTTAAAAATGTTCCTGTTTTCTACTTTTGGTACAAATTCAATTTATTTTATTTTTTACAAAAATATTTGGAATTTCAAAATTCTATTCGGATTAAAAAAAACTGTTCATAATTCCAAAATATCACATTTTAAAAAAAAGTTCAGAACTCGAACATTTATCACATGCTATGAAAAATGTTTCGGACTTTCAAAATTTTGTCACAGTTTTAACTAATATTTTGGAATTTCCTAAATTATTTCGTAAATAATGTTTTTTTAATGTTTCGGATGGTTGACAGCCGACTCAACTGCACCGGCCAACCAGACATGAAGCGAGTTCTTTTTCTTAACATGCAACGTAAATTCTTCCAAAACAAAAAACATGCCGTGGAGTCGAACTTGGGACCTGACATGGTTGAACTGATTTCACTAGCCACTACGCCAGACGACTAAGACTGATAAAACAAGCGGGCAAAATAAATGTGTTTGTGACATTTTGAAGAAAACAAATGTATGTACAATGTAGAACAAAAGTTTGCGTGTTGTATAAAAATGTGTGGTAACCTTCACAGAATATACGTGGCAAGTGTTTGAAAAATGTGTATGCAAATTAAAAAATGTTGAAGCATGTAAAAGAGTGTTCGTGTAGTTTTATAAAATGTTTATTTTCATTAATAAAATGTAAAACATGTATTTGGAAAAATATTACCATGTATTCAAAAAATTGAAAACATTTAATTTAAAATTTTCCGTAATGTATTTGAAAAATATCAAAAAACAAAAAGTATTTAATGTGTGTGTTAAAAATGTACATTGGATACGGAGAAAAATTGGACACGTGTGAATAAGAAAAAAGAAAGGAAAACATAAAAGAAAAATCTAAGAAAAACCCAATCAGTGTGCGCGCGCGAGCGACTGTGTTACTGGGCCAGCCCAATTTAGCAAATACCTGTTAAGTCCTATCAAGGTTTAAAATAGACCGGGATTATAGAGTTTGGTGTGCTGATTTCGGGGATTGAGAGTTCAGGATTTGATTTAACTTTTGCCTATAAATTCAAGGTTTGTTTTGGACTTTTTCCTTTTTACGGTAATCAGGGGCTCTCCTCCGGCTCCATTTCAAATAAAATGAAACTAGATCCCGGTTCAGTTTTGTGGCAGCAGAGATTTTGAAAACAACACCGACTCACTCACTCACACTCACTATTTTCTCTACGAGAAACAACCTTTCAGATATGGGGCTCTATGGCTCATAGAGCAACTCAAACACTTGCGTTAGGGCGCGCCAGCCAAATTTTCGACCGGCTCACACGCCACGCTGGCTGCGCTGCGATCAAGCAACCACGAGCTCTCTCGCCAGCGGCTGGGTGCTCCCATGGCGGCAACCATGTGTGGTAACCATGGCGGCCGGGTGCGCGTGACAGCGGTGACCGAAGATGACGACGGGGGCTGCAAATGTGCTGGGAGAATGCCGGAATCAACAAGGATATGCCATGGCTGCCTGCCGCCATGGCCGGACCCGCACGCGTATACAAGTGTTGCAACCGTCACCTAAAACATCTTCAACAACCATTGAAAAAAGCTTCAACCATAGATAGAGAAAGTTTCAATCGATACCGTCAATAAGGAAGAACTGCAACCATAGTTGGATTTTGCTACTACTGCCGAGTTATTTATGCTACATCCACTAATAAGGTGGAGCTACAACCTCGTGACGGCGGCGAAGACGACTTTGCTGCAACCGTAGTTGGATTTCCTACTACCGGCGAAGTTTTTGTTGGGGAACGTTGCATGGACAACAATTTTTTTCCGACGAGAACACCCAAAGATATGTCTATGGAGATGCTAGCCACGGTGTGTGTGTGTGTGTGTGCGCGCGTGCGTGCGTGGCCAATCTAAAGATCGTGGTTGACGTAGTCGTACTCGCGTCGCGAACCAATATGATCCAAGCACCGCACGTGCAGCATCACCGAGTTAAACACACGTCCGGCTCGGCTGCGTCCTCTCCTTCTTGATCCAGCAAGCGAGGGATAGGAGGTAGATTAGATCGTGACCAGCATGATGGCCTGGTGATGGTGATTGTAGCTAAACTTTGAGCAGGGCTTCGCCAAGCACTACCACTACAAAAAAGACACATCCGTGACATTTTGGGCCGAACAATATTTTTTGTCATACTTATGACACTTCTATGACGATAATTGTGACAAAACCCGGTATCATCATAGATGTGGTGGGGTCCTACTTCTATGACAAAAAATCATGACAGAAAATGGGATTTTTGTCCTGGGCGGGCCGGAGACGCAGCTGCATGACATTCTTTGGGCCGTTCATGACGGAAAAACCGTGGTAGAAGCGAGGGCGAGGAAAAGATCGGGGTGTTCCCGGTTACGGTCGGTGGTCGGGGCCGAGCGATGCGCGTTTCTCTCGTACACGCACGCGCGTGGGTGCGAGGCGTTGGGATCCAACTGAACCCGAGCGAGGCGTTGGGCTCTAACTGAACCCGAGCGATTGCACTGCAGGTAACTGAACCCGATCAACCGATTCTTTCGCTACTGCTGCTAACTGAACCCGATCGATGCTGCCTTTGGATGAACAGTGAGCGTTGCTGGGGGTTTGGATGAACAGTTCCCGGTGGGGGTGGATGAACAGGACCCGTGGTGTTGCCTCTGGATGAATAGGACCCCGATCGATCGAGCTGGTTGGGGCTGGATGAACAGGACCCCGTGGAGGGCTGGATGAACAGGACCACCCCGTGGGGGGCTGGATGAACAGTAGACGGTGGAGGGCTGGATGAACAGCAGCCCGTTGAGGGGTGGTTGAATAGGAGCCCGTGGAGAGGGCTGGTTGAACAGTAGCCGACGGAGTAGCGCGCGGTGGAGGCTGGATGAACAGGAGCCCGTGGATGAACAGTAGCAGGTGGAGGCTGGAGGAGGTCGACGGTGGATGAACAGTAGCCCGTGGAGGCTGGAGGGGGTCGACGGTGGAGATGAACAGTATCCCGTGGAGCCCCATTTTGCGGTGCACCACACCCCTCCCGATGAACAGGACCCCCGTTTCGACCGTAGTGCTCCAACACAAGTCCGTTTTCTCCGTTTTGCGGTACGCCACACCCCTCCCGATCAACAGGACCCCTGTTTTGACCGTAGGAGGTCCATTTCCTCTGTTTTGCGGTACGCCAGACCCCTCCCGATGAACAGGATCCCGTTTCGAACGTGGCTGGTCGAACACAAGGCCGTTTCCTCCATTCTGCGGTACGCCATGCCTCGTTTCCATCGGCTGTTCCATCCAAGCCCTCCCGATGAACACGACGACGCATTCCGTTCCGACCCAGCCGGTTGGCTCCCCATGAACACGACGACGACATTGTTTCTCCGTTTCGACCCAGCCATGTACATGAGCCCTGGCCATACGTACGCGTGAGTAGGCGTTCAAGACCCCGCCCGTATGTATGTACGTGGCCGTATTTACTTTCTTGCACCCTGGCCGCTGAACTTACGTGTACATGCTACGTGTGCGCCTCTACTACGACACGTGCGTGCCTCTACATTGACCAGTATGTACGTACACGTTCGCGACCAGAATGACAATGCTACGTACGCTTCAACTAGGTGGGTCCTGACTGTTAGGCACTTCCTTGCGTGTGAAGATTTAGCTGGTTGGTCCCAGCAGTCAGGGGGGCGAATCGTTTTTTTTGCCCGGACGCACTTCCTTGCGTGCGAAGATGTAGCTGGTGGGTCCCAATAGTCAGGGGGAAACGTTTTTTTTCGCGAAATGCGGTGGCCCGTTGCTACCTCTTGAGCTTGCGTTGTATTCCCTCGAAGAGGAAAGTGAGATGCAGCACAGTAGCGTAAGTATTTCCCTCAGTTTTTGAACCAAGGTATCAATCCAGTAGGAGACCACGCACGACTCCCTCGCACCTGCACAAACAAATAAGAACTTCGCAGCCAACGCGATAAGGGGTTGTCAATCGCTTTACGGTCACTTACGAGAGTGAGATTCGATAGAGATGATAGTTTATATTTTTGGTATTTTTGGTTTAATAAAACAGCAAATAAAAACAGTAAAAGTAAAGTAGATGTAGATTGATATGTTGAGAATAGACCCAGGGGCCATAGTTTTCTCTAGTAGCTTCTCTCAAGATAGCGATATTCTACGGCGGGTTAACAAATTACTGTCGAGCAATTGATAGAAAAGCGAATAATTATGAGACTATCTAGGCATGATCATTGTATATAGGCATCACGTCCGAGACAAGTAGACCGACTCCTGCCTGCATCTACTACTATTACTCCACACATCGACCGCTATCCAGCATGCATCTAGTGTATTGAGTTCATACGAACAGAGTAACGCCTTAAGCAAGATGACATGATGTAGAGGGATAAACTCAAGCAATATGATGTAAACCCCATCTTTTTATCCTCGATGGCAACAATACAATACGTGCCTTGCTGCCCCTACTGTCACTGTGAAAGGACACCGCAAGATTGAACCAAAGCCAAGCACTTCTCCCATTGCAAGAACTATAGATCTAGTAGGCCAAACCAAACCGATAATTCGAAGAGACTTGCAAGGATATTATGAGCACACATAAAAAGTTCAGAGAAAACCAAATATCTTTCATAGATAACCTTGATCATAAACTCACAATTCATCGGATCTTGACAAACACACCGCAAAAAGATATTACATCGAATAGATCTCCTCGAAGACCGAGGACAACTTTGTATTGAGATCCAGAGAGAGAAGAAGCCATCTAGATACTAGCTATGGACCCGAAGGTTTGTGGTAAACTACTCACAACTCATGGTGAGGGCGATGATGATGATGGTGAAGGCCTCCGTGATGGACCCCCCTCCGGTGGAGCTCCAGAACAGGCTCCAAGATGGGATCTCCACGAGAACAGAAGCTACGACGGTGGAATTATGGCTTTCTCTCTACGGATGGAGTTTCTGGGGTACGTGGACTTATATAGGAAGAAGGAGGGCACCGGGGGCCACACGAGGAGGCCTCGAGGTAGGGGGCGCGCCCTGGGAAGGGGGCACCCCACCCTCAAGGGAGCCTCCTTGATCCTCTAACGTGGTTCTCAAGCTTCCTGGGCGTGATTTTCTCCAAAAATATCTCTCGCGAAGGTTTCATTCCGTTTGGACTCCGTTTGATATTCTTTTTGTGCAAAACCCTGAAATAGGCAAAAAACAACAATCTGGACCGGGCCTTTGGTGAAAGTGCAACTAATCCCCGGGTGGTTTTGGTAATTAATAACAACATATATATCATTGAACTAATATTATCTTGAGAATCATTTCAGAGAAGTTCGATGATATGGGTATGGAAATGTCTGAAGAAGTGGACCCCTCAAAATGCTAAGACAAGCATTGGCAAAAGCTCAAGACTCCATTTTTGGTTTAGTGATCAAAGATCACATTGAGTCCATAGGAAAAGCCAATACTATTAAAAGGGGATGAGGTTGTGTTAATGTTCTTGTTGCTCAAGTGCTTGGTGATCTAACTCCCTCAACTATCAGCACTATTCACTACTTTACACAAACCCTAACATCTCGGTCACACCGATTTCTCCAACTCAGTCCCACCGAGATGAATCTCTTCAGTTGTTTCTCCAAACCCTAGCTTCTCGGTCAAACCGATTCTGAGTTTCGGTCTCACCGAAAAAGGGCTGCCAACCTTCTGTGATCAGTTGACATCAATTCGGAATATCCGAGTTTATATTTTCGGTCTCACCGAGATGGCAAACCCTAATCTTTGACTCACTTCGGTCTCACGGAGATGGTATTTTCGGTCCCACCGAAAATCCCAACGTTCACTATATTTGAACTTTCGGTCTGACCGAGTTTTCACTTCGGTCTGACCGAGATTGGTCAAATGTGTGTGTAACGGTTGGATTTTGTGTGGAGGCTATATATACCCCTCCACCCCCTCCTCATTCGTGAGGAGAGCCATCAGAAAGTACTACCATTCCTACCATACACTTTCTGAGAAGTGAACCACCTACCCTTGTGTTGAGATCAAGTCATTCCATTCCTACCATATGAAACTTGATCTCTAGCCTTCCCAAGTTGCTTTCCACTCAAATCTTTCTTCCACCACAGCCATATCAGTGAGGAGAGTTGAGTGTTGGGGAGTTTATCACTTGAAGCACAAGAGCAAGGAGTTCATCATCATCAACACCGTCTATTACCTTTTGGGGGGTGGTGCCTCCTAGATTGGTTAGGTGTCGCTTGGGAGCCTCCGTCTTGATGATGTGGAGTTGAACCAAGAAGTTTGTAAGGGCAAGGAGATCGCCTACTTCGTGAAGATCTACCCCGAGTAAGGCTAGTCCTTCGTGGGCGTAGGCCGTGATGGAATAGACAAGGTTGCTTCTTCGTGGACCCTTCGTGGGTGGAGCCCTCCGTGGACTCGCGCAGCCGTTACCCTCCGTGGGTTGAAGTCTCCATCAACGTGGATGTACGATAGCACCACCTATCGGAACCACGACAAAAATCTCCGTGTCACCAAACTGCGTTTGATCTTCTCCATCTCCTTTTTACATGTGCAATTTACTTTCCGCTGCATATACTCTAGAATTGCATGTGTAGGGTGTTACTTGACTTGATCTTGTTTGTGAAACTGCCAAAAACTTTGCATGATCTAAAGGCAGATTTTTTATATTGTCAAGTAGTCTAATCACCCCCCCTCTAGACCTACTTTCGATCCTACAAGTGGTATCAGAGCTTTGGTCTCCATTGCCTTGGTTTCCATTGCGTTGGACTCCATAAGCTTGGTTTCACAACCTAGGAGAGTATGGCGTCTAGTGAGGGTAATTATCGTAGAGGTCCTTACTTTGATGGTACAAATTTTGCTAGTTGGAAGCATAAAATGAAAATGCATATTCTTGGTCATAATCCTGCCGCATGGGGCATTATTTGTGTTGGCATGCAAGGTGATTTCTTTGAAGAAGGAAAAGTTCCGGATCGCGAAGCTACACCCGAAGAGTTGCGGATGTTACAAAACAATGCTCAAGCTTGTGACATTCTCTTCAATGCTTTGTGTCCCGAAGAGTTCAACAAAATCAGCCGTCTTGAGAATGCTAAAGAGATTTGGGATACTTTGGTTGAAATGCACGAAGGTACTGAATCTGTGAAGGAATCAAAGCTAGATATTCTTCAAGGTCAACTTGACAAGTTCAAGATGAAGGATGGTGAAGGAGTCGCTGAAATGTACTCTAGGCTTGCTCTCATCACAAATGAGATTGCTGGCTTAGGAAGCGAAGAAATGACCGACCGATTCATCATTAAGAAGATTCTCAGAGCTTTGGATGGAAAGTATGACACCGTGTGCACTTTGATCCAAATGATGCCAAACTACAAGACTCTCAAGCCAACTGAAGTCATTGGAAGAATTGTTGCTCATGAGATGACGCTTAAGGATAAGGAAGAGCTTCACAACAAGTCAAGTGGTGCTTACAAAGCTACAAGTGATGCTCCTACTACCTCAAGTGACAAGTTAGTTTCCAATGAAGACATAAGCCTAATGGTCAGGAACTTCAACAAGTTCTACAAGAATAAAGGCAAAGAAAGAAGCTCAAAGTCTAGATCATATGATGGAAAGAGATCTTCTAGTCGTGATCGAAACTGCTACAATTGTGGAAGACCCGGACACTTCTCAAATGAGTGTACGGCTCCCCACAAGAGAAGAGAAGAATCTCCAAGAAGAAGAGCAAGAGATGAGTCACCTCGGAGAGAGAGAAGGAGTAGAGATGATCGTTATGAACGAAGACCTTCTCGGAGAAGCAAGGATTCGGAGAGGAAAGACAAGTCATCAAGGAGCTACACAAGAAGAAGACATCAAGCTCATGTTGGTGAATGGGTCTCCGGCTCCGAATCTGACAGTCAATCCGATGGAAGCTATCACTCCGACTCCGACTATAGTCAAGATGAAGGTGTTGCCGGACTTGCACTCGTATCCTCCAACTCCAACTCCTACGACTTATTTGATTCACCAAATGAGGGAATTGGAAGATGCTTCATGGCTAAAGGCCCCAAGGTAACACACCCTGAATTCATTGACTTTGATAGTGATGAGGATGACTTGCTTGGTGAAGATGAGCTCTTGCATGATAAATCTAGTGAGCTTAGTAATGATGAAAATGCTAGTAGTCTTTATAGTCGAGAAGAGTCAAATGACAATGCTATGAAGGAGATTGAGCGTCTAACTAAAGAACTAAACACTCTTAAGTTAGCTCATGAAACAACTCAAGAAGATCATAGAGAGCTCCTAAGATCTCATGAGAAGCTACGCTTCGAGAAGCTCACTCTAGAGCAAGAACATGAGTTTCTAAAGGCGATCAATGATGATCTTCGAAAGAAGAGTTCTTCATATCTTGCCAAACGACTTCTCTTGTCTAATTTCTTGCCACCTATTAAGACTAAGCATGACAAGCATAAGAAAAATTCTTCCTCTAGTAGTAACAATAACAATGTTAAATCCAATATTGTTGCTTCTAGTAGTTCTCTTGATTCCACTAACAATGTTTCAAGCCAAGTTACACTTGAGCAAGAAAATAGCTTATTGAAGGAAATCATAGAGAAAGGTGTCTACAAGAGTCTTGCCGGAAGCAAGAACTTTGAGGAGATTGTTCGCAAACAAGGAAGACACCGGAAGAATCAAGGGATTGGTTTTGAGCGAAAGTTCAACGCCGAAGGTGTTGAGTGGGAAGAAGGTCAATACCCTACTCCACAGTTTGTCTCACAAAAGGAGAAGTATGATCCTACTTCTTCCAATGTGGAACAAGCTCAAGATGACCTTCCACCACAAGACCACAAGCTAAAGGCCAAGGACAAGCTTCAAGAGGAGATTGATGCATTCATTGAAGCACCTCAAGCCATGGTCAAGTGGGTTCCCAAGGACAAATCAAGTTCTACTTCGTCAAGCTCAACTACAACACCAAGGATTCCCATCAAGATGATGTGGATCCCAAAGAAGAAGAACTAGTAGGTTCTTGAGGGTGACTCCGCCAACAAACTTCACTCATATTCGTTTTGGCAAGAACTTGTGCAATCAACTTCCACATAATGCACTGGTTCATGGAGTCACAAACCCTCTTGTTGGTAAGTCAAGGGACAAGGTAAAGGTAATCATTGCTTTCATGGACATCATCTCTTGTGTACTTCACTCTATGTCCATGGATATTCTTGTTTGTTCCTTGTGGGACTAACCCATGTAGGTATTGAAAGTGCCCTAATCCAAGGATAGCTCTCAACTCTTGATGATCTACATCAACATTGAGCATCCACATCTTCAACATCTACATGAAGTCTTCTACGACAACCCAAGGTTAGTTTGACCCTTTAAAAGGGGTTCTCACATCTAGGGGGAGCTTTGCTCTAAAAATTGAGCTAAAGCATCTCCAAATGATGTGAACACATAAATGCTTTATGTAAAAGTGGTAACCCCACTTGTGCTTAAACGATGAGTATGACCTATGACCAAATGTTCTCATTTGGCTCCTAAGTCAATATACTCATATATAGATGACCTAGTCATCGACAAATTGTGTGCTAGTAGCTAGAGTTTTGGTTGTGCATGTTTGACACATATTTCAGTTGCTATCTTATTGTGTGAGCATGTTGAATGCATGATTCTATTCATTCAAGGACATCCATTTGTGGTTTTGATTGTTTTGGTTTCTTTTTCTGGCCAAATGGATGGACAAGAATGCCTAAGCACCTTCCCTAGCTATCCATGCTATCTTGTCTCAAATTCTATTCATGCTTATATCACAACTTTGAACAAGTCTTTTTCGGACAGTCCGAGTGAGGAGCACTCGGAACCACCGATTCGTCTAAGGCTGACTTCCAAAACCTTCTAAGTCCATTTCGGTCTGACCGGCTTCTCAATCTCGGTCCAACCGAAACACTTAGATTGATCTAGGTTTCATCTCGGTGAAACCGAGTTCAAAATCTCGGTCTGACCGATATGCGTAACTGCACTGCAATTATGCATCTCGGTGACACCGAGTTTTTCAACTCGGTCCCACCGACAGCACGGGGTTATATATACTGAGGGTTGCGCGCGATCTATTCCTTTCAGACGTTCGCCCTCCAAGACCCCTGCTGCCGCCGCCCTGGTCTACGGATCGTCGCCTTCATCACCTGTGCGTCCTCACCGCAGGTCTCCGCCGCCGTCAACGGTAATCTTCTCCGCCGTTGCCGCCGTAGAGGGACACCACCAAGTTAGGGTGTGTCCCGATCCCTTTCATGCTCCACTTCTAATTCTTGCATGATAGGACTGCCCTGATTCAATCCAAGTTTGATATGATCCCAATACATTGTTCAGATCTTCTAGTTTCGAGGAAAATTCTTAGGTTTAGGTTTCCACGGAATGCATCTCGGTGAAGCCGATTCCTGAAACTCGGACTGACCGATTTGGTCTCTGACCATTGCACTACACAGTTCGGTCTGATCGAGTTGTGAAAATCGGAACGTCCAAATTGAAGTTTCTGTGAAACCCTAAGTTTTCGGTAGGACCGAAACCCATTTCGGTCTGACCGAAAGTGGTGTGTAGGTTCTGTTGAACACTTCGGTTACACCGAAACTTGAAATCGGTTTGACCGAAATACATTCTGTGAAAACTCAAAACTAAGTTTTTAACTCATTTTTTTTAAAAAAAAACTTCTGCAGTTGTGATAACTCTTCCATTCTGCCTATACCTTATCTTTTCACAGGTCTTTCAGCCATGTCAGATGTCAGTGACAGCCAGAACAGGTCTGAATCACCTTTTGCTGAAATTCCAGAGGCAGAAACAAGTCCTGCAAGCAGCTCTAGTGATGATGGTGAGAGGAGCACCCCTAGTGGTCTGCCTCCTGCAGCTACGAGAACCAGGAAGAAGAGAACCTCTGATGATGAGGATTCCGACTTTGTTGCTGAGGAAGTTACCTCCAAGCCCAAGAGGAATGTGGTTGCCAAAGAGCACCAAGGGCAGCAACCAAGGAAAGGTACAAGCAAGGTAAAACAGTCTGCAGTTGCCAAGAAGCTCAACTTGGAAGAGCCAGCTCCAAGCAAGGTGAAGAAGACTTCCAAGAGGAAGAGAGTTGTTTATGCTGAATCTCAAGTTGATGCTGCTGAAGAAGAAGAAGAAGAAGATGCACCCCAGCCTCCTCCTCAGAAAGCTAAGTTCATGGGTGATGCTATTCGGGCTCAAGCCTCCTCCAAGCCCAAGAAGCCTGCTCCAGTCAAGGCAGCTCCAGCCAAGCCCAAGAGAACAACCAGAAGCATTCCAGCTTCTGAGAAGAACAAAGGTGAGATGCCACCTTCTGAGTCAGATGAAGAGCATGTGTTGCTCAAGCTCCGTCCCAAGTTGCCACTCCACAATGATGCTCATCCTCAAGCTGAGGACATGAAGGCAAGGAAGGACAAAGGTCTCAGGCTATGGAGACAGTCTGATCCATATGCCGTAAGAAGAAGGACTGCTGTGGACCCCAGATTCCACACCAGAGAGCAGCAGGATTTCTATGAGACTGTGCTAATGGATAAGAAGCCCATTGTTGCTGACACCAGATATGTTGACTGGAAGTATATTGACAGTAGAGAGCATCGGGACTTCTTTCCCCATGTGCATGAGAGCTTTACTGCATGTGGAGTTGCTGATTTTGTGGGTCAAGAACTGACAGCATGGAATGACGAGATGATCATGCAGTTCTATGCCACAGCCCACTTCTACCCTGATGGTAAGATCACCTGGATGACTGAAGGTCAAAAGTTTTCTTCAACTGTTGCAGAATGGGCAGAACTTCTGAACGCTCCTGTGCAGAGAGAGGACGACATTGATGTCTATGGGATTCCTAAGAAGAGTCATGATTCCATGAAGAATATGTACAAGGAGATCCCAGCTGCTGATTTGGAGGGATGGAAACTCGGCTCAGTGTATTATCTCCAAGCTGGTCTGACCACCACTAACACTATTCTGAGGCATACTTTGATGCCTAAGTCAGGTGACCACCGGATGATACGAGGCTATTCTATCAACATGCTGCACATTCTCGATGAGAAGGCACCTTTTAAGGTGATGGACTTGATGGTAGAAACCATTAAGAGGACTGCAGCTGACCATAAGAGGTCGTGTGGGTTTGCTCCGCAGATACAGATGCTCATCAACGCCAAGTTTGGCACGGGCAAATTCATGCTGGATAGGAAGCACCTGCCACTGCAGCCAGAGCATGAGGACAACGTAGTTGTGATGGATGAAGAGGATCCTACCTCAGTTGAAGGGCAAGCCAAGATCGAAGCTGCAAAGAAAGCCAAAGCTGACAAAGAGGCAGCAGCAGCAGCAGCTAAGCCAAAGAGCTTTGGAGATCAGATTCTTGAAGCAACCCGGAGAATTGAACAACGCCTGGCCAGCATTGAGCAATCTCAGGAGAGCCTTGAGAGGATTGTCGAGGAAAAGATCCACGCTCTAGACGTGAAGCTGACTGAGATTCAGGTGTCTGTCAACAAGCTTGAGGCAGACATGGAGGAGACTAGGCAGGAGAGAGCAGAGCTTATGCAGGATGATCTAGTCCAGGACTCTCATCGCCAGACTGCTCAGGTTCCCAGAGGATCCAGATCTGCAGCTATCCCAGTGACAGACTCCAGGGCTACCACTTCAGCACCAGCTACAGCTCCAGCAGTTCCTTCAGCTCCAGCATCCACTCCTCCACCGCAGACATCAGCAGAGGTCTTCGCAGATGCAGCTATCTCTACACCGACATCGACCCAGACGGGAGCAGCCAGCCGAGCCCGCAGTGACGTTTAGCTCTATACCTTTTCGAACTTTTTGGTAACTTGTTGCCAAAGGGGGAGAAATTGTTATAGATCATAGGGCTTCGAGAGAGAGAGTGCTCTTTCGTCTTTTCGTTCTTTTGCCGGAGATACATTGGTTTCTTTTGGTTCCAGATACTTTATGTGTGCTTGCTACTACGTTTGATGCTACCTTAATGAGTGCTTAGTCATACTATGCTTTAATGTGTGCTTATTGCTTATCCTATGCTATTCCTTATTGTATGGCTATTTACTCTTGTCTTGGTGATTGAGTGCATGTTATTCATTCTTATCATTTTGTGCGCTCCACCAAGATGTATGTGACATGGAAGAGTGACCCATAATCCTAATCGATTGTGCATTTGCATTCAAACGCAAATTTTAAATAATGCACAAATTTAGGGGGAGCTCTTGTTTATCACATACTTCTCAAAGCGACGATATTATTCATTGATTATATCTTTTGTCGAAGCTTTGATCTATATGTTGTCATCAATTACCAAAAAGGGGGAGATTGAAAGTGCAACTAATCCCCGGGTGGTTTTGGTAATTAATAACAACATATATATCATTGAACTAATATTCTCTTGAGAATCATTTCAGAAAAGTTCGATGATGTGGGTATGGAAATGTCTGAAGAAGTGGACCCCTCAAAATGCTAAGACAAGCATTGGCAAAAGCTCAAGACTCCATTTTTGGTTTAGTGATCAAAGATCACATTGAGTCCATAGGAAAGCCAATACTATTAAAAGGGGATGAGGTTGTGTTAATGTTCTTGTTGCTCAAGTGCTTGGTGATCTGACTCCCTCAACTATCAGCACTATTCACTACTTAACACACACCCATAAGTAAAGGGCTGCCAACCTTCTGTGATCAGTTGACATCAATTCGGAATATCCGAGTTTATATTTTCGGTCTCACCGAAATGGCAAACCCTAACCTTTGACTCACTTCGGTCTCACCGAGATGGTATTTTCGGTCCCACCGAAAATCCCAACGTTCACTATATTTGAACTTTCGGTCTAACCGAGTTTTCACTTCGGTCTGACCGAGATTGGTCAAATGTGTGTGTAACGGTTGGATTTTGTGTGGAGGCTATATATACCCCTCCACCCCCTCCTCATTCGTGAGGAGAGCCATCAGAAAGTACCACCACTTCTATCATACACTTTCTGAGAAGTGAACCACCTACCCTTGTGTTGAGATCAAGCCATTCCATTCCTACCATATGAAACTTGATCTCTAGCCTTCCCAAGTTGCTTTCCACTCAAATCTTTCTTCCACCACAGCCATATCAGTGAGGAGAGTTGAGTGTTGGGGAGATTATCATTTGAAGCACAAGAGCAAGGAGTTCATCATCATCAACACCGTCTATTACCTTTTGGGGGGTGGTGCCTCCTAGATTGGTTAGGTGTCGCTTGGGAGCCTCCGTCTTGATGATGTGGAGTTGAACCAAGAAGTTTGTAAGGGCAAGGAGATCGCCTACTTCGTGAAGATCTACCCCGAGTAAGGCTAGTCCTCCGTGGGCGTAGGCCGTGATGGAATAGACAAGGTTGCTTCTTCGTGGACCCTTCGTGGGTGGAGCCCTCCGTGGACTCGCGCAGCCGTTACCCTCCGTGGGTTGAAGTCTCCATCAACGTGGATGTACGATAGCACCACCTATCGGAACCACGACAAAAATCTCCGTGTCACCAAACTGCGTTTGATCTTCTCCATCTCCTTTTTACATGTGCAATTTACTTTCCACTGCATATACTCTAGAATTGCATGTGTAGGGTGTTACTTGACTTGATCTTGTTTGTGAAACTGCCAAAAACTTTGCATGATCTAAAGGCAGATTTTTTATATTGTCAAGTAGTCTAATCACCCCCCCTCTAGACCTACTTTCGATCCTACATTTGGGTTAGTAGGTTAGTCCCAAAAATGATATAAAAGTGAATGATAAAGCCCATTAAACATCCAAGACTTCATAAATAATAGCATGGAACAATAAAAAATTATAGATACGTTGGAGACGTATCAAGCATCCCCAAGCTTAATTCCTGCTCTTCCTTGAGTAGGTAAATGATAAAGAAAGAATTTTTGATGTGGAATGCTAACCAATATAGTTTTTCAATGTAATTCTCTTAATTGTGGCATGAATGTTCAGATCTGAAAGATTCAAGATAAAATTCTATATTGACATAAGAAATAACAATACTTCAAGCAATACTAACAAAGCAATCACGTCTTCTCAAAATACTATGGCTAAAGAAAGTTATCTCGACAAAATCATTTAGTCTGGCTATGCTCCCTCTTCATCACACAAAATATTCATATCATGCACAACCCCGATTTCAGCCAATCATTTATTTTCATACTCTATCTTTTCAAACCTTTCAACTTTCATGCAATACATGAGCGTGAGCCATGGATATAGCACTATGGGTGGAATAGAGGTGGTTGTGGAGAAGACAAATAGGAGGGAGATAGTCTCACATCGACTAGGCGTATCAACGGGCTATGGAGATGCCCATCAATAGATATCAATGTGAGTGAGTAGGGATTGCCATGCGACAGATGCACTAGAGCTAAATATGAATGAAAGCTCAACAAAAGAAACTAGTGGGTGTGCATCCAACTTGCTTGCTCACGAAGACCTAGGGCATTTGAGGAAGCCCATCGTTGGAATATACAAGCCAAGTTCTATAATGAAAATTCCCACTAGTATATGAAAGTGACTAAACATGAGACTCTCTACAAGGAAGAACATGGTGCTACTTTGAAGCACAAGTGTGGAAAAAGATAGTAGCAATTGTCCCCTTTTTTTTCCTTTTTTCAGGTCTTTCTTTTTTTCTTTGACCTTTCTTTTTTTTCTTTTTTTTTCTTTTGTTTTTGCAGAGGGGCTTTATAGATTTAGCCTGTCCTCCCATGGGACAATGCTCTAGTAATGATAATAATCACACTTTCATTAAAACACAAAATTACAACTCGATACTACAACAACAAAGTATAACTCTACATGAATGCCTCCCGCGGTGTACCGATGTGCAATGAAACAAGAGTGACATGTATATAAAAATTATGCATGGTGGCTTTGCCACAAATACGATGTCAACTACATGATCATGCAATGGCAATATGAGAATATGATGCGTGTCATATGAACAGATCGGTGGAAAGTTGCATGGCAATATATCTCGGAATGACTATGGAAATGCCATGATAGGTAGGTATGGTGGCTGTTTTGAGGAACAATATGGTGGCTGTTTTGAGGAAGGATATATAATGGGTTTATGGTACCGGCGAAAGTTGCGCGGTACAAGAGAGGCTAGCAATGGTGGAAGGGTGAGAGTGCGTATAATCCATGGACTCAACATTAGTCATAAGAACTCATATACTTATTGCAAAAATCTACGAGTCATCAAAACAAAGCAATCAACGCATGCTCCTAGGGGGGAGGTTGGTAGGAGTTAACCATCGCACGCCCCCGACCTCCACACAAAGGTTGGCACTCTACGAATACCTCATGCTCTAACTTCGTCACATAGCGGTTCACCATACGTGCGTTATACGGGAATCACTAACCTTAACACAAGTATTTCTCAATTTCATAATAACTCCACTAGCATGACTCTAATATCACTATCATCATGTCTCAAAAACAATTTTCAAGCATCCAACATCTCATTCTATTCAATGCACTTGGTGTGAATTTTTTAGTACATTGACATTGGATGTTTATCATGTGAAGACTAGTTTCTTTAGCCTAAACACATTAACATGCTGTTTTAATAGACTCTCAAATAGATATAAGTGAAGCATGAGAGTTCAACAATTTCTACAAAATATTACCACCACCGTGCTCTGAAAGATATAAGTGAAGCGCTAGAGCAAAAACTATTCAACTCAAAAGATACAAGTGAAGCACATAGAGTGTTCTAACAATTTCTAGGCCATATTTAACTCTCTAAAATAGGTGTGTCCAGCAAGAATGATTGTGGCAAACTAACAAGCAAAGACTCAAATTTTACAAGACGCTCCAAGCAAAACACATATCATGTTGCGAATAAAAATATAGCTCCAAGTATAGTTACCGATGGATGAAGACGAAAGAGGGGATGCCTTCCCGGGGCATCCCCAAGCTTAGGCTTTTGATTATATTCAATTTACTTGGGGTGCCATGGGCATCCCCAAGCTTAGGCCTTTGCCATTCCTTGTTCCATAGTCCATTAAAGCGATACTCAAAACTTGAAAACTTCACAACACAAAACTTAGACAAAAATTCTCGTGAGCTCCGTTAGTATGAGAAAGCAAACCACTACTCAAGGGTACAACAATGAATTCATTCTTTGTTTATATTGGTGTTAAACCTACTGTACTCCAACTTCTCTATGGTTCATATCCTCCAATATTACCCATAGATGCATCGAAATAAGCAAAAAACACACGAAAAACAGAATCTGTCAAAGACAGAACAATCTGTAGTAATCTGCAGGGTTCGCCTACTTCTGGAACTCCAAAAAATTCAAACTAAATTTCTACATTTGAGAAATTTGTCTACCAATCATCAGCAAAAAGAATCAACTAAAAATCACGCTCCAGTAAAATCCCACGACTACTTTAGCGAGCGCTAACCATTCTGTTTTTCACAGCAAGATCATATAAACTTCACACAAGACTTCCCAAAGGTTCTACTTGGCACAAACACTAAACAAAATATGAAACCACATCTAATCAGAGGCTGGATGCAATATTTATTCCCTAAAAGCAACAAAAAAAACATAAAATTGGGTTGCCTCCCAACAAGCGCTATCGTTTTACGCCCCTATCTAGGCACGATACAAGATAGATCTAGGTATTGCCATCTTTGGAAGGCAATCCATAAGTGGCTCTCATGATAGATTCATATGGTAATTTGATTTTCTTTCTAGGAAAGTATTCCATGCCTTTCCTTAATGGAAATTGGAATCTAATATTTCCTTCCTTCATATCAATAACGAAAGGTCTACCAAGAATAATAGGACATGCAGGATTGCAATCTATATCAAGAACAATGAAATCTACGGGCACATAATTCCTATTGATAAAAATAAGAATATCATTAATTCTTCCCATAGGTTTCTTA
Organism: Secale cereale; assembly: GCA_902687465.1. NCBI lineage: Eukaryota > Viridiplantae > Streptophyta > Magnoliopsida > Poales > Poaceae > Secale > Secale cereale. The sequence continues at coordinate 620,835,346 of LR738712.1, read as the reverse complement.
ATAGTGGAATCCGCAAGATGCAAATTTAAAGAACAATCATCAAGCTCATGGAACCCTAGCAAATCACACAAAGTTTTTGGGATAGTGGAGACACTAGCACCCAAATCACACAAAGCATAGCATTCATGATCTTTTATTTTTATTTTTATAGTTGGTTCCCACTCATCATAAAGCTTTCTAGGTATAGAAACTTCCAACTCAAGTTTTTCTTCATAAGATTGCATCAAAGCATCAACTATATGTTTAGTGAAAGCTTTATTTTGACTATAAGCATGCGGAGAATTTAGCACGGATTGCAACAAGGAAATACAATCAATCAAAGAGCAATTATCATAATTGAATCCCTTGAAATCGAAGGTAGTGGGTTCATCACTATGCAAAGTTTTAATCTCTTCGTTCCCACTTTTAGCAATTTTAGCATCAAGATCTAAAAACTCCGAATCATTGGTACAACTTAAAGCAGAATCATCTCCAATCCTATTCTCATCAAGATTGATACTAGAAAACAAGGATCTAATAGGAGACACATCAATAACTTTCAGTTCTTCATCTTTATTTTCATGATAACTAGAAGAACACGATTTAATATAATCTTCTCTTTTAGCACGCGTTCTAGCGGTTCTTTCTTTGCATTCCTCAATGGAAATTCTCATGGATTTGAGAGACTCATTGATATCATGCTTAGGCGGGATAGATCTAAGTTTCGAAGAATCAACATCAAGAGTAATTCTATCCACACTTCTAGCCAATTCATCAACCTTAAGCAATTTCTCTTCAAACATAGCATTGAAATTCTTTTGCGAGATCATAAACTCTTTAACACTAGTTTCAAATTCAGAAGGAATCTTTCCATAAGAGTTGTTGTAGGAATTACCATAATTATTAGAGGAGTTACTAGGAAAAGGTCTAGGATTAAAATTACCTCTATAAGCATTGTTACCAAAATTATTCCTGCCATCAAAATTCACATCCAAAGATTCATTGTTATTCTCAATCAAAGTGGACAAAGGCATATCATTAGGATCGGAAGAAGCACTCTTAGCAGCAAACAATTTCATAAGTTCATCCATCTTTCCACTCAAAACACTAATTTCTTTGATAGCATGCACTTTTTTACTAGTAGATCTTTCGGTGTGCCATTGAGAATGATTAACCATAATATTATCTAGGAGTTTGGTAGCTTCTCCTAAGGTGGTTTCCATGAAAGTGCCTCCGACGGCCGAATCTAAAAGATTTCTAGAAGCAAAATTCAAGCCAGCATAAAAGTTCTGAATAATCATCCATAGATTCAAACCATGTGTAGGGAAATTACGTATCATCAATTTCATTCTCTCCCAAGCTTGTGCAACATGCTCATGATCTAGTTGCTTAAAATTCATAATATCGTTTCTAAGAGAGATGATCTTAGCAGGTGGGAAATATTTAGAGATAAAAGCATCTTTGCACTTATTCCATGAATCAATACTATTTCTAGGCAAAGAGGAGAACCAAGTTTTAGCACGATCTCTAAGTGAAAACGGAAATAACTTCAATTTAACAATATTGTTATCTGTATCCCTTTTCTTTTGCATATCACACAAATCAACAAAGTTGTTTAGATGGGTAGCGGCATCTTCACTAGGAAGGCCGGAGAATTGATCTTTCATGACAAGATTCAACAAAGCAGCATTGATCCCACAAGATTCAGCATCGATAATAGGAGCAATCATAGTTCTAATAAAGTCATTGTTGTTGGTGTTGGAGAAATCACACAATTTGGTTTTGTTCTGAGCCATAGTGACAAGCAAGCAATCCAACACACACAAGAGAACAAGAAGCAAGCGAACGATAAACACATGGCGGAAGAAGGGCGAATAAAACGTCAAGGGTGAAGTGGGGGAGAGGAAAATGAGAGGCAAATAAATGTAATGCGAAGGATAAGGGTTTGTGATAGGTACTTGGTATATGAATTTTGCGTAAGCCTCCCCGGCAACGGAGCCAGAAATTCTTCTTGCTACCTCTTGAGCTTGCGTTGTATTCCCTCGAAGAGGAAAGGGAGATGCAACTCAATAGCGTAAGTATTTCCCTTAGTTTTTGAGAACCAAGGTATCAATCCAATCGGAGACCACACGCGAGTAAGAACTTCGCAGCCAACGCGATAAGGGGTTGTCAATCCCTTTACGGTCACTTACGAGAGTGAGATATGATAGTTTATATTTTTGGTATTTTTGGTTTAATAAAACAGCAAATAAAAATGGTAAAAGTAAAGTAGATGTAGATTGATATGTTGAGAATAGACCCGGGGGCCATAGTTTTCTCTAGTGGATTCTCTCATGATAGCGATATTCTACTACGGGTAAACAAATTACTGTCGAGCAATTGATAGAAAAGCGAATAATTATGAGACTATCTAGGCATAATCATTGTATATAGGCATCACGTCCGAGACAAGTAGACCGACTCCTGCCTGCATTTACTACTATTACTCCACACATCGACCGCTATCCAGCATGCATCTAGTGTATTGAGTTCATACGAACAGAGTAACGCCTTAAGCAAGATGACATGATGTAGAGGGATAAACTCAAGCAATATGATGTAAACCCCATCTTTTTATCCTCGATGGCAACAATACAATACGTGCCTTGCTGCCCCTACTGTCACTGGGAAAGCACACCGCAAGATTGAACCCAAAGCCAAGCACTTCTCCAATTGCAAGAACTATAGATCTAGTAGGCCAAACCAAACCGTTAATTCGAAGAGACTTGCAAGGATATTATGAGCACACATAAAAAGTTCAGAGAAGAACCAAATATCTTTCGCACATAACCTTGATCATAAACTCACAATTCATCGGATCTCGACAAACACACTGCAAAAAGAGATTACATCGAATAGATCTCCTCGAAGACCGAGGAGAACTTTGTATTGAGATCCAGATAGAGAGAAGAAGCCATCTAGATACTAGCTATGGACCCGAAGGTCTGTGGTAAACTACTCACAACTCATGGTGAGGGCGATGATGATGATGGTGAAGGCCTCCGTGATGAATCCCCCTCCGGTGGAGCTCCAGAATAGGCTCCAAGATGGGATCTCCATGGGAATGGAAGCTACATCGGTGGAATTAGGGTTTTCTCTCTGCGTATGGAGTTTCTGGGGTACGTGGACTTATATAGGAAGAAGGAGGGCACCGGGGGCTACACGAGGAGGCCTCGAGGCAGGGGGGCGCTGTCACATCCCTAGTCAGTGCTTGCATTAGGACTAGCTAGAGTGTGCATCATGTTTACTTTTCAAAGAAACTTGAAATGGGAATGACAGGAACCCCAGCACCCCTCTTATAACAACTAGGGTTTAATAAAATCTTTTCCAATGTACCCAAAATGCCCTTAAAAAATGTTCATCATTTCTGCCTTGGTCTTAAACCTCTGCCAAAAATGGTGCACAATTTTCTAGGACATCCAAGGTCTCTGGATTAATTCATATGGTATTTGCATTTGGGCATTAAAATGCTATAAAATATTTTATGTGCCCAAATAATCATAAACTAAAATGTTCCATGCTGTTCATATTATATACAGTGGGCATGACTAGTTTTATGAGGTATAAAAATATTCTGGCATTTTTATTAATTCCACAAAGTTGCAAAAGAAATGAAATAGAAAGTAAATAGGAAAAAAAAGAAGGAAAGCAAACTTACCTGAGCCCACTTACCTGTCTGGCCCAGCCGGCCCAGCCCACCAGGGGCATCCCCGTCTTCTTCGCCGCGCCAGCGCATGAAGCTGCTCGGTGGCGAGCGCCGCCGACGCGCCGGCCACCTCCTGCCTGCCTGGCTGGCCTCCTCGACCCGCTGGATGAATCAGAATGACGCCACGCAGACCCCTCGACCCCCTCGACCGCTCCCCTCTCCCTCCCCTCTCCTGGTTCTCTCCCTCGCACCGCCCGAGTGGAGCTCGTCGCTGCCGCCGCGTCCACCGAGTCCCCCTCGCCTCTCCGACGAGCCCCCGAGCTCCGCCTCGCTGCCGTGCTTCTCTACGCCGAGCCACAACACCCCGGGCGCCTTGAGGCTTCGTCTTCGAGCTCGTCTTCTCCGCACGGCCGCCAGACGCCATCGACAAATTCACCGGACCCCGTGCCTCCCCTGCCTCGCCACCAGTACCAGAAGAACCGCGGTGAGCCCCGGTTTCGTTTCCCCCATGCCCCGTCGCCTATCTTGCTCCCTAGCAGCACCAGCCACCAGAGCCGAGCGCTCCTCGCCGCCGGCCATGGCGCCGCCACGGCCACAGCGGCTGCCACTCGCGTCCGAGTGCATCACCGCACTCAGCACATCACGACGGACCTGTAGCAACCAACTGCTGCTCCTGCCGTGCCATGCAGCGTTGTTTTTGCCGACGCCCGAATTCCAGCCGCCGCCTTCGAGCTCGCCGCCGATGATTCCGGCCACCCCATCACCTACCGTCGCCTCCACTAGATGCGCACGAGCCCCAGCTCGCCGTAGAGCCCAACCGCGTCTCAAACGACGGCCTGTAGGCAAAACCCGAGCACCGCCGCCGCGTTTGGCCTCGCCGGCGTCGAGCCGTCGGTGGGTTTGACCTGTTTTGACCACGCCTGGACTCCCCCCTGTGTCGCTGACATGTGGGGCCGACCGTTGAATAACTTCAATTTAGGTTTTAATTTAAACACTAATTGCTGTCATTAGTGTAGTGAGCCACTGACATGTGGGGCCCAGCCCGTGCTAACTTTTAAATTAGTGTTAAGCTCTTTTAGTTAGTATTGAGAGACACTGACATGAGGGACCCACTGGTCAGGTTTGACCTGGGCGCCCTGTTGACCTACTGACGTCAGCATGATGTCATGCTGATGCAGTAAAGGATTTTCTGGGATTATTAGATTAAAAACAATTCAGGAAATTCCAGAAAATGCTTTAAACTTCAAAAAATCATATAAATTCAACAGTAGCTCAGATGGAAAAGATTTATATATGAAAATTGATCAGAAAAATCCAATCTTTCCAATGGCACTGGTTTGATGCATGTTTGAGCAAGTTAACCTTGCTGTTTACATTAAAACAAGTTAATGCACTTAAATAAACAATAGTTTGAGTTTCAATTTGAATCTTTGATTCAAATGGGCTCAAACCCTTCTGGTTATAGTTGCATTAACCCAAAACACATGCATCTTGCCATATCGTGAGCATGCATCATATTGTTGCATTTGTTTGTTTATTGATTGTACCGCCGATATTCTCCGTGTTAGGTCCTGCTCCCGAGGATACTTCTGCGTATCCAGCTGAAGAGCAGTATCCGACAACCACTCTGTTAGGCAAGCAATCATTGATCATTCCGATACAAACCCATCTTCTCGCTCCTGCTCTCTTTTACTGCATTAAGGCAACATCGTGTGAACTGCTACTTGCTGCGGTAGTTGAACCCTATTCCCTTGCATGACCTGTCATTGCCACAGTAAATAGTTGAAACCCACTAGCATGTGTAGGATTTGATTGAGCCATGTGATGTGTGATCCACCATGCTATTTGTTTATGTTGCCTGCTATGCTTAGAGTTGTGTCAGGTCTGGTTCATCTGGGTGATGGATCAGAGTGAAATGTGTTGGGGAACGTAGTATTTTAAAATTTTCCTACGATCACGCAAGATCTATCTACCAGATGCATAGCAACGAGAGGGAAGAGTGTGTCTACGTACCCTCGTAGACCGGAAGCGGAAGCGTCAAGTGACGCGGTTGATGTAGTCGAACTTCTTCGCGATTCAACCGATCAAGCACCGAACGTACGGCACCTCCGCGTTCAACACACGTTCAGCTTGATGACATCCCACGAGCTCTTGATCCAGTTGAGATTCACGGGAGAGTTTCGTCAGCACGACGGCGTGGTGACGGATATGATGTATTCACCGGCGCAGGGCTTCGCCTAAGCACCGCGACGGTATGACCGAGGTGTGTTTCTGTGGAGGGGGCCACCGCACACGGCTGGAACAATTCAACTTGTGTGTCTTTGGGTGCCCCCTGCCCCCGTATATAAAGGAGCAAGGGGGGAGGCCGGCCGGCCCTTGTTTGGTGCGGCTAGAGGAGCAATCCTACTAGGAATAGGATTGCAATCCTATTCCTAGTAGGAATCACCAAAGAAGGAAGAGAGGGAAAGGAAAAGAGGGAGAGGTGGCGCCCCCCAATCCTAGTCCAACTAGGAACCCTAGGTGGGGCGTCGGCCAGCCCTATGGGCTGCCTCTCTCTTTCCCTTAAGGCCCACTATGGACCATCCCCCTTCGTAGGGGGTTCCGGTAACCCCCTCCGGCAATCCCATTAAATCCGAAACTTTTCCGGAACACTTCCGGTGTCCGAATATAGTCGTCCAATATATCAATCTTTATGTCTCGGACATTACGAGACTCCTCGTCATGTCCGTGATCTCATTCGGGACTCCGAACTACCTTCGGTACATCAAAACTCATAAACTCATAATACCGATCGTCATCAAACGTTAAGCGTGCGGACCCTACGGGTTCGAGAACTATGTAGACATGACCGAGACTCATCTCCGGTCAATAACCAATAGCGGAACCTGGATGTTCATATTGGCTCCTACATATTCTACGAAGATCTTTTATCGGTCAAAACCGCATAACAACATACGTTGTTCCTTTTGTCATCGGTATGTTTACTTGCCCGAGATTCGATCGTCGGTATCTCCATACCTAGTTCAATCTCGTTACCGGCAAGTCTCTTTACTCGTTCCGTAACACATCATCTCGTGACTAACTCATTAGTCTTTTGCTTGCAAGGCTTATTGTGATGTGTGTTACCGAGAGGGCCCAGAGATACCTCTCCGACACTCGGAGTGACAAATCCTAATCTTGATCTATGCCAACACCACGAATACTTTCGGAGACACCTGTAGAGCATCTTTATGATCACCCAGTTACGTTGTGACGTTTGATAGCACACAAGGTGATCCTACGGTATTCGGGAGTTGCATAATCTCATAGTCATAGGAACATGTATAAGTCATGAAGAAAGCAATAGCAGTAAAACTAAACGATCATAGTGCTATGCTAACGGATGGGTCTTGTCCATCACATCATTCTCCTAATGATGTGATCCCGTTGATCAAATGACAACTCATGTCTATGGTTAGGAAACATAACCATCTTTGATCAATGAGCTAGTCTAGTAGAGGCATACTAGGGACACTCTGTTTTGTCTATGTATTCACACATGTACTAAGTTACCGGTTAATACAATTCTAGCATGAATAATAAACATTTATCATGATATAAGGAAATATAAATAACAACTTTATTATTGCATCTAGGGCATATTTCCTTCAATCTCCCACTTGCACTAGAGTCAATAATCTAGCTCACATCACCATGTGATTTAATACCGATAGTTCACATCGTTTATGTGAATAACACCCATAGTTCACATCACCATGTGACCAACACCCAAAGGGTTTACTAGAGTCAATAATCTAGTTCACATCGCTATGTGATTAATACCCAAGTGTAATAAGGTGTGATCATGTTTTGCTTGTGAGAGAAGTTTAGTCAACGGGTCTGTCACATTCAGATCCGTATGTATTTCGCAAATTTTTATGTCTACAATGCTCTACATGGAGCTACTCTAGCTAATTGCTCCCACTTTCAATACGCATCCAGATTGATACTTAGAGTCATCTGGATTTAGTGTCAAAGCTTGCATCGGCGTAACCCTTTACGACGAACTCTTTATCACCTCCATAATTGAGAAACATTTCCTTAGTCATCCAGTTACTAAGGATAATTTTGACCGCTGAACAGTGATCTACTCCTGGATCACTATTGTACCCCCTTGACAAACTCATGGCAAGGTACACAACATGTTTGGTACACAGCATGGCATACTTTATAGAACCTATGGCTGAGGCATAGGGAATGACTTTCATTCTCTCTATATTTTTCTGCCGTGGTCTGGCTTTGAGTCTTACTCAACTTCACACCTTACAAGTCAGGCAAGAACTCCTTCTTTAACTGATCCATTTTGAACTACTTCAAAATCTTATCAAGGTATGTACTCATCGAAAGTCTTATCAAGCGTCTTGATCTATCTCTATAGATCTTGATGCCCAATATGTAAGCAGCTTCACCAAGGTCTTTCTTTGAAAGACTCCTTTCAAACACTCCTTTATGCTTTCCAGAAAATTCTGCATCATTTCCGATCGACAATATGTCATTCACATATACTTATCAGAAAGGTTGTAGTGCTCCCACTCACTTCTTGTAAATACAGGCTTCACCGCAAGTCTGTATAAATCTATATGCTTTGATCAACTTATCAAAGCGTATATTCCAACTCCGAGATGCTTGCACCAGTCCATAGATGGATCGCTGGAGTTTGCACATTTTGTTAGCACTTTTAGGATTGACAAAACCTTCTGGTTGTATCATATACAAGTCTTCTTTAATAAATCCATTAAAGAATGCAGTTTTGTTATCCATTTGCCAGATTTCATAAAATGCGGCAATTGCTAACATGATTCGGACAGACTTAAGCATCGCTACATGTGAGAAAGTCTCATCGTAGTCAACTCCTTGAACTTGTTGAAACCCTTTCGCAACAAGTCGAGCTTTGTAAACAGTAACATTACCGTCTGCGTCGGTCTTCCTCTTGGAGATCCATTCATTTTCGATGGCTTGTCGATCATCGGGCAAGTCAACCAAAGTCCACACTTTGTTCTCATACATGGATCCCATCTCAGATTTCATGGCCTCAAGCCATTTTGCGGAATCTAGGCTCATCATCGCTTCCTCATAGTTCGCAGGTTCATCATGGTCTAGTAACATGATTTCCAGAACTGGGTTGCCGTACCACTCTGGTGCGGAACGTACTCTGGTTGATCTACGACGTTCAGCAGAAACTTGATCCGAAGTTTTATGATCATCATCATTAACTTCCTCACTGATTGGTGTAGGAATCACTGGAACAATTTTCTATGATGTACTACTTTCCAATCCGGGAGAAGTTACAATTACCTCATCAAGTTCTAATTTCCTCCCACTCACTTCTTTCGAGAGAAACTCCTTCTCTAGAAAGGATCCACTCTTAGCAACAAAGACCTTGCCTTAGGATCTGTGATAGAAGGTGTACCCAACAGTTTCTTTTTGGGTATCCTATGAAGATTTACTTCTCCGGATTGGGTTCGAGCTTATCATGTTGAAACTTTTTCACATAAGCATCGCAGTCCCAAACTTAAAGAAATGACAGCTTAGGTTTCTCGTCAAACCACAATTCATACGGTGTCATCTCCACGGATTTAGATGGTGCCCTATTTAACGTGAATGTAGCTGTCTCTAATGCATAACCCCAAAAGCGATAGTGGTAGATTGGTAAGAGACATCATCGATCGCACCATATCTAATAAAGTACGGTTATGACGTTCGGACACACCATTACACTGTGGTGTTCTAGGTGGTGTGAGTAGTGAAACTATTTCACATTGTTTTTACTGAAGGCCAAACTCGCTAACTCAAATAATTTACCTCTACGGTCATATCGTAGAAACTCTTATTTTCTTGTTACGATGATTCTCCACTTCACTCTGAAATTCTTTGAACTTTTCAAATGTTTCAGACTTGTGCTTCATTATGTAGATATACCCATATCTGCTCAAATCATCAGTGAAGGTCAGAAAATAACGATACCTGCCGCGAGCTTCAACACTCATTGGTCCACATACATCTGTATGTATGATCTCCAACAAATCTGTTGCTCGCTCCATTGTTCCGGAGAACGGAGTTTTAGTCATCTTGCCCATGAGGCATGGTTCGCAAGCACCAAGTGATTCATAATCAAGTGATTCCAAAAAATCCATCACTATGGAGTTTCTTCATGCGCTTTACACCTTTATGACCTAAACGGCAGTGCCACAAATAAGTTGCACTATCATTATTAACCTTGCATCTTTTGGCTTCAATATTATGAATATGTGTATTACCACGATCGAGATCCAACAAACTATTTTCATTGGGTGTATGACCATCGAAGGTTTTATTCATGTAAACAGAATAACAATTATTCTATGACTTTAAATGAATAACCGTATTGCAACAAATATGATCAAATCATATTCATGTTCAACGCAAATGCCAAATAACATTTATTTAGGTTTTACACTAATCCCGAAAGTATAGGGAGTGTGCGATGATGATCATATCAATCTTGGAACTACTTCCAATACACATCGTCACTTCATCCTTTAACTAGTTTCTGTTCATTATGCAACTCCCATTTCGAGTTACTACTCTTTAGTAACTAAATCAGTATCAAATACCGAGGGGTTGCTATGAATACTAGTAAAATACACATCAATAATCTGTATATCAAATATACCTTTATTCACTTTTGCCATCCTTCTTATCCGCCAAGTATCTAGGGCAGTTCCACTTCCAGTGACCATTTCCTTTGCAGTAGAAGCACTTAGTTTCAGGCTTGAGTTTTAGCTTTGGGTTTCTTCACGGGAGTGACAACTTGCTTGTCATTCTTCTTGAAGTTCCCCTTCTATCCCTTTGCCCTTTACTTGAAACAAGTGGTCTAGTTAACCATCAACACTTGATGCTCTTTCTTGATTTCTACCTTCGCCGATTTCAGCATCGTGGAGAGCTCGGGAATTACTTTCGTCATCCCTTGCATATTATAGTTCATCACGAAGTTCTACTAACTTGGTGATAGTGTCTAGAGAACTTTGTCAATTACTATCTTATCTGGAAGATTAACTCCCACTTGATTCAAGCAATTGTACTACCCAGACAATCTGAGCACATGCTCACTGGTTGAGCTATTCTCCTCCATCTTGTAGGCAAAGTACTGTCGGAAGTCTTATACCTCTCGACACGGGCATGAGTATGAAATACTAATTTCAACTCTTGGAACATCTTATATGCTCTGTGGCGTTCAAAACGTTTTTGAAGTCCCGGTTCTAAGCCGTAAAGCATGGTGCACTTAAACTATCAAGTAGTCATCATACCGAGCTTTTGTCAAAACGTTCATAACGTCTACATCTGCTCCTGCAATAGGTCTGTCACCTAGCGGTGCATCAAGGACATAATTCTTCTGTGCAGCAATGAGGATAATCCTCAGATCAAGGAACAATTCCGCATCATTGCTACTAACATCATTCAACTTGGTTTTCTCTAGGAACATATAAAAAAATAAACGTGGAGCAACATCGCGAGCTATTGATCTACAACATAGATATGCTAATACTACTAGGACTAAGTTCATGATAAATTAAAGTTCAATTAATCATATTACTTAAGAACTCCCACTTAGATAGACATCCCTCCGGTCATCTAAATGATCACGTGATCCAAATCAACTAAACCATGTCCGATCATCACATGAGATGGAGTAGTTTCAATGGTGAACATCTTTATGTTGATCATATCTACTATATGATTCACGCTCGACCTTTCGGTCTCTTGTGTTCCGAGGCCATATCTGCATATGCTAGGCTCGTCAAGTTTAACCTGAGTATTCTGCGTGTGCAAAACTGGCTTACACCCGTTGTATTTGAACGTAGAGCTTATCGCACCCGATCATCACGTGGTGTCTCGACACGACGAACTTTCGCAACGGTGCATACTCAGGGAGAACACTTATACCTTGAAATTTAGTAAGGGATCATCTTATAATGCTACCGTCGTTCTAAGCAAAATAAGAAGCATAATAAGATAAACATCACATGCAATCAAAATATGTGACATGATATGGCCATCATCATCTTGTGCTTTTGATCTCCATCTCCAAAGCACCGTCATGATCACCTTCGTCACCGGCGCGACACCTTGATCTCCATCGCAGCATCGTTGTCGTCTCGCCAACTATTGCTTCTACGACTATCGCTACCGCTTAGTGATAAAGTAAAGCAATTACATGGCGATTGCATTTAATACAATAAAGCGACAACCATATGGCTCCTGCCAGTTGCCGATAACATTACAAAACATGATCATCTCATACAAAACCGTATAACTCATCATGTCTTGACCATATCACATCACAACATGCCCGGCAAAAACAAGTTAGACGTCCTCTACTTTGTTGTTGCATGTTTTACGTGGCTGCTACGGGCTTAGCAAGAACCGTTCTTACCTACGCATACAAAACCACAACGATGTTTCGTCAAGTATGTGCTGTTTTAACCTTCACAAGGACCGGGCGTATCCACACTTGATACAGCTAAAGTGAGAGAGACAGACACCCGCTAGTCACCTTTAAGCATCGAGTGCTCGTAATGGAACAAATAAACAATAAAAGGGGAGCAACATCGCGAGCTATTGATCTACAACATAGATATGCTAATACTACCAGGACTAAGTTCATGATAAATTAAAGTTCAATTTAATCATATTACTTAAGAACTCCCACTTAGATAGACATCCCTCCGGTCATCTAAATGATCACGTGATCCAAATCAACTAAACCATGTCCGATCATCACGTGAGATGGAGTAGTTTCAATGGTGAACATCTTATGTTGATCATATCTACTATATGATTCACGCTCGACCTTTCGGTCTCTAGTGTTTCGAGGCCATATCTGCATATGCTAGGCTCGTCAAGTTTAACCCGAGTATTCTGCGTGTGCAAAACTGGCTTACACCCGTTGTATTTGAACGTAGAGCTTATCACACCCGATCATCACGTGGTGTCTCGGCACGACGAACTTTCGCAACGGTGCATACTCAGGGAGAACACTTATACCTTGAAATTTAGTAAGGGATCATCTTATAATGCTACCGTTGTTCTAAGCAAAATAAGAAGCATAATAAGATAAACATCACATGTAATCAAAATATGTGACATGATATGGCCATCATCATCTTGTGCTTTTGATCTCCATCTCCAAAGCACCTTCATGATCACCTTCGTCACCGGCGCGACACCTTGATCTCCATCGTAGCATCGTTGTCGTCTCGCCAACTATTGCTTCTACGACTATCGCTACCACTTAGTGATAAAGTAAAGCAATTACATGGCGATTGCATTTCATACAATAAAGCGACAACCATATGGCTCCTGCCAGTTGCCGATAACATTACAAAACATGATCATCTCATACAAAACCGTATAACTCATCATGTCTTGACCATATCACATCACAACATGCCCTGCAAAAACAAGTTAGACGTCCTCTACTTTGTTGTTGCAAGTTTTATGTGGCTGCTACGGGCTTAGCAAGAACCGTTCTTACCTACGCATACAAAACCATAACGATGTTTCGTCAAGTATGTGATGTTTTAACCTTCACAAGGACCGGGCGTAGCCACACTTGATTCAACTAAAGTGAGAGAGACAGACACCCGCCAGTCACCTTTAAGCAACGAGTGCTCGTAACGGTGAAACCAGTCTCGCGTAAGCGTACGCGTAATGTCGGTCCGGGCCGCTTCATCTCACAATACCGCCGAAGCAAAGTATGACATGCTGGTAAGCAATATGACTAGTATCGCCCACAACTCATTGTGTTCTACTCGTGCATATCATCTACGCATAGACCTGGCTCATGATGCCACTGTTGGGGAACGTAGTATTTTAAAATTTTCCTACGATCACGCAAGATCTATCTACCAGATGCATAGCAACGAGAGGGAAGAGTGTGTCTACATACCCTCGTAGACCAGAAGCGGAAGCGTCAAGTGACGCGGTTGATGTAGTCGAACTTCTTCGCGATTCAACCGATCAAGCACCGAACGTACGGCACCTCCGCGTTCAGCACACGTTCAGCTTGATGACGTCCCACGAGCTCTTGATCCAGTTGAGCTTCACGGGAGAGTTTCGTCAGCACGACGGCGTGGTGACGGATATGATGTATTCACCGGCGCAGGGCTTCGCCTAAGCACCGCGATGGTATGACCGAGGTGTGTTTCTGTGGAGGGGGGCACCGCACACGGCTAGAACAATTCAACTTGTGTGTCTTTGGGTGCCCCCCTGCCCCCGTATATAAAGGAGCAAGGGGGGAGGCCGGCCGGCCCTTGTTTGGTGTGGCTAGAGGAGCAATCCTACTAGGAATAGGATTGCAATCCTAGTAGGAATCACCAAAGAAGGAAGAGAGGGAAAGGAAAAGAGGGAGAGGTGGCGCCCCCAATCCTAGTCCAACTAGGAACCCTAGGTGGGGCGCCGGCCAGCCCTATGGGCTGCCTCTCTCTTTCCCTTAAGGCCCACTATGGACCATCCCCCTTCGTAGGGGGTTCCGGTAACCCCCTCCGGCAATCCCGTTAAATCCGAAACTTTTTCGGAACACTTCCGGTGTCCGAATATAGTCGTCCAATATATCAATCTTTATGTCTCGGACATTCCGAGACTCCTCGTCATGTCCGTGATCTCATCCAGGACTCCGAACTACCTTCGGTACATCAAAACTCATAAACTCATAATACCGATCGTCATCAAACGTTAAGCGTGCGGACCCTACGGGTTCGAGAACTATGTAGACATGACCGAGACTCATCTCCGGTCAATAACCAATAGCGGAACCTGGATGTTCATATTGGCTCCTACATATTCTACAAAGATCTTTTATCGGTCAAAACCGCATAACAACATACGTTGTTCCTTTTGTCATCGATATGTTTACTTGCCCGAGATTCGATCGTCGGTATCTCCATACCTAGTTCAATCTCGTTACCGGCAAGTCTCTTTACTCGTTCCGTAACACATCATATCGTGACTAACTCATTAGTCTTTTGCTTGCAAGGCTTATTTTGATGTGTGTTACCGAGAGGGCCCAGAGATACCTCTCCGACACTCGGAGTGACAAATCCTAATCTTGATCTATGCCAACACCACGAATACTTTCGGAGACACCTGTAGAGCATCTTTATGATCACCTAGTTACGTTGTGACGTTTGATAGCACACAAGGTGATCCTACGGTATTCGGGAGTTGCATAATCTCATAGTCATAGGAACATGTATAAGTCATGAAGAAAGCAATAGCAGTAAAACTAAACGATCATAGTGCTATGCTAACGGATGGGTCTTGTCCATCACATCATTCTCCTAATGATGTGATCCCGTTGATCAAATGACAACTCATGTCTATGGTTAGGAAACATAACCATCTTTGATCAATGAGCTAGTCTAGTAGAGGCATACTAGGGACACTCTGTTTTGTCTATGTATTCACACATGTACTAAGTTTCCGGTTAATACAATTCTAGCATGAATAATAAACATTTATCATGATATAAGGAAATATAAATAACAACTTTATTATTGCCTCTAGGGCATATTTCCTTCAAAATGATCATATCGGTAAAGAGAGGGAAGTGTGGAACATGCTTGGTAAAGGTATCGATGAAAGGCCATGTAGGAGTACGTGGTGGGTTGTTTCATTGGAATCGTCCATAGGACCTGAGATCTGTATGTGTGGTTCAAGTTATAGCTACTACCACACATTGGGCCCTGAAATATGTCCCAGCTCGACTTATTGACTGCCCATGTTCTCTGTCCAGGAGTTGCAATTAGTTTCTGGTGTTTGTAGTTTACTGGTGGTCGTGCACAGCGCTGACCCTCGGGGTGGGCTGTGATGCGACATGTACGTGGCACGGTGTACCGAGCGCCCGTTTGGTGACTCGGGAACCCTGTACACATCGTTTGGGGCCGTGAGCGACACCCCGGCCGGATCTCCCCACAGATGGAACCCAAATAGGCGATAACACTGGACGAGAGACTTGAGTGGTTGGTTAGGTCGTGGTCTACACCCACGTCGGCTTTCGCTTGAAGTCTGCCGAGCACATGTCGTGTGCAGACGCTAAGTGGTGAAAACATGTGTGAAGGAGTACACCCCTGCAGGGTTATCAATCTATTCGAATAGCCGTTGTTCGCGGTATGGACTACTTGGTTACTCTTACAGTTCATAGACAAGTTGATGGATACTACTAAAAACCTCAAGACAAGTGTGAGTGCCGTGGATGGCCCTTCCGTAGGATGACGGAAGAGGATCCTCGGTGGTGTATTGTTGTGGTGAGTAGAGGACTCGTGTACGTAGTAATATCTTGCAATCTGTTGAGAGTTGTAGTATAGGTTAGCCAAGAGTCAAAGCTGGCTTTCTGCTATGAACTCCACTACCCCTGTTGATAATGTTGCATGTATGATAGGTTCTGTTGTAAGACTTGCTGAGTACCTTTGTACTCATGTTTGCTTAATAACTGTTGCAGAGGAGAACCCTGCCCCTTCTGATGGGTTCTACATAGACGTTGACGTCGACGAGTAGCTTGCTACCCAGACGGAGATCTGGAGCTTGTGGAGGGCCTTGTAGATAGTCAGGCTACACCAAGCCTGTTTTTATTTTCTAAGTTGTCTGTACTCAGACATGTAGCTTCCGCTTGTGCTTGTATGACTGTATGACTTGAGTGTTGGGTCATGTGACCCCTACCTGTATGGATATGTTATGTATGGCTCTTGGAGCCTTTTAAATAAAGTACTTTGAGTCATAGAGTTATGTTGTGATGCAATGTTGTATTTGCACATATTGAGCATATTGTGTGTATGATTGAAATGCTTGGTATGTGTGGGATCCGACACCTAGTTGTTTCCCTTTGGTAGCCTATCTTACAGGGAAAAGCCTCCTAGTGTTTCCAATGAGCCTTGGTAGCTTGCTACTGCTCGGAACACGTAGGCTGGCCGGCATGTGTCCTTCTTCGTTCCTGTGTCTGTCCCTTAGGGGAAATGTCACGCGTTGTTCCTTTAAGTCCATGTAGCTTGCTACGACTTGGGTTCATACGTTGATGACCGACACGTTCGTTGCTGGGTCATGGATGCCTGTCTCTGTAATTTAGTGCCACTTTTGGTTTATAACTAGCCATGTCGGCCCGGGTTCTCTGTCATATGGATGCTAGCGACACTGTCATATACGTGTGCCAAAATGCGCAAACGGTCCCGGGCCAGGTAAGGTGGCACCCGTGGGGATACCGTGCGTGAGGCCGCAAAGTGATATGACGTGTTACAACTAGATCGATGTGACTTAGGATCGGGGTCCCGACAACGTTGGCATCAGAGCCGGACTGCCTGTAGGTTTCTCAAGCCAAACTGGTCGATGTTGAGTCTAGAAAAATTCTTAGTTATATGTAGGGGAATTGATTGTGGAAGGGAACATAAGGCTCTTTTACTCCTTTACCTTATGCCCTTCTGATCCGAGTCAGTCTATTCTTTCCACGGGGATTTAGGACTAGGCCTCTTATCCTTACTAGGTTCACGTGTTACTAATCCATAGACTCTTAGGATTGTTAGTTTCAAGCCTCAGTTCAGTTTCTACCCTTTTAGTATGATGATTTGTTGGACCCGAAACCTTGATATGAAATTGTTGAGTGGCTATGCTATCATTTGTATGATGTCTCAAATCTTTTTTGAGCATTTACAGTTGTTATGCTGCCTGATTTCTTCCAGAAACACTAATGCCTTTGCATTACTTCGTGTTTCAGATGTCTGGCCGCACACCTCACCAAGTGGTTCGTTTGACTCGGTGCATTAATGTGCCCGGTCACACGGCCATGCTAGTCCGTGTGCTGACTGAGACCGGTTACCGCTTGTATCCTGAGTACACCGTGGAGGAACAGTACTGGGATTTCAATCAGAGTCAGTATTTCTGCACAGTCCAGATATACCCCTCGTATCCCGGAGCTAACGACCCCATCCATTGGTCTTATGGACTCGGGGTTACTATCGAGATGGCAGTGCAGGATGCCACCTATTCGATGATGACCATCCTCCGGGCTAGGCATGCCCTGTTGCTGAACACTGAGTTCTGTTACATGCCAGCCTCACTTCCCGGAGAGGAAGGCTACTACACTGGTATGTATACTGATGCTGCTCATGAAGAGCCACTGCTTCAGACTACTGTTCAGATGCTGGAGGATAGGGACCGTGAGGTCCGTGCCCTCCGAACGGAGCTGTATAACACTCGAGCCGCCCACTGGACTACTTTGACACGGCTTGCACCTGCTGTGCACGCCGGATATCTGGATATGCGGGATTTGTACCCCGTGCGGACTCGTCTACCTGATCGTATGGATTGGCGTGACGTTGGGGGTATTACACCTCCACGTGGGCATCGGTTACCACCAGCATCAGGCCCGAGGCCACATCCATGTCCCTATGGTCCACAGCCTTCGAGTGCTCGAGGGTTTCAAGATCCATCTGTTCCACTTCCAGGCTACGGTGGTAATCTTTATGAAGATTACTACAGGAATGTCTGAGCTAGACCATGGCAGTAGTAGTATTGTAGCAGTTGTATTTCCACAGTCCTGCGCGTCTTGTGGAATATGACTTAGCTAGTACTGAGTTCCGGAGGTGTAGTTAAATAATGTATAGGAGCTTGGAATGCCTCTGATGGGATGTATCGTCTTTCACCGTAGTTGTACTTTAGCCTTGGCTTGTACTAAACTATGTATGGTGTGTATGACCACTGGTGTATATATGGCAGTTTCTATATTACCATGTCGTACGGATGGACATCTCTGCATTCTGTGTCATCCATTACATTCTGCACTCCTATGTCAAGTTTTTTCCATCCTTGTCTAAACCGTTGTTTTGTTTTCCTAGGATGGTCAACACTCGCAACACTCCTGCTGCTCAGGAGCATGGTGAGGCTAGTGGGGCTAGAGATGAGAATCTGCCCCAGCCACCCTCCTTGGCTGAAGTTATGCTCGAGGCAGAACGGAACAAGAGAGAGACCAACCGTCTGCTGGAACGCATAGAGCAGAACACTAGGTTTCGTTAGAGGAATGACGTGGTGTCAATCAATGACTTTATCAAGATGTGCCCACCGAAGTTCCATCACGCCACTGAACCTCTGGATGCGGATGATTGGCTTCGTAGTATCACCCACAAGCTACACTCTGCCCGTGTGGCCGAAGCTGACAAGGTTATCTATGCCGCCTACCATCTTGAGGGCCCTGCCATTCTATGGTGGGAGAACTTTGAGGCTATGCGTCCTGATGGCCAAATCACTACTTGGGTTGAGTTCAGTGAGGCGTTCCGTGAACATCACATTCCGGAAGGTCTCATGGATCGCAAGCGGGAGGAATTCTGCAATTTCACCCAGGGCCGGTTAACTGTGGATGGCTATAGTCGCGAGTTTGGCAACTTGGCACGCTATGCACCTGAGGAAGTATCCACCGATGCCAAGAAGCAAGCGAGGTTCCGCAAGGGACTCAGCCCTGAACTCCGCCGAGATCTACGTCTGCACGAGTGCACTTCCTTCCAGAAGTTGGTGAACAAGGCCATCAGTGCTGAGACGGGCCAGACTGATTTCTAAGCCACACGCAAGCATCCACGTGACTTTGGTTCCTCATCCGGCTCTGGCTCTCACAAGCGCCGTGTGTGGGTTCCTAACACTGCTCTGCCACCCAAGTACACACCGAGGCCATCCTATGAGGCGCCTCGCCCAACTCAACAGTATGCACCTGCCAAGACTTATGGAGGACCACCTACCAATTTTGCTCCACGCACTGGCACTGTGACATGCTTCAAGTGTGGAGAACCGGGGCACTACATGCGTGAATGTCCCCAGAACCAACCAGGAAAACCCGTTGGCCATGGTAAGCCAACCGGCAAGGTGAATTATGTCAAGCCAATCCCCACTGCACGTGGTCATGTCAACTATGTCTCTGCTGAGGAAGCTTATGAGGATCCTAACGTCGTCCTTGGTACGCTTCTCGTTAACTGCCATCCGGCATCTGTTCTTTTTGATACTGGATGCATCACATTCGTTCATATCTGAGAGCTATGCCCGAATGCACATCATGACTTTTTGTGACATGCCTACTTCCATGGTTATTCAAACTCCTGGTTCAAAGTGGCAAACCTCTAGGGTAAGCCATGGAAATGAAATTCTTGTCGATAGACTTGTCTTCCTTGCATCACTAATCGCTCTCAAGTCCTCGGACATAAACATCATCTTGGGTATAGATAGGATGACAACTCATCACGCCAAGATTGATTGCTACACTAGGACCGTTCAACTTACACACCCATCCGGCAAGATAGTCAATGTCTTGACCCGAATGGCTGAGCGTCAGCTCTACTCTCTTAATGTCAGCCTTCTACCAGAACTCGAAGATATCCCGGTAGTCCGTGACTTTCCGGATGTTTTTCCAGAAGAACTGCCAGGAGTTTCACCTGACAGAGATGTCGAGTTCGTGATAGATCTTATTCCTGGAACTGTCCCAATCTCTAGGAGACCTTATAAAATGGCACCCCTAGAATTAGCTGAGCTTAAGAAACAACTCGATGAGTCCTTGAAAAAGGGTTTCATCCGTCCTAGTTCTTCCCCTTGGGCTTGTCCCGTCCTCTTCGTTAAGAAGAAGGATGGAACGGAACGGATGGTTGTAGATTACCGACCTGTCAATTTGGTCACCATAAAGAACTAGTATCCGCTCCCCAGGATCAACGACCTGTATGATCAGCTCGCTGGATCCTCAGTCTTTTCCAAACTGGATTTGAGGTTGGGCTACCATCAAATCAAGATCAAGAACGGGGACATTCCTAAAACGGCTTTTGTTACTCGTTATGGCCAATACGAGTACACCGTCATGTCCTTCGGGTTAACCAATGCCCCAGCCACCTTCTCCCGGCTAATGAATTCTATATTCATAAGGTATTTGGATAAATTCGTCGTGGTATACCTCGATGATATACTCATCTACTCCAAGAACAAGAAAGATCATGCCGAGCATCTAAGGATGGTATTGACGAAACTTCGAGAGCACCGCCTTTATGCTAAATTCTCTAAATGTGAATTCTGGTTGCCGGAAGTGACTGATGTCTACACACGCTTCTATTCTTGTAGACTATGTTGGGCCTCCAAGCGCAGAGGTTTGTAGGACAGCAACAATTTCCCTCAAGTGGATGACCTAAGGTTTATCGAACTCAGAGAAGTAGAGGTTGAAGATGGTCTCTCTCAAGCAACCCTGCAACTAAGATACAAGAAGTCTCTTGTGTCCCCAACACACCTAATACAACTAGGAGTTGTATAGGTGCACTAGTTCGGCGAAGAGATGGTAAAATATGGATGATAGGAGTGGCAAAGCAAAGTAATATAAATCTGTAATAAAAAGTGCAGCAAGCAAACAAGTGGTAAACGTGAGCACAAATGGTATTGCAATGGTGGAAACAAGGCCTAGGCTTCATACTTTCACTAGTGGCAACTCCCAACAACATTAACATAGATATTTCCCATAAAACATGCAATGGAGATGCACTCGGAGGTCATTCCGTTGTGGTCAAGAGAGGACGAGAATTATGTAGGGCTACAAAAGCACACCTGTAAGTTCGTAGTTCTCAATCTATGGATTTCCCAATGTCACCGCGGCCATCCAAAGAGAGTACCACAATCACCACAACATATCTCAAGGATAGTCAAAGACAAGCACCAAGAGACTCTCAATCTTCAATCAACACACAAAAGAGGAAATCACTCATGAAAATATTCTTCTAATCCATGTCCAATAGACCGCTGTCACCTTGGTCTCGGGGATTATACTAGATAAAGACAAGTGAGTACATCAATCCAATACATAGAGGAAGGGGAAATATCATGGGATCACCCTAGATTAACATAGCCTATGATCACAACGAAGATCACATCATGGGAGAGAGAATTGACCACATAGCTACTGGTAGAAACCTCAGCCCCGAGGAGGAACTACTCCCGCATCATGGAGGAAGGAAGCAACGTCGATGGATATGAATCCAGGGGCACTTCCCCGTCCCGGCAGGATGCCGACACAGGAATTCTGGTCCCCCGAAACTTGGTGGCGATGGCGGCGGAGATCGTAATTGCTTTTGGAGAAAAGGGTTCTGTCTTCGAGGGTTTCGGGACGCGAGAAATATATATGCGAAGGGGGGTCACCAGAGGCGGAGGTGGGGCCCCAGGCGCCCCCTTGGCGCGGCCAGGGGTGGGGCCGCGTCGGGTGGCCGCCTGGGCCACCCCAGGCTCCCCTCTAGCCCTGCTTTGGTTTTTCTCGAAGCTCCCGGTACGCTGATTTTTCCTGTATTTTTCCCGGAATTTTTAGAGCACTTTTAATATGGGGGAAAC
The DNA here is from genome assembly GCA_902687465.1 of Secale cereale. NCBI lineage: Eukaryota > Viridiplantae > Streptophyta > Magnoliopsida > Poales > Poaceae > Secale > Secale cereale. The sequence continues at coordinate 620,813,286 of LR738712.1, read as the reverse complement.
CTGAAATAGAAAAACAGCAGAAAACAGGAACTGGCACTGTGGTGCACTGAGTTAATAGGTTAGTCCAAATATGATCAAAAGTGTATGGAAGTGCATAAATATCATAGCAATATCACAGAAAAGAGGCATGGAGCAAGCAGAAATTATAGATACGTTTTGGACGTATCAACATCCCCAAGCCTAATTCCTGCTCGTCCTCGAGTAGGTAAATGATAATAAGCATAATTTCTGTGGTGACATGCTATCAACCATATAAGAACTTTTAAGTAAAGCAATCAAGGCATGTAATTCAATTCAAGTCATAACAAGCAATAGTCTATATTAGCATTGTAACAAGTAACATAAGAACATAAAGGTGCAAGAGCTCTCGCTGTCCGTGACTCGAATGTCTCCAAATGGTGTTCGCGTGTAAGAAAGGGGATAGGGATATATGAGAGAGTAAAACATAGTTTTTGTATTGTTGAGAACTTAATCTACTAAAGTTTCACACTTGGTCTTCTTTGGAATCTTATCTTGACTCATCCCTAGACCGTCAGCCAGGTACAAGTCAAAATGATCCACTGCCTTTCGATATTTTGAGCACTCATGCAATGGATGAGCGTAAGCAAGAAAGTCGACACTTAGGATGGCAAAGAGAGAAAAATGATGGAGGGAGAAGACAAAAAAAGTGTGAAAGGCTCACATCAATGAGGATAATCATCGGCGAGAGAAAGCCAAATGATAGATATGATGTGAGGAGTAGGGATTGCCATGCAACGGATGCACATATGAGCTAAGGTAAGCTCTCCAATGGAACTAGTGGGGGTGCATCCAACTTGCTTGCTCAAGAAGACCTAGAGCTCTTTTGAGGAGGCTCATCATTGGAATATACAAGCCAAGTTCTATAGTGTGAAGGTCCCCACATAGCTATATGCATAAATGATAATCTCTGTGGAGTACAAGGTATAAGATGGAGTACGAGTGTGGATCTCTCAAAAGAAATAGTAGTGTGCCCCCTTCTCTCTTTTTATTTATTTTTCTCTTTTTTCTCTTTTTTTTATTTTTTTGTGGCCTCAATGACTCTTTCTATTTAACTCTCATTTGTCCTCTTTGGGATCTTTTGATTTTGTCCTCTTTGGGATCTTTTCCTCACTTTAGGGGCAACACTCTATATATTACAAGAAGTATAGAAGATCTTTCACACTTTACAAAAGTACTCAACATAAAGAAAATGAAACTATCATGATGTATGCAAATGTATGCCTCTGCCAGTGTAGCAGGATATACAATGATACTAGCGCGTCATGTAGCAATGATTAGGGCAAGGCCCAACTAGCATGCGGCTCATAGATCAAGCAAAAAGCATGTATGACATGAAGATCAAGTCATGAGAAGATGGATGTTGCATGGCAGTGTATTTCGGAAAGGCTATGGAAATGCCTTGATAGGTAGGTATGGTGGCTGTTTTGAGAAAGGGTATAATGAGGCTTATGATGACAGAGCGTATCGTGCCAAGGATTTGGATGCACCGGCGGAGTATGCGCCAACTCTCGAGGTGAGAAAGGGCAATGCACGGTACCGAAGAGGCTAGAAAAATATGGCGAGGTGGAAGTGTCAACTTTCGAATACTCACATTAGTCCGAAGAACTCATGCACTTATTATCGGTAACTCTCAATCTAATTAGGAGGTTCGCAAAGAGACAAGTACCCCGAGGAGGAGTGTATGGGGGTTTGGTTATCCTTGCGCATCCTCGACTCATGGTACGTGAGTGTACTCTAATATTCGATCCCTCCAAAGATTAGTGATCCATTTAGTAGCTAAAGTTCTCAACTATTTTGTAGGTTTTCGAAAATAAACACGGATTGCCCAAAATACGACATCTATCACTAATAGGCTAAAGCTCTTGACACCAAAAGTTCAGACATTACTCATGGCAATACCTCAAAACTATTGCAAGTTACTACTAAAATTAAATAGCAACCTCAATTACCTACTTTAAGTTAAGACACACAAGTCAGTGCAACAGGCAAACTCTCTTAACAAGATAATCATGAAAACTCAAGAGAGTTCAACAACCAACTAAACAAAAGCTCTTTAAAAAGAAAAGCATGAAAACTAAGAGCTAAACATGACATCAGCTATGGAAAGACAAAGAACACACACAACAAAGATAAGCATGAAAATCCTATGTTGTGTTCTAGGTTGAAGTGGAGCGTGTTTCTCTCCCACACAAAGAAAGCTGGGTTCTAACTTGTTATGAACAGCAAGCAAAGCTAAAGAAAACTAAAAAGGAAACTAAGAGCAAGACGCTCCAAGCATAGCACATAACGCATGAAGTGATTAAAATATAGTGGAACGAAAGACGAACTGATAATTGTTGATGGAGAAGGGGATGCATGGGGGCATCCCCAAGCTTAGACGCTTGAGTCTTCTTGAATATTTCATGGGGTTGCACGGGGGCATCCCCAAGCTTGAGCGTTTGACCCTCCTGAATCTTCTTTTATCATCTTCCCTCGCACACTTGAAAACTCCCTTCATACATAACTCATCATAATCTGATTAGCGAGGTTAGTACCCACAATAAAATAACTTTTCCCTACTGGAAATAAGGATAATCTTGAAGATCTACTGTTTCTCAAGATTGCCAAAAGGTTTTTGCAAAGAAAAAGCAAGCTCAAGGTTTGCAAAACAAAGAAAAGGCAAAACATGACAGAATCTGTGAAAAACAGACCAGCAGGCAGTAAATAATTTTTTCGGGGCACTTCTGCAACTCAAATCAAAAAACTCAGAACAGACGCTCGAAAGCCAATTGTATAGAGCACGCTTTAAAAAAATTCAGATCAAAAAGATGATCTGGTGATTTTATCCAAATTTTCCGGTCCAAGGACAGAATCTGTTTTCTGGACAGCACGTCACCACTTTTGAACTTTCTTGCAATCGGAGGCTAAACTTGGCACAAGGCTGAAAAATAAAGATACAATGATGTTGCTACAGTAGTAGCAAACATCAAGACCACTAAAAACTGAAAGAACAAACTGAAAGCAAAGATAACAAGGGTTGTCTCCCTAGAGCTCTTTCTTTATAGCCATAAAGATAGGCTTAAGACTTTAATGATGCTCTCGTAGGAATAAGAGTTGAAGAACAAAAGAGAGCATCAAGAAGCAAATACCAAACACATTTAAGCCTAACATGCTTCCTATGCATAGGAATATTGCAATAGAATAATTCATTAAAGCACAAAGCAATAAGCATAGGAAGACAAAACAAGTGCAGCTTCAAAACCTTCAACATAAAGAGAGGGAACTTGATATTATTGAAATATCTATAAGCATATGTTCCCTTCTCATAATAATTTTCAGTGGGATCACGAATAAACTCAACAATATAAGCATCACATAAAGCATTGTTACCATGATCCACATGCAAAAAGGTACTCTTACTCTCCACATAAGCATAATCTTTCTCATTGGTAATAGTGGGAGTAGGACTATCATAAGCAACTTGAACACTATAGATTAATTGTGTATTAGGAAGATGGTGTTCAACAAGGGAGTAATTCCCTCCATGATTATGACAAGTTTCATAAGGATAATTTCTCCTTATGTCATACGTACCTTTATAATCACTATAGATTGGAGTTATAACATCATCATAGTAGAGAAGAGCATTATCATTGCTAGCAACTATATTTGTAAACATGCTGTCTTTATTCTTACTAGCAAAAGAATTATCAATTATCATATCACTAGTGGGTAAAGGATTTGCAATCCTATCATCCCCAAGCTTAGAGCTTTCCATATCATCACTTTCAGAGTTGGTACCAAAAAGATTTTCAAGATCATAAGTAGCATTATCATCATTTTCCCAATCACAATAAGTAACATGCATATCATAATCAAAATCATCTTCAATAGTACCTACGGACGTATCATCAAGATGATAATTAAGGCAATAAACTTCACCTTCTTCTTTAAACTTACAACCGTTAGGATAAAAGTTGATGGGAGGAATATGCTCAGGCCAGGTTGATACCCATTCTTCTTCCTTCTTGCTCCTCTTCCTCCTCCTCTTCTTTTTCTTCTTCTTCACCTTAGGAGGGAATGGTTGGAGATGAAGCTTCTCCACATATCCTGGTTTATCATTAGAAACAATAGGGGAAACTTGGGAGAAACTCTCCTTTTTATTAGCAGAAATATAAGAGACATTTTTATACTTTGGTAAAGTTCCCTCCTTTCTAATCTTACTTATGTAATCATTTTTATGGCAATTAACAACACAATAGAGATGGCAATTTTGCAAAGTGTTCTTTATTCCTATGGCATTAACATCTAGCCAAGAAGTCTTTTCTGATAACTCTTCACACATCAAAAATAACATAAGCTCATCATAAAGATCAGGGGTGATCATGTTATCACACAACTGGTTAACAGTTATGTTTTGAAAGTGCATGCATTGAAAATTAAAGTGACCCTCTATACAGCAAAGTTCACAAGTAAAAGGATAAAGGTCACACAATTCTCTAGCAATTTCATTTAAATCTTTGACCCAAGTGATTGTTCTTTCATGCTTATGTTGCTTACAATACTTCTCTTCTTCAATCATAGGCCTTTCACAAGGTCTATCCACTCCACAAAAATTAACATGCTTATATAAAACTTCATTTTTAGGAATTGGATCATGCATGTTGCAATCATCATGAACAATTTCCTTTTCTTTGCAAATCTCTTTAAAAGGTTCATGATGCTTGATCCAATCCTCCTTAGGCATATTAAGATGTGAAGCAAAAGATTTGAGGAAATCAACAAGGAGTTGAGAATCAAGCACAAACTTAGCACTAAACTTATTAAAACTTGTAGTTTCAACAAAGGACTTATTGCAATCATACTCATAAATTATACCTGACTCTTTACCTTTGTCGATCTCCCAATCTTCAGTGTTGCGTTGAATTCTTTCAAGGAGTTCCCATTTAGCATCAATCTTTTCGTTTGTGAAAGAACCCATAGAGGAAGCATCGAGCAAATCTTTATCCCGTCGAGAGAGCCTCGCATAGAAATTAGTAATAATCATATCTTTGGGGAGCCCATGGTTAGGACATTTTAGCATTAACGTTTTCAGTCTCCCCCAAGCTTGAGCTATGCTCTCTCCGTCATGAGGATAGAAATTATAAACATAATTCCTATTCGCATGGGCTTCATGAAGAGGATAAAACTTGGAGTAAAAGAGAGACTGGATCTCTTCCCAATCCAGCAGGTGAGGGTCATCTAGTAGCCTATACCATTCCAATGCTTTTCCTTTCAGTGACAAGGCAAATAATTTCCTCATGACTCCATCTCTTGTCAAACCAGAAATCTTAAACAACTCACAAAGTTCTGTAAGTTTCAACAAATGAATACTAGGATTGACTGTCCCATCATAACAATCATTCCTAATTATTTCAATTATCCCAAGTGGTATTTGGAACGGGATACATTCAGTAGGTGGAGGAGACTTCTCTACCACGGGTGTGGTAAAGCGGCCTTCCCCAAGCAGCGAACTAAGAGTGCGGTTTTCCATAAACATAACTAGTGAAACTAAAAACAAGAAATGAAAAGATTTAATTGCAAGATCTAAAGATATACCTTCAAACACTTACTTCCCCGGCAACGGTGCCAGAAATAGCTTGATGTCTACACACGCTTCTATTCTTGTGGACTATGTTGGGCCTCCAAGCGCAGAGGTTTGTAGGACAGCAGCAATTTCCCTCAAGTGGATGACCTAAGGTTTATCGAACTCAGGGAAGTAGAGGTTGAAGATGGTCTCTCTCAAGCAACCCTGCAACTAAGATACAAGAAGTCTCTTGTGTCCCCAAGACACCTAATACAACTAGGAGTTGTATAGGTGCACTAGTTCGGCGAAGAGATGGTAAAATATGGATGATAGGAGTGGCAAAGCAAAGTAATATAAATCTGTAATAAAAAGTGCAGCAAGCAAACAAGTGGTAAATGTGAGCACAAATGGTATTGCAATGGTGGAAACAAGGCCTAGGCTTCATACTTTCACTAGTGGCAACTCCCAACAACATTAACATAGATATTTCCCATAAAACATGCAATGGAGACGCACTCGGAGGTCATTCCTTTGTGGTCAAGAGAGGACGAGAATTATGTAGGGCAACAAAAGCACACCTCTAAGTTCGTAGTTCTCAATCTATGGATTTCCCAATGTCACCGCGGCCATCCAAAGAGAGTACCACAATCACCACAACATATCTCAAGGATAGTCAAAGACAAGCACCAAGAGACTCTCAATCTTCAATCAACACACAAAAGAGGAAATCACTCATGAAAATATTCTTCTAATCCATGTCCAATAGACCGCTGTCACCTTGGTCTCGGGGATTATACTAGATAAAGACAAGTGAGTACATCAATCCAATACATAGAGGAAGGGGAAATATCATGGGATCACCCTAGATTAACATAGCCTATGATCACAATGAAGATCACATAATGGGAGAGAGAATTGACCACATAGCTACTGGTAGAAACCTCAGCCCCGAGGAGGAACTACTCCCGCATCATGGAGGAAGGACGCAATGTCGATGGATATGAATCCAGGGGCACTTCCCCGTCCCGGCAGGATGCCGGCACAGGAATTCTGGTCCCCCGAAACTTGGTGGCGATGGCGGCGGAGATCGGAATTGCTTTTGGAGAAAAGGGTTCTGTCTTCGAGGGTTTCGGGACGCGAGAAATATATATGCGAAGGGGGTCACCAGAGGCGGAGGTGGGGCCCCAGGCGCCCCCCTGGCGCGGCCAGGGGTGGGGCCGCGCCGGGTGGCCGCCTGGGCCACCCCAGGCTCCCCTCTAGCCCTACTTTGGTTTTTCTCGAAGCTCCCGGTACGCTGATTTTTCCTGTATTTTTCCCGGAATTTTTAGAGCACTTTTAATATGGGGGAAACCTGAAATAGAAAAACAGCAGAAAACAGGAACTGGCACTGTGGTGCACTGAGTTAATAGGTTAGTACAAATATGATCAAAAGTGTATGGAAGTGCATAAATATCATAGCAATATCACACAAAAGAGGCATGGAGCAAGCAGAAATTATAGATACGTTTTGGACGTATCAACATCCCCAAGCCTAATTCCTGCTCGTCCTCGAGTAGGTAAATGATAATAAGCATAATTTCTGTGGTGACATGCTATCAACCATATAAGAACTTTTAAGTAAAGCAATCAAGGCATGCAATTCAATTCAAGTCATAACAAGCAAGAATCTATATTAGCATTGTAACAAGTAACATAAGAACATAAAGGTGCAAGAGCTCTCGCTGTCCGTGACTCGAATGTCTCCAAATGGTGTTTGCGTGTAAGAAAGGGGATAGGGATATATGAGAGAGTAAAACATAGTTTTTGTATTGTTGAGAACTTAATCTACTAAAGTTTCACACTTGGTCTTCTTTGGAATCTTATCTTGACTCATCCCTAGACCGTCAGCCAGGTACAAGTCAAAATGATCCACTGCCTTTCGATATTTTGAGCACTCATGCAATGGATGAGCGTAAGCAAGAAAGTCGACACTTAGGATGGCAAAGAGAGAAAAATGATGGAGGGAGAAGACAAAAAAAGTGTGAAAGGCTCACATCAATGAGGATAATCATCGGCGAGAGAAAGCCAAATGATAGATATGATGTGAGGAGTAGGGATTGCCATGCAACGGATGCACATATGAGCTAAGGTAAGCTCTCCAATGGAACTAGTGGGGGTGCATCCAACTTGCTTGCTCAAGAAGACCTAGAGCTCTTTTGAGGAGGCTCATCATTGGAATATACAAGCCAAGTTCTATAGTGTGAAGGTCCCCACATAGCTATATGCATGAATGATAATCTCTATGGAGTACAAGGTATAAGATGGAGTACGAGTGTGGATCTCTCAAAAGAAATAGTAGTGTGCCCCCTTCTCTCTTTTTATTTCTTTTTCTCTTTTTTCTCTTTTTTTTTATTTTTTTGTGGCCTCAATGGCTCTTTCTATTTAACTCTCATTTGTCCTCTTTGGGATCTTTTGATTTTGTCCTCTTTGGGATCTTTTCATCACTTTAGGGGCAACACTCTATATATTACAAGAAGTATAGAAGATCTTTCACACTTTACAAAAGTACTCAACATAAAGAAAATGAAACTATCATGATGTATGCAAATGTATGCCTCTGCCAGTGTAGCAGGATATGCAATGATACTAGCGCGTCATGTAGCAATGATTAGGGCAAGGCCCAACTAGCATGCGGCTCATCGATCAAGCAAAAAGCATGTATGACATGAAGATCAAGTCATGAGAAGATGGATGTTGCATGGCAATGTATTTCGGAAAGGCTATGGAAATGCCTTGATAGGTAGGTATGGTGGCTGTTTTGAGAAAGGGTATAATGAGGCTTATGATGACAGAGCGTATCGTGCCAAGGATTTGGATGCACCGGCGGAGTATGCGCCAACTCTCGAGGTGAGAAAGGGCAATGCACGGTACCGAAGAGGCTAGAAAAATATGGCTAGGTGGAAGTGTCAACTTTCGAATACTCACATTAGTCCGAAGAACTCATGCACTTATTATCGGTAACTCTCAATCTAATTAGGAGGTTCACAAAGAGACAAGTACCCCGAGGAGGAGTGTATGGGGGTTTGGTTATCCTTGCGCATCCTCGACTCATGGTACGTGAGTGTACTCTAATATTCGATCCCTCCAAAGATTAGTGATCCATTTAGTAGCTAAAGTTCTCAACTATTTTGTAGGTTTTCGAAAATAAACACGGATTGCCCAAAATACGACATCTATCACTAATAGGCTAAAGCTCTTGACACCAAAAGTTCAGACATTACTCATGGCAATACCTCAAAACTATTGCAAGTTACTACTAAAATTAAATAGCAACCTCAATTACCTACTTTAAGTTAAGACACACAACTCAGTGCAACAGGCAAACTCTCTTAACAAGATAATCATGAAAACTCAAGAGAGTTCAACAACCAACTAAACAAAAGCTCTTTAAAAAGAAAAGCATGAAAACTAAGAGCTAAACATGACATCAGCTATGGAAAGACAAAGAACACACACAACAAAGATAAGCATGAAAATCCTATGTTGTGTTCTAGGTTGAAGTGGAGCGTGTTTCTCTCCCACACAAAGAAAGCTGGGTTCTAACTTGTTATGAACAGCAAGCAAAGCTAAAGAAAACTAAAAAGGAAACTAAGAGCAAGACGCTCCAAGCATAGCACATAACGCATGAAGTGATTAAAATATAGTGGAACGAAAGACGAACTGATAATTGTTGATGGAGAAGGGGATGCATGGGGGCATCCCCAAGCTTAGACGCTTGAGTCTTCTTGAATATTTCATGGGGTTGCACGGGGGCATCCCCAAGCTTGAGCGTTTGACCCTCCTGAATCTTCTTTTATCATCTTCCCTCGCACACTTGAAAACTCCCTTCATACATAACTCATCATAATCTGATTAGCGAGGTTAGTACCCACAATAAAATAACTTTTCCCTACTGGAAATAAGGATAATCTTGAAGATCTACTGTTTCTCAAGATTGCCAAAAGGTTTTTGCAAAGAAAAAGCAAGCTCAAGGTTTGCAAAACAAAGAAAAGGCAAAACATGACAGAATCTGTGAAAAACAGACCAGCAGGCAGTAAATAATTTTTTCGGGGCACTTCTGCAACTCAAATAAAAAAACTCAGAACAGCCGCTCGAAAGCCAATTGTATAGAGCACGCTTTAAAAAAATTCAGATAAAAAAGATGATCTGGTGATTTTATCCAAATTTTCCGGTCCAAGGACAGAATCTGTTTTCTGGACAGCACGTCACCACTTTTGAACTTTCTTGCAATCGGAGGCTAAACTTGGCACAAGGCTGAAAAATAAAGATACAATGATGTTGCTACAGTAGTAGCAAACATCAAGACCACTAAAAACTGAAAGAACAAACTGAAAGCAAAGATAACAAGGGTTGTCTCCCTAGAGCTCTTTCTTTATAGCCATAAAGATAGGCTTAAGACTTTAATGATGCTCTCGTAGGAATAAGAGTTGAAGAACAAAAGAGAGCATCAAGAAGCAAATACCAAACACATTTAAGCCTAACATGCTTCCTATGCATAGGAATATTGCAATAGAATAATTCATTGAAGCACAAAGCAATAAGCATAGGAAGACAAAACAAGTGCAGCTTCAAAACCTTCAACATAAAGAGAGGGAACTTGATATTATTGAAATATCTATAAGCATATGTTCCCTTCTCATAATAATTTTCAGTGGGATCACGAATAAACTCAACAATATAAGCATCACATAAAGCATTGTTACCATGATCCACATGCAAAAAGGTACTCTTACTCTCCACATAAGCATAATCTTTCTCATTGGTAATAGTGGCAGTAGGACTATCATAAGCAACTTGAACACTATAGATTAATTGTGTATTAGGAAGATGGTGTTCAACAAGGGAGTAATTCCCTCCATGATTATGACAAGTTTCATAAGGATAATTTCTCCTTATGTCATACGTACCTTTATAATCACTATAGATTGGAGTTATAACATCATCATAGTAGAGAAGAGCATTATCATTGCTAGCAACTATATTTGTAAACATGTTGTCTTTATTCTTACTAGCAAAAGAATTATCAATTATCATATCACTAGTGGGTAAAGGATTTGCAATCCTATCATCCCCAAGCTTAGAGCTTTCCATATCATCACTTTCAGAGTTGGTACCAAAAAGATTTTCAAGATCATAAGTAGCATTATCATCATTTTCCCAATCACAATAAGTAACATGCATATCATAATCAAAATCATCTTCAATAGTACCTACGGACGTATCATCAAGATGATAATTAAGGCAATAAACTTCACCTTCTTCTTTAAACTTACAACCGTTAGGATAAAAGTTGATGGGAGGAATATGCTCAGGCCAGGTTGATACCCATTCTTCTTCCTTCTTGCTCCTCTTCCTCCTCCTCTTCCTTTTCTTCTTCTTCACCTTAGGAGGGAGTGGTTGGAGATGAAGCTTCTCCACATATCCTGGTTTATCATTAGAAACAATAGGGGAAACTTGGGAGAAACTCTCCTTTTTATTAGCAGAAATATAAGAGACATTTTTATACTTTGGTAAAGTTCCCTCCTTTCTAATCTTACTTATGTAATCATTTTTATGGCAATTAACAACACAATAGAGATGGCAATTTTGCAAAGTGTTTTTTATTCCTATGGCATTAACATCTAGCCAAGAAGTCTTTTCTGATAACTCTTCACACATCAAAAATAACATAAGCTCATCATAAAGATCAGGGGTGATCATGTTATCACACAACTGGTTAACAGTTATGTTTTGAAAGTTCATGCATTGAAAATTAAAGTGACCCTCTATACAGCAAAGTTCACAAGTAAAAGGATAAAGGTCACACAATTCTCTAGCAATTTCATTTAAATCTTTGACCCAAGTGATTGTTCTTTCATGCTTATGTTGCTTACAATACTTCTCTTCTTCAATCATAGGCCTTTCACAAGGTCTATCCACTCCACAAAAATTAACATGCTTATATAAAACTTCATTTTTAGGAATTGGATCATGCATGTTACAATCATCATGAACAATTTCATTTTCTTTGCAAATCTCTTTAAAAGGTTCATGATGCTTGATCCAATCCTCCTTAGGCATATTAAGATGTGAAGCAAAAGATTTGAGGAAATCAACAAGGAGTTGAGAATCAAGCCCAAACTTAGCACTAAACTTATTAAAACTTGTAGTTTCAACAAAGGACTTAATGCAATCATACTCATAAATTATACCTAACTCTTTACCTTTGTCGATCTCCCAATCTTCAGTGTTGCGTTGAATTCTTTCAAGGAGTTCCCATTTAGCATCAATCTTTTTGTTTGTGAAAGAACCCATAGAGGAAGCGTCGAGCAAATCTTTATCCTGTCGAGAAAGCCTCGCATAGAAATTAGTAATAATCATATCTTTGGGGAGCCCATGGTTAGGACATTTTAGCATTAACGTTTTCAGTCTCCCCCAAGCTTGAGCTATGCTCTCTCCGTCATGAGGATAAAAATTATAAACATAATTCCTATTCTCATGGACTTCATGAAGAGGATAAAACTTGGAGTAAAAGAGAGACTGGATCTCTTCCCACTCCAGCAGGTGAGAGTCATTTAGTAGCCTATACCATTCCAATGCTTTTCCTTTCAATGACAAGGCAAATAATTTCCTCATGACAAACTCCCTTGATACACCTGCAAGCTTAAATAATGAACATAGTTGTGACAGATATAGCAAGTGTTCACCGGGATGTCTGTCTCCTGCATAACGATCAGCCAAAACATAATCGATAATACCAGCTGGTATTTTATAGGGCACAATTTCAGTAGGGGGAGGAGCAACCACCACAGGTGTGGGGCGTCTTCCCGCAAGCAACGATCCAATAGCAAGGTTGTCCATAAGCATAACTAGTGAAATAAAAACAAGAAACAAAAAGATTTAATTGCAAGATCTAAAGATATACCTTCAAGCACTCACTTCCCCGGCAACGGCGCCAGAAATAGCTTGATGTCTACACACGCTTCTACTCCTGTAGACTATGTTGGGCCTCCAAGCGCAGAGGTTTGTAGGACAGCAGCAATTTTCCTCAAGTGGATGACCTAAGGTTTATCGAACTCAGGGAAGTAGAGGTTGAAGATGGTCTCTCTCAAGCAACCCTGCAACTAAGATACAAGAAGTCTCTTGTGTCCCCAACACACCTAATACAACTAGGAGTTGTATAGGTGCACTAGTTCGGCGAAGAGATGGTAAAATATGGATGATAGGAGTGGCAAAGCAAAGTAATATAAATCTGTAATAAAAAGTGCAGCAAGCAAACAAGTGGTAAACGTGAGCACAAATGGTATTGCAATGGTGGAAACAAGGCCTAGGGATCATACTTTCACTAGTGAGCACAAATGGTATTGCAATGTTGGGGAACGTTGCATGGGAAACAAAAATTTTCCTACGCTCACCAAGATCAATCTAGGAGATGCATCTACGAGGGAAGAGTCGGATCCACATACCCTTGTAGATCGCGATGCGGAAGCGTTGCAAGAACGCGGATGAAGGAGTCGTACTCGCTGCGATTCAGATCGCGGTTGATTCCGATCTAAGCGCCGAACAACGGCGCCTCCGCGTTCAACACACGTGCAGCCCGGTGACGTCTCCCACGCCTTGATCCAGCAAGGAGAGAGGGAGAGGTTGGGGAAGACTCCATCCAACAGCAGCACGACGGCGTGGTGGTGGTGGAGGAGCGCGGGACTCCAGCAGGGCTTCGCCAAGCACTGCAAGAGACGAGGAGGGAGAGGGGTAGGGCTGCGCCAAGAGGGAGACGTTCTCATGTGTCTAGCAGCCCCAAAACCCCCACTATATATAGGGGAAGGGGAGGGGCTGCGCCCCCATCTAGGGTTCCCTCCCTAGGGGTGGCGGCAGCCCCCAAACCCATCTAGGGTGCGGCCAAGGGGGGAGAGAGAGGGGGCGCCCTAGGGTGGGCCTTAAGGCCCATCTGGACCTAGGGTTTGCCCCCCTCCACTGTCCATGCGCCTTGGGACTTGGTGGGGGGGCGCACCAGCCCCCTTGGGGCTGGTCCCCTCCCACACTTAGCCCACGCAGCCTTCTGGGGCTGGTGGCCCCACCTGGTGGACCCCCGGGACCCTCCCGGTGGTCCCGGTACATTACCGATAGCACCCGGAACTTTTCCGGTGACCAAAACGGGACTTCCCATATATGAATCTTTACCTCCGGACCATTCCGGAACTCCTCGTGACGTCCGGGATCTCATCCGGGACTCCGAACAACATTCGGTAACCGCGTACATACTTTCCCTATAACCCTAGCGTCATCGAACCTTAAGTGTGTAGACCCTACGGGCTCGGGAACCATGTAGTCATGACCGAGACAACTCTCCGGCCAATAACCAACAGCGGGATCTGGATACCCATGTTGGCTCCCACATGTTCCACGATGATCTCATCGGATGAACCACGATGTCAAGGATTCAATCAATCCCGTATACGATTCCCTTTGTCTATCGGTATAGCACTTGCCCGAGATTCGATCATCGGTATACCGATACCTTGCTCAATCTCGTTACCGGCAAGTCTCTTTACTCGTTCCGTAACACATCATCCCGTGATCAACTCCTTGATCACATATTGTGCACATTATGATGATGTCCTACCGAGTGGGCCCAGAGATACCTCTCCGTCATACGGAGTGACAAATCCCAGTCTCGATTCGTGCCAACCCAAAAGACACTTTCGGAGATACCTGTAGTGCACCTTTATAGCCACCCAGTTACGTTGTGACGTTTGGTACACCCAAAGCATTCCTACGGTATCCGGGAGTTGCACAATCTCATGGTCTAAGGAAAAGATACTTGACATATAGAAAAGCTTTAGCATACGAACTATACGATCTGTGCTAGGCTTAGGATTGGGTCTTGTCCATCACATCATTCTCCTAATGATGTGATCCCGTTATCAACGACATCCAATGTCCATGGTCAGGAAACCGTAACCATCTATTGATCAACGAGCTAGTCATCTAGAGGCTTACTAGGGACATGGTGTTTGTCTATGTATCCACACATGTATCTGAGTTTCCTATCAATACAATTCTAGCATGGATAATAAACAATTATCATGAACAAGGAAATATAATAATAACCAATTTATTATTGCCTCTAGGGCATATTTCCAACAAGTGGAAGGTTGAGATGTAGCGTAGCGGCAAATTTCCCTTGGCAAAGGTACCAAGGATCGAATCCCGTGAGACTCCGAGGGTCGACAAGTAGGTGTCAACGGCGCCAGAAACTTAGCGGTTGACGGGACCTGCACACAGATACAGATAACTTTGCTCCCAACGAGTACAGAGAGGTTGTCAATCCCTCCGGCCTTGTTGTTTACAAAGGATCAAACACAAGAGATAATAATGATAGCTATGACTGCAACTAGGAAATAAAAACAGGAAGTAAATAGAAGGTGTGATCAGCGGTGGTAATATGGACCGGGGTCCCATGATGTTCACTAGTGATGTCTCTCTCCCAAAAGACGATAAAACAGCAAAGCGAGGTAAACAAATTACAGCTGGGCAATTGACAGGATTATGTGCGCAAACCAATGCTAACTATGCTGCAAAGAAAGGTAGAGGCTCAAAAGCATGGGCGGTACGCCAAGGCAAGTAGACCGAAATCCATCTGCATCTACTACTAATCATCCACCTTGAGATATCTATCTAGAACATCTCGCTGGTATTAAGTTGCGAATCCCACCCAAAGTGTAAACTCAAAGCAACAGACAACTGCATCAAAAGAACTTTGCGTAAAGTAAACAATCCTTGCACCCGCAAGTACAAGCACCGTTGTTTTCTCCCTTGTGGCAACAGCACATCCCCTAGACTCATGTTTCTGTCACTCAAGCTAGTCATCAAGGGGCATGAACCCACAATCAAGCATAACGCTCCCTCTTGGAGTTACTACCTACTACTTGGCCAAAGCAATAAACAGCAACGGAGAACATGCAAGAATTACTCAAGAACAAAGATATAAAAGAGGTGAATCAAATATATTACTCAAACACAATCTGAACATAGTCTCATAATCCATCAGATCCCAGCAAACTCAGCAAAGCAACAGCAGAAAGATTACATATGTGCCTCGATCATGTAGGGCAGCTCACGAGGTCTAAACCATGAAGAGCAAAGAGGGGAGGAGAACATCACATAGCTACTGATCATGGACCCATGGTCCAAGGTGGACTACTCACGACTCATCCGGGAAGCGTCCATGGTGGTGGAGAAGCTCCCGGTGGTGGTTCTCCCCTCCGGCAGGGTGCCGGGAAGAGTTCTCCTGATGCTCCCGATCTTGGAAGCGCTGCGGCGGCGGAACAGAGGCGAGATCGCAAAAAAGGGTTCTGTCCTCGAGGGTTTCGGGACGAGAGGGATATATATGCGAAGGGGGCAGCCAGAGGCGGAGCAGGGGCCCCAGGCGCCCCCCTGGCGCGGCCAGGGGTGGGGCCGCGCCAGGTGGCCGCCTGGGCCTCCCCTGGCTCCCCTCTGGCCCATCTTTGGTTCTTCGCGAAGCTTCCTGTACGCTGATTTTTCCTATATTTTTCCTGAAATTTTTGGAGCACTTTTAATATGGGGGAAACCTGAAATAGAAAAACAGCAGAAAACAGGAACTGGCACTGTGGTGCACTGAGTTAATAGGTTAGTCCAAATATGATCAAAAGTGTATGGAAGTGCATCAATATCATAGCAATATCACACAAAAGAAGCATGGAGCAAGCAGAAATTATAGATACGTTTTGGACGTATCAACATCCCCAAGCTTAATTCCTGCTCATCCTCGAGTAGGTAAATGATAACAAGCATAATTTCTGTGGTGACATGCTATCAACCATATAAGAACTTTTAAGTAAAGCAATCAAGGCATGTAATTCAATTCAAGTCATAACAAGCAAGAGTCTATATTAGCATTGTAACAAGTAACATAAGAACATAAAGGTGCAAGAGCTCTCGCTGTCCGTGACTCGAATGTCTCCAAATGGTGTTTGCGTGTAAGAAAGGGGATAGGGATATATGAGAGAGTAAAACATAGTTTTTGTATTGTTGAGAACTTAATCTACTAAAGTTTCACACTTGGTCTTCTTTGGAATCTTATCTTGACTCATCCCTAGACCGTCAGCCAGGTACAAGTCAAAATGATCCACTGCCTTTCGATATTTTGAGCACTCATGCAATGGATGAGCGTAAGCAAGAAAGTCGACACTTAGGATGGCAAAGAGAGAAAAATGATGGAGGGAGAAGACAAAAAAAGTGTGAAAGGCTCACATCAATGAGGATAATCATCGGCGAGAGAAAGCCAAATGATAGATATGATGTGAGGAGTAGGGATTGCCATGCAACGGATGCACATATGAGCTAAGGTAAGCTCTCCAATGGAACTAGTGGGGGTGCATCCAACTTTCTTGCTCAAGAAGACCTAGAGCTCTTTTGAGGAGGCTCATCATTGGAATATACAAGCCAAGTTCTATAGTGTGAAGGTCCCCACATAGCTATATGCATGAATGATAATCTCTATGGAGTACAAGGTATAAGATGGAGTACGAGTGTGGATCTCTCAAAAGAAATAGTAGTGTGCCCCCTTCTCTCTTTTTATTTCTTTTTCTCTTTTTTCTCTTTTTTTTATTTTTTTGTGGCCTCAATGGCTCTTTCTATTTAACTCTCATTTGTCCTCTTTGGGATCTTTTGATTTTGTCCTCTTTGGGATCTTTTCATCACTTTAGGGGCAACACTCTATATATTACAAGAAGTATAGAAGATCTTTCACACTTTACAAAAGTACTCAACATAAAGAAAATGAAACTATCATGATGTATGCAAATGTATGCCTCTGCCAGTGTAGCAGGATATGCAATGATACTAGCGCATCATGTAGCAATGATTAGGGCAAGGCCCAACTAGCATGCGGCTCATAGATCAAGCAAAACGCATGTATGACATGAAGATCAAGTCATGAGAAGATGGATGTTGCATGGCAGTGTATTTCGGAAAGGCTATGGAAATGCCTTGATAGGTAGGTATGGTGGCTGTTTTGAGAAAGGGTATAATGAGGCTTATGATGACAGAGCGTATCGTGCCAAGGATTTGGATGCACCGGCGGAGTATGCGCCAACTCTCGAGGTGAGAAAGGGCAATGCACGGTACCGAAGAGGCTAGAAAAATATGGCTAGGTGGAAGTGTCAACTTTCGAATACTCACATTAGTCCGAAGAACTCATGCACTTATTATCGGTAACTCTCAATCTAATTAGGAGGTTCGCAAAGAGACAAGTACCCCGAGGAGGAGTGTATGGGGGTTTGGTTATCCTTGCGCATCCTCGACTCATGGTACGTGAGTGTACTCTAATATTCGATCCCTCCAAAGATTAGTGATCCATTTAGTAGCTAAAGTTCTCAACTATTTTGTAGGTTTTCGAAAATAAACACGGATTGCCCAAAATACGACATCTATCACTAATAGGCTAAAGCTCTTGACACCAAAAGTTCAGACATTACTCATGGCAATACCTCAAAACTATTGCAAGTTACTACTAAAATTAAATAGCAACCTCAATTACCTACTTTAAGTTAAGACACACAAGTCAGTGCAACAGGCAAACTCTCTTAACAAGATAATCATGAAAACTCAAGAGAGTTCAACAACCAACTAAACAAAAGCTCTTTAAAAAGAAAAGCATGAAAACTAAGAGCTAAACATGACATCAGCTATGGAAAGACAAAGAACACACACAACAAAGATAAGCATGAAAATCCTATGTTGTGTTCTAGGTTGAAGTGGAGCGTGTTTCTCTCCCACACAAAGAAAGCTGGGTTCTAACTTGTTATGAACAGCAAGCAAAGCTAAAGAAAACTAAAAAGGAAACTAAGAGCAAGACGCTCCAAGCATAGCACATAACGCATGAAGTGATTAAAATATAGTGGAACGAAAGACGAACTGATAATTGTTGATGGAGAAGGGGATGCATGGGGGCATCCCCAAGCTTAGACGCTTGAGTCTTCTTGAATATTTCATGGGGTTGCACGGGGGCATCCCCAAGCTTGAGCGTTTGACCCTCCTGAATCTTCTTTTATCATCTTCCCTCGCACACTTGAAAACTCCCTTCATACATAACTCATCATAATCTGATTAGCGAGGTTAGTACCCACAATAAAATAACTTTTCCCTACTGGAAATAAGGATAATCTTGAAGATCTACTGTTTCTCAAGATTGCCAAAAGGTTTTTGCAAAGAAAAAGCAAGCTCAAGGTTTGCAAAACAAAGAAAAGGCAAAACATGACAGAATCTGTGAAAAACAGACCAGCAGGCAGTAAATAATTTTTTCGGGGCACTTCTGCAACTCAAATCAAAAAACTCAGAACAGACGCTCGAAAGCCAATTGTATAGAGCACGCTTTAAAAAAATTCAGATCAAAAAGATGATCTGGTGATTTTATCCAAATTTTCCGGTCCAAGGACAGAATCTGTTTTCTGGACAGCACGTCACCACTTTTGAACTTTCTTGCAATCGGAGGCTAAACTTGGCACAAGGCTGAAAAATAAAGATACAATGATGTTGCTACAGTAGTAGCAAACATCAAGACCACTAAAAACTGAAAGAACAAACTGAAAGCAAAGATAACAAGGGTTGTCTCCCTAGAGCTCTTTCTTTATAGCCATAAAGATAGGCTTAAGACTTTAATGATGCTCTCGTAGGAATAAGAGTTGAAGAACAAAAGAGAGCATCAAGAAGCAAATACCAAACACATTTAAGCCTAACATGCTTCCTATGCATAGGAATATTGCAATAGAATAATTCATTGAAGCACAAAGCAATAAGCATAGGAAGACAAAACAAGTGCAGCTTCAAAACCTTCAACATAAAGAGAGGGAACTTGATATTATTGAAATATCTATAAGCATAAGTTCCCTTCTCATAATAATTTTCAGTGGGATCACGAATAAACTCAACAATATAAGCATCACATAAAGCATTGTTACCATGATCCACATGCAAAAAGGTACTCTTACTCTCCACATAAGCATAATCTTTCTCATTGGTAATAGTGGGAGTAGGACTATCATAAACAACTTGAACACTATAGATTAATTGTGTATTAGGAAGATGGTGTTCAACAAGGGAGTAATTCCCTCCATGATTATGACAAGTTTCATAAGGATAATTTCTCCTTATGTCATAGGTACCTTTATAATCACTATAGATTGGAGTTATAACATCATCATAGTAGAGAAGAGCATTATCATTGCTAGCAACTATATTTGTAAACATGTTGTCTTTATTCTTACTAGCAAAAGAATTATCAATTATCACATCACTAGTGGGTAAAGGATTTGCAATCCTATCATCCCCAAGCTTAGAGCTTTTCATATCATCACTTTCAGAGTTGGTACCAAAAAGATTTTCAAGATCATAAGTAGCATTATCATCATTTTCCCAATCACAATAAGTAACATGCATATCATAATCAAAATCATCTTCAATAGTACCTACGGACGTATCATCAAGATGATAATTAAGGCAATAAACTTCACCTTCTTCTTTAAACTTACAACCGTTAGGATAAAAGTTGATGGGAGGAATATGCTCAGGCCAGGTTGATACCCATTCTTCTTCCTTCTTGCTCCTCTTCCTCCTCCTCTTCTTTTTCTTCTTCTTCACCTTAGGAGGGAATGGTTGGAGATGAAGCTTCTCCACATATCCTGGTTTATCATTAGAAACAATAGGGGAAACTTGGGAGAAACTCTCCTTTTTATTAGCAGAAATATAAGAGACATTTTTATACTTTGGTAAAGTTCCCTCCTTTCTAATCTTACTTATGTAATCATTTTTATGGCAATTAACAACACAATAGAGATGGCAATTTTGCAAAGTGTTCTTTATTCCTATGGCATTAACATCTAGCCAAGAAGTCTTTTCTGATAACTCTTCACACATCAAAAATAACATAAGCTCATCATAAAGATCAGGGGTGATCATGTTATCACACAACTGGTTAACAGTTATGTTTTGAAAGTGCATGCATTGAAAATTAAAGTGACCCTCTATACAGCAAAGTTCACAAGTAAAAGGATAAAGGTCACACAATTCTCTAGCAATTTCATTTAAATCTTTGACCAAAGTGATTGTTCTTTCATGCTTATGTTGCTTACAATACTTCTCTTCTTCAATCATAGGCCTTTCACAAGGTCTATCCACTCCACAAAAATTAACATGCTTATATAAAACTTCATTTTTAGGAATTGGATCATGCATGTTGCAATCATCATGAACAATTTCCTTTTCTTTGCAAATCTCTTTAAAAGGTTCATGATGCTTGATCCAATCCTCCTTAGGCATATTAAGATGTGAAGCAAAAGATTTGAGGAAATCAACAAGGAGTTGAGAATCAAGCCCAAACTTAGCACTAAACTTATTAAAACTTGTAGTTTCAACAAAGGACTTAATGCAATCATACTCATAAATTATACCTGACTCTTTACCTTTGTCGATCTCCCAATCTTCAGTGTTGCGTTGAATTCTTTCAAGGAGTTCCCATTTAGCATCAATCTTTTCGTTTGTGAAAGAACCCATAGAGGAAGCATCGAGCAAATCTTTATCCCGTCGAGAGAGCCTCACATAGAAATTAGTAATAATCATATCTTTGGGGAGCCCATGGTTAGGACATTTTAGCATTAAGGTTTTCAGTCTCCCCCAAGCTTGAGCTATGCTCTCTCCGTCATGAGGATAGAAATTATAAACATAATTCCTATTCGCATGGGCTTCATGAAGAGGATAAAACTTGGAGTAAAAGAGAGACTTGATCTCTTCCCAATCCAGCAGGTGAGGGTCATCTAGTAGCCTATACCATTCCAATGCTTTTCCTTTCAGTGACAAGGCAAATAATTTCCTCATGACTCCATCTCTTGTCAAACCAGAAATCTTAAACAACTCACAAAGTTCTGTAAGTTTCAACAAATGAATACTAGGATTGACTGTCCCATCATAACAATCATTCCTAATTATTTCAATTATCCCAAGTGGTATTTGGAATGGGATACATTCAGTAGGTGGAGGAGACTTCTCTACCACGGGTGTGGTAAAGCGGCCTTCCCCAAGCAGCGAACTAAGAGTGCGGTTTTCCATAAACATAACTAGTGAAACTAAAAACAAGAAATGAAAAGATTTAATTGCAAGATCTAAAGATATACCTTCAAACACTTACTTCCCCGGCAACGGTGCCAGAAATAGCTTGATGTCTACACACGCTTCTATTCTTGTGGACTATGTTGGGCCTCCAAGCGCAGAGGTTTGTAGGACAGCAGCAATTTCCCTCAAGTGGATGACCTAAGGTTTATCGAACTCAGGGAAGTAGAGGTTGAAGATGGTCTCTCTCAAGCAACCCTGCAACTAAGATACAAGAAGTCTCTTGTGTCCCCAACACACCTAATACAACTAGGAGTTGTATAGGTGCACTAGTTCGGCGAAGAGATGGTAAAATATGGATGATAGGAGTGGCAAAGCAAAGTAATATAAATCTGTAATAAAAAGTGCAGCAAGCAAACAAGTGGTAAACGTGAGCACAAATGGTATTGCAATGGTGGAAACAAGGCCTAGGCTTCATACTTTCACTAGTGGCAACTCCCAACAACATTAACATAGATATTTCCCATAAAACATGCAATGGAGACGCACTCGGAGGTCATTCCTTTGTGGTCAAGAGAGGACGAGAATTATGTAGGGTAATAAAAGCACACCTCTAAGTTCGTAGTTCTCAATCTATGGATTTCCCAATGTCACCGCGGCCATCCAAAGAGAGTACCACAATCACCACAACATGTCTCAAGGATAGTCAAAGACAAGCACCAAGAGACTCTCAATCTTCAATCAACACACAAAAGAGGAAATCACTCATGAAAATATTCTTCTAATCCATGTCCAATAGACCGCTGTCACCTTGGTCTCGGGGATTATACTAGATAAAGACAAGTGAGTACATCAATCCAATACATAGAGGAAGGGGAAATATCATGGGATCACCCTAGATTAACATAGCCTATGATCACAACGAAGATCACATCATGGGAGAGAGAATTGACCACATAGCTACTGGTAGAAACCTCAGCCCCGAGGAGGAACTACTCCCGCATCATGGAGGAAGGAAGCAACGTCGATGGATATGAATCCAGGGGCACTTCCCCGTCCCGGCAGGATGCCGGCACAGGAATTCTGGTCCCCTGAAACTTGGTGGCGATGGCGGCGGAGATCGGAATTGCTTTTGGAGAAAAGGGTTCTGTTTTCGAGGGTTTCGGGACGCGAGAAATATATATGCGAAGGGGGTCACCAGAGGCGGAGGTGGGGCCCCAGGCGCCCCCCTGGCGCGGCCAGGGGTGGGGCCGCGCCGGGTGGCCGCCTGGGCCACCCCAGGCTCCCCTCTAGCCCTGCTTTGGTTTTTCTCGAAGCTCCCGGTACGCTGATTTTTCCTGTATTTTTCCCGGAATTTTTAGAGCACTTTTAATATGGGGGAAACCTGAAATAGAAAAACAGCAGAAAACAGGAACTGGCACTGTGGTGCACTGAGTTAATAGGTTAGTCCAAATATGATCAAAAGTGTATGGAAGTGCATAAATATCATAGCAATATCACACAAAAGAGGCATGGAGCAAGCAGAAATTATAGATACGTTTTGGACGTATCAACATCCCCAAGCCTAATTCCTGCTCGTCCTCGAGTAGGTAAATGATAATAAGCATAATTTCTGTGGTGACATGCTATCAACCATATAAGAACTTTTAAGTAAAGCAATCAAGGCATGTAATTCAATTCAAGTCATAACAAGCAAGAGTCTATATTAGCATTGTAACAAGTAACATAAGAACATAAAGGTGCAAGAGCTCTCGCTGTCCGTGACTCGAATGTCTCCAAATGGTGTTTGCGTGTAAGAAAGGGGATAGGGATATATGAGAGAGTAAAACATAGTTTTTGTATTGTTGAGAACTTAATCTACTAAAGTTTCACACTTGGTCTTCTTTGGAATCTTATCTTGACTCATCCCTAGACCGTCAGCCAGGTACAAGTCAAAATGATCCACTGCCTTTCGATATTTTGAGCACTCATGCAATGGATGAGCGTAAGCAAGAAAGTCGACACTTAGGATGGCAAAGAGAGAAAAATGATGGAGGGAGAAGACAAAAAAAGTGTGAAAGGCTCACATCAATGAGGATAATCATCGGCGAGAGAAAGCCAAATGATAGATATGATGTGAGGAGTAGGGATTGCCATGCAACGGATGCACATATGAGCTAAGGTAAGCTCTCCAATGGAACTAGTGGGGGTGCATCCAACTTGCTTGCTCAAGAAGACCTAGAGCTCTTTTGAGGAGGCTCATCATTGGAATATACAAGCCAAGTTCTATAGTGTGAAGGTCCCCACATAGCTATATGCATGAATGATAATCTCTATGGAGTACAAGGTATAAGATGGAGTACGAGTGTGGATCTCTCAAAAGAAATAGTAGTGTGCCCCCTTCTCTCTTTTTATTTCTTTTTCTCTTTTTTCTCTTTTTTTTTATTTTTTTGTGGCCTCAATGGCTCTTTCTATTTAACTCTCATTTGTCCTCTTTGGGATCTTTTGATTTTGTCCTCTTTGGGATCTTTTCATCACTTTAGGGGCAACACTCTATATATTACAAGAAGTATAGAAGATCTTTCACACTTTACAAAAGTACTCAACATAAAGAAAATGAAACTATCATGATGTATGCAAATGTATGCCTCTGCCAGTGTAGCAGGATATGCAATGATACTAGCGCGTCATGTAGCAATGATTAGGGCAAGGCCCAACTAGCATGCGGCTCATCGATCAAGCAAAAAGCATGTATGACATGAAGATCAAGTCATGAGAAGATGGATGTTGCATGGCAATGTATTTCGGAAAGGCTATGGAAATGCCTTGATAGGTAGGTATGGTGGCTGTTTTGAGAAAGGGTATAATGAGGCTTATGATGACAGAGCGTATCGTGCCAAGGATTTGGATGCACCGGCGGAGTATGCGCCAACTCTCGAGGTGAGAAAGGGCAATGCACGGTACCGAAGAGGCTAGAAAAATATGGCTAGGTGGAAGTGTCAACTTTCGAATACTCACATTAGTCCGAAGAACTCATGCACTTATTATCGGTAACTCTCAATCTAATTAGGAGGTTCACAAAGAGACAAGTACCCCGAGGAGGAGTGTATGGGGGTTTGGTTATCCTTGCGCATCCTCGACTCATGGTACGTGAGTGTACTCTAATATTCGATCCCTCCAAAGATTAGTGATCCATTTAGTAGCTAAAGTTCTCAACTATTTTGTAGGTTTTCGAAAATAAACACGGATTGCCCAAAATACGACATCTATCACTAATAGGCTAAAGCTCTTGACACCAAAAGTTCAGACATTACTCATGGCAATACCTCAAAACTATTGCAAGTTACTACTAAAATTAAATAGCAACCTCAATTACCTACTTTAAGTTAAGACACACAACTCAGTGCAACAGGCAAACTCTCTTAACAAGATAATCATGAAAACTCAAGAGAGTTCAACAACCAACTAAACAAAAGCTCTTTAAAAAGAAAAGCATGAAAACTAAGAGCTAAACATGACATCAGCTATGGAAAGACAAAGAACACACACAACAAAGATAAGCATGAAAATCCTATGTTGTGTTCTAGGTTGAAGTGGAGCGTGTTTCTCTCCCACACAAAGAAAGCTGGGTTCTAACTTGTTATGAACAGCAAGCAAAGCTAAAGAAAACTAAAAAGGAAACTAAGAGCAAGACGCTCCAAGCATAGCACATAACGCATGAAGTGATTAAAATATAGTGGAACGAAAGACGAACTGATAATTGTTGATGGAGAAGGGGATGCATGGGGGCATCCCCAAGCTTAGACGCTTGAGTCTTCTTGAATATTTCATGGGGTTGCACGGGGGCATCCCCAAGCTTGAGCGTTTGACCCTCCTGAATCTTCTTTTATCATCTTCCCTCGCACACTTGAAAACTCCCTTCATACATAACTCATCATAATCTGATTAGCGAGGTTAGTACCCACAATAAAATAACTTTTCCCTACTGGAAATAAGGATAATCTTGAAGATCTACTGTTTCTCAAGATTGCCAAAAGGTTTTTGCAAAGAAAAAGCAAGCTCAAGGTTTGCAAAACAAAGAAAAGGCAAAACATGACAGAATCTGTGAAAAACAGACCAGCAGGCAGTAAATAATTTTTTCGGGGCACTTCTGCAACTCAAATCAAAAAACTCAGAACAGACGCTCGAAAGCCAATTGTATAGAGCACGCTTTAAAAAAATTCAGATCAAAAAGATGATCTGGTGATTTTATCCAAATTTTCCGGTCCAAGGACAGAATCTGTTTTCTGGACAGCACGTCACCACTTTTGAACTTTCTTGCAATCGGAGGCTAAACTTGGCACAAGGCTGAAAAATAAAGATACAATGATGTTGCTACAGTAGTAGCAAACATCAAGACCACTAAAAACTGAAAGAACAAACTGAAAGCAAAGATAACAAGGGTTGTCTCCCTAGAGCTCTTTCTTTATAGCCATAAAGATAGGCTTAAGACTTTAATGATGCTCTCGTAGGAATAAGAGTTGAAGAACAAAAGAGAGCATCAAGAAGCAAATACCAAACACATTTAAGCCTAACATGCTTCCTATGCATAGGAATATTGCAATAGAATAATTCATTAAAGCACAAAGCAATAAGCATAGGAAGACAAAACAAGTGCAGCTTCAAAACCTTCAACATAAAGAGAGGGAACTTGATATTATTGAAATATCTATAAGCATATGTTCCCTTCTCATAATAATTTTCAGTGGGATCACGAATAAACTCAACAATATAAGCATCACATAAAGCATTGTTACCATGATCCACATGCAAAAAGGTACTCTTACTCTCCACATAAGCATAATCTTTCTCATTGGTAATAGTGGGAGTAGGACTATCATAAGCAACTTGAACACTATAGATTAATTGTGTATTAGGAAGATGGTGTTCAACAAGGGAGTAATTCCCTCCATGATTATGACAAGTTTCATAAGGATAATTTCTCCTTATGTCATACGTACCTTTATAATCACTATAGATTGGAGTTATAACATCATCATAGTAGAGAAGAGCATTATCATTGCTAGCAACTATATTTGTAAACATGCTGTCTTTATTCTTACTAGCAAAAGAATTATCAATTATCATATCACTAGTGGGTAAAGGATTTGCAATCCTATCATCCCCAAGCTTAGAGCTTTCCATATCATCACTTTCAGAGTTGGTACCAAAAAGATTTTCAAGATCATAAGTAGCATTATCATCATTTTCCCAATCACAATAAGTAACATGCATATCATAATCAAAATCATCTTCAATAGTACCTACGGACGTATCATCAAGATGATAATTAAGGCAATAAACTTCACCTTCTTCTTTAAACTTACAACCGTTAGGATAAAAGTTGATGGGAGGAATATGCTCAGGCCAGGTTGATACCCATTCTTCTTCCTTCTTGCTCCTCTTCCTCCTCCTCTTCCTTTTCTTCTTCTTCACCTTAGGAGGGAGTGGTTGGAGATGAAGCTTCTCCACATATCCTGGTTTATCATTAGAAACAATAGGGGAAACTTGGGAGAAACTCTCCTTTTTATTAGCAGAAATATAAGAGACATTTTTATACTTTGGTAAAGTTCCCTCCTTTCTAATCTTACTTATGTAATCATTTTTATGGCAATTAACAACACAATAGAGATGGCAATTTTGCAAAGTGTTTTTTATTCCTATGGCATTAACATCTAGCCAAGAAGTCTTTTCTGATAACTCTTCACACATCAAAAATAACATAAGCTCATCATAAAGATCAGGGGTGATCATGTTATCACACAACTGGTTAACAGTTATGTTTTGAAAGTGCATGCATTGAAAATTAAAGTGACCCTCTATACAACAAAGTTCACAAGTAAAAGGATAAAGGTCACACAATTCTCTAGCAATTTCATTTAAATCTTTGACCCAAGTGATTGTTCTTTCATGCTTATGTTTCTTACAATACTTCTCTTCTTCAATCATAGGCCTTTCACAAGGTCTATCCACTCCACAAAAATTAACATGCTTATATAAAACTTCATTTTTAGGAATTGGATCATGCATGTTGCAATCATCATGAACAATTTCATTTTCTTTGCAAATCTCTTTAAAAGGTTCATGATGCTTGATACAATCCTCCTTAGGCATATTAAGATGTGAAGCAAAAGATTTGAGGAAATCAACAAGGAGTTGAGAATCAAGCCCAAACTTAGCACTAAACTTATTAAAACTTGTAGTTTCAACAAAGGACTTAATGCAATCATACTCATAAATTATACCTGACTCTTTACCTTTGTCGATCTCCCAATCTTCAGTGTTGCGTTGAATTCTTTCAAGGAGTTCCCATTTAGCATCAATCTTTTCGTTTGTGAAAGAACCCATAGAGGAAGCATCGAGCAAATCTTTATCCCGTCGAGAGAGCCTCGCATAGAAATTAGTAATAATCATATCTTTGGGGAGCCCATGGTTAGGACATTTTAGCATTAACGTTTTCAGTCTCCCCCAAGCTTGAGCTATGCTCTCTCCGTCATGAGGATAGAAATTATAAACATAATTCCTATTCGCATGGGCTTCATGAAGAGGATAAAACTTGGAGTAAAAGAGAGACTGGATCTCTTCCCAATCCAGCAGGTGAGGGTCATCTAGTAGCCTATACCATTCCAATGCTTTTCCTTTCAGTGACAAGGCAAATAATTTCCTCAAGACTCCATCTCTTGTCAAACCAGAAATCTTAAACAACTCACGAAGTTCTGTAAGTTTCAACAAATGAATACTAGGATTGACTGTCCCATCATAACAATCATTCCTAATTATTTCAATTATCCCAAGTGGTATTTGGAACGGGATACATTCAGTAGGTGGAGGAGACTTCTCTACCACGGGTGTGGTAAAGCGGCCTTCCCCAAGCAGCGAACTAAGAGTGCGGTTTTCCATAAACATAACTAGTGAAACTAAAAACAAGAAACGAAAAGATTTAATTGCAAGATCTAAAGATATACCTTCAAACACTTACTTCCCCGGCAACGGCGCCAGAAATAGCTTGATGTCTACACACGCTTCTATTCTTGTGGACTATGTTGGGCCTCCAAGCGCAGAGGTTTGTAGGACAGCATCAATTTCCCTCAAGTGGATGACCTAAGGTTTATCAAACTCAGGGAAGTAGAGGTTGAAGATGGTCTCTCTCAAGCAACCCTGCAACTAAGATACAAGAAGTCTCTTGTGTGTCCAACACACCTAATACAACTAGGAGTTGTATAGGTGCACTAGTTCGGCGAAGAGATGGTAAAATATGGATGATAGGAGTGGCAAAGCAAAGTAATATAAATCTGTGATAAAAAGTGCAGCAAGCAAACAAGTGGTAAACGTGAGCACAAATGGTATTGCAATGGTGGAAACAAGGCCTAGGCTTCATACTTTCACTAGTGGCAACTCCCAACAACATTAACATAGATATTTCCCATAAAACATGCAATGGAGACGCACTCGGAGGTCATTCCTTTGTGGTCAAGAGAGGACGAGAATTATGTAGGGCTACAAAAGCACACCTCTAAGTTCGTAGTTCTCAATCTATGGATTTCCCAATGTCACCGTGGCCATCCAAAGAGAGTACCACAATTACCACAACATATCTCAAGGATAGTCAAAGACAAGCACCAAGAGACTCTCAATCTTCAATCAACACACAAAAGAGGAAATCACTCATGAAAATATTCTTCTAATCCATGTCCAATAGACCGCTGTCACCTTGGTCTCGGGGATTATACTAGATAAAGACAAGTGAGAACATCAATCCAGTACATAGAGGAAGGGGAAATATCATGGGATCACCCTAGATTAACATAGCCTATGATCACAACGAAGATCACATCATGGGAGAGAGAATTGACCACATAGCTACTGGTAGAAACCTCAGCCCCGAGGAGGAACTACTCCCGCATCATGGAGGAAGGAAGCAACGTCGATGGAGATGAATCCGGGGGCACTTCCCCGTCCCGGCAGGATGCCGGCACAGGAATTCTGGTCCCCCGAAACTTGGTGGCGATGGCGGCGGAGATAGGAATTGCTTCTAGAGAAAAGGGTTCTGTCTTCGAGGGTTTCGGGACGCGAGGAATATATATGCGAAGGGGGGTCACCAGAGGCAGAGGTGGGGCCCCAGGCGCCCCCCTGGCGCGGCCAGGGGTGGGGCCGTGCCGGGTGGCCGCCTGGGCCACCCTAGGCTCCCCTCTGGCCCTGCTTTGGTTTTTCTCGAAGCTCCCGGTACGCTGATTTTTCCTGTATTTTTCCCGGAATTTTTAGAGCACTTTTAATATGGGGGAAACCTGAAATAGAAAAACAGCAGAAAACAGGAACTGGCACTGTGGTGCACTGAGTTAATAGGTTAGTCCAAATATGATCAAAAGTGTATGGAAGTGCATAAATATCATAGCAATATCACACAAAAGAGGCATGGAACAATCAGAAATTATAGATACGTTTTGGACGTATCAGTGACCTATCTAGGTCATGTGATCTCTGGCAAGGGTATTGCTGTCAATCCCGAGCGAGTTCAAGCCGTCCTTGATTGGACTCCCCCTGAATCGGTCAAGCAAGTTAGGAGTTTCCTTGGCTTAGCGAGCTCTTGCCGACGCTTTGTCGAGAATTTCTCCAAGGTTGCTAAACCTCTAACTGAACTCCTCAAGAAAGATAAATAGTTTGAGTGGACCCCACAGTGCGAGTCCAGTTTTCAGAAACTAAAAAGACGCCTGACCTCTGCACCCGTACTGGTACCACCAGACTTTTCCAACGATTTTATCATCTACTGCGATGCCTCGCGACAAGGACTAGGTTGCATACTCATGCAAGATCGTCAAGTGATTGCCTACGCATCCCGACAGTTGCATCCACATGAGGATAACTATCCTACACATGATCTAGAGCTTGCAGCTGTAGTCCATGCACTCAAAACATGGCGACATTACCTTCTTGGTAATCGCTGTGAAATCTTCACTGATCACCAAAGTCTGAAATACATCTTCACCCAACCGGATCTAAATCTCAGGCAAAGACGTTGGGTTGAGTTGCTCAAAGATTACGACTTAGGAATTACTTACACCCCTGGGAAGGCCAATGTCATGGCTGACGCACTAAGCCATAAGTCTTATTGTAACAACTTGATGTTACAACAAGGGCAACAATTTCTTCACGAGGAATTTCGTAAGCTTAACCTTCACATTGTTCCTCGAGGATTCCTTTCCACCTTGGTGGCGGAACCTACCCTTATGGATCAAATCATAGCTGCCCAGAAGCGTGATAAGGGTATATCCCGACCTCAGGAGAGCATTGCTAGCGGAGTCGCTAGAAATTTCTCTACGGATGATCGAGGTGTTGTCTTCTTCGAGAACCGTTTAGTGGTTCCCAAGAACCAACATCTGCGGCAGTTTATCCTTAAGGAGGCTCATGAATCTCCTCCCACGATTCATCCCGGTAGTACCAAAATGTATCAGGACCTACGCCAGAGGTTCTGGTGGACTAGGATAAAGAGAGAAATCGCTCAGTTCATTGCTAACTGCGATGTTTGTCGTCGCGTCAAAGCAGAGCATCAACGGCCTGCTGGCACCCTCCAACCTTTAGCTATTCCTGAATGGAAATGGGACAAGATCGGTATGGACTTCATTATCGGGTTTCCCAGGACCAGGAAAGGGAATAATGCTATTTTTGTCGTTATCGACCGCCTCTCCAAAGTAGCCCACTTCCTGCCTGTTCGAGAAAGTATAACCGCTAGCCAGCTAGCGGATTTGTATATCTCTCGGATAGTATCACTTCATGGTGTGCCGTTGGAGATTAATTTAGACCATGGAAGTCTTTTCACTTCATGATTCTGGGAAAGTTTCCAGAATGCTATGGGAACTCATCTCTCTTTCAGCACCGCCTTCCATCCTCAGTCAAGTGGTCAAGTGGAACGAGTCAATCAAATTCTGGAAGATATGCTTCGAGCCTCTGCCATCTCTTTCGATATGGAATGGGAGAAGTGTCTTCCATTTGCCGAATTCGCTTATAACAATAGTTATCAAGCCAGCTTGGGCAAAGCTCCCTTCGAAGTTTTATATGGACGAAGGTGTCGAACACCTCTTAACTGGTCAAAAACCGGGGAAAGACAATTCTTTGGTCTGGATATGATCCAGGAAGCAGAAGAGCAAGTTCGCATCGTTCGTGAGAAATTGAAAACAACCCAGTCTCGCCAGAAGAGCCAATATGATAGTCATCATAAGGCTGTGACTTTTGAAGTCGGCGATAAGGCTTACCTTCGGGTTACCCCTCTTAAGGGAACCCATCGCTTCGGTATCAAAGGCAAATTGGCCCCTCGTTACATCGGTCCTTTTCTCATTCTTGCCAAACGAGGAGAAGTTGCCTACCAATTGGAACTACCTCCGCACCTCTCCAGAGTTCATGATGTCTTCCACGTATCTCAACTCAGGCGTTGCTTCTCGGATCCTATCCGCGGAGTGGACCACGAAACGCTTGATCTCCAGGACAATCTCACATATCGAGAATACCCCGTTCGTATTCTTGATCAAACCGAGCGCACCACTCGACGTCGTAATATAAAGTTTCTCAAGGTTCAATGGTCACATCATTCCGAGAGTGAAGCTACCTGGGAAAGGGAGGATCGGCTTCGACTTGAGTACCCCACCCTCTTTCCGGAGGAACCCGAATCTCAGGACGCGATTCTTTTGAGTGGGGGTGAGTTGTCACATCCCTAGTCAGTGCTTGCATTAGGACTAGCTAGAGTGTGCATCATGTTTACTTTTCAAAGAAACTTGAAATGAGAATGACAGGAACCCCAGCACCCTCTTCTAACAACTAGGGTTTAATAAAATCTTGTCCAATGTACCCAAAATGCCCTTCAAAAATGTTCATCATTTCTGCCTTGGTCTTAAACCTCTGCCAAAAATGGTGCACAATTTTCTAGGAGATCCAAGGTCTCTGGATTAATTCATATGGTATTTGCATTTGGGCATTTAAATGCTATAAAATATTTTATGTGCCCAAATAATCATAAACTAAAATGTTCCATGTTGTTCATATTATATACAGTGGGCATGACTAGTTTTATGAGCTATAAAAATATTCTGGCATTTTTATTAATTCCACAAAGTTGCAAAAGAAATGAAACAGAAAGTAAATAGGAAAAAAAAGAAGGAAAGCAAACTTACCTGAGCCCACTTACCTGTCTGGCCCAGCCGGCCCAGCCGACCAGGGGCATCCCCGTCTTCTTCGCCGCGCCAGCGCATGAAGCTGCTCGGTGGCGAGGGCCGCCGACGCGCCGGCCACCTCCTGCCTGCCTAGCTGGCCTCCTCGACCCGCTGGATGAATCAGAACGACGCCACGCAGACCCCTCGACCCCCTCGACTGCTCCCCTCTCCCTCCCCTCTCCTGGTTCTCTCCCTCGCACCGCCCGAGCGGAGCTCGTCGCTGCCGCCGCGTCCACCGAGTCCCCCTCGCCTCTCCGACGAGCCCCCGAGCTCCGCCTCGCTGCCGTGCTTCTCTACGCCGAACCACAGCACCCCGGGCGCCTTGAGGCTTCGTCTTCGAGCTCGTCTTCTCCGCACGGCCGCCGGACGCCATCAACAAATTCACCGGACCCCGTGCCTCTCCTGCCTCGCCAGCAGTACCAGAAGAACCGCGGTGAGCCCCGGTTTCGTTTCCCCCATGCCCCGTCGCCTATCTTGCTCCCTAGCAGCACCAGCCACCAGAGCCGAGCGCTCCTCGCCGCCGGCCATGGCGCCGCCGCGGCCACAGCGGCTGCCACTCGCGTCCGAGTGGATCACCGCACTCAGCACATCACCACGGACCTGTAGCAACCAACTGCTGCTCCTTGCCGCGCGCTGCAGCGTCGTTTTCGCCGACGCCCGAATTCCGGCCGCCGCCTTCGAGCTCGCCGCCGATGATTCCGTCCACCCCAACACCTATCGTCGCCTCCACTAGATGCGCATGAGCCCCAACTCGCCGTAGAGCCCAACCGCGTCTCAAACAATGGCCTGTAGGCAAAACCCGAGCACCGCCGCCGTGTTTGGCCTCGCTGGCGTCGAGCCGTCGGTGGGTTTGACCTGTTTTGACCACGCCTGGACTCCCCCCTGTGTCGCTGACATGTGGGGCCGGCCGTTGACTAACTTCAGTTTAGGTTTTAATTTAAACACTAATTGCTGTCATTAGTGTAGTAAGCCACTGACATGTGGGGCCCAGCCCGTGCTAACTTTTAAATTAGTGTTAAGCTCTTTTAGTTAGTACTGAGAGACACTGACATGAGGGACCCACTGGTCAGGTTTGACCTGGGCGCCCTATTGACCTGCTGACGTCAGCATGATGTCATGCTGACGCAGTAAAGGATTTTCTGGGATCATTAGATTAAAAACAATTCAGGAAATTCCAGAAAATGCTTTAAACTTCAAAAAATCATATAAATTCAACAATAGCTCAGATGGAAAAGATTTATATATGAAAATTGATCAGAAAAATCCAATCTTTCCAATGGCACTGGTTTCATGCATGTTTGAGCAAGTTAACCTTGATGTTTACATTAAAACAAGTTAATGCACTTAAATAAATAATAGTTTGAGTTTCAATTTGAATCTTTGATTCAAATGGGCTCAAACCCTTCTGGTTATAGTTGCATTAACCCAAAACACATGCATCTTGCCATATCATGAGCATGCATCATATTGTTGCATTTGTTTGTTTATTGATTGTACTGCCGATATTCTCCGTGTTAGGTCTTGCTCCCGAGGATACTTCTGTGTATCCAGCTGAAGAGCAGTATCCGACAACCACTCTGTTAGGCAAGCAATCATTGATCATTCTGATACAAACCCATCTTCTCGCTCCTGCTCTCTTTTACTGCATTAAGGCAACAACGTGTGAACTGCTACTTGCTGCGGTAGTTGAACCCTATTCCCTTGCATGTCCTGTCATTGCCACAGTAAATAGTTGAAACCCACTAGCATGTGTAGGAGTTGATTGAGCCATGTGATGTGTGATCCACCATGCTATTTGTTTATGTTGCCTGCTATGCTTAGAGTTGTGTCAGGTCTGGTTCATCTGGGTGATGGATCAGAGTGAAATGATCATATCGGTAAAGAGAGGGAAGTGTGGAACATGCTGATACGTCCCAAACGTATCTATAATTTCTGCTTGCTCCATGCATTTTTTGGGTGATATTGCTATGCTTTTGATACACTTTCATACATTTTTGATCATATTTGGACTAACCTATTAACTCAGTGCACCCCAGTGCCAGTTTCTGTTTTCTGCTGTTTTTGTATTTCAGGTTTTCCCATTACTTAAATTGCCAGAAAAATTCCGGGAAAAATATATAAAAAATCAGCGCTCCAGAAGCTTCCATGCGCCAGAAGTTGGGCCAGAGGGGGGCCAGAGGGGCCCCAGGCGCCCTGATGGCGCGGCCCCACCCCTGGCCGCGCCGGGGGGCCGCCTGGGGTGCTCCCACCTCCTATGGTGCCCTACTTGGTCTCCTATTTATTCTCCCGTCGCGGAAACCCATATTCCAGAACCCTTTTCTCCAGAAGCAATTCCGATCTCCGCCGCCATCGCCACCAAGTTTCGGGGGACCAGAATTCCTGTGCCGGCATCCTGCCGGGACGGGGAAGTGCCCCCGGATTCATCTCCATCGATGTTGCTTCCTCCCTCCATGATGCGGGAGTAGTTCCTCCTCGGGGCTGAGGTTTCTACCAGTAGCTATGTGGTCAATTCTCTCTCCCATGATGTGATCTTCGTTGTGATCATAGACTATGTTAATCTAGGGTGATCCCATGATATTTCCCCTTCCTCTATGTATTGGATTGATGTACTCACTTGTCTTTATCTAGTATAATCCCCGAGACCAAGGTGATAGCGGTCTATTGGACATGGATTAGAAGAATATTTTCTTGGGTGATTTCCTCTTTTGTGTGTTGATTGAAGATTGAGAGTCTCTTGGTGCTTGTCTTTGACTATCCTTGAGATATGTTGTGGTAATTGTGGTACTCTCTTTGGATGGCCGCGGTGACATTGGGAAATCCATAGATTGAGAACTACGAACTTTGAGGTGTGCTTTTGTAGCCCTACATAATTCTCGTCCTCTCTTGACCACAAAGGAATGACCTCCGGGTGCGTATCCATTGCATGTTTTATGGGAAATATCATGTGATTAGACTATGTTAATGTTGTTGGGAGTTGCCACTAGTGAAAGTATGAAGCCTAGGCCTTGTTTCCACCATTGCAATACCATTTGTGCTCACGTTTACCACTTGTTTGCTTGCTTCACTTTTTATTACAGATTTATATTACTTTGCTTTGCCACTCCTATCATCCATATTTTACCATCTCTTCGCTGAACTAGTGCACCTATACAACTCCTAGTTGTATTAGGTGTGTTGGGGACACAAGCGACTTCTTGTATCTTAGTTGCAGGGTTGCTTGAGAGAGACCATCTTCAACCTCTACTTCCCTGAGTTCGATAAACCTTAGGTCATCCACTTGAGGGAAATTGCTGCTGTCCTACAAACCTGTGCGCTTGGAGGCCCAACATAGTCTACAAGAATAGAAGCGTGTGTAGACATCAAGCTATTTCTGGCGCCGTTGCCGGGGAAGTAAGTGTTTGAAGGTATATCTTTAGATCTTGCAATTAAATCTTTTCGTTTCTTGTTTTTAGTTTCACTAGTTATGTTTATGGAAAACCGCACTCTTAGTTCGCTGCTTGGGGAAGGCCGCTTTACCACACCCGTGGTAGAGAAGTCTCCTCCACCTACTGAATGTATCCCGTTCCAAATACCACTTGGGATAATTGAAATAATTAGGAATGATTGTTATGATGGGACAGTCAATCCTAGTATTCATTTGTTGAAACTTACAGAACTTTGTGAGTTGTTTAAGATTTCAGGTTTGACAAGAGATGGAGTCATGAGGAAGTTATTTGCCTTGTCACTGAAAGGAAAAGCATTGGAATGGTATAGGCTACTAGATGACTCTCACCTGCTAGATTGGGAAGAGATCCAGTCTCTCTTTTACTCCAAGTTTTATCCTCTACATGAAGTCCATGAGAATAGGAATTATGTTTATAATTTCTATCCTCATGACGGAGAGAGCATAGCTCAAGCTTCGGGGAGACTGAAAACGTTAATGCTAAAATGTCCTAACCATGGGCTCCCCAAAGATATGATTATTACTAATTTCTATGCGAGGCTCTCTCGACAAGATAAAGATTTGCTCGATGCTTCCTCTATGGGTTCTTTCACAAACGAAAAGATTGATGCTAAATGGGAACTCCTTGAAAGAATTCAACGCAACACTGAAGATTCGGAGATCGACAAAGGTAAAGAGTCAGGTATAATTTATGAGTATGATTGCATTAAGTCCTTTCTTGAAACTACACGTTTTAATAAGTTTAGTGCTAAGTTTGGGCTTGATTCTCAACTCCTTGTTGATTTCCTCAAATCTTTTGCTTCACATCTTAATATGCCTAAGGAGGATTGGATCAAGCATCATGAACCTTTTAAAGAGATTTGCAAAGAAAATGAAATTGTTCATGATGATTGCAACATGCATGATCCAATTCCTAAAAATGAAGTTTTATATAAGCATGTTAATTTTTGTGGAGTAGATAGACCTTGTGAAAGGCCTATGATTGAAGAAGAGAAGTATTGTAAGCAACATAAGCATGAAAGAACAATCACTTGGGTCAAAGATTTAAATGAAATTGCTAGAGAATTGTGTGACCTTTACCCTTTTACTTGTGAACTTTGCTGTATAGAGGGTCACTTTAATTTTCAATGCATGCATTTTCAAAACATAACTGTTAACCAGTTTTGTGATAACATGATCACCCCTGATCTTTATGATGAGCTTATGTTATTTTTGATGTGTGAAGAGTTATCAGAAAAGACTTCTTGGCTAGATGTTAATGCCATAGGAATAAAAAACACTTTGCAAAATTGCCATCTCTATTGTGTTGTTAATTGCCATAAAAATGATTACATAAGTAAGATTAGAAAGGAGGGAACTTTACCAAAGTATAAAAATGTCTCTTATATTTCTGCTAATAAAAGGAGAGTTTCTCCCAAGTTTCCCCTATTGTTTCTAATGATAAACCAGGATATGTGGAGAAGCTTCATCTCCAACCACTCCCTCCTAAGGTGAAGAAGAAGAAAAAGAAGAGTAGGAGGAAGAGGAGCAAGAAGGAAGAAGAATGGGTATCAACCTGGCCTGAGCATATATCCTCCCATCAACTTTTATCCTAACGGTTGTAAGTTTAAAGAAGAAGGTGAAGTTTATTGCCTTAATTATCATCTTGATGATACGTCCGTAGGTACTATTGAAGATGATTTTGATTATGATATGCATGTTACTTATTGTGATTGGGAAAATGATGATAATGCTACTTATGATCTTGAAAATCTTTTTGGTACCAACTCTGAAAGTGATGATATGGAAAGCTCTAAGCTTGGGGATGATAGGATTGCAAATCCTTTACCCACTAGTGATGTGATAATTGATAATTATTTTGCTAGTAAGAATAAAGACAACATGTTTACAAATATAGTTGCTAGCAATGATAATGCTCTTCTCTACTATGATGATGTTATAACTCCAATCTATAGTGATTATAAAGGTACCTATGACATAAGGAGAAATTATCCTTATGAAACTTGTCATAATCATGGAGGGAATTACTCCCTTGTTGAACACCATCTTCCTAATACACAATTAATCTATAGTGTTCAAGTTGTTTATGATAGTCCTACTCCCACTATTACCAATGAGAAAGATTATGCTTATGTGGAGAGTAAGAGTACCTTTTTGCATGTGGATCATGGTAACAATGCTTTATGTGATGCTTATATTGTTGAGTGTATTCGTGATCCCACTGAAAATTATTATGAGAAGGGAACATATGCTTATAGATATTTCAATAATATCAAGTTCCCTCTCTTTATGTTGAAGGTTTTGAAGCTGCACTTGTTTTGTCTTCCTATGCTTATTGCTTTGTGCTTCAATGAATTATTCTATTGCAATATTCCTATGCATAGGAAGCATGTTAGGCTTAAATGTGTTTGGTATTTGCTTCTTGATGCTCTCTTTTGTTCTTCAACTCTTATTCCTACGAGAGCATCATTAAAGTCTTAAGCCTATCTTTATGGCTATAAAGAAAGAGCTCTAGGGAGACAACCCTTGTTATCTTTGCTTTCAGTTTGTTCTTTCTGTTTTTAGTGGTCTTGATGTTTGTTACTACAGTAGCATCATCATTGTATCTTTTCTTTTCAGCTTTGTGCCAAGTTTAGCCTCCGATTGTAAGAAAGGTCAAAAGTTGTGACGTGCTGTCCAGAAAACAGATTCTGTCCTTGGACAGAAAAATTCGAATAAAATCACCAGATCATCTTTTTGATCTGAATTTTTTTGACAGCGTGCTCTATAGAATTGGCTTTCCAGCGTCTGTTCTGAGTTTTTTGATTTGAGTTGCAGAAGTGCCCTGAAAAAATTATTTACTACCTGCTGGTCTGTTTTTCACAGATTCTGTCCTGTTTTGCCTTTTCTTCGTTTTGCAAACCTTGAGCTTGCTTTTTCTTTGCAAAAACCTTTTGGCAATCTTGAGAAACAGTAGCTCTTCAAGATTATCTTTATTTACAGTAGGGAAAAAATATTTTATTGTGGGTACTAACC
Organism: Secale cereale; assembly: GCA_902687465.1. Taxonomy (NCBI): domain Eukaryota; kingdom Viridiplantae; phylum Streptophyta; class Magnoliopsida; order Poales; family Poaceae; genus Secale; species Secale cereale. The sequence goes on along the minus strand of LR738712.1, from coordinate 620,773,904 downwards.
TCGCTAATCAGATTATGATGAGTTATGTATGAAGGGAGTTTTCAAGTGTGCGAGGGAAGATGATAAAAGAAGATTCAGGAGGGTCAAATGCTCAAGCTTGGGGATGCCCCCGTGCACCCCCAAGAAATATTCAAGAAGACTCAAGCGTCTAAGCTTGGGGATGCCCCCATGCATCCCCTTCTCCATCAACAATTACCAGTTCGTCTTTCGTTCCACTATAATTATCACTTCATGTGTTATGTGCTATGCTTGGAGCGTCTTCCTCTTAGTTTCCTTTTTAGATTTCTTTAGCTTTGCTTGCTGTTCATAACAAGTTAGAACCCAGCTTTCTTTGTGTGGGAGAGAAATACGCTTCACTTCAACCTAGAACACAACATAGGATTTTCATGCTTATCTTTGCTGTGTGTGTTCTTTGTCTTTCCATAGCTGCTGTCATGTTTAGCTCTTAGTTTTCATGCTTTTCTTTTTAAAGAGCTTTTGTTTAGTTGGTTGCTGAACTCTCTTGAGTTTTCATGTTTATCTTGTTAAAAGAGTTTTCCTGTTGCACTGAGTTGTGTGTCTTAACTTAAAGTAGATAATTGAGATTGCTATTTAATTTTAGTAGTAACTTGCAATAGTTTTGAGGTATTGCCATGAGTAATGTCTGAACTTTTGGTGTCAAGAGCTTTAGCCTATTAGTGATAGATGTCGTATTTTGGGCAATCCGTGTTTATTTTCGAAAACCTACAAAATAGTTGAGAACTTTAGCTACTAGATGGATCACTAATCTTTGGAGGGATCGAATATTAGAGTACACTCACGTACCATGAGTCGAGGATGCGCAAGGATAACCAAACCCCCATACACTCCTCCTCGGGGTACTTGTCTCTTTGTGAACCTCCTAATTAGATTGAGAGTTACCGATAATAAGTGCATGAGTTCTTCGGACTAATGTGAGTATTCGAAAGTTGACACTTCCACCTAGCCATTTTTCTAGCCTCTTCAGTACCGTGCATTGCCCTTTCTCACCTCGAGAGTTGGCGCATACTTCGCCGGTGCATCCAAATCCTTGGCACGGTACGCTCTGTCATCATAAGCCTCATTATATCCTTCCTCAAAACAGCCACCATACCTACCTATCAAGGCATTTCCATAGCCTTTCCGAGATACATTGCCATGCAACATCCATCTTCTCATGACTTGATCTTCATGTCATACATGCTTTTTGCTTGATCGATGAGCCGTATGCTAGTTGGGCCTTACCCTAATCATTGCTACATGACGCGCTAGTATCATTGCATATCCTGCTACACCAGCAGAGGCATACATTTGCATACATCATGATAGTTTCATTTTTGTTATGTTGAGTATTTTTGTAAAGTGTGAAAGATCTTCTATACTTCTTGTAATATATAGAGTGTTGCCCCTAAAGTGAGCAAAAGATCCCAAAGAGGACAAAATCAAAAGATCCCAAAGAGGACAAAATCAAAAGATCCCAAAGAGGACAAATGAGAGTTAAATAGAAAGAGCCATTGAGGCCACAAAAAAAATAGAAAAAAAGAGAAAAAGAAATAAAAAGAGAGAAGGGGGCACACTACTATTCTTTTTGAGAGATCCACACTCATACTCCATCTTGTACCTTGTACTCCATAGAGATTATCATTTATGCATATAGCTATGTGGGGACCTTCACACTATAGAACTTGACTTGTATATTCCAATGATGAGCCTCCTCAAAAGAGCTCTAGGTCTTCTTGAGCAAGCAAGTTGGATGCACCCCCACTAGTTCCATTGGAGAGCTTACCTTAGCTCATATGTGCATCCGTTGCATGGCAATCCCTACTCCTCACATCATATCTATCATTTGTCTTTCTCTCGCCTATGATTGTCCTCATTGATGTGAGCCTTTCACACCTTTTTGTCTTCCCCCTTCATCATTTTTCTCTATTTGCCATCATAAGTGTCAACTTTCTTGCTTACGCTCATCCATTGCATGAGTGCTCAAAATATCGAATGCGAGTGGATCATTTTGACTTGTACCTGGCTGGTGGTCTGGGGATGAGTCAAGATAAGATTCCAAAGAAGACCAAGTGTGAAACTTTAGTAGATCAAGTTCTCAACAATACAAAAACTATGTTTTACTCTCTCGTATATCCCTGTCCCCTTTCTTGCACGCAAACACCATTTGGAGACATTCGAGTCACGGACAGCGAGAGCTCTTGCACCTTTATGTTCTTATGTTGCTTGTTACAATGCTAATATAGACTCTTGCTTGTTATGACTTGAATTGAATTACATGCCTTGATTGCTTTACTTAAAAAGTTCTTATATGGTTGATAGCATGTCACCATAGAAATTATGCTTGTTATCATTTACCTACTCGAGGACGAGCATGAATTAAGCTTGGGGATGTTGATACGTCCCAAACGTATCTATAATTTCTGCTTGCTCCATGCATGTTTTGGGTGATATTGCTATGCTTTTGATACACTTTCATACACTTTTGATCATATTTGGACTAACCTATTAACTCAGTGCACCCCAGTGCCAGTTTCTGTTTTCTGCTGTTTTTGTATTTCAGGTTTTCCCATTACTTAAATTGCCAGAAAAATTCCGGGAAAAATATATAAAAAATCAGCGCTCCAGAAGCTTCCATGCGCCAGAAGTGGGGCCAGAGGGGGGCCAGAGGGGCCCCAGGCGCCCTGATGGCGCGGCCCCACCCCTGGCCGCGCCGGGGGGCCGCCTGGGGTGCTCCCACCTCCTCTGGTGCCCTAATTGGTCTCCTATTTATTCTCCCGTCGCGGAAACCCTGATTCCAGAACCCTTTTCTCCAGAAGCAATTCCGATCTCCGCCGCCATCGCCACCAAGTTTCGGGGGACCAGAATTCCTGTGCCGGCATCCTGCCGGGACGGGGAAGTGCCCCCGGATTCATCTCCATCGACGTTGCTTCCTCCCTCCATGATGCGGGAGTAGTTCCTCCTCGGGGCTGAGGTTTCTACCAGTAGCTATGTGGTCAATTCTCTCTCCCATGATGTGATCTTCGTTGTGATCATAGGCTATGTTAATCTAGGGTGATCCCATGATATTTCCCCTTCCTCTATGTATTGGATTGATGTACTCACTTGTCTTTATCTAGTATAATCCCCGAGACCAAGGTGACAGCGGTCTATTGGACATGGATTAGAAGAATATTTTCATGGGTGATTTCCTCTTTTGTGTGTTGATTGAAGATTGAGAGTCTCTTGGTGCTTGTCTTTGACTATCCTTGAGATATGTTGTGGTGATTGTGGTACTCTCTTTGGATGGCCGCGGTGACATTGGGAAATCCATAGATTGAGAACTACGAACTTTGAGGTGTGCTTTTGTAGCCCTACATAATTCTCGTCCTCTCTTGACCACAAAGGAATGACCTCCGGGTGCGTCTCCATTGCATGTTTTATGGGAAATATCATGTGATTAGACTATGTTAATGTTGTTGGGAATTGCCACTAGTGAAAGTATAAAGCCTAGGCCTTGTTTCCACCATTGCAATACCATTTGTGCTCACGTTTACCACTTGTTTGCTTGCTGCACTTTTTATTACAGATTTATATTACTTTGCTTTGCCACTCCTATCATCCATATTTTACCATCTCTTCGCCGAACTAGTGCACCTATACAACCCCTAGTTGTATTAGGTGTGTTGGGGACACAAGAGACTTCTTGTATCTTAGTTGCAGGGTTGCTTGAGAGAGACCATCTTCAACCTCTACTTCCATGAGTTCGATAAACCTTAGGTCATCCACTTGAGGGAAATTGCTGCTATCCTACAAACCTCTGCGCTTGGAGGCCCAACATAGTCTACAACAATAGAGGCGTGTGTAGACATCACATGCTTGGTAAAGGTATCGATGAAAGGCCATGTAGGAGTACGTGGTGGGTTGTTTCATTGGAATCGTCCATAGGACCTGAGATCTGTATGTGTGGTTCAAGTTATAGCTACTACCACACATTGGGCCCTGAAATATGACCCCACTCGACTTATTGACTGCCCATGTTCTCTGTCCAGGAGTTGCAATTAGTTTCTTGTGTTTGTAGTTTACTGGTGGTCGTGCACAGCGCCGACCCTTGGGGTGGGCTGTGATGCGACAGGTACGTGGCACGGTGTACCGAGCGCCCGTTTGGTGACTCGGGAACCCTGTACACATCGTTTGGGGCCGTGAGCGACACCCCGGCCGGATCTCCCCACGGATGGAACCCAAATAGGCGATAAACCTGGACGAGAGACTTGAGTGATTGGTTAGGTCGTGGTCTACACCCACGTCGGCTTTCGCTTGAAGTCTGCCGAGCACATGTCGTGTGCAGACGCTAAGTGGTGAAAACATGTGTGAAGAAGTACACCCCTGCAGGGTTATCAATCTATTCGAATAGCCGTTGTTCGCGGTACGGACTACTTGGTTACTCTTACAGTTCATAGACAAGTTCATGGATACTACTAAAAACCTCAAGACAAGTGTGAGTGCCGTGGATGGCCCTTCCGTAGGATGACGGAAGAGGATCCTCGGTGGTGTATTGTTGCTGTGAGTAGAGGACTCGTGTACGTAGTAATATCTTACAATCTGTTGAGAGTTGTAGTATAGGTTAGCCAAGAGTCAAAGCTGGCTTTTTGCTATGAACTCCACTACCCCCTGTTGATAATGTTGCATGTATGATAGGTTCTGTTGTAAGACTTGCCGAGTACCTTTGTACTCATGTTTGCTTAATAACTATTGCAGAGGAGAACCCTGCCCCTTCTGATGGGTTCTACATAGACGTTGACATCGACGAGTAGCTTGCTACCCAGACGGAGATCTAGAGCTTGTGGAGGGCCTTGTAGATAGTCAGGCTACACCAAGCCTGTTTTTATTTTCTAAGTTGTCTGTACTCAGACATGTAGCTTCCGCTTGTGCTTGTATGACTGTATGACTTGAGTGTTGGGTCATGTGACCCCTACCTGTATGGATATGTTATGTAGGGATCTTGGAGCCTTTTAAATAAAGTACTTTGAGTCATAGAGTTATGTTGTGATGCAATGTTGTATTTGCACATATTGAGCATATTGTGTGTATGATTGAAATGCTTGGTATGTGTGGGATCCGACACCTAGTTGTTTCCCTTTGGTAGCCTATGTTACAGGGAAATGCCTCCTAGTATTTCCAATGAGCCTTGGTAGCTTGCTACTGCTCGGAACACGTAGGCTGGCCGGCATGTGTCCTTCTTTGTTCCTGTGTCTGTCCCTTAGGGGAAATGTCACGCGTTGTTCCTTTAAGTCCATGTAGCTTGCTACGACTTGGGTTCATACGTTGATGACCGACACGTTCGTTGCTGGGTCATGGATGCCTGTCTCTGTAATTTAGTGCCACTTTTGGTTTATAACTAGCCATGTCGGCCCGGGTTCTCTGTCATATGGATGCTAGCGACACTGTCATATACGTGTGCCAAAATGCGCAAACGGTCCCGGGCCAGGTAAGGTGGCACCCGTGGGGATACCGTGCGTGAGGCCGCAAAGTGATATGACGTGTTACAACTAGATCGGTGTGACTTAGGATCGGGGTCCCGACAGCGTTGGCATCAGAGCCGGACTGCCTGTAGGTTTCTCAAGCCAAACTGGTCGATGTTGAGTCTAGAAAAATTCTTAGTTATATGTAGGGGAATTGATTGTGGAAGGGAACGTAAGGCTCTTTTACTCCTTTACCTTATGCCCTTCTGATCTGAGTCAGTCTATTCTTTCCACGGGGATTTAGGACTAGGCCTCTTATCCTTACTAGGTTCACGTGTTACTAATCCGTAGACTCTTAGGATTGTTGGTTTCAAGCCTTAGTTTAGTTTCTACTCTTTTAGTATGATGATTTGTTGGACCCGGAACCTGGATATGAAATTGTTGAGTGGCTATGCTATCATTTGTATGATGTCTCAAATCTTTTTTGAGCATTTACAGTTGTTATGCTGCCTGATTTCTTCCAGAAACACTAATGCCTTTGCATTACTTCGTGTTTTAGATGTCTGGCCGCACACCTCACCAAGTGGTTCGTTTGACTCGGTGCATTAATGTGCCCGGTCACACGGCCATGCTAGTCCGTGTGCCGACTGAAACCGGTTACCGCTGGTATCCTGAGTACACCGTGGAGGAACAGTACCGGGATTTCAAACAGAGTTAGTATTTCTGCACAGTCCGGATATACCCCTCATATCCCGGAGCTAACGACCCCATCCATTGGTCTTATGGACTCGGGGTTATTATCGAGATGGCAGTGCAGGATGCCGCCTATTCGATGATGACCATCCTCCGGGCTAGGCATGCCCTGTTGCTGAACACTGAGTTCTGTTACATGCCAGCCTCACTTCCCGGAGAGGAAGGCTACTACACTGGTATGTATACTGATGCTGCTCATGAAGAGCCACTGCTTCAGACTACTGTTCAGATGCTGGAGGATAGGGACCGTGAGGTCCGTGCCCTCCGAACGGAGCTGTATAACACTCGAGCCGCCCACTGGACTACTTTGACACGGCTTGCACCTGCTGTGCACGCCGGATATCTGGATATGCGGGATTTTTACCCCGTGCGGACTCGTCTGCCTGATCGTATGGATTGGCGTGACGTTGGGGGTATTACACCTCCACGTGGGCGTCGGTTACCACCAGCATCAGGCCCGAGGCCACATCCATGTCCCTATGGTCCACAGCCTTCGAGTGCTCGAGAGTTTCAAGATCCATCTGTTCCACTTCCAGGCTACGATGGTAATCTTTACGAAGATTACTATGGGAATGTCTGAGCTAGACCGTGGCAGTAGTAGTATTGTAGCAGTTGTATTTCCATAGTCCTGCGCTTCTTGTGGAATATGACTTAGCTAGTACTGAGTTCCGGAGGTGTAGTTAAATAATGTATAGGAGCTTGGAATGCCTCTGATGGGATGTATCGTCTTTCACCGTAGTTGTACTTTAGCCTTGGCTTGTACTAAACTATGTATGGTGTGTATGACCACTGGTGTATATATGACAGTTTCTATATTACCATGTCGTACGGATGGACATCTCTGCATTCTGTGTCATCCATTACATTCTGCACTCCTATGTCAAGTTTTTCCATCCTTGTCTAAACCGTTGTTTTGTTTTCCATCCTAGCTAGGCACGATACAAGATAGATCTAGGTATTGCCATCTTTGGAAGGCAATCCATAAGTGGCTCTCATGATAGATTCATATGGTAATTTGATTTTCTTTCTAGCAAAGTGTTCCATGCCTTTCCTTAATGGAAATTGGAATCTCATATTTCCTTCCTTCATATCAATAATTGCACCAATCGTTCTAAGGAAAGGTATAGGACATGAAGGATTGCAATCTATATCAAGAACAATTTTCTTCCCATAGGTTTCTTAATAGTGGAATCCGCAAGATGCAAATTTAAAGAACAATCATCAAGCTCATGGAACCCTAGCAAGTCACACAAAGTTTTTGGGATAGTGGAGACACTAGCACCCAAATCACACAAAGCATAGCATTCATGATCTTTTATTTTTATTTTTATAGTTGGTTCCCACTCATCATAAAGCTTTCTAGGTATAGAAACTTCCAACTCAAGTTTTTCTTCATAAGATTGCATCAAAGCATCAACTATATGTTTAGTGAAAGCTTTATTTTGACTATAAGCATGCGGAGAATTTAGCACGGATTGCAACAAGGAAATACAATCAATCAAAGAGCAATTATCATAATTGAATCCCTTGAAATCCAAGGTAGTGGGTTCATCACTATGCAAAGTTTTAATCTCTTCGTTCCCACTTTTAGCAATTTTAGCATCAAGATCTAAAAACTCCGAATCATTGGGACACCTTAAAGCAGAATCATCTCCAATCCTATTCTCATCAAGATTAATACTAGAAAACAAGGATCTAATAGGAGACACATCAATAACTTTCAGATCTTCATCTTTATTTTCATGATAACTAGAAGAACACAATTTAATATAATCTTCTCTTTTAGCACGCATTCTAGCGGTTCTTTCTTTGCATTCATCAATGGAAATTCTCATGGCTTTGAGAGACTCATTGATATCATGCTTAGGTGGGGTAGATCTAAGTTTCAAAGAATCAACATTAACCTTAATTCTATCCACACTTCTTGCCAAATCATCAACCTTAAGCAATTTCTATTCAAGCGTAGCATTGAAATTCTTTTGCGAGATCATAAACTCTTTAACACTAGTTTCAAATTCAAAAGGCATCTTTCCATAAGAGTTGTTGTAGGAATTACCATAATTATTAGAGGAGTTACTAGGAAAAGGTCTAGGACTAAAATTACCTCTATACGCATTGTTACCAAAATTATTCCTACCACCAAAATTCACATCCAAAGATTCACTGTTATTCTCAATCAAAGTGGACAAAGGCATATCATTAGGATCGGAAGTAGCACTCTTAGCAGCAAACAATTTCATAAGTTCATCCATCTTTCCACTCAAAACACTAATTTCTTCGATGGCATGCACTTTTTTACTAGTAGATCTTTCGGTGTGCCATTGAGAATAATTAACCATAATATTATCTAGGAGTTTGGTAGCTTCTCCTAAGGTGGTTTCCATGAAAGTTCCTCCGGCGGGTGAATCTAAAAGATTTCTAGAAGCAAAATTCAAGCCAACATAAAAGTTCTGAATAATCATCCATAGATTCAAACCATGTGTAGGGAAATTACGTATCATCAATTTCATTCTCTCCCAAGCTTGTGCAACATGCTCATGATCTAGTTGCTTAAAATTCATAATATCGTTTCTAAGAGAGATGATCTTAGCAGGTGGGAAATATTTAGAGATAAAAGCATCTTTGCACTTATTCCATGAATCAATAATATTTCTAGGCAAAGAGGAGAACCAAGTTTTAGCACAATCTCTAAGTGAAAACAGAAATAACTTCAATTTAACAATATCGTTATCCGTATCCCTTTTCTTTTGCATATCACAAAAATCAACAAAGTTGTTTAGATGGGTAGCGACATCTTCACTAGGAAGGCCGGAGAATTGATCTTTAATGACAAGATTCAACAAAGCAGCATTGATCTCACAAGATTCAACATCGGTAATAGGAGCAATCGGAGTGCTAATAAAGTCATTGTTGTTGGTATTGGAGAAGTCACACAATTTGGTATTGTTCTTAGCCATAGTGACAAGCAAGCAATCCAACACAGAGAAGCGAACAAGAAGCAAGCGAACGATAAACACACGGCGGAAGAAGGGCGAATAAAATGGCAAGGGTGAAGTGGGCGAGAGGAATACGAGAGGCAAATAAATGTAATGCGAAAGATAATGGTTTGTGATAGGTACTTGGTATATGACTTTTGCGTAAGCCTCCCCGGCAACGGCGCCAGAAATTCTTCTTGCTACCTCTTGAGCTTGCGTTGTATTCCCTCGAAGAGGAAAGGGAGATGCAGCACAGTAGCGTAAGTATTTCCCTTAGTTTTTGAGAACCAAGGTATCAATCCAGTAGGAGACCACGCGCGAGTCCCACGCACCTGCACAAACAAATAAGAACTTCGCAGCCAACGCGATAAGGGGTTGTCAAATCCCTTTACGGTCACTTACGAGAGTGAGATCTGATAGAGATGATAGTTTATATTTTTGGTATTTTTGGTTTAATAAAACAGCAAATAAAAACGGTAAAAGTAAAGTAGATGTAGATTGATATGTTGAGAATAGACCCGGGGGCCATAGTTTTCTCTAGTGGCTTCTCTCATGATAGCGATATTCTACAGCGGGTAAACAAATTACCGTCGAGCAATTAATAGAAAAGCGAATAATTATGAGACTATCTAGGCATGATCATTGTATATAGGCATCATGTCCGAGACAAGTAGAGCGACTCCTACCTGCATCTACTACTATTACTCCACACATCGACCACTATCCAGCATGCATCTAGTGTATTGAGTTCATACGAACAGAGTAACGCCTTAATCAAGATGACATGATGTAGAGGGATAAACTCAAGCAATATGATGTAAACCCCATATTTTTATCCTCGATGGCAACAATACAATACGTGCCTTGCTGCCCCTACTATCACTGGGAAAGGATACCGCAAGATTGAACCCAAAGCCAAGCACTTCTCCCATTGCAAGAACTATAGACTAGTAGGCCAAACCAAACCAATAATTCGAAGAGACTTGCAAGGATATTATGAGCACACATAAAAAGTTCAGAGAAGAATCAAATATCTTTCATAGATAACCTCGATCATAAATTTACAATTCATCGGATCTAGACAAACACACCGCAAAAAGAGATTACATCGAATAGATCTCCTCGAAGACCGAGGAGAACTTTTTATTGAGATCTAGAGAGAGAGAAGAAGCCATCTAGATACTAGCTATGGACCCGAAGGTCTCTGGTAAACTACTCACAACTCATGGTGAGGGCGATGATGAAGATGGTGAAGGCCTCCGTGATGGATCCCCCTCCCGTGGAGCTCCGGAACAGGCTCCAAGATGGGATCTCCACGGGAACAGAAGATACGTCGGTGGAATTAGGGTTTTCTCTCTGCGTATGGAGTTTTTGGGGTACGTGGACTTATATAGGAAGAAGGAGGGCACCGGGGGCCACACGAGGAGGCCTCGAGGCAGGGGGGCGCGCCCTGGGAAGGGGGGCGCGCCCCCACCCTCGAGGGCGGCTCCTCGATCCTCTGACGTGGTTCTCAAGCTTCCTGGGCGTGATTTTCTCCAAAAATATCTCTCACGAAGGTTTCATTCCGTTTGGACTTCGTTTGATATTCTTTTAACTGCAAAACCCTGAAATAGGCAAAAACAACAATCTGGACTGGGCCTTTGGGTTAGTAGGTTAGTCCCAAAAATGATATAAAAGTGAATGATAAAGCCCATTAAACATCCAAGACTTCATAAATAATAGCATGTAACAATAAAAAATTATAGATACGTTGGAGACGTATCACCTGTCTGGTGGGTCCCCGTTGTCAGGCGGAGGAATAATTATTTTGCGCATAATAAGAAGGCACTTCCTTGCTGCGGCCGTGGACCCAGCTGTCAACCTCTCCACGTACAGTCCACGCCCGATGGAAGCCGTTCCTTGACCACGTTGACCACGCCACGCCGAGAGCACCAGGACGGTGGACGACGGCGAGGCCTAGGAATATGCCCACGCGTAGAGGAGTACGAGGATTCACTAGTTCGCTGCGGTGTGAGGCTGCCGTCGCTGCAGAATAACAGGGGGTGTGGGTGAGTAGAGGGATGGCCTGGCCAGCGGTGGGAATAGTAGGGGGCGGTGAGGCCTCCGCGGCAGCACAGCCAACCACGGGAGGCAGGAGCATGCGGCACGACCGGCGCTGCTTTGGGCGGCTGGAGCTACAAGACCAGAGGTTGAAGAAGCACTACGGCCGTTGGATGGACATCGTACGGTCACTGGAGCTAGAATCGTTCATATTGACTAAGTTGACAAAGCACTCCGTCCACGTCAACTTAGTAGGCCCACAAGTCAACCTCCCACCAAGGTGGGTCCCAACCAGCAGGGGAGTATCCATTTTTTTGGGCGTAATAAGGAGGCGCTTCCGGTGGGTCCGAGCTGGCGGCGGGGGGGGGGGAACGTTTTTTCGCGCAATACAGTGGCCCGTTCAGTGGGTCCCAGTAGTCAGGGGGAAACTTTTTTTCGCAAAATACGATGGCCCGTCCGGTGGGTCCCTGCTGTCAGGTGGAGGAATCATTATTTTCCGTGTAATAAGGAGGCACTTCCTTGCTGCCGTCGTGGACCCACCTGTCAGCCTCTCCACGTACAGTCCACGTCCGATGGAAGCGGTTCCTTGACCACGTTGACCACGCCGCGCCGAGAGCACCAACGTGGTGGACAATAGCGAGGCCTAGGAAGGGGACGACGCGGAGCCGGGGAAAATGCGGCAGCGGAAGCCCACGCGGAGAGGAGTACGAGGGTTCACTGGTTCGGCTGCGATGTGAGGCTGCCGTCGCCGCGGAATAACAAGGGGTGTGGGTGAGTAGAGGGATGTCCTGGCCAGCGGTGGGAGTAGTAGGGCGGTGAGGCCTCTGTGGCATCACAGCCGGCCACGAGAGGCAGGAGCACGCGGCACGACCGGCGCTGCTTTGGGCGGCTGGAGTAAAAAGACCAGAGGTTGAAGAAACACTACGGCCGTTGGATGGACATCATACAGTCACTGCAGCTAGAATCGTTTATATTGACTAAATTGACAAAGCCCTTGGTACGCGTCAACTTAGTAGGCCCACAGGCCAGCCTCCGAAACGGTGCGCCCCAGTTGTCAGGGGGAGGAATCATTTTTTGCGCGGCTGAAGTAAGAATATCCGAGATTGAAGAAGAAGCACGACATCCATTGGATGGACATCCGACGGGCACAACTACTAGAACCGTGTGTTGTTGACAAAGCCTTGCATACGCGTCAACTTAGTTTTTTTAGGGGACACGTCAACTTAAAAGGCCCGCAAGTGTGTGGCAGAGAACATATAGCCAATTTGCGATTTGTAAGAATGTACAACCAATTTTTTAATTCTAATGGAATTTACTACAACCCATTTATAGTTTGTTAAAAGTACAACCCATTTTCTAGCTAGGACAACGATTAATAATTTCAACCAACCGCTCAAAGCGGAATTAAAAAAAAATTCCCACATTTTTATGGGATCCGAAATATTTTTATCCGAAATTTCTAGTCAAATTAAATATAATTTTAAATTAAAGTTGTATTATGTTAAAATCCAACGAAATATTGCGCGCGCAACAAGTAATGAAATTAAAATTTTCAAATTCCGAAAATAATATATATTTTAAACTAATTACGCGCTTGGTGCATTTTTTATAGTTACAGTCCAGTTATTATAATTACATCCCTTTTATTATTTCTTAAAATCCATTTTCTTGTTAAGCCTAATGCATACCTCCTAGAAAAGTTTGCAGCCCAGCGGGGTGGAGAATAATAAGTTGACCCGGATATTGTGTACAACTGTCGGCCCAGTTGCATTGCTGATGTTGAAAAAAGGCCTGTGTTGTACAGTACAATCTAAGATGGCTACTCAGCCCACATTCAGCGACGCCGGAAAGGCCCAAACAAGGCTTCTGTACAACTTTTTGAAGTCACTGAGCTCAATTATTAACTTAATAAAAAAGTTAGATTATAGTGGAACCTAATTAAAAGCTGTCACAAGCAAAGAAATAAATCAACGGGTCCCACTTGTGTGTGTGTGTGCGTGTGTGTGTGTGAGAGAGAGAGAGACCCACCGGTCGATGCTCGTAAATACATCTTTCAGCCATATGCATTGCCGATGCTCAGTAAAAACTTATATAGTTGACACAATCATATAGAACATCATAGCACACTGAACTTGCATACAAAAATTTCACGCAGGCGGCACAATCAGGATGGAAGCAGTGGATCGCTACGGGTAGGGCTATGTTGAAACCAATGAACTCGTACATAATGGTTCATCGTCTTTATCAATGACAAGGAAATATCTTGAATGCTGTGCAAAGAAAACAGACAGACAACACAATAAGTTCTGCTAGCACATTAAGTTGACGTACATCCCTTTCTAAAAAAAGTTCAGGTACAAAATTAGAACATGTCACAATCAAATGTACTGGCACATCAGTGCTTCACACCCATAGCTCGGATTTCTGACAAGATTCAGTTGTTACCTCAAATTAGAGCACATCCAGGCAGCCAGCCCTGCCTCTTCTCCCAAAGAAGCAGTGGTCTCCGCCGCGCGATGGAGTAGGCCCTGTGCCATCCATCATTCCGAGCAACATGGGGAAATTCTGACGTTGACTCCTGTAATGGACGTCGTCGACGGACCTTGGCACCAGCAGCGGCGGCAGGACTTCGATTGATGGATTGACCACTTCTTCGACATGCACGAACACTCGATACAGGTACATCCCTAATGTGGTCCACGGCGGCCTTGGTGGCGACGAATAGTACAACCCCGGTTCCTGCACCGGTATCTCAACATCAACCACCTTCGATATGGTGGACGGCTTCTTCATCCATGCCATAACCGTCAGAGCCCAGCTGTCTGGAGGAACAAACATACTTACGAGCTCACCTCCAAGGTCGTTGATAAGCTCATTCATGGACTCGTTGTTCCAAGCATGTTGAGGCATGCCGTGGAAGGTAAGCTTTGTTAAAAACTCAAGCTCAGAGGGCACCGAGCCCCATCCTGGGTGCCACCGATCAAAGCTCACCAGCGCGCCATCACAGAACAAACGCCGGGAAGATTCGAACACACGGCTGCAGTCGAAAGTTGTCCGGAACCTGATGAGGAAATCAGCCGGTGGCGGATAGACTTCGACGAGCAAGTCACTTATTTGGATGCCGTGCGCAATGTCGAGAGCTTTGACAAGGTCGTCCGGCGAGACGAGAGGCCGGTCACCGTTGATGGTTACCATCAACACTTTGCCGGCAAACTGGTCGTCAAGCGCCGCCATGCCACTGTTGAGCGACAGCACGCAGCGACCGAAGGCAGTACGGACCTCAGGATCTCCGGCTCGGAGATCCGCGTTGACCGGCGACATGATAGTGAGCTTGAGTACATGGAGTACAGGAGGGGATTTGGGGGAACTAGAGTAGGAATCGAGATTCCAGAGGTGGGGGAGGGGCGGGAGATTGGGGATGAAAAGGTAGCTTGAATTTCGAACACGCGCCAATATGCTCTCGGCGCGCAAGCGCACGAAAACACCGGTGGCGCCCACATGTCGGCCTAAGAGTCCTTATTCTTTCTTTTTTGGAGAGCCCGGCCTTTTTTTGAGGATCTTTTGAGAGCCCGGCCTGAGAGTCATAATTGACCTGTTTGGCATTGCGTTACTACTCGGCCCATGTTCAATGACACCTCACTGGCCCAAACAAGTGTACATCATCGAAAAGACACCGAGCTCAAATTATATAACTTGAAAAAAGGAGATACACTCTGAACACTGGAGAATGGTGATGCCCTCATTTAGCCCACCAATAGTTCGAGACAATAAACAATTCGAAACAACGATATATACAACATTCAAACACTGACTAGTGACTACTATTGACATAAACATCAAGACATGATAGTTCATAAGAAGTCTTGCTACACCACCAAAATGCACCCATCTGCAGCGCTCAGACTCTCGTGATCCAGACGAGAACGACATTCTAAACAGAGCCAACTATTAGATAGTAAGAGTGACATAGACGAGGAATGCCAAATGACAAGGAATATGCATCACAAAAGAAAGAACTACCCATCCAGAACAAGAAGCAAATACAACAAAGTCATTCGAAGAGATGATCCAACACCATCATAATTTGCAGCCCCGCTTCAGCGACCAATGATCCGGAGACACCAGTACTCCACCCTTTCGACGCAACAGCCCAATTACCTATCAACCTGAAAGCTTGAACCACATCACTGCCTGTCGTAATTGAGACATCCAAGGATGAAAGTTAATCCGGATGCCTGTGTCATTCTCACGTTCTTTTGGCTGCAAGCTGTATCGTTGACAATCAGGGGAGTTTTCTCCCAAACTCCTAGGGCTCGACGTGTAGACACAATTTTCCATAGCAAACAGAGCCTCTCTGCCATCAAGGTCCTTGCCAACGGTGATCTCATGGTTAATAGTATAACTGAGTCCAAGAAACAGAGAGTGTGAACCAAGGGTGTTTACCCGCCTCCAACTAAAAAATCCTGAAGGCCCCAACAAGCTGGTATCCTGCTCATAGACGTAACAACCATTGTCTGGATACTCATGTATTTCATGGTGCTTGTATACAGTGGGGTTTTTGCAATATAACTTTTCCGGCTCATGTGTCCGAATGATCATCAGTCTTTTGCCGTCGTCTTATCGAGCGAGGAACCAGTTGTGCTTCCCTGTTTTTGGCAAAGGTGGTGTGATTATAAAGGGCAATAACTATAGGGACACTGCATCATATAAAAAAGGACAGACATTGTTAATGTAAGATCAACATTGTTCAGAGTATGAGTAGGATAATGCAAGAAACAACATTGATATGCCCTTGTTGGAACTGGGAGGAAAATACAGGGAAATGTATACTGGGTTCGAAAATATAGAAGTGCCATGCATGGTTATACTCATGTTATCTCGCAATCGATTCTTCACAGGAAACTACCATGTCATGCATGTTATGGAATCATGTTCTGTCGTCACAAACAAATTCTTCAAGGTAACTAACATACCATGCATTGTTATATACTCGTGTTCTGTGGGCAAAATTTGTGTGAGGATATTATTCTAGCCATTGATTGCTGAAGGGTGAATACAGGTATGTACACATGATAAGCATTACAGGATTTCACTACTTCCAAATATAGAGTTCTCCATATGCACATTTACTTCCCTAATGTATGGTTAGATGAAACCAATAGTGTGGTGCATATTTCTACATCATGAAAATGAGGAAAGTAACATGGCCATTGAAACACACTCATATTTAGTAGTAGTATATAGATTACTGTAAAATAAGGAGAATATCCATATATTTTTAACCGTTTGATTATTCAGGGGTACAAATTGACTGTAATGACATGATCACAATCACATTAATTAACTCATTCCAAATATAGCTAATTTATGGCGTCTCTAATACATTGCCATAGTTCTACTCAAATTCTGCTCAATCAGGGATATGCCAATCATCTCAAAAAGTTCAAACAGTGTCATGGCGTCATCATTAACATGAGATGGAAACAACTTACACGCGCCGTCCCAGCAATATGTTGTGCCATCTGCTTTGTCTATCGCGTAGATGATGCCATTGTGTTCAATAGCATCACAGATGTGTGTATCAACTTTGACGATGATCCACTACGAGCTAAGTTGTCTCCAGCTAAAGAAGGCACCGGCGTAAAGATAGGTGAGTCAGCGGTCGAACATGGTAATTAGCTTGAAGTCTGGGTAATTCGCATGTCGTGTGGGCAATTGGCAGATTACAATCTTCTGCAAAACAAGGTCCGTCCAACTGACATGGTAATCTAGATGACTAGGACCGCGATGGTAAAACTCTATATAATCCAACGGAGGAAGGATAATTTCATGGGAGGTCTGGAAGTTCACGAGCACCAACTTTTTACAGTCTTCTCTGAAGGAAGCCATCTAGTGGGAGTTCATGCCGACCCACTACATACATGTTGGAGATATGCCCTAGAGGCAATAATAAAAGCATTATTATTATATCTCCTTGTTCATGATAATTGTCTGTTATTCATGCTTGAATTGTATTGTATGGAAACAGCGATACATGTGTGAATACATAGACCACAATGAGTCCCTGGTAGGCCTCTAGTTACCAGCTCGTTGATCAACAGATGGTCACGGTTTCCTGACCATGGACATGGTATGTCAGTGATAACGGGATCACATCATTAGGAGAATGATGTGATGGACAAGACCCAAACTTGAGCGTAACACGAGATCGTATAGTTCGTAATGCATAAGTTTTTCAGTGTCAAGTATTTATTCCTTAGACCATGAGGTTGTACAACTCCCGGATGCCGTAGGAGTACTTTGGGTGTGCCAACCGTCACAACGTAACTGGGTGGCTATAAAGGTACGCATCGGGTATCTCCGAAAGTGTCTGTTGAGTTGGTACGAACCGAGACTGGGATGTTGTCACTCCGTATGACGGAGAGGTACCTCTGGGCCCACTCGGTAAGACATCATCATAATGAGCTCAATGTGACTAAGTAGTTAGTCACGGGATGATGGATTACGGATCGAGTAAATAGACTTGCCATGACGAGATTGAACAAGGTATCGGGGATACCGACGATCGAATCTCGGGCAAGTACCGTACTGATGGACAAAGGGAATAACATACGGGATTGAGTGAATCCTTGACACGGTGGTTCATCCGATGAAGATCATCGAGGAACACGTGGGAACCAACATGGGTATCCAGATCCCACTGTTGGTTATTGAACGGAGAGTCGTCTCGGTCATGTCTATGTGTCTCCCGAACCCGTAGGGTCTACACACTTAAGGTTCAGTAACGCTAGGGTCGTAGAGATAAATGCACGTGGAAACCCGAAAGTTGTTCGGAGTCCCGTATGAGATCCCGGACGTCACGAGGAGTTCCGGAATGGTCCGGAGGTAAATATTGATATATAGGAAGTCCAGTTTCGGCCAACGGGTGATCTCCGGGGGTCACCGGCAGTGTCCCGGGACCACCGGAGGGGCCCCGGGGGTCCACCGGGTGGGGCCATCCATCCCGGTGGGGCCCCTAGGCCGCAAGGGGAAGTGTCCAGCCCCTCTGGGCTGGTGCACCACTAGTGGCCCACCTCCCCATGCGCCTAGGGTTAAAACCCTAAGGGGAGGGGGCCACCACTTGCCTTGGGGGGCAAGGACTCCCCCTTGGCCGCCGCCCCCTTGCAGATTGGATCTGCAGGGGGCTGGCGCCCCCCTGGCCCCCTATATATATGTGGGGGGGGAGAGGGCAGCCGCACCCAAGCCCTGGGGCCTCTCCCCCTCCCGTCACACCTCCATACTCCAACATAGGGCGCCCGGCGAAGCCCTGCTGCGATCTCCACTGCATCCGTCATCACGCCGTCGTGCTGCTGGATCTCTGACGACTTCTCCTCTCCCCTTACTGGATCAAGAAGGAGGTGACGTTGCTGCACCGTACGTGTGTTGAACGCGGAGGTGCCGTCCGTTCGGCGCTAGATCATCGGTGACGAAGAACGTGAAGAGTACGACTACTTCATCCACGCTTCTTCGAAAGCTTCCGCACGCGATCTACATAACGGTATGTAGATGCACTCTTACTTGCTCGTTGCTAGATGTCTCCATAGTTGGATCTTGGTGAAGGCGTAGAAATTTTTTCAATTATGCTACGTTCCCCAACAGTGGCATCTGAGCCTAGGTTTTATGCGTAGCATCTTGCACGAGTAGAATACAAACAGTTGTGGGCGTTTTGATTTTGTTCAACTTTCTTACCGTTACTAGTCAATCTTGATTCGGCGGTATTGTGGGATGAAGCGGCCCGGACCGACTTTACACGTACGCTTACGTGAGACTGGTTCCACCGACAGACATGCACTAGATGCATAAGGTGGTTGGCGGGTGTCTGTCTCTCCTACTTTAGTCGGATCGGATTCGATGAAAAGGGTCCTTATGAAGGGTAAATAGAAGTTGACAAATCACGTTGTGGTTTTGGCGTAGGTAAGAAACGTTCTTGCTAGAAATCCTATAGAAGCCACGTAAAACTTGCAACAACAATTAGAGGACGTCTAACTTGTTTTTGCAGCATGTGCTATGTGACGTGGTATGGCCAAAACGAAGATGTGATGAATGATATATGTGATGTATGAGATTGATCATGTTTTTGTAATAGGGAATCACGACTTGCATGTCGATGAACTTGACAACCGGCAGGAGCCATAGGAGTTGTCTTAATTATTGTATGACCTGCGTGTCATTGAATAACGCCATGTAATTACTTTACTTCATTGCTAAACGTTAGCTATAGTAGTAGAAGTAATAGTTGGCGTGACGACTTCTTCAAGACACGATGATGGAGATCATGATGATGAAGATCATGGTGTCGAGCCGGTGACAAGATGATCATGGTGCCCCGAAGATGGAGATCCAAGGAGCAAGATGATATTGGCCATATCATGTCACTTTAATTGATTGCATGTGATGTTTATCATGTTTATGCATCTTGTTTACTTAGAACGATGGTAGTAAATAAGATGATCTCTCACTAAAATTTCAAGAATTGTGTTTCCCCTAACTGTGCACCGTTGCTAAAGTTCGTTGCTCCGAAGCACCACGTGATGATCGGGTGTGATAGGTTCTAACGTTCGCATACAACGGGTGTAAGCCAGATTTACACACGCGATACACTTAGGGTTCACTTGACGAGCCTAGCATGTACAGACATGGCCTCGGAAAACGGAAGACCGAAAGGTCGAACACGAGTCGTATAGAAGATACGATCAACATGAAGATGTTCACCGTTGATGACTAGTCCGTCTCACGTGATGATCGGACACGGGCTAGTCGATTCGGATCGTGTATCACTTAGATGACTAGAGAGATGTCATTCTGAGTGGGAAGTTCATTAAAATTTGATTAAGATGTACTTAATTATCATGAACTTAGTCTAAGGGGGAGGGGGGCCACCACTAGGGGCCCACCTCCCCATGCGCATAGGGTTAAAACCCTAAGGGGGAGGGGGGCCCCCACTTGCCTTGGGGGGCAAGGACTCCCCCCTGGCCGCCGCCGCCCCTGCAGATTGGATCTGCAGGGGCCCTGGCGCACCCCCTGGCCCCCTATATATATGTGGGGAGGGAGAGGGCAGCCGCACCCTTGCCCTGGCGCCTCTCCCCCTCCCGTCACACCTCCATACTCCAACGCAGGGCGCCCGGCGAAGCCCTGCTGCGATCTCCACTGCATCCGTCATCACGCCGTCGTGCTGCCGGATCTCTAACGACTTCTCCTCCCCCCTTGCTGGATCAAGAAGGAGGTGACGTTGCTGCACCGTACGTGTGTTGAACGCGGAGGTGCCGTCAGTTCGGCGCTAGATCATCGGTGACGAAGAACGCGAAGAGTACGACTACTTCATCCACGCTTCTTCGAAAGCTTCCGCTCGCGATCTCCATAACGGTATGTAGATGCACTCTTACTTGCTCGTTGCTAGATGTCTCCATACTTGGATCTTGGTGAAAGCGTAGAAATATTTTGAATTATGCTACGTTCCCCAACAGTGGCATCTGAGCTAGGTTTTATGCGTAGCATCTTGCACGAGTAGAACACAAAGCAGTTGTGGGCGTTTGATTTTGTTCAACTTTCTTACCGTTACTAGTCAATCTTGATTCGGCGGTATTGTGGGATGAAGCGGCCCGGACCGACTTTACACGTACGCTTACGTGAGACTGGTTCCACCGACAGACATGCACTAGATGCATAAGGTGGCTGGCGGGTGTCTGTCTCTCCTACTTTAGTCGGATCGGATTCGATGAAAAGGGTCCTTATGAAGGGTAAATAGAAGTTGACAAATCACGTTGTGGTTTTGGCGTAGGTAAGAAACGTTCTTGCTAGAAATCCTATAGAAGCCACGTAAAACTTGTAACAACAATTAGAGGACGTCTAACTTGTTTTTGCAGCATGTGTTTTGTGACGTGGTATGGCCAAGAACGAAGATGTGATGAATGATATATGTGATGTATGAGATTGATCATGTTTTTGTAATAGGGAATCACGACTTGCATGTCGATGAACTTGACAACCGGCAGGAGCCATAGGAGTTGTCTTAATTATTGTATGACCTGCGTGTCACTGAATAACGCCATGTAATTACTTTACTTCATTGCTAAACGTTAGCTATAGTAGTAGAAGTAATAGTTGGCGTGACGACTTCTTCAAGACACGATGATGGAGATCATGATGATGAAGATCATGGTGTCGAGCCGGTGACAAGATGATCATGGTGCCCCGAAGATGGAGATCCAAGGAGCAAGATGATATTGGCCATATCATGTCACTTTAATTGATTGCATGTGATGTTTATCATGTTTATGCATCTTGTTTACTTAGAACGACGGTAGTAAATAAGATGATCTCTCACTAAAATTTTAAGTATTGTGTTTCCCCTAACTGTGCACCGTTGCTAAAGCTCGTTGCTCCGAAGCACCACGTGATGATCGGGTGTGATAGGTTCTAACGTTCGCATACAACGGGTGTAAGACAGATTTACACACGCGATACACTTAGGGTTCACTTGACGAGCCTAGCATGTACAGACATGGCCTCGGAACACGGAAGACCGAAAGGTCGAACACGAGTCGTATAGAAGATACGATCAACATGAAGATGTTCACCGTTGATGACTAGTCCGTCTCACGTGATGATCGGACACGGACTACTCGATTCGGATCGTGTATCACTTAGATGACTAGAGAGATGTCATTCTGAGTGGGAGTTCATTAAAATTTGATTAAGATGAACTTAATTATCATGAACTTAGTCTAAATTCTTTACAATATCTCTTGTAGATCAAATGGCCCACGCTCCAGTTTCCCTCAATTTCAACGCGTTCCTAGAGAAAACCAAGCTGAAAGATGATGGTAGCAACTATATGGATTGGGTCCATAACCTGAGGATTATCCTCATAGCTGCCAAGAGATCATATGTCCTAGAAGCACCGCTAGGTGATGCACCTGCTCCCGATGCGGCCCAAGACGTTTTGAACGTCTGGCAGTCGCGTAGTGATGATTACTCCCTGGTTCAGTGCGGCATGCTTTACAGCTTAGAGTCGGGGCTCCAAAAACGTTTTGAGCACCACAGAGCATATGAGATGTTCGAAGAGCTGAAAATGGTTTTCCAAGATCATGCCCGAGTCGAGAAATATGATGTCTCCGACGCATGCTACAGCTGTAAGATGGAGGAGAACAGTTCTGTCAGTGAGCACATCCTCAAGATTTCAGGATTGCACAACCGCTTGTCTCAGCTGGGAATGAATCTCCCAGATGAAGCGGTCGTTGACAGAATCCTCCAGTCGCTCCCACCAAGCTTCAAGAGCTTCGTGCTGAACTTCAATATGCAGGGAATGGAGAAGTCCACTCCCGAGGTGTATTCGATGCTGAAATCAGCGGAGGTAGACATCAAGAAAGAACATCAAGTGTTGATGGTCAATAAAACCACTAAGTTCAAGAAAGGCAAGGGTAAGAAGAACTTCAAGAAGGACGGCAAGGGAGTTGCCGCGCCTGGCAAACCTGTTGCCGGGAAGAAGCCAAAGTATGGACCCAAGCCTGAGACAGAGTGCTTTTATTGCAAGGGAACGGGTCACTGGAAGCGGAACTGCCCCAAATATTTAGCAGACAAGAAGGCCGGCAACATCAAAGGTATATATGATATACATGTTATTTATGTGTACCTTACCAGCACTCGTAGTAGCTCCTGGGTATTTGATACCGGTGCAGTTGCTCACATTTGTAACTCAAAACAGGAGCTGCGGAATAAACAGAGACTGGCGAAGGATGAGGTGACGATGCGCGTCGGGAATGGTTCCAAGGTCGATGTGATCGCCGTCGGCACGCTACCTCTACATCTACCCTCGGGATTAGTTTTAAACCTCAATAATTGTTATTTAGTACCAGCTTTGAGCATGAACATTGTTTCTGGATCTCGTCTTATGCGAGATGGCTACTCTTTCAAATCAGAGAATAATGGTTGTTCTATTTATTTGAGAGATATGTTTTATGGTCATGCCCCGCTGGTCAATGGTTTATTTTTGATGAATCTCGAACGTAGTGATACACATATTCATAGTGTAGATGCCAAAAGATGTAAAGTTGATAATAATAGTCCCACATACTTGTGGCATTGCCGCCTTGGTCATATTGGTGTCAAACGTATGAAGAAGCTCCATTCGGATGGACTTCTAGAGTCTCTTGATTATGAATCATTTGACACGTGCGAACCATGCCTCTTGGGCAAGATGACCAAGACTCCGTTCTCCGGAACAATGGAGCGAGCAACCAACTTGCTGGAAATCATACATACCGATGTGTGCGGTCCAATGAGTGTTGAGGCTCGCGGAGGCTATCGTTATGTTCTCACCCTCACGGATGACTTGAGTAGATACGGGTATATCTATTTGATGAAACACAAGTCTGAGACCTTTGAAAAGTTCAAGGAATTTCAGAATGAGGTTGAGAATCAACGTGACAGAAAAATAAAGTTCTTGCGATCAGATCGTGGGGGTGAATATTTAAGTCATGAATTTGGCACACACCTTAGAAGCTGTGGAATTGTTTCACAATTGACACCGCCCGGAACACCTCAACGTAACGTTTTGTCCGAACGTCGAAATCGTACTCTGTTGGACATGGTGCGATCTATGATGTCCCTCACCGATTTACCGCTATCTTTTTTGGGGTTATGCTTTAGAGACTGCTGCATTCACTTTAAATAGGGCTCCGTCGAAATCCGTTGAGACGACTCCGTATGAACTTTGGTTTGGCAAGAAACCGAAGCTGTCGTTTCTGAAAGTTTGGGGCTGCGATGCTTATGTCAAGAAACTTCAACCTGAAAAGCTCGAACCCAAATCGGAGAAATGCGTCTTCATAGGATACCCAAAGGAAACGATTGGGTACACCTTCTACCACAGATCCGAAGGCAAAGTCTTTGTTGCCAAGAATGGATGCTTTCTGGAGAAAGAGTTTCTCTCGAAAAAAGTGAGTGGGAGGAAAGTAGAACTTGATGAGGTGACAGTCACCCCTCCTGTACCGGAAAGTAGCGCAGCGCAGGAAACTGTTCTTGAGGTGCCTGCACCGACAAGGGAGGAAGTTGATGATAATGATCATGAAGAAACAGATCAAGTTGCTACTGAACTTCGAAGGTCCACAAGGGTACGTTCCGCACCAGAGTGGTACGGCAACCCTGTACTGGAAATCATGTTGTTAGACAACGGTGAACCTTCAAACTATGAAGAAGCGATGGCGGGCCCAGATTCCAATAAATGGCTTGGAGCCATGAAATCCGAGATAGAATCCATGTATGAAAACAAAGTATGGACTTTGGTGGACTTGCCTGATGATAGGCAAGCCATAGAAAATAAATGGATATTTGAGAAGAAGACAGATGCGGATGGTAATGTGACCATCTATAAGGCTCGGCTTGTCGCTAAGGGTTATCGACAAGTTCAAGGGATTGACTACGACGAGACTTTCTCTCCCGTAGCGATGCTGAAGTCAGTCAGAATCATGTTAGCTATTGCCGCATTCTATGATTATGAGATATGGCAAATGGACGTCAAAACAGCATTCCTTAATGGCTTCCTCAAGGAAGAGTTGTATATGATGCAACCGGAAGGTTTTGTCGATCCAGAGAACGCTAACAAGGTATGCAAGCTCCAGCGCTCGATCTACGGGCTGGTGCAAGCATCTCAGAGATGGAATATTCGCTTTGATGAAGTGATCAAAGCGTTTGGCTTTATACAGACTTATGGAAAAGCCTGTATTTACAAGAAAGTGAGTGGGAGCTCTGTGGCATTTCTCATATTATATGTGGATGACATATTGCTGATGGGAAATGATATAGAATTCTTGGAAAATGTAAAGGCCTACTTGAATAAAAGTTTTTCAATGAAGGACCTTGGAGAAGCTGTTTACATATTAGGCATCAAAATCTATAGAGATAGATCAAGACGCCTCATCGGTCTTTCATAAAGTACATACCTTGACAAAATATTGAAGAAGTTCAATATGGATCAGTCAAAGAAAGGATTCTTGCCTGTTTTGCAAGGTATGAGATTGAGCAAGGCTGAGTCGCCGACCACGGCAGAAGATAGAGAAAAGATGAGTGTCATTCCCTATGCCTCGGCCATAGGTTCTATCATGTATGCCATGCTGTGTACTAGACCTGATGTGAACCTTGCCATAAGTTTGGTAGGGAGGTACCAAAGTGATCCCGGTACGGAACACTGGACAGCGGTCAAGAACATCCTGAAGTACCTGAAAAGGACTAAGGATATGTTTCTCGTTTATGGAGGTGACGAAGAGCTCGTCGTAAAGGGTTACGTCGATGCTAGCTTCGACACAGATCTGGATGACTCTAAGTCACAAACCGGATACGTGTATATTTTGAATGGAGGGGCAGTCAGCTGGTGCAGTTGCAAACAGAGCGTGGTGGCAGCGTCTACATGTGAAGCAGAGTACATAGCTGCTTCTGAAGCAGCGCAGGAAGGAGTCTGGATGAAGGAGTTCATCACCGACCTAGGAGTCATTCCAAGCGCGTCAAGCCCGATGACTCTCTTCTGTGACAACACTGGTGCTATTGCTATTACCAAGGAGCCCAGGTTTCACAAGAAGACCAAGCACATCAAGCGCCGTTTCAACTCCATCTGGAATTATGTTCAGGATGGAGACATAGATATTTGTAAAGTGCATACGGATCTGAATGTCGCAGACCCGTTGACTAAACCTCTTTCACGAGCAAAACATGATCAACACCAGAACTCTATGGGTGTTCGATTCATCACAATGTAACTAGATTATTGACTCTAGTGCAAGTGGGAGACTGTTGCAGATATGCCCTAGAGGCAATAATAAAAGCATCATTATTATATCTCCTTGTTCATGATAATTGTCTGTTATTCATGCTTGAATTGTATTGTACGGAAACAGCGATACATGTGTGAATACATAGACCACAATGAGTCCCTGGTAGGCCTCTAGTTACCAGCTCGTTGATCAACAGATGGTCACGGTTTCCTGACCATGGACATGGGATGTCAGTGATAACGGGATCACATCATTAGGAGAATGATGTGATGGACAAGACCCAAACTTGAGCGTAACACGAGATCGTATAGTTCGTAATGCATAAGTTTTTCAGTGTCAAGTATTTATTCCTTAGACCATGAGGTTGTACAACTCCCGGATGCCGTAGGAGTACTTTGGGTGTGCCAACCGTCACAATGTAACTGGGTGGCTATAAAGGTACGCATCGGGTATCTCCGAAAGTGTCTGTTGAGTTGGTACGAACCGAGACTGGGATGTTGTCACTCCGTATGACGGAGAGGTACCTCTGGGCCCACTCGGTAAGACATCATCATAATGAGCTCAATGTGACTAAGTAGTTAGTCACGGGATGATGGATTACGGATCGAGTAAAGAGACTTGCCATGACAAGATTGAACAAGGTATCGGGGATACCGATGATCGAATCTCGGGCAAGTACCGTACCGATGGACAAAGGGAATAACATACGGGATTGAGTGAATCCTTGACACGGTGGTTCATCCGATGAAGATCATCGAGGAACACGTGGGAACCAACATGGGTATCCAGATCCCGCTGTTGGTTATTGACTGGAGAGTCGTCTCGGTCATGTCTACGTGTCTCCCGAACCCGTAGGGTCTACACACTTAAGGTTCGGTAACACTAGGGTCATAGAGATAAATGCACGTGGAAACCCGAAAGTTGTTCGGAGTCCCGGATGAGATCCCGGACGTCACGAGGAGTTCCGGAATGGTCCGGAGGTAAAGATTGATATATAGGAAGTCCAGTTTCGGCCAACGGGTGATCTCCGGGGGTCACCGGGAGTGTCCCGGGACCACCGGAGGGGCCCCGGGGGTCCACCGGGTGGGGCCATCCATCCCGGTGGGGCCCCTAGGCCGCAAGGGGAAGTGTCCAGCCCCTCTGGGCTGGCGCACCACTAGTGGCCCACCTCCCATGCGCCCACGGTTAAAACCCTAAGGGGAGGGGGGCCACCACTTGCCTTGGGGGGCAAGGACTCCCCCCTGGCCACCGCCCCCCCTTGCAGATTGGATCTGCAGGGGGCTGGCGCCCCCCTGGCCCCCTATATATATGTGGGGGGGGGGGGAGGGCAGCCGCACCCAAGCCCTGGCGCCTCTCCCCCTCCCGTCACACCTCCATACTCCAACGCAGGGCGCCCAGCGAAGCCCTGCTCGATCTCCACTGCATCCGTCATCACGCCGTCGTGCTGCCGGATCTCTGACGACTTCTCCTCCCCCCTTGCTGGATCAAGAAGGAGGTGACGTTGCTGCACCGTACGTGTGTTGAACGCGGAGGTGCCGTCCGTTCGGCGCTAGATCATCGGTGACGAAGAACGTGAAGAGTACGACTACTTCATCCACGCTTCTTCGAAAGCTTCCGCACGCGATCTACATAACGGTATGTAGATGCACTCTTACTTGCTCGTTGCTAGATGTCTCCATAGTTGGATCTTGGTGAAGGCGTAGAAATTTTTTCAATTATGCTACGTTCCCCAACAATACACGCCAAGAAGTTTCGGGCAATGGTGATCGGATTGAAGTCGAGGGAAATGATGTACGACGACCCACTACAACCTACAAAGAAGTTTCTGCTAATGGATATCGGATTGAAGTCGAGGGGAATCATGTAGGCCTCCGTATCATGGTGAGCCAATATCGCAAGACCAGATAGCAGCAAGCAGGGTGTCTTGAAAAGCTTTGGCCTCGCTTCGATGATGGCCGTGTGCATGCCCCTCGAGCATGCAGCCAGCCATAGGGCGCTCAACATATCCATACACGAACAACAGAGGTCAAGGACGTCACTGGGGAGATTGCTCCAATCGCGGCTCATATGGATCCTGCGCGGTTCACGTTCGGCCATGGTGGAGTTTGGAAGGTGGGGTTTTGGGGGGCTTGATTTACGGGGGAGAAGGCTGTCGGTGCTGGAGCGGCTAGCGAGGGAATAGTGGTACTAGGGGAGGCGAGCGAGGCGAGGGTATGCGGGTGCACAGTGAGATAAATAAGAGTGATCTCAGGATCTCCAACGAGACGGAGATGGAGATGGAGTGGTGGGGAGAGGGAGACGAAGCGAGGCATGCTATACAGCGGCGGTGATAGTGACTGCACAGTGCATAAGGTGAGGCTGACTTTGTTAACCCGGACATGCCGCCTGGACTGGTGTCACCTCGAGCGCAGGGTCTTGTCACTTCACTGTGAGGACCGGATGAATAATAGTATTTTGACCATCAAGTGTACCACAGTTGTACTACTACTAGTAGGAGAGTAGGAACATGAGTAGTAATCCCGTGCTAGCATGCCTCTGGGTTCACTTCATCCTCCAGGTATCATCCATATTGCGAGCCGAAGCAAATTCTCATTTGCATAGGTCCCACCTGTCAGGAGGGGTGCAGAAATAAAAAGGAACCGTAAAATGTCTCACTACGGTGATTCAAAAGAGTGACCTCAACTAGCCAGTAGCACATGTAGCGCCGGAAGGATGGGCACGTACATGGACACTCCCCACTCCTTAGCCTACCCGCGTAGCCTTTTCGTTAGTCTACCTAGCCTTCTAATCACCTGCCTATAGGCCACTTCTACCATTTACTTCTCCATCGGGAACCGATTTTTCTCGGCTTCTTCACTACTCCTTGATCTTCATTTGCATCCAAACCACACTACATTCACATTGTTTTAACCTCTTCACATCCTCCTGGAGTAATTCTGAAGCCCCTATAAATAATCATCTTCTTCAGTTAGACTAGCCATCTAATCCTAATTCTCCAAGCCATAGCCCTCCGGTCCAGCGGTTCCAAATGGCGAAAGAGATCGAGATGCAGGTTTTTAGCGTCCAACATGTCCTCGTCGAAGGCTCGTTGAGCATAGTTGCCATAGTCACCGACCACCCAAGGGTTGTTCGGAAGTGGACCAGCAATGTATCCAACTCCCTCCAAAAGGTGGAGATGAATGTCATCGATCTCGACACAGAGTACACGGAGCGCGCCACTGGGAAGATCCAACGCGTCGCCGTCCTTCAGCTGTGCCTCGAAGATGATGTTTTGGTGTACCACATCATACACGCACCCTCCATACCAGGTGGGCTTCACGATTTCTTGTCTCGGGAGGACATATAATTCTGTGGGGCAGCCATCGCAGGGGACAAACAGAATTGGAGCCGTACAACCTTGATTTAAAAAGCATCGCTGACCTACAAACCAGAATAAAAATTCATGTAGAAGATTGTGATAAACCGACACCATCCCTATTCGACGTAGCAAATTTTGTGCTAGGAACAAATCTTCAGAAGGGTGACGAGACGCTGGCATTAAGGTCGTCTGGATGGGAGAATTATCCCTTGACGTACGAGCGGATAAAATATGCTGTCCTCGATGCCCGTGTGAGTTTCGATATAGCTGCAAGGTCCAAAGAGCTTGTTGCGAAGCCGTCTCCCATACAAAATGAGAACAAGAAGAAGAAGGAGAAGAAGAAGAAGATGCCGCACCAGTAGCAGTGCATTATGGATGGATGAACTATTTCCTCTCTTGTAAAAATATATTCCCTCTCTATGTATATTGATATAGATGGACTATTTCGATGGTGTGCGTGTCTTTGGAACAAGTAGTAGCGTGGTTCCGCTTGACTATAAGGAACTATTTATCCGCCTAGCTTTCTCTACTACTCCTTCCAGTGATCGGTATGCAATGCATGTGTCCGTAGACATGACAGCTTATCCATGGAAGTTCAACTATGGCGACCATCACATTTCATCCACTGCGACTCGTGATTCCCACGACGCCGCTCCAACCCACGGCACCACGTCCCCCGACGTGCGCCTTACCCCTCTCGGCCGGACCGCCCCTCTGCCTTCGTGTGCATGACATGTGGGCCACCTTAAATGCGGCGAGCATCAAGTTTCTACCACGGCCACATGCGATACCACGACGCCGCACGAACCCATGACACCACACGTCCCGCACCATCAAATTTTCGTTCAGCGGCTGTGACACATTTCGTCCCAGGCATCAATCCTCAGCTGGAGTACTTCTGTACTATAGGTAGTACCCGCCGGTGTGGCCATCTACGCCTTGTAACGCCCCGACGCCCAGCTGTGGCACCCTCGCCACGGCCACGCCACCACCGACCGGTTCATCTCGAACGAGTCACTACTAGGAAAAGGGCTATAGATGGGACGGGCACTAATGGCGCACCAGACATACGGTGCGCCATTAGTATATACTAATGGCGCACCATGTGTTGGTGTGCCATTAGTGTCCAAATACTAATGGCGCACCACATCCACGGTGCGCCATTAGTAACATTTTTTTTTTCAAAACTACTAATGGCGCACCAGTGGATAGTGCGCCATTAGTAATTTTTATTCAATTTTTTTTTCAAATTTATTTATTTATTTTTTCGAAACTACTAATGGCGCACCAGTGGATAGTGCGCCATTACTAGTTCAACTAGTAATGGCGCACCACATCCACGATGCGCCACTAGTATTTTTTTTTCAAATTTTGTTTTTTTTTTCAAAACTAGTAATGGCGCATCGTGGGAGTGGTGCGCCATTACCAACTAGTAATGGCGCACCACTCCCACGGTGCGCCATTACTAGTTGACTGTGCGCCATTACTAACTTGGCCCAAAATTTCACAAACTGCAGCCTCGGACCGCCTTTTCAAGTTTAAAAAAAATAAAAGAAAATGATGAAAATGTCAAAAAAAAATAAAAGAAAATAAGTTTCCCATGTGATATGTGGTCTACTTGTTGGGAAAATTTACAAATATGAATTTTGACTTTATTTGCAAAATATCTCTGGAATTTGTAAAATGGGCATAACTTTTGCATACGAACTCGGATTAAAAAGTTTTTTATATGAAAAATCATCTACTCGAAAAGTTACATCCGAATTTTAGATTTTAAGAGAAAACATTTATGGGGCTTTTAAGATCTAGAGGGAAAAACCTAATAGAGGAACATTTTCAAAATCCCCAAAAACCTAATAGAAAAATCCCCAAAAACAAAATCCCCAAAAACCTAATAGAGGAACATTTTCAAAATGCCGAAAAACCTAATAGAAAAATAGTTATGGGGCTTTTAAGATCTAGAGGAAAAAAATAGAAAAAATTTCAAACTTACTAGTGGCGCACCGTTTGCTAGGTGCGCCACTAGTAACAGAAAAACAAATTGGTTTCGATATTTTTTTTCAATTTTTTTTAATTTCTTTTTTCAAATATGATACGTAATATGACCGAGAAGTTTGAAATATTTATTCAAAATTTTATCATACTCATGAACATGAACAAAGTCCCTAGACATCAAGAAGGTGTAATAGGATTGATATGATAGATATATCAGCAAGTGCCTGTGAAGTGAGCTGGTGCTGGGGTTGGAAAAACTGTGAAGGTAAGCGTGCTCGGACTGGAGTAGTGTGAGGATGGGTGACCTTCTGGAAAGTTTGACCGTAGAGTGCGATTTGACTTGAGATTAAGCATATTGACCAGAGATTAAGCCACAGTGACCAAAGATGAAGGAAAAACCGAAAAAAAATATTTAAAATTTTTTTTGAAAAAAAATTCTGGATTTTTTTTTTGAAAATAAAATTGTTACTAATGGGCACTTCCATGTGGTGCGCCATTAGTATACCAGATACTAATGGCGCACCCTGGGCTATACTAATGGCGCACCAGTGGTGCGCCATTAGTATCTGGTATACTAATGGTGCACCAGAGGTGCGCCATTAGTAAAAAATACTAGTGGCGTGGTACTAATGGCGCACCAATAGTGCGCCATTAGTAGGCAAAACTGGTGTGACATTAGTAGGCCTTTTCCTAGTAGTGAGTGAGTCGCGGACCACACCACCACCATGAGAATGACATGTGGGCCAGCCGCATTTAAGGTCCGCATGTCATTGACTCATAGGCCGGGCACTAAGCCACTGAAGTTCGGTCCCGTGGGCCCCGAGAGGGAAATGTGACTCATGCGGCAGGCCTTGTGGTGCTACCGCAGTACGAGCTCGTGCCAAACCCGGAATTTGTTTCTTACTACCACAAACTACTAGTAAGGTACACGTGCATTGCACGCATGAGATTCTGGTGGTTTGTGCATTATGCTTCTACATGTGGAGTCTTCTAGATTCTACATGTGGCAGAATCTGGTGGAATGTAGATGATATCCAATGGCTAGTAGTGCTCGGATTTGCCATCATTGTACCGTCAGATTGACTTCATCCAACAACCAACTTTCAAAGTTATTCACACACTATAGGGGGTATAGATATAGATGTGCTGGCCCGTTGCAATGGATCCAAAGTATATCTGTTTAGTGGAGTGCACTCTAAACACATTATCTATATATTTTTCTCTAACCTTTCGTATCCATGCAACCAAGCCACATAAGCTTCATGGGTGCCCCCACATCATATTATTCATACTACGTTGACAGAAAAAAAGATTAATCACCCAAAATAAGATCTTCCAATTTTTTATTCCTACGATGCTGCGTCGTGCATGTACGTACTAGTTGTATAGTGGTAGTACTAGTTGTATAGTAAAAACTTGGTACTAGTAGGAGTAGAGTAGTACGGAGTGCTCCTACTTTGTCAACGAGCCCCATCTGACACCAAATTTCTTGGCTTCCGTGCTACAGCTAGATCTTCCCCTCGTTTCTGTTTTCCAACCCGGCGGCGGGCGGGGTGCGGTTTGCCAATAGTCGGTTTGCTCAATGGCGTTCCCACATGAAAGTAAAAATGCTAGGCAACACACCTTCCCTAAGCTATGTGTCGTGCCGGACGGGCCGTGGAGTACTCCCGATTCCCGGGCGTGTGTGGGTGGAGTGCGACGCGAACGCGACAGCCCTTTTCCTTTTACTATCAATGTGCTCGTGCGTTGCGACGGATCCAAAGTAGTAGAATAGTAGTACTTGTTCACAAACTTGAAAGAAATCACTCTTGTTTTAATATACTCCTAATATATTACTCCCTCCGTTCCTAAATGTTTGACTTTTCAGAGATTTCAAATGGACTATCACATACGGATTATATAGACATATTTTGAAGGGTAGATTCACTCATTTTGCTCCGTATGTAGTCACTTATTAAAATATCTAGAAAGACAAATATTTAGGAACGGAGGGAGTACTTTTCACTCAAAATACATTTCTCATGCTATTTTGATGAGGTGAGGGAGGGATGTGGTTGCTTTCAAGATAATAAGGGGTTTTATGCAAATTGGAGCAGAGAAGTGGGCTATTGTTGCAGAAATGCCACAACTTACCTCACAGCCGTTAGATGTGGATCTAATGGTCAGAAACAACGGATGGCAGACACACCACCATCACGAACTGAGTCTTTTATAGGAGTATATATATATTTATCATGTTGTTTTTATGAGGTGAGGGGGGATGTGGTTGCTTTCAAGATAATAAGGGGTTTTCTGAAAATTGGAGCAAAGAAGTGGGCTTTTGTTGCAAAAATGCTACAACTTACCTCACAGCCGTTAGATGCAGATCTAATGGTCAGAAACGACAGATGACAGACACACCACCATCACCAACTGAGTCTTTTATAGGAGTATATTTATATTTCTCAGGCTGTTTTGATGAGGTGAGGGGGGGATGTGGCCGCTTTCAAGATAATAAGGTTTTTTTTAAAAAAAATTGGAGCAGAGAAGTGGGCTATTGTTCCAAAAATTCCACAACTTACCTCAGAACCGTTAGATGCAGATCTAATGTTGAGAAACGACGGATGGCAGAGACACCACCATCACCAATTGAGTCTTTTATAGGAGTAGGAGTAGAGAAACATGTATAAATTGTAACATTTTGGTTCTGCTCCTTGGCACGATCGATAGATAGAAATAACGATTGGAAACACTAGGGCGGGGCTATTTTCGCCAGATAAGCAGGGTACGTAGTAGCTAGGTTGGCGCATCGTCGGTTTGGTCACACGCGGTCCGACATGTTCTAGTGTTTCTAGCAAGATGCCCGCGCGTTGCATGAAGTTGATGGAAAAGGTAAGCACAACTTATAAATTGACGGATGGAGTACTGGTTACAGTGATGCATATAATTAAGCAAAGGGATCGCACATGTCGGTATTGACTGGAACGAGAATGCAACAACACAATAAGAATTAAGGCCACGATGATGATGCGATCACAGTGGTGTTTACAGAAGGCAAGAAGAAAGATGCATCCATCAATGTACGACCTCCTCCTCCTGAACTTAGTGCGCCGGGCCACCGACCGGCGGCAAAGGAGCGACGGCTTTTGTGGCGAGGTCGAGGTGCTTCTCAGCAAAGGCATCCAAGGCTTCCGGCCGGTTGAGGAAGGCCAACGTTGTAGCATCCTCACTGGCCTTGTAGACACCTATGTACACGATTTTCTCGTACACGTGGATGTGTAGGTCGACTAATTCTTGCAGGGCAAGGCACCTCGCGGCGAGCGCGACCTCCAGGTGGACATTGTTCGTGGCGTCGGCGGGCAGTCGCAGGGCCACCAGTGCTTGAAAGAGGTTCCAGCCATGGAGGCCGATTAGGGTGGCAGGCAATGAGGAGCCCAGGCATGCGGGCTGGAGGAGTACGGCGATGTCGTCCGCGAGCTTCTTGAGGACGGTGAACTTGTTGGTGGTGGCAACGATCATCTGGTCCAACTGAGAGTCGTAGTTGGCGTCGACGGCGGCCATCCACTAGTCGGTCTCCCACACCGTTTGGAGACGATCCTCGGCGCCATGCCGCAGGCCGACGTCGTGGACCATCTAGCACAGCCACTGGCCGCTCGCGCGCATCGCCGCCATGAGTCTGGAGTGAGCTCTTTTGCGCTTAGTGTACCTGCTTAGGCAAATGCTTAGGTGCGTACGATATGGTAGATGCATTGGAATGGAGGGGTGCCTTTATATGAGGGCAAACTGCGTTGCATTCACATCGTGCAGCCTATTTTCCCGGTCCTCCTCCCATTACTTACCTCATGAATTAATTGAAGGAGGATGCATTGGCCGTTCAACATTTCGGGAACCGCTACTCCCTCCCTCGTCTGCATTGAAGCCGTATCGGGAACTGCACCGCCCGCTGTCAAATCAAATAGTACTGCGCCGCCCGCTGCACGCCCGGCTGAACATGCCTCCTCGCCTCCATCAAACCCCTATGCTAAACCCGCATGCAAACCGAGAAACCTACTCCGGACACATGTCCGTTCATGAGCGGGCCGGAATTAAACGCAACACCGGCCAAGCTCCTCTCGTCCGCCCTCAGTTTAAACGAGGCCAGACGCTAGCCAAGCTCATACCGTCCGCCCTCTATTTACAGGAGACCAGACAGACAGCGGGCAAGAATCGCACCCCTCCGCCGCTCCTCCATCTCCTCCTTCACCATTTTCTCCACTCTTCCGATGGCTTCCGAGGAGCCGTTGTCCGGCATATTACCCGGCTGGGTGGCCCGCCAAGCCCTCCGGATACGGGCGAGGCCGCTCGGTGCTTCACCAACCTCGCTTGGCCCGACGGAGCCAGTTGCCGCCCCAAGTAGGCGCGTGGTTCAGCAACTCGCCGCTCCAGTTCAGCTCAATGAGGAGTGGCGAGTTGCTCCACGTCGGCACGGCGGCGAGCACACCAGTACGGGCGTCGTCGCTGCCGCATTGTATCGCGCCACCAGTGTCTGCAGTGCCGCACCTCCCATGTCTATGGGCACACCTCCCGTGACTGCGGCAGCGCCATGCAGGCAGAGACAGAAGCCGGGTGAGTGGAGATCGACGAGTCGATGGCCAGCTTCTCCGTGTCGACCGCCATCACTTGGGTCCGCCGCCACTTGGGTCCCATGAAGGCCACCGCCGAGGCGACGACTGGGCATTCAGGTGGTTTCTTTGCTTCTTCGTCTCTTCCGAGGACCTTCGTCGACCCCGCAAAGTGTTTGCTGGACATGAGGAAGACAAAGGGATCCGTGGGCGGCCATTTAGATTATGTACTCCCTCTCCAGCTGGCGGGAAATTTTTGTTCTAACAATGGATAAATTGTATGTATCTATAACTAAAATAAGTCTAGATACATCCATTTCTAGGACAAGTTTTTCCGGACAGAGGGAGTATTAATTATACCAAGAGAGCTAGATTGGCACCGCTTAGTTCATGTAAATGTAATGAAATCCATCATGTTTATATGAAGATCCGGCTTTTTTATACGAAATCCTTCGTGCTTATAGAAACCAGTCCGTGTTAGCACGAATTTCATCTGGTTGGTTAGAGTTGTAAAAATGTATGCCGCTGACATTTGATGTCATCCTCAGCGGAAGGAAGCGGGAGGAAATTTGCCGGATGCCGTTGGAGATGCTCTTATGCTGGAAATAATAGAGTGACATCCAATCCATTTGAGTTAATTGCGTGTATGATTGTCCCTCTATAAAAAGTTAATTGCATGTACAGTGTACACGTGACTTGCAGGGTGGTTACAGCTTCGTACAGAAAGTTAAAAAGAAACAAGTCCATCCTTAATCTTGTATTCTAAGTACTTTGTGGGTTCCAATGTCAGTACAGTATCGAAATAAGTATATATTAAATAAGTAATATATAATATAAAAATCTAAATTTAAAGACATAATTCAAGCTCATGTCATCGCATTGCGAGAATCCAGCGCTAACCAGTCCAGCACATTTTTGTTGTAGACCATGCTGGAGATATATCTCCATGTCTACTCTTATACTCAATCCGTTCCTAAATATTTGTCTTTTTCAGATTTCAAATGGACTACCACATACGGATGTGTATGTAGACATATTTTAGAGTGTAGATTCACTCATTTTGCTCCATATGTAGTCACTTGTTGAAATCTCTAAAAAGACAAATATTTAGGAACGGAGGGAGTAGAAAACAGAGTTGGTGATGATGGTGTGCGTGCCATCCTGCAATATAGGCCGTCGGATTTATATCTAACGGATAGGAAGAAAACTACGGCAATTTTGCAAAAATATACCCACACCCCTCTCCCCGTTCGCAAATACGGCCTTCCCTCGTTCATCCTTTTCTCTCACAAGATAAACTACACATACAAATGCATCTTGATGTTCCGTGCAACGCATGGGCATCTAGCTAGTTTCTTTTAAAATAGTTACTGCGATAATTGGGTTGAAGTGATATATTTTATGTCTGCCCCAAATGATTTCAGATTCACTAGTAGCAACAAAGAAAAGGTTGCCTTGTTAATTAACAGAAAACAAGGTGAAAACTATCACATGAGGCCGGTAAAAATGAGGCACACTGGGTTCAGCGTCATCGTCACTACAACTGTGCGCGCGCGAGAAGTCTACATATCGAGGGGGCTATTGAGCGAGGCACAGAGACACATTGTTCGAGAGAGAAACCAATTGATAGATTACGATCAGATCGAGTTGTCACCCTTCTGCTGTCATTGTTGGGGTGGGGGAGGGGGAGGGAGAGAAAGACGTATCGAGAGTGTGCGCGGTGGGCACAGAGGCACAACTAGCGAGTGTGTGTATGTGTGTGTGTTTGAAAGAGGAGTAGATAGATTACTATCAAGATCGAGGTGCCGCCCTACTCATTCAGTGTCGGGTAGTGTGTGTGTGTGTGTGTGTGTGTTTGAGAGAGAAGCCAGTCGATAGATTAGTATCAAGATCTAGGTGTCACCCTACTCCTTCGGTGTTGGGAAGTGTGTGTGTGTGGTTGTGTGGGTGTGGGTGTGTGTGTCGGGGGGGGGGGCAGTGACACTTACATATCCCTACTCTTATAAAAAACAGAGTTGGTGATGATGGTGTTCCTGCCATCCTGCAATATAGGCCATCCGATTTATATCCGACGGATAGGAAGGAAACTTTGGCAATTTTGCAAAAAGATACCCACACCCCTCTCCGCATTTGCAAATAAGACATTCCCTCATTCATCCTTTTCTCCCACAAGATAAACTACTCATACAAATGCATCTTGATGTTCGATGCAACGCATGGGCATCTTGCTAGTAGGGAGAAGGAGTTTGTGTGACACATATCTAGCTATATTAAGGGATAGGTAGATATCATTTGTGCGAGGCATACTTACAGCATTAGGAAGATAAACAAAATTGTATGCATGCAAGTGCCGGAAAAAATGAAGCGAGAAACAATGTGTGTGTGTGTGCGCGCACGCGCGCGCGCGTGTGTGTGTGTATGAGAGAGAGAGAGAGAGAGAGAGAGAGAGAGAGATAGAGAGAGAGAGAGAGGGAGAGAGAGCGAAATCTCAAAACAAAAGGTGCTCTGTTGGAAACCCATTGTATGAATTCATATGGTTCCGGAACTCGAGTTAACCTTAGGCATATGTGTGAGAGATATTATTATACTTTGAGACATTAGTGGCTGTGGGTGGGCGGAATTAAAGGGGTGGGCATGTTCGACAGAAAGAGCGTGTGTGTTTCTGTGTGAGAGACTTGTAGGACGGGGTATAAAGACGAATTCTAACCTTGACGGAGGGAGAGAAATACACGAAGTGCGCGTGTGTGATTTTGATGCCCACAGGGAAATGAGATATGTATGCGTGTGACCGAGATTGCACAATTCATTAACGTATCACTATCTAGCGATCGTGGGCGTGCATCACTTGAACATAAATCAATATCTACTTCGTATCGTGGCCAAAGGTACAATATCGATTCAATGCTATAAAGATTGGACACTCACATATCACATTTTTTTCTATTTAAATAAACCTTTTCAGTTGTGCATGCCAAAGTTACAGTGATGTTTCTTCAAACAACCAATGTAGCTATCATGTACATGCACCATTGTTACTCTTGCATTCAAAATCATTAGTCTTGGATGATTTAAGGTTCTATTATGAAGTAATATATGTAATATTCATATATGAATTCAACGGGTACGCATTTTATGGAATGGTGGCTATGTAATCATATAAGGTAACACTTTTAAGTAGCAGACTACAATATCCATTTCTTTTTGTGCGCCTCTACACTAACACGTCAATGCATTATGTTTAAAGTAAATAACCAATTGCACTAAATTATCTATTTACACGAGAAATACATAGACTTAGCATTTCATCCCTTTTTTTTGAACGCGCCACTACACCTGTACGATTGGCCGCGCCCGTGTGAACGTCCACGTTATCGGCGCATCATCCCGAGTTATTGCCTTTTTTCTGGGGTGGACTTCACACCAGTTATTAACTGCTAAGACGTGCCCCATGTACACAGTCTCGCATGACCGTCCCGCTAGCACGGTCCAAAATTAGTTGAAACTTGATATGAACGATCCCGCGGGCGGCAAAATCTCCCGCCTCCTTCTAAAATTTCCGCCACCTTAGTCTTTAGCATGCGAAATTCCCCTTTTGTCCTTGGTGCACGGAGACCAGCAGTTAAAATACCTCCCTCGTCTACATAATAGGTCGGGGCTGCTTTGGTAAATTCCGGTTCCCCCCACTACACGGCACCCCCATTTCCTCTCCCCCTCCTGCAAAAACGACTAACTCCACAACACCAGAGCATCTCACATCATGCAGTCCGTACTTCATAGGCCTTTTTCCCCTTCCCTCTCGAAACCCTAGACTTCTTATTCACCGGCGTACCAGAGCCCATTCACTGCCAACGACGTCCACCTCACCGGATCTGCTTCTGCGACCGCATCTACCCCTCCCACCTCCCCTAGAGACAAGTAGACTACTCATCCATTACTGTACCACAACCCATTCAGTGCCGGCCTTGTCCACGGCGCCGGATCTGCTTCGCCGGTACTCTCGTCAACGGCAGCGCATCTGCAGTGGCTCATTCGTACTCCCCACCGGAGACACATCGTCCACACCCCCCGGAGCCGCCCCACCGACGCCCCGGTCGACGGCATCTGATCCTGTTCGTCGACACCTTCCTCAACCCTACCAGAGCCGCTTCGCCGACACCATTGTCAACCCCACCGGAATAGCTTCGCCTATACCATTTTCAATCCTACCGAGGCCGCTTTGCCAACTCACAAGTCCACGGCCTCAGATCCGCTTCCTCGCACCCTCATTCAACCTACCGGAGCAGCTTCTGACGCCTCGTCCATGGCCGTAGATCCGCATCATCGACACCATCCTTAACCCAACCACCGTAGCAGCTTCACCTACGCCCTCGCCCACGGCCACAGATCCGCTTCACCCACACCGTAGTCCACCCTACCGGAGCCGCTCCACAAACACCCTACTCGATGGTTCTATATCTCCTTACCGGACCCCGACAGCCAGCGCAGCGTCATCACCCTTGACGTTTCTAACATGATTCCCACCGTCTGGCAAGATGCCAAGCACTCGCCACGGCCTAGGTACTTGTCACCTTTAAACCCATCCAGTATCACATGCCCGATGTACTTCAAATATACTAACAGGTTGCTGTTACCTGTTATTCAGCTGACAAAAACTACAAGGACGATGTTTCTTCTGGATCTAACAGCTTGGCCAACCAAGATCCTGGACCGAGGCATTGCTATGATCTTGTAAGCATGTCTCTCTCTCTTGTATTGTTCTGTCCCTGCCAGCGTGCTTTGCTAGGATTTTCGACCAGTAATCCCTTTGTGCAGACAATGATTTCTACTACTGGCTGCTAAATTAGATATGTAGATGTTATACATGATACTACCTCGTACCTCCGTTCCTAAATATAAGTCTTCATAGAGATTCCACTATAGGCTACATACGGAGGAAAATGAGTGAATCTACACTCAAAAATGCATCTATATACATCTGTATGTGGTCCATACTGGAATCTCTACATAGACATATATTTAGGAACAGAGGCAGTACATTACACAAAATCATAGGTGGCATGTAGGAATTCCATTACACTACATTATGCCCCCTTAGAGTGCCTGCTAGTCTAGCACATAGAGTCATGGCTAGTTTATGCTACGCACACAATTATTAATTGGTGGTGTAAATATGCGCAAGGGATATGCAATGTATTATCATGTAGAGATGTTTGAAATTAGCCGTGTCAACTTGCAGATAGGGTTACACAATGAAAAAGTACAAGATGTATGTGGCAATTTCATGGAACATCTCAAAAAAGGAGAGCCAGCGGTGAGCCTATACAGTGTGCTATGGTACGTCACACCTCCATTGCAATCATTGTGACATGTTATTTGTACGTCAGTTCTATTGGCCACGTTTCTTAGGGACAATTATTATGAGTTATCCTAAGAAAATAGGCACCTGTGAATATAAGCTCCATGTAATAAGCCAACCAGTTCTTTTCATTGCGTTTTCAGCTTATCTTTGGTATGATCAGTGAAAAGTCTAGATTGCATTATATTTTTTCATTTTGCTGCCCATATGAGAATTAATTTGACTTGCAAACATCACAAATTGAACCCAGTGCAGTAATTAATATGATAGGAAAACATACCATCACTATTTGCTCAAAATGCAAATACAAAGATACTATCTACTTGGCACAATCTACTTTGGTCAATGTTTTCCATAGAGATCCCATTTCCCAATTTAAACGAAAAATGCATGACCATCACTGTTTGCTTTGATTACTTGTTGTTCTTGACCTAACACTCTAATAGAGCTTGTCAACGATTTAAACACTAAGGGCTGTTGTAGTGGGGCCTTTTCTAACTCATAGGTGACATAAAGGTTTGGTTGTACACTAAAGTAGGCTCTCCAAGAGTACCTGGAGATCCAGTTCGAAGGTATGCCTAGTTTTTACATAGTGCAGACATAGTAAATGCTCATTTCATTGTGTGCAAGTGCAAGAGATGCGACATGTTTCATTATGTGGTGTTGTTTTGTTATAATCTCATCCTTTTGTGTTCACAGACTGGAAAGTATGCATATTTATCTTCCAAGGAGACGAGTAACTAGTTTGTGTCACCTTGCAGAGGGGGTGCAATGAAGATAAGATTGAGGATTTCCAAGTACAAGATGTTAGGAAGGAGCCTTGCAAGAGAAGTAGGAGCTGCGCTGAGCCTCTTCAACCTGTTCAGGTAAGTCACGGTATCCAACTCAACAATTCAATTACTTGTTTGTTTCAGGCATAGTTAATTTGCTCTTTTCAATTGCTTTATTTATCCTCAATTAATGAGATGCCCAAAGAATGAGCCTGATGTTGGGTACTTGAATAGCTATTAGTTGACATAATTAAAGGCCTTACCATTTAATTACTCTGCCGAAGTGTGCCTGAAGCTTTGAAGTCTATTAACCAACTATTATTGAATGAGGCTCACAATCTAGTTTATACTAGGCTAATGATTGCATAGTTTTGCTTGCTGTAGTATGTTTGTATGAAATCCTCTGCTGTTCATTATGCTCCCTAAGACTTTAATTGAGCTATAGAATGGCCAACTGCTTGCTTACTTCTATGCAACGTGCTGTCTAAATTTGTAACTTGTCTGTGTTTTGGATTGGGCCCCAACATCATGCTCCTCTGGTGAGCTAAGAGAGATTTCTGTATGCAGGCTGCACATGCTACCTTTTTTATAATTTTAAAATATCACCTGCTTATGCTTCATGACGTGTAACATTATTGTTAGTCTTGTTTTGCCATGTACAAAATAGTCTGTCTTGCTCGCTTCACTGTTGTAACTATATTTTTGCCCTAGTCATGTGTACTTACAGAAACATTTCAGGATGAAGTGACATGAACACAAAGATCTGCGAGTAGTGTGGCATGGCTATTACTGAATGATTA
Organism: Secale cereale; assembly: GCA_902687465.1. Classification (NCBI taxonomy): domain Eukaryota; kingdom Viridiplantae; phylum Streptophyta; class Magnoliopsida; order Poales; family Poaceae; genus Secale; species Secale cereale. Next base: position 620,731,038 of record LR738712.1, on the reverse strand, counting down.
TGGATTGGAATTGGAATGTGCTGATGTTCTCGAGCATCAACTAGAGGTGGAAACACAACGTGTACATGATTCTAAACGTACAATCAACAAGTTGAGACTGGACATGCATGTATTAGATGCAGGAGTCAAAAAATGAAACAAGACACTGAGGTAACAATGAAGGAATTGGAGATTTTGCAGACTGAAATTTGTGCTATCTAAATCCGGCCAATCCTATTTTCTGAAGAGATTATAGTTCAAATGGTAAGTTATGTTGATGCACATCCATGATGTATGAGCTATATTTTCCTAGTGTATGTAATTTGCTGTTTGTATATGCTTTATTATCACTGGTGCCGAACCATAATGCCCAATGGGTATAATCGGCTGTAATTTCTTTATTGTATAGTGTAGGATTATTCTACGTTTCTATGCCTTAGTCTCTTTATTGTATAGTGTATGTTTTTTAGAGGTGGTAGTATAGAGTAGGATAATTCTTAGAATATGCTATATCGTTCAAACGGGGGCCAACTCGCCCAAACGTTGTAGTGACCATGGCCCTCCATAGGCCGTACGATCCATGGGCCATCTACGGGACGGACGATCCATGGCCTTCAACGGCCGTCTGATTCGTGGGCCTTCTATGGGCTGTCGGATCCGTGGGCCTTTTGTTGACTGTCGGATCCACGGGCCTTCTATGGGCTAGCGGATCCATGGGTCTTCTATGGGTCGTCGGATCAATGGGCCTTCTATGGGCCGTCGGGTCAATGGGCCTTCTACGTCCCGTAGGATCCATGGGCCTTCTACGGGTCGTCTCATCTATGAGCCTTGTACAGGCCGTATAAGGGGCCGTAAACGGGCTAGAGTGGAAATCCTGCGTTTTATGGGCTGACCATAATGGGCCATTAATAGGCCATATTTGATGATGCTATGAAAATGGCCCAACAGATTAACAGGCCACAAATAGTCCGACTGTATCCACGGGCTGAATTTGGCCCACAAGCAGAAAAGGCCAGTAACGGGCCGTAAGTAACCGAATGCTGGAAATGAGCCCAGGAATAAATGGGCCCTCAGAAGGCCGAAAGGTAACACGGGCTGGAAATGACCCAATGGAATAATGGGCCGCTAAAGGGTATAAACCGATACACTGTTCATCACGGGCCGGTTTCACCACGGGCCGTTAATGGGCCAAGAGTTACAAAGGGACTAATATGGGCCGAAATACGTCATGGGCCATACATGGGCTGGAAGTTAAAACATGCTGGAATTATATTGGACGGCCCATATGACACTACTGGGCCTAATTCGGATAGGTTGTAAATGGGCCCTGGGTTAGCGGGCTGTAAATGGGCTATATGCGAACATGCCATTAACAGGCTTGCCGTGGGCCGGCCCGCCACCTTTTGACCAAGTCAAATGGGCCGCCCTTTTCACAGGAATGGGCCTCTGTTGGGACGTGCCACGTGTTGACGTATCATAGGCGCTTTGGAAGTTAAAACGGGCTGGAATTATATTGGACGGCCCAGATGACGCTACTGGGCCTAATTCGGATAGGCCGTAAACGGGCCCTGGGTAAGCGGGCTGTAAATGGGCTATATGCGAACATGCTGTTATCAGGCTTGTCGTGGGCCGGCCCGTCACCTTTTGACCAAGTCAAATGGGCCGGCCTTTTCAGAGGAATGGGCCTCTGTTGGGCCGTGCCACGTGTCGACGTATCATAGGCGCTTTGGGTCAAATGAGTGGATGACATCTGTCCCAACGGCGAGTCGACACGTGTTCCCTCCAACCAATGATGATTTTACACGTGGAAAATCCCCATTGGTCGGGGCTGTTAACAAGTTATCGGATCCAAAACCGGACCCCATAGCTTAACAGCATTCCGTTACGGTGGATGCCACGTGTCGGTCACCCTTGACGAAAGCACTTTTGTGACGCGTGATTTATCGTCATGGAAGGGGACACTTTCGTGATGATAATTTTGGTAATGTCATGGAACACTTCTATGACAACACAGGTATGACTATCTTGATTCTGTCTTAAATTTTTCATGGATGTACATGCATGACAGAAAACGTGACCTACTGTGACAAACACGTATCATCACAGAAGTGTATTTTTTTTGTAGTGTACGTTGAGGAGATGGATGAGTAACGGGAGGAGACGGGGCAAGGGTGGAAGGGGTAGCTTCCCCTACACCTCCCCACCTTTATATAGGCGTGGAGGGGGCTGGTGGCTTGCCCTCCAAGCCCCTAGGGTCATTGGCCAAGGGGAGAGGAAGGAAATCCCTCCTTTCCTTCTCCACCGATCGCTACCCCCCTTTTCGGTACCTTGATCTTTTCCTTACATGACATGATCATATTCGTTTAAGGGGGGGGGTCTTTGTGCACCTAGACCAGGGTTATGGGTCCTTACCCCACTACCCACGTACAAGTGGGTCCCCCACGTACAAGTGGGTCCCCCATCCAGGTGGGCCCTACTCCACAACCTTCTAGAACCTTCCTGATACAATACCGAAAGATCCTGAATAATTTTCGGATCCTTGAATATGACTTACCATATAAAAATATTTACCTCTGGACCATTCCGGAGCACCTCGTGATGTCTCGGATCCCAACAGGGACTTCGAACTTCTTTTGGACTTCACCATATGAATATCTCAATACTACCCTAGTGCTACCGAACGTTAAGTGTGTGACCCTACGAGTTCGAGAATGTGCAGACATGACCGAGACTCCTCACTAATCAATAATTAATAGTGGGACCTAGATGCCCATATTGACTCCCACATATTCAATGATATCTTTATCGGTTGAACTATGATGTCGAGGAATCAGTTAATCCCGTATACAATTCCCTTTGCCCGTCAGTACGTTACTTTCCCGACATTCGATCATCGATATCTCCGTACCTAGTTCAATCTCATTATCGACAAGTCTCTTTACTTGTTCTATAATAGAAGATCCCTGTGACTAAACTCATTAGTCACATGCTTGCAAGCTTCTTGTGATGTTTTATTACCGAGAGGGCCCAGAGATATCTCTCCGTCATACGGAGCAACAAATCCTAGTCTTGATCCATGCAACCCAAAAAACACTTTGGGAAATACCTATAGAGCACCTTTATGACCACCCAGTTATGAAGCAATGTTTGATAGCCCACAAAGTATTCCTCCAGTATCTGGGAGTGGCATGATCTCATGGTTCAAGCAACAAATAGTTGACATTACAAAAGCTATGACAAAGTGAAGTTTGTGACACGATCATATGCTAAGCTTACGGTTGGGTATGTCCATCACATCATTATCCTAATGATGTGATCCTATTATAAAATGACAACTCATGTGTATGGTTAGGAAACCTAAACCATCTTTGATCAACGAGCTAGTTGATACATCTCCAACGTATCTATACTTTTTGATTGTTCCATGAAGTTATATTATTATTCTTGGATGTTTTATAATCATTTTCTAGCAACTTTATATCTTTTTTTGGGACTAACCTATTGACATAGTTCCCAGTGGTAGTTGTTCTTTTTCCCCTTGTTTTTTACTTTGCGGAATATCAATATCAAACGGAGTCCAAATGCCACGGAACTTTTTGGAGAATTTTTGGCCCTGAAGACATCTAGGGAGTCAAGGAAGTGCACGAGGGAAGGCACATGGGGCCCATGAGACACCAGGGCGCGCCCCAGGCCCCTGGAGGGCCCTGGTGGGTAGTGGGGCCCTTGGAGACCCCCTACGCCGCCTCTCAGCTCTATAAATACCAAACTATTCCAGAAACCCTAGGGGAGTTAGAGAAAAAAATGTTTCAACCGCCACAAGTTCCAGAACCATGAGATCCAATCTAGAGCCCTTTTCCGGCACTCCGTCGGAGAGGAACACGACCACGAAGGGGTTCATTGTTACTTCTCGAGCTTGCGTTGTATTCCCTCGAAGAGAAAAGGGTGATGCATCACAATAGTGTAAGTATTTCCCTCAGTTTTTGAGAACCAAGGTATCAATCCAGTAGGATACCACGCGCGAGTCCCTCGCACCTGCACAAACAAATAAGAACTTCGCAGCCAACACGATAAGGGGTTGTCAATCCCTTCACGGTCACTTACGAAATTGAGATCTGATAGATAGGATAGTATAATATTATTTGGTATAAGAACAGAAAGTAAATAAAGCAAATAAGCAACGGCAACATAAATTGAAGGAAAGTAATATGATAAAGATAGACCCGGGGGCCATAGGTTTCACTAGTGGCTTCTCTCATGAAAGCAAAATTCTACGGCGGGTGAACAAATTACTGTCGAGCAATTGATAGAAAAGCGCATAGTTATGAGAATATCTAGGCATGATCATTATATATAGGCATCACGTCCGTGACAAGTAGACCGAAATGATTCTGCATCTACTACCATTACTCCACACATCGACCGCGATCCAGCATGCATTTAGAGTATTAAGTTCATAAGAACAGAGTAATGCTTGAAGCAAGATGACATGATGTAGAGGGATAAACTCAAGCAATATGATATAAACCCCATCTTTTTATGCTCGAAGACAACAATACAATACGTGCCTTGCTGCCCCCGTTGTCACTGGGAAAGGACACCGCAATATTGAACCCAAAGCCAAGCACTTCTCCCATTGCAAGAACTATATATCTAGTAGGCCAAACCAAACCAATAATTCGAAGAGAATAGCAATGATATTATAATCATACATAAAATATTTCAGAAAATAATCAAATATTGTTCATAGATAATCTTGATCATAAACCCACAATTCATCGGATCTCGACAAACACACCGCAAAAAGATTACATCGAATGGATCTCCTCGAAGATTGAGGAGAACTTTGTATTGAGATCCAAAAAGAGAGAAGAAGCCATCTAGCTAATAACTATGGACCTGATGACCAACAAGTGTAGGGGATCTATCGTAGTCCTTTTGATAAGTAAGAGTGCGAACCCAACGAGGAGCAGAAGGAAATGACAGGCAGTTTTTAGTAAGGTATTTTCTGCAAGCACTGAAATTATCGGTAACAGATAGTTTTGTGATAAGGTAATTGGTAGCAAGTGACAAAAGGTAAAAGTAAATATGGTGAAGCAAGGTGGCCCAATCCTTTTTGTAGCAAAGGACAAGCCTAGACAAACTCTTATATAAAGGAAAGCGCTCCCGAGGACACATGGGAATTATCGTCAAGCTAGTTTTCATCACGATCATCTGATTCGCGTTCGGTACTTTGATAATTTGGTATGTGGGTGGACCGCTGCTTGGGTGCTGACCTTACTTGGACAAGCCTCCCACTTATGATTAAACTCTAATGCAAGCAACCGCAACTACAAAAGAAGTATTAAGGTAAACCTAACCATAGCCTAAAACATATGGATCCAAATCAGCCCCTTACGAAGCAACGCATAAACTAGGGTTTAAGCTTCTGTCACTCTAAGAACCCATCATCTACTTATTACTTCCCAATGCCTTCCTCTAGGCCCAAATAATGGTGAAGTGTCATGTAGTCGACGTTCACATGACACCACTAGAGGAGAGACAACACACATCTCATCAAAATATCGAACGAAGACCAAATTCGCATGACTACTGATAGCAAGACTTCTCCCATGTCATCAGGAACAAAAGTAACTACTCACAAGACATAATATTGTTCATGATCAGAGGGGTATTAATATTCATAATGGATCTGAACATATGATCTTCCACCAAATAAACCAACTAGCATCAACTACAAGGAGTAATCAACACTACTAGCAACCCACAGGTACCAATCTGAGGTTTGGGTACGAAGATTGGATACAAGAGATGAACTAGGGTTTGAGAGGAGATGGTGCTGGTGAAGATGTTGATGAAGATAGCCCTCCCCAAGATGGGAGAGTTCTTGGTGATGACGGCGGTGACGATTTCCCCCTCCCGGAGGGAAGTATCCCTGGCAGAACAGCTCTGCCGAGCCCTAGATTGGTTTCCGCCTCGAGACGGCGGCGTCTTGTCCCGAAAGCCTCCTTCTGATTTTTTCCAGGTCAAAACACGTCATATAGGATAAGATGGGCACCGGGGCCTTGCCGGCTGGCCCACGTGGCAGGGGGCGCGGCCCCACCCTCGAGGCCAGCCGGTGGCCCCTCTCATGGGTTTCTTTTGCCAGATATTTTTTATATTTTCCGAAACGATGTTCTGTGGAGTTTCAGGGCTTTTGGAGTTGTGCAGAATAGGTTTCTAGAGTTTGCTCCTTTTTCAGCCCAGAATTCCAGCTGCCGGCATTCTCCCTCTTCATGTAAACCTTACAAAATAAGAGAAAACAGGCATAAGTATTGTGACAAAATATGTATGAACAACCCATAATGCAATAATGATCAACTTATAAGCATGATGCAAAATGGACGTATCAACTCCCCCAAGCTTAGACCTCGCTTGTCCTCAAGCGAAAGCCGATATCAAAAAATATGTCCACATGTTTGGAGATAGAGGTGTCGATAAAAACAGAATACGGACATGAGGGCATCATGATCATTCTCATAATAGCAACTTATATAAATATATTCATATGATTCTTATGCTAAAGTAACAATTCATCCACGATATCAAGTATGCATCATAAACTTCATTGGAAACTAACAAACTTTGGTCTCGGTCATTGAAGTAATTGCAATTTAACGTAACATCGGAAAGAGTCAATATAAGAGCTTTTCAGCAAGCCTACATACTCAACCATCATATAGTCTTTCACAATTGCTCACACTCACGCAATACTTATGTTTATGGAGTTTTAATCAGACACATAGAAAGATAGGGGCTTATGGTGTTGCCTCCCAACCTTTTACCTCAAGGGTAATGTCAACAGTAATAGATCATGAAAACTTAAATCCAAGTGGGTATATATGTCAGGAACTTTCCAACACAATGTGCTTGCCAAAGGATAAAAAAAAGGAAAGGTGGATTTCACCTTGACACTTATAAGACAAGAATAAAAGATAGGCCCTTCGCAGAGGGAAGCAGAGGTTGTCATGTGTTTTTATGGTTGGATGCACAAAGTCTTAGCATAGAAGAACTTCGCTTTATATTGCCACTTGTGATAAGGACCTTTATTATGCTGTCCGTCGCTTTTATTACTTCCATATCACAAGATTGTATAAAGCTAATTTCTCCCACACTAATAAATCATACATATTTTAGCGGATTTGCAACATGACAACTTACTTGGAAGGATCTTTCTCAATCCATAGGTAGGTATGGTGGACTCTCATGGCAAAACTGGGTTTAAGGATATATGGAAGCACAAGTAGTATCTCTACTTAGTGCGAGGAGTTTTGGCTACCATGAGGGAGAAAGGCAAGCTCAACATGTTGGATGATCCATGAAAATATACTTTATTTTGGATATAAGAAGACATATCCCATTATGTTGTCTTCCTTGTCCAACATCAACTCTTTAGCATGTCATACTTTAATGAGTGCTCACAATCATAAAAGATGTCCAAGATAGTATATTTGTATGTGAAGCCTCTCTTCTTTTATTACTGCATATTAATTGCAACGATGACCAAAACTATGGTTGTCACCTCCCAACAACTTTTATTTATCATACTCTTGTATGTGAAGTCATTACTTCCTATAAGATCGATATGATCTCTTTGATACTCTTTATGTTTTCTTTCTTTTTATCATGACCCAAGTGAGGAAATCAAGCCCTTGACTCAAACACTAATGTTTATTATATAGCTCACGGACTCGATTACAAAGGATAAAGCTCACAAAGCAAAAGCTCACAACTAGATCATGCTAACTTTATTCTACTAGATCAAGATACTACCAAAAGGATCGAACTAAGTAAAACGGTAAAGATAGGAGTGATGGTGATACGATACCGGGGTCACTCGCCCAAGCTTGGCAGTTGCCAAGGGGAGTGCCCATACCCATATGATTATGTCTCTTTCTTTGGGGGTGGTGATGATGGAGTTGTTGATGATGTAGGCTTGTTGTTCATCTTCCAAGGCATGGGCTCACCATCGTAGAAGGGTGATCGACTCTCCGGGATACTCAAATCTGCAGCCAAACTCATGTTCTTGAATCTATATTCATACTCACAGTTTTGGTTCTGCAGGTCATAGATCTGGGCTTGGAGGTGATCGATCTTCTCTTGAAGATTGGAGATGGCTTCCCCGAAGATCCTTGAGTCCATCTTGAGGTTGTTGGCAAGCTCCGAGATCATCATGTGGTTGGCGTCGAGTCCTCGTCCCACCATACCTTGGCACTTGAAAACGTGTTGCTCCATTGCTTCAAGTCTTGACTTCATGCTTCCGGTCCTCCTTGGTCCCTCAACATCACGGATATGCAGCACCCCCTCATGCAACTCCATGGTTCTGGGGTGGTGCAGCACCTCCGCAAGGTAGGGGTTGATGACCTTCTCGAAGAACTTGTCCTTGGGGGTGTTGGAGGACGCCATGATGATCTAGATCTGTCAAAAACAGCATCTCGAAACGAAAACAGAGGATTTCTGCGTGATACAGAGGTCAAAACTTTCGGGAGTATATATAATGATTTTTTTCCGAACAAAAGGAGTAACCCACAAGAAAACGGAGTCCAGGGGACACACGGGGTGTCCTCGAGGCAGGGGGCGCGCCCTAGGAAGGGGGGCGCGCCCTCTACCCTCGAGGACGCCTCGTGTCTCTTCCGGACTGCGGTTTATTTTTCTATTTTTCTAAATATTCCAAAACGGAGAAAAATTGCCTTTAGAACTGTTTTGGAGTCGGTTTGCTTACCGTATCACATACCTCTTCCTTTTCGGAGGCTGAATCATTCTGGAAAGTGTCCCTTATGTATTCCTCCGGGGTTATGGTTTCAATAACATTAGTTTCAACATTTATAGGATTACCTGAGATATAATGTTTGATCCTTTGACCATTCACCACCTTCGGATTTGTGCCTTCGAAGTTATTGATTTTTATGGCACCGGAACGATAGACCTCCTCGATAATATAAGGTCCTTCCCACTTGGAGAGAAGTTTTCCTGCAAAAAATCTTAAACGAGAGTTGAATAGCAAGACATAATCGCCTACGTTAAACTTACGCTTTTGTATTCTTTTTTCATGCCATCTTTTAACTTTTTCTTTAAACAGTTTGGCATTCTCGTAGGCTAGGGTTCTCCACTCACCAACGCAGCTAATGTCAAATAACCTCTTTTCACCAGCAAGTTTGAAATCATAATTGAGCTCTTTAATAGCCCAATATGCCTTATGTTCTAGCTCAAGAGGTAAGTGACATGCTTTTCCATATACCATCTTATATGGAGACATACCCATAGGATTTTTGTATGCAGTTCTATAGGCCCATAATGCATCATCAAGTTTCTTGGACCAATTCTTCCTAGACCTATTAACTGTCTTTTGCAAGATTAGTTTCAACTCCCTATTACTTAATTCAACTTGACCACTAGTCTGTGGGTGATAGGGTGATGCAATTCTAAGGTTGACATCGTACTTTGCAAGCATCTTACGGAAAGCACCATGAATAAAGTGTGAACCACCATCAGTCATTAGATACATAGGGACTCCAAACCTCGGGAAAATAACTTCTTTAAGCATCTTAATAGAGGTGTTATGATCAGCACTACTAGTTGGAATAACTTCTACCCACTTAGTAACATAATCAACAGCAACTAGAATATGTGTGTACCCATTGGAGGCAGGAAAAGGCCCCATATAATCAAAGCCCCAAACATCAAATGGTTTAATAACAAGTGAATAATTCATAGGAATTTCTTGACATCTACTCATATTACCTATTCTTTGACATTCATCACAAGATAAGACAAACTTACGGGCATCCTTGAAGAGAGTAGGCCAATAAAAAACGGATTACAGTACCTTGTGTGCAGTTCTATCTCCCGCATGCTGTCCTCCATTGGCTTCAGAGTGGCACTTGCGTAGGATCTGTTCCTATTCATGCTCAGGTACACAACGTCTAATAATACCATCTACTCCTTCTTTATAAACATGTGGATCATCCCATAAGTAATGCCTCAAATCATAGAAGAACTTTTTCTTTTGCTGGTATGTGAAGCTAGGAGGTATAAACTTAGCACCAATATAATTAGCATAATCAGCATACCATGGAGCAGTATGAGAAGTACTTATGATAGCTAGTTGTTCATCAGGAAAGCTATCATCAATAGGTTGTGGGTCATCAAGTACATTCTCTAGCCTAGACAAGTTATCTGCAACAGGGTTCTCAGCTCCCTTTCTATCAATAATATGCAAGTCAATTTCTTGCATCAAGAGAACCCATCTAATAAGTCTAGGTTTAGTGTCTTTCTTTTCCATAAGGTATTTGATAACAGCATGATCAGTGTGAATAGTTACTTTAGAATCAACGATATAGGGTCTAAACTTATCACAAGCAAATACAACTGCTAAAAATTCTTTTTCAGTGGTAGCATAATTTCTTTGAGCACTATCTAGAGTTTTACTAGCATATTGGATAACATTCAATTTCTTATCAACTCTTTGCCCTCGAACAACTCCTACAGCATAATCACTAGCATCACACATAATCTAAAATGGTAAATTCCAGTCAGGTGGCTGGACAATAGGTGCAGAGATCAGTGCTTTCTTAAGTATTTCAAATGCTTCTAGACAATCATCATCAAAGACAAAAGGAATATCTTTTTGTAAGAGATTAGTCAGAGGCCTGGAGATTTTGGAGAAGTCCTTTATGAACCTCCTATAAAACCTGGCATGACCAAGGAAGCTTCGTATACCTTTGATATCCTTAGGGCATGGCATCTTTTCAATAGCATCAACTTTAGCTTTGTCAACTTCAATACCTCTTTCAGAAATTTTATGTCCCAAGACAATGCCTTCATTAACCATAAAGTGGCACTTCTCCCAATTCAAGACCAGATTGGTGTCTTCACATCTCTGCAAAACTCGATCAAGGTTGCTTAAGCAATCCTCAAAAGAAGTTCCGTAAACGGAGAAATCATCCATGAAAACCTCAACAATCTTTTCACAAAAATCAGAGAATATAGCCATCATGCATCTTTGAAAGGTAGCAGGTGCATTACATAAACCAAAAGGCATACGTCTATAAGGAAAGGTATCGAAAGGACAAGTAAAAGTGGTCTTTTCTTGATCCCCTCTTGGCACAGGTATTTGAGAGAAACCAGACTAACCATCTAGAAAGCAGAAATGAGTATGTTTGGATAACCTTTCTAGCATTTGGTCAATAAATGGCAAGGGGTAGTGATCTTTCTTAGTAGCTTTGTTTAACTTACGAAAATCAATTACCATCCTATAGCCTATAACTATTCTTTGCGGGATCAATTCATCTTTATCATTAGGGACAACAGTCATACCTCCTTTCTTAGAGACACAATGGACAGGACTTACCCACTGGCTATCAGCAACTGGATAGATAATACCTGCCTCTAGAAGCTTTAGTATTTCCTTCCTTACCACTTCTTTCATCTTAGGACTTAACCGTCGCTGATGATCAATAACTGGTTTAGCATTTTCTTCCAATTTTATCTTCGGTTGGCATATAGTGGGACAAATGCCTTTAAGATCATCTAGAGTATATCCAATAGCAGCTCGGTGCTTCTTCAGAGTTTTTAATAATTTTTCTTCTTCCTGCTCTGAAAGGTTAGCACTAATAATAACATGATATATCTTCTTTTCATCAAGATAAACAAACTTAAGATTATCAGGGAAAGATTTAAGTTCAAACACGGGATCACCCTTGGGTGGAGGAGGATCCCCTAGGATTTCAATAGGCAAGTTGTTTTTCAATACGGGTCCCTGTTTAAATAATATTTCATCTATTTCCCTTCTCTCATTCATATGCATATCGTTTTCATGGTCTAGCAAGTATTGTTCTAAAGGATCATTTGGTGGCACGGTAATAGAAGCAAGACCAATGATTTCATCAATACTGGGCAGTGCCTTTTCAAGGGGTTGTCTACGTAATTTAGCAAAGTTAAAATCATGAGACATATCCCCTAATCCAACAGTAACAATATCTTTCACGCAGTCTATCTTGGCATTAACGGTATTCAAGAAGGGTCTACCAAATATAATGGGGCAGAATGCATCTTGTGGGGAACTAAGAACACGAAAATCAGCAGGGTATTTAACCTTCTCACACAAGACTTCAATATCTCTAACAATCCCAACTGGTGAAATAGTATCTCTATTAGCGAGCTTAATAGTAACATCAATACCTTCTAACTCAACAGGTGCAATATCATGCATAATTTCATTGTACAGATCAAGGGATAATGCTCGCACTCGCACCTACATCACATAAACCATGATAACAATGATCTCCTATCTTAACAGAGATAACTGGCAAGCCTACAACAGGTTTATGTCTATTCCTAGCATTGGGTTTGGCTATTCTAGCAGACTCTTCTTGGAGATAAATAACATGTCCCTCTAAATCTTCTACCAAGAGATCTTTAACCATAGCAACACTAGGTTCAACTTTAATTTGCTCAGAGGGTGTAGGTGTTCTAGTATTACTCTTACGAACTACAGTTGAAGCTTGAGCATGATCCTTTATCCTAACATGGAAAGGTGGTTTCTCAATATAAGCGGTAGGTATAACAGGATCAGCATTATAAGTGATAGTCTTTTCTTCAACTTTAATAGGTTCAACTACTTTTACTTCAATAGGGGGATGGTATTTAAACCACTTCTTCTTGGGGAGATCAACATGAGTAGTAAAGGATTCACAGCAAGAAGCTACTATCTCAGAGTAAAGTCCATACTTAGTGCTAGGAAACATCGGTATCCATAAAAGCTTTAACACAATCAAACTTAGGGGTCATACCTGACTCCTTACCTTCGTCGAGATCCCAATCTTCAGAGTTGCGTTTAATTCTTTCCAATAAATCGCATTTGAAGTCAATCGTCTTCATCATATAAGAGCCATAACAAGAAGTATCGAGCATGGAGCGATTATTATGAGAAAGCCGAGTATAATTTTTTTGAATAGTCATTTCTCTTGAGAGCTCATGATTGGGGCATGAATATAACATTGACTTAAGCCTCCACCAAGCTTGAGCGATGCTTTCTCCTTTGCAAGGCCAGAAATTATAAATATAATTGCGATCACGATGAACCTGGTGCATAGGGTAGAACTTCAGATGAAATTCCAACTTCGGACGATTATAATTCCATGATCCCATATCATCGCATAGTCTAAACCATGTCAATGCATATCCCTTCAAAGATAAAGGGAAGAACTTCTTCTTGATAACATCCTCGGGCATACCTGCAAGCTTAAACAATCCACAAACTTCATCCACATAGATTAGATGTAAATCGGGATGCAATGTTATGTCTCCTGTAAAGGGATTTTCAAGCAGTTTCTCTATCATACCCGAAGGAATCTCAAAGCAAACATTTTCAATAGGTGCAGTAGGTTGAGGAGTAACTCTTTGCTCTTCTGCTCGGGGTGAAGATACCCCGAACAAGCCCCTCAAAGGATTTTAAGCCATAGTAACAAGTGACAATAAATTTCAGCACACTATATAAATTTTTCCTTACCAAACTCCACTTACCAAAGGCGCTTCACTCCCCGGAAACGGCGCCAGAAAAGAGTCTTGATGACCCGCAAGTGTAGGGGATCTATCGTAGTCCTTTCAATAAGTAAGAGTGTCGAATGCAACGAGGAGCAGAAGGAAATGATAGGCAGTTTTCAGTAAGGTATTTTCTGCAAGCACTGAAATTATCGGCAACATATAGTTTTGTGATAAGGTAATTGGTAGCAAGTGACAAAAGGTAAAAGTAAATAAGGTGCAGCAAGGTGGCCCAATCCTTTTTGTAGCAAAGTACAAGCCTGGACAAACTCTTATATAAAGGAAAGCGCTCCCGAGGACACATGGGAATTATCATCAAGCTAGTTTTCATCACGATCATCTGATTTGCGTTCGGTACTTTGATAATTTGGTATGTGGGTGGACCGGTGCTTGGGTGCTGCCCTTACTTGGAGAAGCCTCCCACTTATGATTAACCTTTAATGCAAGCATCCGCAACTACAAAAGAAGTATTAAGGTAAACCTAACCATAGCCTGAAACATATGGATCCAAATCAGCCCCTTACGAGGCAACGCATAAACTAGGGTTTAAGCTTCTGTCACTCTAGCAACCCATCATCTACTTATTACTTCCCAATTCCTTCCTCTAGGCCCCACTAATGGTGAAGTGTCATGTAGTCGACGCTCACATGACACCACTAGAGGAGAGACAACATACATCTCATCAAAATTATCTAACGAAGATCAAATTCACATGACTACTGATAGCAAGACTTCTCCCATGTCCTCAGGAACGAAAGTAACTACTCACAAGACATAATCTTGTTCATGATCAGAGGGGTATTAATATGCATAATGGATCTGAACATATGATCTTCCACCAAATAAACCAACTAGAATCAACTACAAGGAGTAATCAACACTACTAGCAACCCACAGGTACCAATCTGAGGTTTGGGTACAAATATTGGATACAAGAGATGAACTAGGGTTTGATAGGAGATGGTGCTGGTGAAGATGTTGATGAAGATAGCCCTCCCCAAGATGGGAGAGTTGTTGGTGATGACGGCGGTGACGATTTGCCCCTCCCGGAGGGAAGTATCCCCGGCAGAACAGCTCTGCCGGAGCCCTAGATTGGTTTCCGCCTCGGTTCCGCCTCGAGACGGCGGCGTCTGGTCCCGAAAGCATCCTTTTGATTTTTTCCAGGTCAAAACACTTCATATAGGAGAAGATGGGCACCGGGGGCCTACGAGCTGGCCCACGAGGCAGGGGCGCGCCCTGGGAAGGGGGGCGCACCCCCCACCCTCGAGGCCAGCCGGTGGCCCCTCACGTGGGTTTCTTTTGCCAGATATTTTTTATATTTTCCGAAACGATGTTCTGTGGAGTTTCATGGCTTTTGGAGTTGTGCATAATAGGTTTCCAGAGTTTGCTTCTTTTTCAGCCCAGAATTCCAGCTGCCGGCATTCTCCCTCTTCATGTAAACCTTACAAAATAAGAGAAAAAAGGCATAAGTATTGTGACAAAACATGTATGAACAGCCCATAATGCAATAAATATCAACTTATAAGCATGATGCAAAATGGACGTATCAGGACCCGAAGGTCTATGGTAAACTACTCACAACTCATTGGTGAGGCTATGGTGTTGATGTAGAAGCACTCTGTGGTAGATCCCCCCTCTGGCGGAGCGCCGGAACAGGCCCCAAGATGGGATCTCACGGGAACAGAAGGTTGCGGCAGTGGAATTAGGGTTTTCTCTGTTGCCCCGATGTTTTCAGGGTACATGGACATATATAGGAGGAAGAAGTATGCCGGTGGAGCAACGTGGGGCCCACGAGGGTGGGGGGGCGCGCCTGCCCCCTGGACACGCCCTGCCCCCTCGTGGGCACCACGTTTCTTCTCTGGCTTGTACTCCAAGTCTCCAGTGAAGATATCGTTCCAAAAATAACTCTCCCAAAGGTTTCATTCCGTTTGGACCCCGTTTGATATCCCTTTTCTGCGAAACACTGAAATAGGCAAAAAACAGCAATTTGCACTGGGCCATGGGTTAGTAGGTTAGTCCCAAAAATAATATAAAAGTGAATAATAAAGCCCATTAAACATCCAAAACAAAATATATAATAGCATGGAACAATAAAAATTATAGATACGTTGGAGACGTATCAAGCATCCCCAAGCTTAATTCCTGCCCGTCCTCGAGTAAGTAAATGATAAAAATAGAATTTTTGATGTGGAATGCTAACCTACATAATTCTCAATGTAATTTATTTATTGTGGCATGAATGCCCAGATCTGAAAGATTCAAGACAAAAGTCTATATTGACATAAGAATAATAATACTTCAAGCATTGAAAGTGCGTTATATCGACTAGAGGGGGGGTGAATAGGCGATTTTTATGAATTCTTCACTGAGGAATTTGCGGGTGAGGAAATTCCTTAGTGCAGAACTATTTGCAGCGGAATAAGTACTCAGAAGTAAACATAACAAAACACATGCATGGTCATCATGATGAAATGAAGACAAGCACAGAGTACAGAAAGCGTAATCACAGGATAACACAGGATGAAGACAAACAGACTGAAGAAATAGAACTGAGGAAATTGAGAAAGTCTTCAGTCAAAGTCTTCAAACAGATATGAACAAGCACACAACACAGATGTGAGGAAATGAAAGAGTTGAGGAAATAGAACCAGTAAGCTTAGTGAAGACAATGATTTGTTAGACCAGTTCCAACTGCTGTCTCAGTTGTACATCTGGTTAGGACGGCTAGGTATTTAAACCTGAGGACACACAGTCCCGGACACCCAGTCCTGGACACACAGTCAAAGACACCAAGTCCTCACTATATTCCCCTTGAGCTAAGGTCACACAGACCTCGCCCAATCACTCGTGGTAAGTCTTCAGGTGACTTCCGAACCTTCACAGACTCGGTCACTTGGTGATCCACAATTCCTCTTTGATGCTCTAGACCATGACGCCTAACCGTCTGGAAGAAGCACATTCTCCAAAGGTAACAAGTATCGGATCCACGCAGGATAAATCTCTTCAGTGATGCTCAATCACTTTTGGGTTTGTAGGTGTTCGGGTTTGGTTTTGGGTTTTTCCTCACTTGATGATTTTCACTCAAAAGTCCTCGGAGGATGGGTTGCTCTTATGACAAGTGTCAGTTTATCTCGGAGCAGCCAACCAACTAGTGGTTGTAGGGGGCGGCTATTTATATCCTAGGGAGCAGCCCGGCATGATAAGACATAAATACCCTTTAAATATATGACCATTAGGTAGGTAGATATTTTGGGACAGCTGGCGCATAGCAAAGCAACGGTCGGAAATTTGAGTATCAAATTCCTCAGGGCTATCATGTTCCTCACTGTGTAGGAAATCCGCACTTGGTGAATTCCTAACTCCTCAGTCGGAACAAATTCCTTAGAGACCAGAAGAGCTTCGTCTCTATCACTGAAGAATATGACTGAACTGTATGAGATTTCCAATGGCTTCACTCGAAGGGATTGGTACGTGTAGGATTTTGAGTTGAGAATCACATGGAAATTTTTCCTTAGTATTTCCTCGACCCTCTTTAACAGCACGGTGTTTCCTATGACTCAAGAAAGAGAAAATGAAACTACGAAAACAAAATTCTTCACGCTTCATGTTCCTTAAATGAATACCAAGTCTTTAAGGTCACACCAATTTCTTCACTTTCAAAGTCTTCAGAAATACAAAGTCTTCACTCGAAGAACTTCATTTTTAGGGGTCAACTTTCTCTGTAAATATCAAACTCCTCATAGACTTATAGACCTATGTACACTCATAAGCACATTAGTCCCTTAACCTATAAGTCTTCAATACACCAAAATCACTAAGGGGCATTAGATGCACTTACAAGCATACTAACAAATCAATCATGTCTTCTCAAAATAACATGGCCAAAGAAAGTTATCTCTACAAAATCATATAGTGTGGCTATGCTCCCTCTTCATCTCACAAAATATTCATATCATGCACAACCCCAGTTTCAGCCAAGCAATTGTTTTCATACTGAATTTTTTTCCAAACCTTTCAACTTTCACGCAATACATGAGCATGAGCCATGGATATAACACTATAGGTGGAACAGAGTGGTGGTTGTGGAGAAGAAAAAAAGGAGGAAGATAGTCTCACATCAACTACACGTATCAATGGGCTATGGAGATGCCCATCAATAGATATCAATGTGAGTGAGTAGGCATTGGCATGCAACAGATGCACTAGAGCTATACGTGTATGAAAGCTTATCAAAAGAAACTAAGTGGGTGTGCATCCAACTTGCTTGCTCATGAAGACCTAGGGCATTTGAGGAAGCCCATCGTTGGAATATACAAGACAAGTTTTATAATGAAAATTCCCACTAGTATATGAAAGTGACAAAACAAGAGACTCTCTATCATGAAGATCATGGTGCTAATTTGAAGCACAAGTGTGGAAAAGGATAGTAGCGTTGTCCCTTCTCTCTTTTCTCTCATTTTTTTTGGAGGGGCTTTCTCTTTTTTTTAGCCCTTCTCTATATCTTTTTGGGCCATCTCTTTTTTTTGGCCTTTCCTCACATGGGACAATTCTCTAATAATGAAGATCATCACACTTTTATTGACTTACAACTCGAAGCTAGAACAAAATATGACTCTATGTGAATGATGATGAAGCATGTCATATGAACGGAATGGTGGAAAGTTGCATGGCAATATATCTCGGAATGGCTATGGAAATGCCATGATAGGTAGGTATGGTGGCTGCTTTGAGGAAGGTATATGGTGGGTGTATGGTACCGGCGAAAGTTGCGCGGTACAAGAGAGGCTAGCAATGGTGGAAGGGTAAGAGTGTCTATAATCCATGGACTCAACATTAGTCATAAAGAACTCATATACTTATTGCAAAAATCTACGAGCCATCAGAATAAAGTATTCAACGCATGCTCCTAGGGGAAGGGTTGGTAGGAGTTAACCATCACGCGATCCCGACCTCCACACAAAGGATGACACTCAATAAATACCTCATGCTCTAACTTCGTCGCATAGCGGTTCACCATACGTGCATGCTACGAGAATCACAAACTTTAACACAAGTATTTCTCAAATTCCAAATTACTCCACTAGCATGACTCTAATATCACCATCCTCATATCTCAAAACAATCATCAAGTATCAAACTTCTCATCATATTCAATGCACTTTATATGAAAGTTTTTACTATACTCATCTTGGATGCCTATCATATTAGGACTAGTTTATAACCAAAGCACATTACCATGCTGTTCTAAAAGACTCTCAAATAGATATAAGTGAAGCATGAGAGATCAAAAATTTCTACAAAATAAAACCACCGCCGTGCTCTAAAAGATATAAGTGAAGCACTAGAGCAAAACTATCTAGCTCAAAAGATATAAGTGAAGCACATAGAGTATTCTAATAAATTTTAAACCATATTTATCTCTCTCAAAAGGTGTGTCAAGCAAGGATGATTGTGGAAAACTAAAAAGCAAAGACTCAAATCATACATGACGCTCCAAGCAAAACACATATCATGTGGTGAATAAAAATATAGTCCCGAGTATAGTTACCGATAGATGAAGACGAAAGAGGGGATGCCTTCCCGGGGCATCCCCAAGCTTACGCTTTTGGTTGTCCTTGAATTTTACCTTGGGGTGCCTTGGGCATCCCCAAGCTTAGGCTCTTGCCACTCTTTGTTCCATAGTCCATCAAAGCCATACTCAAAACTTGAAAACTTCACAACACAAAACTTACCAAAAAATCTCGTGAGATCCGTTAGTATAAGAAAACAAACCACCACTCAAAGGTACTGTAATGAACTCATTCTTTGTTTATATTGGTGTTAAACCTACTGTATTCCAACTTCTCCATGATTCATACCCCCCGATACTGCTCATAGATTCATCAAAAAAGCAATCAACACACGAAAAACAAAATCTGTCAAAAATAGAACAGACTGTAGTAATCTGTAACTTTCCAATACTTCTGTAACTCCACAAAAATTGAAATAAATTGGTAAACGTGAGGAATTTGTCTATTAATCATTTGCAAAAAGAATAAACTAAATAGAACTCTCTAGTAAATAATTACAGCAAAACTCGTGAGCGCTAAAGTTTCTGTTTTTTACAGCATGATCATATAAACTTCACACAAGTCTTCCCAAAGGTTCTACTTGGCACAAACACTAATTAAAACACAAAACCACATCTAAACAGAAGCTAGATGCAATATTTATCCCTAAACATAAGCAAAAACAAAGAAAATAAAATTGGGTTGCCTCCCAACAAGTGCTATCGTTTAACGCCCCTAGCTAGGCACGATACAAGAATAGATCTAGGTATTGCCATAATGGTAAGATAGATCGCGAAAACTCATCTCATATTCCCTACATTCAGCAGCAAGTTTTCTTTGTGGCAAGCAAAAGTAATCAAAAGGGCTAAATTTAATAGGACAAAAGTCCCCCATATCAAGCTTAGGAGGTATTGGTTCCACCTGTGGCCCTTCATATTGCACAACCAATTCATCATTATAAGCATTCTTTTGGCAAAAGGTCATGAGCCTTCGCTCAAGGGAAACGCCTAACCCATTATTTTGAATAGCAAAATCATCATTCAATTCAGAAATTTTATCAACCAATATATCGGTAGGAACCTTTTTTCTAATGTTTTCATTAAAAGCAACATGATCTAAAGATTACAAACGCATTATGTCCTCTTGATTGAATAAGATAGCTTCTATGGGAGAACGACCAGCATCCACTCCGTAATGAGTAAATATTTCTTTGGCCTCTTTCATGATGAATCTGAACTCATGAGCCAAAAAGATAGTAGCTGCACGCTTTACAGAAGAATGCTCAATATTGGAAAATTCTAGAAAGATTCTCTCAATGCGAGGATGCATATGGATAAATTGCCTTTCAATTTCAACTACATGCATAGATATGGCATCCGCAAGGCTACTAGTTCTATGAAGAATAGATCCACTCATAGTGGGCAAAGCACCGACACAAGTAAAGAAGTCTTGAAGAACTCCTTTTCCAATAATATTACAACTACCAACCCGGAACTTCTTAGTATGTAAAGTGGTAGTTTCATCCGGAGGATCAACATAGACGTTGCCCTCAACATTACTACCCTTTTCAATGATATCTTCCCCCATCTCAGACATGAAAGCAAGCGAACGATAAACACACGGAAAAAGAAGGGCGAATAAAATGGCAAGGGTGAAGTGGGGGAGAGGAAAATGAGAGGCAAATAATGTAGTGCGAAGGATAAGGGTTTGTGATAGGTACTCGGTATATGACTTTTGCATAAGTCTCCCCGGCAACGGCGCCAGAAACTCTTCTTGCTACTTCTCGAGCTTGCGTTGTATTCCGTCGAAGAGGAAAGGTTGATGCACAGTAGCATAAGTATTTCCCTCAGTTTTTGAGAACCAAGGTATCAATCCAGTAGGAGACCACGCGCGAGTCCCTTGCACCTGCACAAACAAATAAGAACTTCGCAGGCAACGCGATAAGGGGTTGTCAATCCCTTCACTGTCACTTACGAAAGTGAGATATGATAGATAGGATAGTATAATATTTTAGGTATTTTTGGTATAAGAACAGAAAGTAAATAAAGCAAATAAGCAACGGCAGTGGAAATTGAAGGAAAGTAATATGATAAAGATAGACCCGGCGGCCATAGATTTCACTAGTGGCTTCTCTCATGAAAGCAGAATTCTACGGTGGGTGAACAAATTACTGTCGAGCAATTGATAGAAAAGCGCATAGTTATGAGAATATCTAGGCATGATCATTATATATAGGCATCACGTCCGTCACAAGTAGACCGAAACGATTTTGCATCTACTACTATTACTCCACACATGGACCGCTATCCAACATACATGAACAGCATAATGCTTTAAGCAAGATGACATGTGCTACCTCTTGAGCTTGCGTTGTATTCCCTCGAAGAGGAAAGGGAGATGCAGCACAGTAGCGTAAGTATTTCCCTCAGTTTTTGAAAACCAAGGTATCAATCCAGTAGGAGACCACGCGCGAGTCCCTCGCACCTGCAAAAACAAATAAGAACTTCGCAGCCAACGCAATAAGGGGTTGTCAATCCCTTTACGGTCACTTACGAAAGTGAGATCTGCTAGAGATGATAGTTTATATTTTTGGTATTTTTGGTTTAATAAAACAGCAAATAAAAGCGGTAAAAGTAAAGTAGATGTAGATTGATATGTTGAGAATAGACCCGGGGGGCATAGTTTTCTCTAGTGGCTTCTCTCATGATAGCGATATTCTACGACGGGTAAACGAATTACTGTCGAGCAATTGATAGAAAACAGAATAATTATGAGACTATCTAGGCATGATCATTGTAGATAGGCATCACGTCTGAGACAAGTAGACCGACTCCTGCATGCATCTACTACTATTACTCCACACATCGAACGCTATCCAGCATGCATCTAGTGTATTGAGTTCATACGAACAGAGTAACGCTTTAAGAAAGATGACATGATGTAGAGGGATAAACTAAAGTAATATGATATAAACCCCATCTTTTTATCCTTGATGGCAACAATACAATATGTGCCTTGCTGCCCCTACTGTCACTGGGAAAGGACACCGCAAGATTGAACCCAAAGCCAAGCACTTCTCCCATTGCAAGAACTATTGATCTAGTAGGCCAAACCAAACCGATAATTCGAAGCGACTTGCAAGGATATTATGAGCACACATAAAAAGTTCAGAGAAGAACCAAATATCGCTTATAGATAACCTTGATCATAAACTCACAATTCATCGGATCTTGACAAACACACCGCAAAAAGAGATTACATCGAATAGGTCTCCTCGAAGACCGAGGAGAACTTTGTATTGAGATCCAGAGAGAGAGAAGAAGCCATCTAGATACTAGCTATGGACCCGAAGGTCTGTGGTAAACTACTCACAACTCATGGTGAGGCCGATGATGATGATGATGATGAAGGCCTCCGTGATGGATCCCCCTCCGGTGCAGCTCTGGAACAGGCTCCAAGATGGGATCTCCACGGGAACAGAAGCTACAACGGTGGAATTAGGGTTTTCTCTCTACGTATGGAGTTTTTGGGGTAGGTTGAATTATATAGGAAGAAGGAGGGCACCGAGGGCCACTTGAGGGGGCCTCAAGGCAGGGGGCGCGCCCCCACCCTCAAGGGCCACCTCTCTGTCCCCTGACTTGGTCCTCAAGCTCCGCGTGTGTGATTTTCTCCAAAAATATCTCTCGCGAAGGTTTCATTCCGTTTGGACTCCGTTTGATATTCCTTTTCTGCAAAACCCTGAAATAGGCAAAAAACAACAATCTGGACTGGGCCTTTGGGTTAGTAGGTTAGTCCCAAAAATGATATAAAAGTGAATGATAAAGCCCATTAAACAACCAAGACTTCATAAATAATAGCATGTAACAATAAAAAATTATAGATACGTTGGAGACGTATCAAGCATCCCCAAGCTTAATTCCTGCTCGTCCTCGAGTAGGTAAATGATAAAGAAAGAATTTTTGATGTGGAATGCTAACCAATATAGTTTTTCAATGTAATTCTCTTAATTGTGGCATGAATATTCAGGTCTGAAAGATTCAAGATAAAAGTCTATATTGACATAAGAAATAATAATACTGAAGGAAATATGCCCTAGTGGCAATAATAAAGTTATTATTTCCTTATACCATGATAATTGTTTATTATTCATGCTATAATTGTATTAACTGGAAACTTAGTACATGTGTGAATACATAGACAAAACATAGTGTCCCTAGTATGCCTCTACTAGACTAGCTCAATGATCAAAGATGGTTATGTTTCCTAGCCATAGACATGAGTTGTCATTTGATCAACGGGGTCACATCATTAGGAGAATGATGTGATGGACAAGACCAATGTTGAGGATATCGCTTATCGTTATCGTCTCGGACAGCTGGGGATTATAGATTAATCGGAAATCGGTAGATTAATCGATTTTATCGGTCGACTGTTAATCGGCCATTTTTTGCAAATCCAAGGTGCCCAGCATTAAAATATGTTATATCCAACACCAAAACAATATTGGACAGAAGTGTTACCTTGATTGCTAGCATTTGAACCCTCTTATAATGACAAACAAAATAGGACAATAGTACATATTGCAAAACAAGGTCCACAAAACACAAATAAACATACTTTTTGCAAACATAATGTTAGGAATAGGCCAGATTTATTAGTAGATTCCTGATAAATCACTTGACAGAGTGATAAACCGGCCCAAATGATAAACATTGAAGATAAGGCATAATCTTATCGGTCACCCCAAGAGTAGCGATAAATCGGACAATAAATCGCTGAATCGGAAGGTTTCTTGAACAGTGGACAAGACCCATCCGTTAGCATAGCACTATGATCGTTTAGTTTTACTGCTATTGCTTTCTTCATGACTTATACATGTTCCTATGACTATGAGATTATGCAACTCCCGAATACCGGAGGAACACCTTGTGTGCTATCAAACATCACAACGGAACTGGGTGATTACAAAGATGCTCTACAGGTGTCTCCGAAGGTGTTCGTGGTGTTGGCATAGATCAAGAATAGGATTTGTCACTCCGAGTGTCGGAGAGGTATCTCTGGGCCCTCTCGGTAATACACATCATAATAAGACTTGCAAGCAAATGACTAATGAGTTAGTCACAAGATGATGTATTATGGAACGAGTAAAGAGATTTGCCGGTAACGAGATTAACTAGGTATGGTGATACCGACGATCAAATCTCGGGCAAGTAACATACCGATGACAAAGGGAACAACGTATGTTGTTATGGCGGTTTGACCGATAAAGATCTTCGTAGAATATGTAGGAGCCAATATGAGCATCCAGGTTCCGCTATTGGTTATTGACCGGAGATGAGTCTCGGTCATGTCTACATAGTTCTCGAACCCGTAGGGTCTGCACGCTTAACGTTTGATGACGATCGGTATTATGAGTTTATGTGTTTTGATGTACCGAAGGTAGTTTAGAGTCCCGGATGAGATCGGGGACATGACGAGGAGTCTCGAAATGGTCGAGACGTAAAGATCGATATATTGGACGACTATATTCGGACATCGGAAAGGTTCCGAGTGATTTAGGTATTTTTCAGAGTACCAGAGAGTTACAGGCATTCGCCGGGGAGTATATGGGCCTTATTGGGCTTTAGGGGAAAGAGAGAGAGAGGAGGCTGCGCCCCCCCAAGGCTTAGTCCGAATTGGACTAGGGGGAGGGGCTGCGCTACCTCCTTCCTTCTCTTCTCTTTTCCCTTTCCTTCTCTCCTACTACTACTACTTGGAAGGGATCCTAGTTCTACTAGGAAAGGGGGAATCCTACTCCCGATGGGAGTAGGACTCCCCTAGGGGGCGCCATAGAGAGGGCCGGACCTCCCCCTCCTCCACTCCTTTATATAGGGGGTAGAGGCACCCCATAGACACACAAGTTGATCAGTTGATCTCTCCCAACCGTGTGCGGTGCCCCCCTCCACAGAAACACACCTCAGTCATATCGTTGCAGCGCTTAGGCGAAGCCCTACGACGGAAAATTCATCATCTCCGTCACCACGCCGTCGTGCTGACGAAACACTCCCGCGAGGTTCTACTGGATCAAGAGCTCGTGGGACGTCATCAAGCTGAACGTGTGCTGAACACGGAGGCTTCATACGTTCGGTGCTTGATCGGTTGGATCGCGAAGAAGTTCGACTACATCAACCGCGTGACTAGACGCTTCCGCTTCCGGTCTACGAGGGTACGTAGACACACTCTCCCCGCTCGTTGCTATTTTTCTAGTAGATAGATCTTGGATGATCGTAGGAAATTTTTGAAATACTACGTTCCCAACAGTGGCATCATGAGCCAGGTCTATGCGTAGATGATATGCACGAGTAGAACACAAGTGAGTTGTGGACGATACTAGTCATACTGCTTACCAGCATGTCATACTTTGATTCGGCGGTATTGTTGGATGAAGCGGCCCGGACCGACATTACCCGTACGCTTACGCGAGACTGGTTCTACCGACGTGCTTCGCACACAGGTGGCTGGCGGGTGTCAGTTTCTCCAACTTTAGTTGAATCAAGTGTGGCTACGCCCGGTCCTTGTGAAGGTTAAAACAACACATACTTGACGAAATATGGTTGTGGTTTTTGTATGTGTATGTAAGAACGGTTCTTGCTAAGCCCGTAGAAACCACGTAAAACTTGCAACAACAAAGTAGAGGACGTCTAACTTGTTTTTGCAGGGCATGTTGTAATGTGATATGGTCAAGACATGATGAGTTATACGTTATTGTATGAGATGATCATGTTTTGTAAAGTTATCGACAACTGGCAGGAGCCATATGGTTGTCGCTTTATTGTATGAAATACAATCGCCATGTGATTGCTTTACTTTATCACTAAGCGGTAGCGATAGTCGTGGAAGCAATAGTTGGCGAGACGACAACGATGCTACGATGGAGATCAAGGTGTCACACCAGTGACGATGGTGATCATGACGGTTGCTTGGAGATGGAGATCAAAAGCACAAGATGATGATGACCATATCATGTCATATATTTTGATTGCATGTGATGTTTATCTTATTATGCTTCTTATTTTGCTTAGTACGGCGGTAGCATTATAAGATGATCCCTTTCAAAAATTTCAAGGTACAAGTGTTCTCCCTGAGTATGCATTGTTGCGAAAGTTCGTTGTGCCGAGACACCACATGATGATCGGGTGTGATAAGCTCTACGTTCAAATACAACGGGTGTAAGACAGTTTTGCACATGCAGAATACTCGGGTTAAACTTGACGAGCCTAGCATGTACAGACATGGCCTCGGAACACTGGAGACCGAAAGGTTGAGCGTGAATCATATAGTAGATATAATCAACATAAGATGTTCACCATTGAAAACTACTCCATCTCACGTGATGATCGGACATGGTTTTGTTGATTTGGATCACGTGATCATTTAGATGACTAGAGGGATGTCTATCTAAGTGGGAGTTCTTTAGTAATATGATTAAATTGAACTTTAATTTAATCATGAACTTAGTCCTGATAGTATTTGCAAATTATGTTGTAGATCAATAGCTCGCGTTATAGCTCCCCTATGTTTTCAATATGTTCCTAGAGAAAACTGAGTTGAAAGATGTTAGTAGCAATGATGCGGACTAGGTCCGTGATCTGAGGATTATCCTCATTGCTGCACAGAAGTATTATGTCCTTGATGCACCGCTAGGTGACAGACCTATTGCAGGAGCAGATGCAAACGTTATGAACGTTTTGACAAAAGCTCGGTATGATGACTACTTGATAGTTTAGTGCACCATGCTTTACGACTTATAACCAGGACTTCAAAAATGTTTCGAACGCCACAGAGCATATGAGATGTTCCAAGAGTTGAAATTAGTATTTCATACTCATCCCCGTGTCGAGAGGTATAAGACCTTTGACACTACTTTGCCAACAAGATGGAGGAGAATAGCTCAACCAGTGAGCATGTGCTCAAATTGTCTGGGTACTACAATTGCTTGAATCAAGTGGGAGTTAATCTTCCAGATAAGATAGTAATTGACAAAGTTCTCTAGACACTATCACCAAGTTAGTAGAACTTCGTGATGAACTATAATATGCAAGGGATGACGAAAGTAATTCCCGAGCTCTTCGCGATGTTGAAATCGGTGAAGGTAGAAATCAAGAAAGAGCATCATGTGTTGATGGTTAACAAGACCACTTGTTTCAAGTAAAGGGCAAAGGGATAGAAGGGGAACTTCAAGAATAACGGTAAGCAAGTTGTCTCTCCCATGAAGAAACCCAAAGCTAAACTCAAGCCTGAAACTAAGTGCTTCTACTGCAAAGGAAATGGTCACTGGAAGTGGAACTGCCCTAGATACTTGGTGGATAAGAAGGATGGCAAAGTGAACAAAGGTATATTTGATATACAGATTATTGATCTGTACTTTACTAGTGTTCATAGCAACCCCTGGGTATTTGATACCGGTTCAGTTGCTAAAATTAGTAACTCGAAATGGGAGTTGCAGAATGAACAGAGACTAGTTAAAGGTGGAGTGATGATGTGTGTTGGAAGTGGTTCCAAGATTGATATGATCATCATCGCACACTCCCTATACTTTCAGAATTAGTGTAGAACCTAAATAAATGCTATTTGGCATTTGCGTTAAGCATGAATATGATTTGATCATGTTTGTTGCAATACGGTTATTCATTTAAAGTCATAGAATAATTGTTATTCTGTTTACATGAATAAAGCCTTCGATGGTCATACACCCAATGAAAATAGTTTGTTGGACCTCGATCGTAGTGATACACATATTCATAATATTGGAGCCAAAAGATGCAAGGTTAATAATGATAGTGCAACTTATTTGTGGCACTGCCGTTTAGATCATATTGGTGTAAAGCGCATGAAGAAACTCCATAGTGATGGACTTTTGGAATCACATGATTATGAATCACTTGGTGCTTGCGAACCATGCCTCATGGGCAAGATGACTAAAATTCCGTTCTCCGAAACAATGGAGTGAGCAATAGATTTGTCGGAAATCGTACATACCGATGTATGTGGACCGATGAGTGTTGAAGCTCGCGGCAGGTATCGTTATTTTCTGACCTCCACTAATGATTTGAGAAAATATGGGTATATCTACTTGATGAAGCACAAGTTTGAAACATTTGAAAAGTTCAAAGAATTTTAGAGTGAAGTAGAGAATCATCGTAACAAGAAAATAAAAGTTTCCTAGATCTGATCGCGGACGTGAAAAATTTGAAGTTACGAGTTTGGCCTTCATTTAGAACATTGTGAAATAGTTTCACAACACACGCCACCCGGAAAACCACAGCGTAATGGTGTGTCCGAACGTCGTAACCGTACTTTATTAAATATGGTACGATCTATGATGTCTCTTACTGTCGGTGTACTAAAGTAGGGGTACCCTTAGTACCCCGAACTTGGGCACGGGCAGTAGCAGCGTCCCGCGGCAAGGCTTGCCAGGTGATCGCCAAGGTCCTCCATGGTTCCTTTGGAGCCATTCAAGAACAAAGTATTCAAGCCAAGGAGACAAGGCCCTGGCAAGAGGAGCTTGCCGGGAAGACCACTCATAGCACAAGACTACTCAAGGCGCAAGACCCTGGCAAGAGGAGCTTGCCGGGAAGGCCAACCAAGGCACCTCAAGAAACTTGCCGCGACGCGCCACGCGTCCCGGCAAGGCCCGGTGAGCGACAAGCTCCCGGAAGCGACAAGATAGCGACCGCGGCAAGGCGCTTGCCGCGGCAAGCTTCCACTCAGTACCCGCGCTCCAGCGCATCCACCCACGTGTCGCTCTGGGACCCTCCCAGGCGTACGTGGCGGGAGGCTGTGCAGCCAGGGGTACGCGGTGGCAAGCGGCGCTGACAGGATCGCCATCGTGGCGAACGGTGGCGCCCTTGACGGTCACTTTTTGCAATGTTTGGGCGACGTCGATGGGCATTTAATGCCCTTGTCCCCTGCAGTCAGGGTTAGGTATGGAACACTGTACAAGTGGGTGTACCAACTGCAATACTTTCCATTTTTGCCCTCAACTGCGTTGCCACCTGTCGGTGACCCCTTGAGCCTATAAAAGGAGGCCCATGCGCAACGTAGAAGGGGGTTCGAACTCTCTCACGCTCGGTCTCGTTAGCTGCTGAAGGGTACTGTAGCTCTCAGCGCTCCCGATCAAGAACTCAATACAAACCAAAGTAGGAGTAGGGTTTTACGCATCCGTGTGGCCCGAACCTGGGTAAACTGCCCGTGTGCATCGCCTCGATCTGCTCTTCGTGCAATCTCTGCCCCCTGCCGTACCGAAAGGGGCTCCGGTCCCATAGCTGTTCGTGGGTGGATCAGTTTCCCCGACATCTTTGACGCACCAGGTAGGGATGCGTCGAGGTTGTGTGAACCTGATCCGGCGTTCACACGGGCTAGATCTTCATCATCTTCATCAACATGCCGCCGAAGAAGAAGGCTTCGGAGGCAGCTGGTCCGTCCGCATCAATTCCGCCGCCGCCGGAGCCGACGGCTGGTGGGGTAGACGCCGGCGGAAGAACGCGACGAGGGAGCTCACGGTGCCGCCAAGTCCAAGGACAAAGCTGCGCTGCCCATCGGCGGCGTAGTCGACTCCCACAACGACAGGGCGCACTCCAAGACCTCGGCGTCCGTACACGCACCGCGCCCATCTCAGGAGATGCGGGACCGGCAGCGTCATGGTACTCACGGTACCATACGCTTGCTGGACCAAAATCGAGCTGGCGGATCTCGGGACGCTCAAGACCAGCATGCACACCAAAATGCCGGCACGAGCAAGGCACGGTCGCCTGGACGGGACACTGCTCCTTCTAACATAGTTAGAAGTCCGAGCATATCCCGCTCCTCGCACCGTTTGCCACCGCTACCCGCCACTCCAGCAGAAGCTCTAGCACGAGCTCAACTGCTCCTAGACTTCCCTCCAGCGGCAGACAAGGCCGACGACTGGAGGGCCACCATTCAGAGTCTCATCGCCTTCGCCAACGTACATCGCGGCCGATGGCGATAAGACCGGTGGGGGTGCAACCACCGTGCACTCTCCGCCCCGAAGGCCAAGATCGCCGACTCATTGGGTCAACCTCGACAGCGACTCAACCGCGTCGTCGGATCCACGAGCTCGTCGCGATCAGCGCCAAGTTCTTCAAGATCGACAGCAAAAAGACACTCGTACCCGCATCGAGCGCCGAAGAGAAGCGCGGCGTCAATCAGACCAGCGCGTTGGGCCCGCTGTCGACATGCAAGCGCCAGGGGGACCAGGCGACCTGCCGTACGCGGTGGGTTGTCCTGCGTTCACTCGTGAGCTGCGGCAAGTCCAGTGGCCCAGTATGAAGAATTTCAAGCCAGACGTACCAGAGAAGTACGACGGCAAGACGCACCCATCAGAGTTCCTCAGCATCTACACCATCGCGGTGCAAGCTGCTGGGGGGGCGGGACCTTGCCGACTACTTCCCTCTGGTACTCAAACCCAACGTCAGGTCCTGGCTCATGCACTTGCCGGACAACTCCATATCTTCTTGGGCCGACCTTTGCCATCAGTTTGTCGGCGCCTTTACAGGCGGCCACAAACCTCATGGCCAAGAGAGTGACCTTCATCTGATCGCCCAGAAGGAAGGAGAGCCCCTGCGCAAATACATCCAGAGATTCAGCCGTGTCCAACACAACATCCCAGACGTCCACCCTGCCGCGGTCATCAGCGCGTTCCATCAGAACGTGCGTAACTACAGGATGAGGGAGGAGATGGCGATGTGCAAGATCAGGGACGTCAGCGAGCTGTACGCCCTGGCCGACAAGTGTGCACGTGCTGAAGAGGGGAGGAAACTCCCCGGAGAGGATACATGAGCAGGGGGATCTGACAGTGAGGATGCCGCCCCGGCAAAGAAAAACCGGCGGCAGAACAACAGGAAGAAGAAAAACAAAGAGGTGCTGGTCATCGAGCAGTCCGGCAACGGAGGTGGCGCCAAGAAAGCCGAAGCTGGTAGCTCCGGCAAGGAGATTGCCGCATGCACCAGCTGCAAGGCTGTGGCGGCCGCCGACAAGAAGGACGGCACCGACAAGCAGTACTGCAAGATCCACCACACCAAGGGCCACGACCTTCAGAACTGCAAGAGAGTCGAGCAGCTTGTTGAGCAGTAAAAGGCTGAATACGAGCGGCACGACAAGGAGAAGGCCCAAGGAGGTGATGGAGGATCCGGCAAGAAGCGGCCATTCAACGGCCGGGGAGGACGCCGCGGCAAGGCGAAGTAGCGGCAAGGAGACAGACCTCCCCGTGGCCGCGACAAGGATGAAGATGACGATGACGATGAGGACATGGATGGAGACGAGACCAGTGAGCAGGAGTTCCAGAAAGCCACAGAGGTCTTGTGCGTTGACGGCGGTGCTTCTCTGCATACTTGACACCGCCAACTCAAGCAATGGGTGCGGGAAGTCAATGCGGCAGAACCACCTGTCGAATCGCGCAAGCTTCTGAAATGGTCCAGCACGCCTATCATCTTTGATATTGAGGACCACCCTGATCGCACAACTGCGGTCGAGTGCTTGCCGATGTTGGTTTCACCAACCATCCGCAACCTCAAGGTCACTAAGATGTTAGTTGACGGCGGGGCCGGCTTGAACCTGATCTCCTCCGCTGTGCTCCACAAACTCCAAATCCCTGACAGCGAGCTCGAAGAGACCGGCACGTTCCATGGAATCAATTCGGGAAGGAGCAAGCCGAAGGGGAAGATCACGCTGCCAGTGACATTTGGCGGCGAGCTGAACTTCAAGACTGAGAGGGTAACTTTTGACGTTGCCGATTTTCCATTGCCTTACAATGGGATACTCGGCCGTCCAGCACTCACCAAGTTCATGGCAGCCTCTCACTATGCCTACAATATGCTGAAGATGCCAGGCCCGATAAGCATCATCTATGTCCCTAGCGACAAGAAGGATGCTCTTATCTGCGCCGACAAGATCTACCGGGAAGCAGCAGCCGCAACAGATCGCAAGACACTTGCCGCTGAAGCTCCTGGGGGGAAGAAGAAGACCAAGTCCGGCAAGAGCTCTGATGCCCACTCCGGCAAATGCAACTCTTCGGAGTGCTGCGCTGCTGTCGAGGACGCACCATCGAGCTCCACCAGCAAGTGTAAGAAGACGATGGCAGCTCCGCCAAAGACCAAGAAGGTGTCCGCCAAGGAGGACGGCACTGGTGGTACTTTCACCATCAGTGCCACGCTTGATCCTAAATAGGAAAGCGCGCTCGTTGCTTTCCTGCGGGCGAACGTCGACGTGTTTGCATGTCAACCGTCTGACATCCCCGGTGTTCCCAGGAAAGTAATTGAGCACAAGCTTGCCGTCTGTCCTCACGCGCGGCCCGTCAAGCAGAAGGTCAGAAAACAAGCAGTGGAGCACCAAGAATTCATCGCAGAAGAGATCAAGAAGCTGGAAGCGGCAGGCCTTGTCAGAGGAGTGCTCCATCCTACGTGGTTGGCCAATCCTGTAGTCATGCGCAAGGCGAACAGGAAGTGGAGGCTTTGTATCGACTTTACCGATGTCAATAAAGCTTGTCCCAAAGATCCATTTCCCTTGCCGCGCATTGACCAGATTGTTGACTCCACGGCCGGATGTGACCTGCTTTCGTTTCTTGACGCATACTCAGGATATCATCAAATCTTCATGGCAGAAGAGGATGAAGAGAAGACCGCATTCATCACTCCATGTGGCACGTACTGTTTCATACGCATGCCTTTCGGATTGAAGAATGCTGGTTCAACATTTGCAAGAGTAGTCCATACCGCTTTTGAGCCACAGATACACAAAAATGTGGAAGCCTACATGGATGACATAGTGGTCAAGAGCAAGGACAGGGCAACTCTGGTTCAAGATTTAGACGAAACCGTCGCAAATCTGCGCAAGATCCAGCTCAAGCTCAACCCCGAGAAGTGTGTGTTTGGAGTCCCCTCCGGCAAGCTTCTCGGGTTCTTCGTGTCTCAGCGGGGAATTGAAGCCAACCCCGACAAGATCAAGGCCATTGAGCAGATTGAAGCACCAAAGCGCGTCAAGGATGTACGAAGACTTGCCGGTTGCGTGGCTGCTCTCAGCAGGTTTATCTCTAAGTCTGCTGAGCGCGCCCTGTCGTTTTTCAAAATTTTGAAAAAGGCAGGTCCAATGAAATGGACTCCGGAAGCGGAGGCTGCGCTGCAAGATTTGAAGAGGTACCTGTCCTCCACTCCAATAGTTGTCGCACCTAAGCCACAAGAGAAGTTGCTGCTGTATCTAGCGGCAACCAATCAAGTGGTTAGTGATGCGTTAGTAGCGGAGAGGGAGGCAGATGATGAGCCAGCAACCGCGGCAAGCACATCCAGCGACAAGCAGTGGGCTTCCCCGACAAGCTCTGGTCCCGACAAGGATGGATTTGCGCAGACGCAAGAGGAGATACGGAAGAAAATGGTGCAGCGCCCAGTTTACTTTGTCAATTCCCTTCTGCAGGGGGCTAGGTCAAGGTACTATGGCATGCAGAAATTGCTTTTCGGCCTCCTCATGGCATCGAGAAAGCTGCGCCATTACTTCCAAGCACATGAGAAAACAGTTGTCACTCGCTTTCCGCTGAAAAGGATATTGCATAATCCAGAAGCAACAGGCAGGATTGTTGAGTGGGCACTGGAACTGTCAAGCTTTGGCCTCAAGTTTGAAAGCACTTCAACTATCCAAAGCAGAGCATTGGCAGAATTCATAGCAGAGTGGACGCCAACACCAGACGAAGAAATCCCAGAAATGAGCATCCCCGTCAAGGAAGCAAGCAAAGAGTGGCTGATGTACTTTGATGGTGCCTTCTCGCTGCAAGGCGCCGGTGCTGGCGTGCTACTTGTCGCACCCACCGGAGAGCACCTCAAGTACGTAGTCCAGATGCACTTTCCCAAGGAGCAAGCAACAAACAATACTGCAGAGTATGAGGGTTTGGTTGCCGGTCTCAGGATCGCGGCAGACCTTGGGATCAAGAAGCTCATTGTCAGGGGTGACTCGCAGCTTGTCGTCCGCCAAGTGAACAAGAATTATCAGAGTCCGTTGATGGAAGCATACGTTGATGAAGTGAGAAAGCTAGAAGAACACTTTGACGGTCTACAGATGGAGCATGTTCCAAGAGCTCAGAACGACATC
Source organism: Secale cereale (assembly GCA_902687465.1). Lineage (NCBI taxonomy): Eukaryota > Viridiplantae > Streptophyta > Magnoliopsida > Poales > Poaceae > Secale > Secale cereale. The sequence continues at coordinate 620,696,800 of LR738712.1, read as the reverse complement.
GCTGATGGCCTGTCAAAGTGTGCCGCACTTAAGTTACCTGTGGAACCAGGGATCTTTGTGCTCAAGCTGACTCAACCGTCCGTAACGCCGTCAACTGGACAGGGCAAAAAGAGGAAGTTGATTTCTGGTGACTATTTTCCGGCAGAGCTTCCCGAAGCCGCCGCCAAGAAGGTCCCCAAGATCAACACCAAGAATGATGAGGAGCAGTCTGCTCCGGCAAGCCCTAGGGTTTGTTCCGTTGCAGCAGAGGCTCCCGACAAGTTTTGCTCTGGCAAGCTTGCCGGGGAACATCAAGCTCCGGCTGAGCCGCAAGGCCTCGCCATAGAAGCGGATGTTCCCACAGCAGCAGATGTGCCTTTAGTCCTTGTTGTCGAGCCACAGGCTCCAGCATGGGCGCAGCAGCTTGTCTGTTTCCTTCAGACAGGAGAACTTCCCGAAGAACAAGAAGAAGCGGAATGAGTAGCCCGGCAGTCAAGTATGTACCAGTTTGTCGACAACACACTGTATAGAAGAAGACTCAACGGTGTGAAATTGAAGTGTATTCCCCGGGAAGATGGACAGAAGCTGTTGGCAGAGATACACGGAGGCATATGTGGTCACCACATTGGCGCAAGAGCACTTGCCGGCAAAGCTTTCCGGCAAGGTTTCTTTTGGACGGAAGCCCTCCAGGATGCAACTGCACAAGTAACCAAGTGTGAAGCGTGCCAGTTCCATTCCAAGCAGATACACCAGCCAGCTCAAGCTCTCCAGACGATCCCTTTATCCTGGCCATTTTCGGTCTGGGGGCTCGACATCCTCGGCCCTTTTCCCCGCGCTGCCGGGGGCTTTGAGTACTTGTACGTCGCAATCGACAAGTTCACAAAGTGGCTGGAAGTGGAACCATTGAGAAAGGTGACCACACAGTCAGCAGTCAAGTTCTTTAGGTCGATTGTTTGCCGTTTCGGGATCCCTAACAGGATCATCACCGACAACGGTACACAATTCACGAGCCGCACCTTCATGTAGTACGTCCAAGATCTTGGCGCCAAGGTCTGCTTTGCTTCTGTTGCTCACCCGAGAAGCAACGGTCAAGCGGAGAGGGCAAATGCTGAAGTGTTGCGTGGCCTCAAGACCAGAACTTTCGACAGGCTGCACAAGTGCGGAAGAAATTGGATCGAGGAGCTGCCGGTAGTTCTTTGGTCGATCAGGACGATGCCAAATCGAGCCACTCGACAGACACCTTTCGCTCTAGTCTATGGAGCAGAGGCAGTTCTCCCCATGGAACTCGTATACGGGTCACCTCGAGTGCTCGCTTATGATGAGCTCGAGCAAGAGCGGCTCCGACAAGATGATGCACTGCTCCTTGAGGAGGACCGTCTTCAGGCTGCTGTACGAGCTGCTCGCTACCAGCAAGCTTTGCGCCGCTACCATAGCCGCAAAGTTAACGCCGGAAGTCTCGAGGAAGGCGACCTTGTTCTTCGGCGCGTTCAGTCCGCCAAGAATTCTAACAAGTTGACGCCGAAGTGGGAAGGCCCTTATCGGGTGAAACGAGTCACTAGGCCGGGCGCTATCCGCCTTGAGACCGAAGATGGCTTTCCGGTGAGCAACTCCTGGAACATTGAGCATCTTCGTAAGTTTTACCCGTAAGGCGCGGTTGCCGTGATCCGCTTCGGCAACCACCTTTTGTACAAGTCTTGCCGCTGTTGCATGTAATCCTTTGTACAAAGCTGGGCACAAACCCCGTGCATCAGTAAAGATCATGTGCCCTGCACATCTTGTCACTTTCATGCTTTCTATTTTTTGCATGTATTATCTGACACTTTGTGCAGCACATACCCCCGGTAAGCCATAACGAGCCCAAAGGCTCCATATCTGTATTTTCTCTTCTTTCTTTTTTCTCTAGCAAAGGAGGGTCCCCTCGCGCACAAGTTTACCGGGGGGGGGGGGGAGGAGAAGATAGTGGTATGGACCAAGCACCGTTCAAGAAAGTTTCGCCTTGCCGGGGAACAAACAACACAAAAGCTAAGTTGCCAAAGTTTGAGAAATTAGATTTTTTAAATTTCTAAGTTATCTTCCTTGAACGACCGCACTTTGTATGAAAAACCCGTGCGCGGAGGAACCTACTCGTAGCTAGTTGCGCCCTTACTTTGTTTCGAGTTCGCTCAACAGCTTAAGTGTGCTGCGACTAGTGTCGCGCCCTTACTTTGTTTCTGAGCCCTCTCAACAACGTAAGTGTGATGCAACTAGTTGCGACAAGGTTTCTTGTCGGCGACGGCACCGCCAGCAGGCTGCTGAAGTTCCGCACTCAGCGCTCGCGGCTAAGGTGCCTGCACCGGCAAGTTCCCTAAAAGCGTAGGGCAAAAATATACAAAGGAAGGGAATCAAGTAAAGGAAATAACATAACAATCACTACCCAAAATAGAATTATATTACAAGATACCACGTCGCAGCTCTAACAGATTGTTTTCCTAACATGATAAGAAGCGACAAGGAAAGAAGAAAATGGGCGAGCCTAGTCCGCACGATCGCCTTCGACCCTCTTGATGCCGCCCACCTTGTCCACAATGGGTGCGACAAGGGCCTTGAGCGCCTCCAGATCGGCGTCCGGCGGCAAGCTCTTGAGGACGTTGGTGAGGTTGAGGCCTGGATTGCGAAAGGCCACCTTCATCAGCACCTTTTGAAGGGCTCCCGCGCAGAGCTTGCACGACTCGTCCGCCAGTTGCTTTGGGATCCTTTCCTGGAGCTGCTGGAGGGCCGTCGCCAAGCCCTTGAAGAACAGAGTGAGCTTGGCGCTGGGGTGGAGATTCTCGTCGGAGGAATACCCGAGATACTCCGCCCACAGCTGCGCCAGCTCCCTGTCGATATCTGCGGCAACATTGACGAGACCCTCCGTCCAATGCTCCACAATCTCCCTAAAGATGTTCTGGGTGACGGCCGTGCTCTCCAGCAACGCCTTCTCGGCCCTGACCTCCTCCTTCAAGGTCGCCTCCCGCTCCTTGGCGCCGTCCAGCGTCTTGGTCAAAGTGGTCAGCTTCAACTCAAGATCAGCATTGGAGTCCTTGACGGCGGCAAGCTCCTTGCCCTTCTCGGCGAGGCGGACCTGCAGCTTAGAATGGCTGTGGGCGTCCTTCTCTCGCTCAAGCTTGAGCGCGGCGATCTCTTCGCCTTTCGCCTGGAGATCGGCCTCCAGCTGCGCCACCTTCGCCTCCAATTCCTTCTTGGCGGCCTCGGCAGTTGCGGCAGCATCCTTTGCTTCCTGAAGGGCCCCGCCAAGTGATTGCTCGCGTGCGGCAAGCTCCTCCTCGTGGCTGTCGAGGTTGACCTTCCGCTGCGCCAGCTCACCCTCCAGCGTGGATAGCTTCTCGGCGGCAAGCCGCTGCTGCTCTTCGACTTCGGCCTTCTCGAGGAAGAAGGTCGTCTGCTCTTCGGCAAGTTGCTCCCGCTCCTCTGCCAAGGACCGAAGAGCTGCCTGGTTGAGGGCCCGGAGCTCCTCCGCGCGCTTCTCAATGTCGGCTCCCGCCTTGGTGGCCAGCGCCTCGCGGGACTCTAGTTTGGCCTGCCGGGCGCGGTAGAGCGACAGCAGCTTACGCAACAGTCGCTCCTCCTCAGGCTCGTCGCTGCTGCTGCTCGGCGCGTCGACAAGTGTCAGCCCGGCGGAGGCAAGTACATCTCCGTCAAAGACTTCTCCCTCGATCGGCGCCCTGGAGCTGGACGCCCAGGGGAGCTTGATGAAGACGCCGTCGCCGGCCTTCAAGTAGGCGCCCGGCTCTGGCTCGTCGGAGCCTGGGGCTACGACAGCGGCGGAAGGATCGGTGGTCGGTGTAGCGCCTGGCGCTCCTGCGGCCTCAGGGCCGTCAGTGCGATCGTCGGACCCCTCGCCGGCTGCTGCGGCTGCAGCCTTGGCGGCCTCGTCGCTGGCGGGATCGTCAACACTGGTCGCTTCTTCAGTGGCCGCGGCGTCGCCGGTGTTGCCGCGCGCGCTCTCTTCATCAGCAACCTCCGTTTCCATCGGCTCCGCAGCAGATGGATCTGGCAGCTGAAAAGGGGAGAAGCAGTCAAGCAAATATCCAAAAAGAAGAAAAAGTCCAAGGGAAGTTTGAAACAAGAGGATTACCTGCGTGAGCCGGCTCCTCGGCAGTGTCCCTCGCCGGGGAGCTCTCCCTTGGCGGCGTAGTTGCAGTCCCCGCTGGCGGAGGGCCGCTGGTGCTCTCCCTCGCCGGAGAACTCGCCCTTGGCGGAGAATTCGCCCTTGGCGGAGGACTCTCCCTTGCCGGAGAACTTCCCCTTGGCGGCGTAGTTGAAGCAGGTGGCACTTCGAGGGCAACCTCCGGGCGCTCCTGGTGTGTCTGCTCTGCTCCTACACGAATCAACAAACAAGACGTCAGCAAAGATAGAACACCCATGCACGCCTAACAGTGGAAAGAGAACCAAGAACTTACGTTGGGGGCTGCGATGGGGGCTCCTTTGAAGAACAGTTGTCGGGTCCGGCAAGTTTGTCTCAGGCGCACCCCCTGCTGTCACGGCAGGCTCGTCCTCGATGACAATCACCGGGACCTTGGCTCTCTTTGCCGCCCTCTGGGCCAGAGTTCTGAAAAAAGAACGGGTTCAGAGTGAGGCAAATGAGATACAAGACAAAACAGCAGAAAATCAAAGGAATATAAGAACAATAAAGATCTTACTCTTCTTCTTCCTCGTCGGAGCTGAGCGCGGAGAAGTCGAAGTCTGGCTCACGCGTCCCGGCGCGAGGAAGCGGAGGAGTGGGCTCCTTTGGCCGCTTGGCGGGAGCAGTGGCGGTGGTCTGAGACGACCCCGCTCCAGCTGCCGCCGAGGCGTGAGGAGCGGGAGGAGCAGAAGCGGCGGTCCGAGAAGACCCCGCTCCAGTTGCCGCAGAAGCGCGAAGCGCTCCCGCAGCAACCTTGCTTGTCGCGGTGGAGCGAGTCGCGCGGCGCGGTGGCTGTTGGCCCGTCTGCGGCTCCGTTACGTCCCTGGCCTTGCGGAGACGCCTTCTTGGTGGAGCTGGAGGCTCCGCTGGTGGCTAGCTACCTGAAGATTGAGGAAGAGGAGCCGATCCCCAGCGAGCCGCCCGTATCCTCGGCGGGCTTGCTCGACTCGTCACCCTGCTCGGCGGGCTCGCTCGGCCCGGCGGCCTGCCCGGCAGGCTCTCCCTCGCCGGCAGGCCCGCCCGCGCCGAGAAACTCCTCTCGCTCGGCAAGGCTTGCCCCCTCCGCTGCCTCCGCCTCCTCCACGGTGTATCCGAACTCGCCCGCGGCCGCGGCTGCCGCCGCCTCCTCCAGCCTAGTGGCGATGTACGCCATCTCCTTGTCGGTGGTGTCGCGGGTGAGGCCCTTCTTCTCATCGAAGCGAATCGGCGTTTCTTCCAAGTTGTCGAAGAACGCCTGCACGGCTTCCTCAGTAGGCTCTTGCCAAGTTGGATCGATCCCGTGAGAGTCGCACAGCAGCATCATTGCGCGGATGCGGCTGAGCGTGGAGTTTTTGCACAACGGAACAATGCCCTGCGGCAACACGAATACCTCGGGATGATCTGGGTCATACTTGAACAGCTCCTGGAGCATCCCATTAAGCTCCAGGACAGTGAAGTTGTAGTTGAGGCCCGGGCGCAGCCTCATGATATCTGTCGCGTTCTTGAACTCCCAGGCGGGCCTCTTCCTCTCCTGCAGGGGGGCGATGCGGCGGCGGAGAAAGTCTGCGCCAACTGCGCCTACAGTCAGCTTGGCACGCCTGAGGCGTAGGATCCGGGCAGTGGCAATTTTCAATCTACTGTCTTCCGGGGCCAAGTCGCTCCAGTCGTTGCCGCGTACTACTGGGGCTTGGCGCCGGGCGGTAAATGGCTGCGGGTTCTCCTCTACAATCCAGCACCAGTCTGCTCTCCATTCATCCCATTTGCCGCGGAGCTCTCCCTCCAGATAAGCTTCCTTCTTGTGCGTCCTCGAGATCCAGGAGACGCCGCCAGATAAAGGCTCTCCTCTCTCAACTCGGGGCGTGAAGTAGTGGCGGAAGAGGGCAACATTGGGATGGACTCCGACAAAGTTTTCGCAGAGATGTGCGAAAACTGCCATGGTCAGAACGGCGTTGGGGGTGAAGTCAAGGAGGTGGAACCCGTAGGTGTTCATGATGTCGCAGAAGAATTCAGAGAAAGGCGGGCAGAGCCCGCAGTAGAAGAACAAGGCGAAGAAAGCGTATCCGTTCGGAAACATTTCGCAAGCAATGGCTGGGAATACCTTGGTGCGCGGATGCGCCCGCGTCTCCCCCGACCAGAAGAGATAGAAGTTCTCCCTCAGCTTCCTCGCGGCAAGCTTGGGGGGGGGGGAAGACAGCTCGCTTCTTTCGCAGCGCCGCGAGCCGCAGCGCCTCGGCCGACTTCTCGGTCTTCCCCTTCTCACCTTTCGGAGCCATGGCGGAAGCGGAGAGGGAGGTCGACGGCGCTGGTGGTGCTGGAGGCGACGAGGGGGGCGGAGCGCTGCTCTCTTTTAACTTTGGGAAGAAGGGGAGCGGCGGAGGTTTTCGAGGATTGAAGCAGCAACGGGCGGATGGACGAACTGCCCCTGTTTCCCCTAATTATAAGGGGGGAGGGGGCGGACGTTCCGCATTTCCGATTAAAGAAACAGCCCACGATCTCTCCCACGACGCCGCAGTAAACGTGTGTCGTTAAGGGAGGGCGCGGTGGATACGGAGTAAGATATGGCGTGAACCAGGCCGCGCGTGCCCGTGCCCTGTTTTGGGCCTGGCCCAACAGCGCTCGGCACCGTGTCTGGCCCAGGCCCGGGGGCTCCTGTCAGTGTACTAAAGTAGGGGTACCCTTAGTACCCCGAACTTGGGCACGGGCAGTAGCAGCGTCCCGCGGTAAGGCTTGCGGGTTGATCGCCAAGGTCCTCCGTGGTTCCTTTGGAGCCATTCAAGAACAAAGTATTCAAGCCAAGGAGACAAGGCCCTGGCAAGAGGAGCTTGCCGGGAAGACCACTCATAGCACAAGACTACTCAAGGCGCAAGACCCTGGCAAGAGGAGCTTGCCGGGAAGGCCAACCAAGGCACCTCAAGAAACTTGCCGCGACGCGCCACGCGTCCCGGCAAGGCCCGGTGCGCGACAAGCTCCCGGAAGCGACAAGATAGCGACCGCGGAAGGCGTTTGCCGCGGCAAGCTTCCACTAGTACCCGCGCTCCAGCGCATCCACCCACGTGTCGCTCTAGGACCCTCCCAAGCGTACGTGGCGGGAGGCTGTGCAGCTAGGGGTACGCGGTGGCAAGCGGCGCTGACAGGATCGCTATCGTGGCGAACGGTGGCGCCCTTGACGGTCACTTTTTGCACTGTTTGGGCGACGTCGATGGGCATTTAATGCCCTTGTCCCCTGCCGTCAGGGTTAGGTATGGAACACTGTACAAGTAGGTGTACCAACTGCAATTCTTTCCATTTTTACCCTCAACTACGTTGCCACCTGTCGATGACCCCTTGAGCCTATAAAAGGAGGCCCATGCGCAACGTAGAAGGGGGTTAGAACTCTCTCACGCTCGGTCTCGTTAGCTGCTGAAGGGTACTGTAGCTCTCAGCGCTCCCGAGCAAGAACTCAATACAAACCAAAGCAGGAGTAGGGTTTTACGCATCCGTGCGGCCTGAACTTGGGTAAACTGCCCGTGTGCATCGCCTCGATCTGCTCTTCATGCAATCTCCGCCCCCTGCCGTACCGAAAGGGGCTCCGGTCCCATAGGTGTTCGTGGGTGGATCAGTTTCCCCGACACTTACCGATTTACCACTATCATTTTGGGTTATGCATTAGAGACAGCTGCATTCACGTTAAATAATGGCACCATCTAAATCTGTTGAGACGACGCCTTATGAACTGTGGTTTGGCAAGAAACCAAAGTTGTTGTTTCTTAAAGTTTGGGGCTGCGATGCTTATGTGAAAAAGATTCAACCTGATAAGCTCGAACCCAAGTCAGAGAAATGTGTCTTCATATGATACCCAAAGGGACTGTTGGGTACACCTTCTATCACAGATCCGAAGGTAAGATATTCGTTGCTAAGAATGGATCCTTTCTAGAGAAGGAGTTTCTCTCGGAAGAAGTGAGTGGGAGGAAAGTGGAACTTGATGAGGTAATTGTACCTTCTCCTGAATTGGAAAGTAGTACATCACAGAAACTAGTTCCAGTGATTCCTACACCAACTAGTGAGGAAGCTAATGATGATGATCATGGAACTTCAGATCAAGTTACTGCTGAACTTCATAGATCAACCAGAGTACGTTCCGCGCCAGAGTGGTATGGCAACCCGGTTCTGGAAGTTATGTTACTAGACCATGTTAAACCTACGACCTATGAGGAAGTGATGATGAGCCCAGATTCCGCAAAATGGCTTGAGGCCATGAAATCTGAGATGGGATCCATGTATGAGAACAAAGTGTGGACTTTGGTTGACTTGTCCGATGATCGCCAAGCCATTAAAAATAAATGGATCTTTAAGAGGAAGACTTACACCGATGGTAATATTACTATCTACAAAGCTCGACTTGTTGCAAATGGTTTTAGACAAGTTCAAGGTGTTGACTACGATGAGATTTTCTCACTCGTAGTGATGCTTAAGTCTATCCGAATCATGTTAGCAATTGCCGCATTTTATGAAATCTGGCAAATGGATAACAAAATTGCATTCTTTAATGGATTTATTAAAGAAGAGTTGTATATGATGCAGCCAGAAGGTTTTGTCAATCCTAAAGGTGCTAAATAAGCAAGCTCCAGCGATCCATCTATGGACTGGTGCAAGCATCTCGGAGTTGGAATATACGCTTTGATAAGTTGATCAAAGCATATAGTTTTATACATACTTGCGGTGAAGCCTGTATTTACAAGAAAGTGAGTGGGAGCACTACATCCTTTCTCATAAGTATATGTGAATGACATATTGTCGATCAGAAATGATGTAGAATTTTCTGGAAAGCATAAAGGAGTGTTTGAAAGAATTTTTTCAAAGAAAAACCTCGGTCAAGCTGCTTACGTATTGAGCATCAAGATCTATAGATCAAGATGCTTGATAATTTTTTTCAATGAGTACATACCTTGACAAGATTTTGAAGTAGTTCAAAATGGAACAGTCAAAGAAAGAGTTCTTGCCTATGTTGCAAGGTATGAAGTTGAGTAGGACTCAAAACCCGACCACGGCAGAAGATAGAGAAAGAATGAAAGTCATTCCCTATGCCTCAGTCATAGGTTCTATAAAGTATGCCATGTTGTGTACCAAACCTGTTGTGTACCTTGCCATGAGATTGACAAGGAGGTACAATAGTGATCCAGGAGTAGATCACTGGACAGTGGTGAAATGTATCCTTAGAGGACTAAGGAAATATTTCTCGGTTATGGAGGTGATAAAGAGTTCGTCGTAAAGAGTTACGTCGATGCAAGCTTTAACACCGATCTGGATGACTCTGAGTCTTGATCTGGATACATATTGAAAGTGGGAGCAATTAGCTAAAGTAGCTCCGTGTAGAGCATTGTAGACATAGAAATTTGCAAAAATACATACGGATCTGAATGTAACAGACCCGCTGACTAAACTTCTCTCACGAAGCAAAACATGATCACACCTTAGTACTCTTTGGGTGTTAATCACATGGCGATGTGAACTAGACTGTTGACTCTAGTAAACCCTTTGGGTATTGGTCGCATGGCGATGAGAACTATGGCTGCTAGTCACATGGTGATGTGAACTATTGGTGTTAATCAGATGATAAATGTTTATTATTTCCTTATATCATGAACGAAATATGCCCTAGCGGCAATAATAAAGTGGGAGACTAAAGGAAATATGCCCTAGAGGCAATAATAAAGTTATTATTTCCTTATATCATGATAAATGTTTATTATTTATGCTAGAAGTGTATTAACTGGAAACTTAGTACATGTGTGAATACATAGACAAAACAGAGTGTCCCTAGTATGCCTCTACTAGACTAGCTCATTGATCAAAGATGGTTATGTTTCCTATCCATAAACATGAGTTGTCATTTGATCAACGGGATCACATCATTAGGAGAATGATGTGATGGACAAGACCCATCCGTTAGCATAGCACTATGATCATTTAGTTTTACTGCTATTGCTTTCTTCATGACTTATACATGTTCCTATGACTATGAGATTATGCAACTCCCGAATACCGGAGGAACACCTTGTGTGCTATCAAATGTCACAACGTAACTGGGGGATTATAAAGATGCTCTACAGGTATCTCCGAAGGTGTTCGGGTGTTGGCATAGATCAAGAATAGGATTTGTCACTCCGAGTGTCGGAGAGGTATCTCTGGGCCCTCTCGGTAATACACATCATAATAAGCCTTGCAAGCAAATGACTAATGAGTTAGTCACAATATGATGTATTATGGAACGAGTAAAGTGACTTGCTGGTAACAATATTAACTAGGTATGGTGATACCGACGATCAAATCTCGGGCAAGTAACATACCGATGACAAAGGGAACAACGTATGTTGTTATGCGGTTTGACCGATAAAGATCTTCCTAGAATATGTAGGAGCCAATATGAGCATCCAGGTTCCGCTATTGGTTATTGACCGGAGATGAGTCTTGGTCATGTCTACATAGTTCTCGAACCCGTAGGATCCGCACGCTTAACGTTTGATACCAGTCGGTATTATGAGTTTATGTGTTTTGATGTACCGAAGGTAGTTCGGAGTACCGGATGAGGTCGGGGACATGACGAGGAGTCTTGAAATGGTCGAGACGAAAAGATCGATATATTGGACGACTATATTCGGACATCGGAAAGGTTCCGAGTGATTTGGGTATTTTTCGGAGTACCACAGAGTTACGGGAATTCGCCGGGGAGTATATGGGCCTTATTGGGCTTTAGGGGAAAGAGAGAGAGAGAGGAGGCTGCGCCCCCAAGGCTTTGTCCGAATTGGACTGGGGGGAGGGGCTGCGCTACCTCCTTCCTTCTCTTCTCTTTTCCCTTTCCTTCTCTCCTACTCCTACTACTTGGAAGGGATCCTAGTTCTACTAGGAAAGGGGGAATCCTACTCCCGGTGGGAGTAGGACTCCCCTAGGGCGCGCCGTAGAGAGGGCCGGCCCTCCCCCTCCTCCACTCCTTTATATAGGGGCTAGAGGCACCCCATAGACACACAAGTTGATCAGTTGATCTCTCCCAACCATGTGCGGTGCCCCCCTCCACAGAAACACACCTCGGTCATATCGTTGCAGTGCTTAGGCGAATCCCTACGACGGTAAATTCATCATCTCCGTCACCATGCCGTCGTGCTGACGAAACTCTCCCGCGAGGTTCTACTGGATCAAGAACTCGTGGGACGTCATCAAGCTGAACGTGTGCTGAACGCGGAGGCTCTGTACGTTTTGTGCTTGATCGGTTGGATCGGAAAGAAGTTCGACTACATCAACCGCGTCACTAGACGCTTCCGCTTCCGGTTTACGAGGGTACGTAGACACACTCTCCCCGCTCGTTGCTATGCTTCTAGTAGATAGATCTTGCGTGATCGTAGGAATTTTTTGAAATACTACGTTCCCCAAAAAATACTTCAAGCAATACTAACAAAACAATCATGTCTTCTCAAAATACCATGGCTAAATAAAGTTATCCCTACGAAATCATATAGTCTGGATATGCTCCCTCTTCATCACACAAAATATTCATATCATGCACAACCCCGATTTCAGCCAAGCATTTGTTTTCATACTATATATTTTCAAACCTTTCAACTTTCACGCAATACATGAGCGTGAGCCATGGATATAGCACTATGGGTGGAATAGAGGTGGTTGTGGAGAAGACAAAAAAGAAGGGAGATAGTCTCACATCGCCTAGGCGTATCAACGGGCTATGGAGATGCCCATCAGTAGATATCAATGTGAGTGAGTAGGGATTGCCATGCAACGGATGCACTAGAGCTAATTATGAATGAAAGCTCAACAAAAGAAACTAGTGGGTGTGCATCCAACTTGATTTCTCACGAAGACCTAGGGCATTTGAGGAAGCCCATCGTTGGAATATACAAGCCAAGTTCTATAATGAAAATTCCCACTAGTATATGAAAGTGACTAAACATGAGACTCTCTACAATGAAGAACATGGTGCTACTTTGAAGCACAAGTGAGGAAAAAGATAGTAGCAATTGTCCCCTTTTTTTGGCCTTTTTTTTCTTTGGCCTTTCTTTTTTTTTCTTTTTTTGCGGAGGGGCTTTATAGATTTATCCTTTCCTCCCATGGGACAATGCTCTAATAATGATGATCATCACACTTTCGTTACAACTCGATATTACAACTCGATACTACAGCAACAAAGTATGACTCTATATGAATGCCTCCGGCGGTGTACCGGTATGTGCAATGAAACTAGAGTGACATGTATGAAGTTATTCATGGTGGCTTTGCCACAAATACGATGTCAACTACATGATCATGCATGGCAATATGACAGCATGATGCGTGTCATATGAACGGAACGGTGGCAAGTTGCATGGCAATATATCTCGGAATGGATATAGAAATGCCATGATAGGTAGGTATGGTGGCTGTTTTGAGGAACAATATGGTGGCTGTTTTGAGGAAGGATATATAGAGGGTTTATGGCATCAGCAAATGTTGCGCGGTACAAGAGAGGCTAGCAATGGTGGAAGGGTGAGTGTGTGCATAATCCATGGACTCAACATTAGTCATAATAACTCATATACTTATTGCAAAAATCTACGAGTCATCAAAACAAAGCAATAAACGCATGCTGCTAGTGGGGAGGTTGGTAGAAGTTAACCATTGCACGCCCCCGACCTCCACACAAAGGTTGGCACTCTACAAATACCTCATGCTCTAACTTCGTCACATAGCGGTTCACCATACGTGCATGATACGGGAATCACTAACCTTAACACAAGTATTTCTCAATTTCATAATAACTCCACTAGCATGACTCTAATATCACTATCCTCATGTCTCAAAACAATTATCAAGCATCCAACATCTCATTCTATTCAATGCACTTGGTGTGATTTTTTTTACTACATTGACATTGAATGTTTATCATGTGAAGACTAGTTTGTTTAGCCTAAACACATTACCATGCTGTTTTAATAGACTCTCAAATATATATAAGTGAATCATGAGAGTTCAACAATTTCTACAAAATATTACCACCACCGTGCCCTAAAAGATATAAGTGAAGCGCTAGAGCAAAAACTATTCAACTCAAAAGATATAAGTGATGCACATAGAGTGTTCTAACAATTTCTAGGCCATATTTAACTCTCTCAAATAGGTGTGTCCAGGAAGGATGATTGTGGCAAACTAACAAGCAAAGACTCAAATTATACAAGACGCTCCAAGCAAAACACATATCATGTTGCGAATAAAAATATAGCTCCTAGTATACTTACCGATGGATGAAGACGAAAGAGGGGATGCCTTCCCGGGGCATCGCCAAGCTTAGGCTTTTGATTATATTGAATTTACTTGGGGTGCCATGGGCATCCCCAAGCTTAGGCCTTTGCTACTCCTTGTTCCAAAGTCCATCAAAGCAATACTCAAAACTTGAAAACTTCACAACACAAAACTTAGACAAAAATTCTCGTGAGCTCTGTTAGTATAAGAAAGCAAACCACTACTCAAAGGTACAGCAATGAATTCATTCTTTGTTTATAATGGTGTTAAACCTACTGTACTCCAACTTCTCTATGGTTCATATCCTCCAATATGTAATGCCCAGGATGGGACTATACCTCCTACGTGTCGAGGCACGACTTAAAGGTATAAGCCCATCCTAGAATGATCTCAAGTTTGGTATCTTTGCACGACTCATGTAAAAGAGGGATTAAAAAGCAAAAGGAGATAGTTGGCTTACACTCGCCACTTCACACAATACAATACATAAGCAATACATCAATCAGAACATCACAACCCGACTACGGGTGAAGATCACAAGAAAGATACCAAAACAACATAAAACCACAGGTCAGGAACGAATCCTAGTAGAAACCACTACTGAACATCGAAACGTCACGAGCAAACAGCCAAACTCTTCACTGAGCTCCCGGTGAAGTACTGAACCAGCTCCTGCATTGAGCTCGGCTGAACCTGCATCTGGTGTGGTGAAGTAACTGTGAGCCACAGAGGACTCAGCAATCCCGTTCCCGGGTAACAAGACTATTTAAGCCTTGGGTGAGGATAAGGCTGAAGAAAGAACGAGAGGTGAAGGAAACAAAACAAGAGTCTGCAGCAGCAACTAGCACTAACTTACGCAAAAGAGAGCGAGAAGAGAAATGCATCGGTCGGAAGATGATCACGAAGTGATCCTAGCTACAACCGGTCAAACATAACCCCACCGTGTTCAACTCCCGAATCCCTATTCGGAAATTGACAGTCACGGTACACACGCTGGTAGTGTATTGAAACATTGTGTCAAGTTATCTACAACCGAAATTAACAAGCTCCCATCTGCCACATAACCGCGGGCACGGCTTTCGAAAGTTCAAACCCTGCAGGGGTGTTCCAACTTGACCCATTACAAGCCCACGATCCGCGGAGTCGCAACTCCATAGTTGGGAAGACCCGAGTATTCTCGGAATCCCGTGCTCAAGTTAAACCGAACTAAGGTAAGGCTAATCCAGCAAATCCTCCCGGCGTGTCGACACCCTGATAGTAGCCGCGCGTATCTAAGTCTCAGGACACGACCGGATGGGCGATTCTACAGGTATACCAGATACCTCGGGTTGCCCCAAGGCGGCCCTGCAGACTCCCCGTTTGGGACCAACACCATCAGCGCTGGCCCCCCCTGCTATGTAGAAAAGAATCTCCAAGGAGCGTCCCCCTTATGCAAATTTAATTAATTAATTAAGTTGTTATTATGAGGCAAATAGTACCAATGTTGGGATTTGCTGGAAAAGACTTAGCACTTAGCGGTTTATCAAGGGGGTCCCATACACCCCAACCGTGTTAGGAACGCAAAATCAAGGAACATAACACCGGTTTATACGGTTCCTAACGGCATGAGTGGAACAAATCACCAAGCAAAAGGCTTAGCCTTCCACCCTTGCCAATATATAGATGATTTCATTTAAGCATTATATAGTGTGATATAACCCAACCAAACTTCAACATGAAGCAAGCATCTTCAATCTTCACCTGCAACTAACAATGCTATAAGAGGGGCTGAGCAAAGCCTACGTATAGCCAAGCAACGGTTTGCATAGGTAGGGTGGTTAAACATGGCAATTGGTTACAAGTAGGAGGCTGACAAGAAGAACATGGGCATCGAGGCAAAACTATAGAGCGGAACTACTAGCAATAGGCAAAGATAGTAATGGTATCCGGGTTCGGTCATCTTGCCTGGGATTCCACAGAGGGAGAAGAACAGATCCAAGAAGAAGACGGAGCAACAGGCGAGCGAATCCTCACAACTCCGGAACGAAACCGAAGCTAACAAGAGAAGCAACCGGAAAGAAAAGAAACAACACGGTAAACACACACATCATAAACATGGCATACGATGCGCAAACAAGTATGATGCATGTCCGGTTTAAATATGCATGGCATGGCAAAGTGCACAAACAAATACTACAAGTTAAGTGGAGCTCAATATGCAACGAGTTGCATATTGACGAAACACCACATTTAATTATTTAGTTGACTCTCATTATTTACAAGACAAGATTAAATGTTTTTAGCAGGGCAAGAGGTGAAGCATAATAAAACTATACTAACTAGGCAATTTAAATGAGGCCGGAGAAATAACAACAACATATCCGGAAAATCCTCATGAGCATGTTTAATAATTATAAGCAAACAACAATTAACCATATAATGTTGTTAACATGATGCGGATGATATGATCAAGTTTTATGCAAGTTTTATTAAAAGTTGACATTAAGAGATATGAAGTATTTGTCACCATGGTGGAAAGAAAAGAGTGCCACGGCAACGATTCCGAAAAAGATGCCACGGCAACATATCGGTACCGGTAACTCGTTGAGAGTCCGATGCAAAAAGGTAAGATGGCAGAGGTGAGTCAAACGAGATGATGGGGTGATCCCGTTACCGGGTTCCCACGAGTCGGTGACGAGGCAACCGAGGAACATGACAAAAGGGCACAACGGGCACGAAGCACACACGAGGAGCATTTCATACAACACAAGCAAGCATGCATCACACGGGTCACGTCTCGGGTTATACCTTCGAAACAAATGTTTCGGGACGGTTCGAGATCGTAGAGGAAGTAGCCGTAGTAGTGGAAGTAGACGTTCGGGTCGGTGTCGTGGTACTTGGACGTATCGGAGAGGAACTTGAGCCGTAGTGGTACATATCGTCGAGGTACTTGCCGTAGAGGTACACAGGGCGACGGTAGACGTTCGGGCGACGGTAGGCGTTCGGGCCGTAGATGTACTCGGTCGTCGTGGTACACGTTTGTAGATGTTCATCCGTCATCGTGTAGGTGTTCCCGTTCGTAGAGGTACACGCCATCGGAGGGGTACTCGTTGAAGACGTTCCGTAGGGGTACTTGGTCGGGTCGCCGGTCCCGGTCGTAGTCGTACTTGGTCGTCGAGTAGGCGTACTCGTTCTTGCGACGGTAGTTGTACACGGAGCTCGGGGTCCTTGTTCGAAGCTCTTGGCGAAAACAAAAACAAAACAGCAGCAGACATGGCAATACAACAAAACAACAGCAGCGGTTTTTGACGGGCGACGAGGCGAGGATGCGGCCTTGCTGGAAGACGACGAGGCGGGACCTGGCCACGCGAAGGGAGCTGCGCGGAGGGGGCGCTGGAACCCGCAGGAGACGAGGAAGGGCCCGGGGCTGGAGAGCTTGGGCGCGGGCGCGCGCTTGCCTGGAGGAGGGGTCGGGCCCGGCCGCTGCTCCTGGCGAGAAGAGGCGGGAGGCGACGGAGCTGCGGCCTCTGGCCTGCCTGGGCGCGAGGAGGCGACGGGAGGGCGACGGGCGCTGCAGATGGAGTCACCGCGGCCTAGCGCATCGGGGGAAGGAGGTGCTCGCGCCTGGCCGGTCGAGCGGGGCTGGAGAGGAGGCGTCGGGGCAGGGCCCGAGCAGGAAGGAGCGCTCGGGGCGGCACGGGAGGTTCGTCGAGAAGGAGGCCGCGGCGGACGGCGACTTGGGCGCTGGTGCGGACGAGGCAGGGGCGGCGACCTGCCTTGTCGATGGGAGGGGAGGCCGGGGCGAAGAGATCGGGCTCTCGGAGGGAGGAAGGAAGACGGGAGAGGGAGATGCGGGCGAGGGGGAGAACGGGGCCTCGGTCGAGGGAGCCTCGAGGGACAGAGAGGGAAACGGGCGAAGAGAGAGTGGCGGCGGGGAAGAGGGACGAGAGGGAGAGCGAGCGATGGCTGCGGTTGAGCGGTCGCTCCACTAGGGTTTGGTCGGGCTGGAGTGGGCCTGGAGGGAGGAGGAGGCCCAAGAGAAAGGAGGCTGAAAAGAAGGAGGCTGGAGGAGGCTTGGGCCTGGAGGAATTGGGCCGAAGGAGGGAGAGGGAGGCCTGGGCTGCTGGGATGCCTTTTTTTAACTTAGCAGAAAAGACAAAAAGAAAAGGAGAGAGCCAAAATAAAAGAAAAGAGGCAAAGAACAGAAAATAAAAGACGGGACATTTTTGTAAGGCTTTGCGGGTTAATTCCAACCTCACAAAAATAGTTCCAACAAAAAGGGGAGGTTTAGAAGGAGAGGTTGAGGTGAAAAGGCATGAAGAAAATATGCAAGTGTGTTAAGGTGAATTCCAACAAATGGAATATTTTTAAATATAGCTCCCTAATATTGAGAGGCTTTTATATGTTATAAAGAGAAGTCACCTTCCCTCGATTTAAATGGACCGAAGGTCCACACGATTTATTAAGGTTGAGATGCAAAATAAAATATGACATGATGGCATGATGACATGATGCGATGCAAAAAATAAATAACACAAGCACGAAAGAAACACACGGGCAACCCGGAACATCTGGAATCTTCTGGAAGCTTCTGGGATCTTCTGGGACGTCGGTCTCGGGCGTCACAACTCTCCCACACTAACAGAGGATCTCGACCCGAGATCCTAGAGATATCACCGGGTAAAAACGAAAGAGGAAGAGGTAAAACAAAGTTGCTTCTTTGACAGACGAGTGAAACCACGAACCTTGAGAGGTTAAACAAGTTGAAAGAAAGAAAGCAACGGAGATGAACAAAGTTAAGAGCACTCCGGTAAGCAGGAGGAACATTACAAGAACCTTGAAGGTTGAAAGACATGAAACAAGAGCTTAAGAACGAAAAGAATATGAAACCGCAATGGTATGGCCAAGGAATATGAATGACAGAATTTGGACAGCACTCCGTTTGAAAATGGAAGGAATTAACAAGAACTTGAGGAGATGGGATGATACTTGAAGAAAACAACAACATACTGCCTCTAGAACAATTAAAAAAAATGGCACAAGGTGCAAGAAAAGATTCAGACAGCACTCCGGTTGAAAAGAGAGGCAAACTTGATAAGATGAGAGAACTTGAATGAAGAATACAATACTCCGGTTAAAAGAACAAGCAAAGGAAAGAACATGATCTCGATAAAACGAGATGATGGTAAAAGAGAGCAATATCACAATGCCTCCGGAATGAAAGAATAGATGCAAGATCGTTGGAAAGAAAATAACGGAGAAGAAAATGACAACTTCTCTCAAAATTAAATTTGAAAAAACATCCTTACGAAGAAGGTTGAACAGAGTTGTTGGAAAATCAACAACGAAAAGAATAAGTTCGTTGTGGGCTTATGGAAAACATCTCAAAATTAAGAGGTGACAACCAGCCACTAACGGAAACGAATTGCTTGGATCGAGATCAACAAGGAGATGAAAAACTTATTTCATCGGAATGATAAAAGAAGAACTTGGGTCATTATAAGCACCATAAAAGCAACAATCCTTAGGGAAAGCTTTTAGGTGAAATACAACCCAAGATTACTCCAAGAGATAAAAGAGGGGTTGAAAGGATCTCCTAAAGAGAAGAAATGATGGTTTTAAATATCTCATTCTTGACAACTTGTGAATCATGAAACATGGAGGAAAATTATCAAGAATGACATAACACCACCTGAAAAGACAAGGTAGGGAGAATTGCAATTGGAATGCATGATGAAGAATTCTTAAGCTCCAACAAGAATCTTGATGAAGACTTCAAGGATGAATAAAAACATGATGAACCACCATGAAGAACTCCGTTAACGAAAGCATGAGAAGTGAAAGATGGAAAGAATAAGATTCAAGGCCTGCGATGAATTAGATGGAGCTTGAAAAGATATAATTGAAATAACTTGGAGCTCCGGAAAACAAGATGAACAACTTAGAACCAAGGATATGCTATGATGAACAAGCTCTGGAAAAAAGAGATTAAATCACCATGAAGGAATAAGAATAAGAATTATGTTATGCATCTCCTTCACCAATTTAAATTGATGACAACCAAAGGATTTGGCATACTACTTATTCTCGTTGGAAAGAATTAAAGAGAGATCTAGCACAAGCTCGAATAATTATTCAACGAACCACCTGTAGGATTATGAAAAGAACGAATGAATTGATACGATAACAACGGAAGAGTAACTCTTGAACGAACCACCATAAAAAAAATATGGAGACGAACGAAGAGACATCATTGAAGAATATTGGGAGGGCGAAGTTGAAAACTGAGAACGAAGAAATCTTCTGAAATGATGGCCTTCGGAGGAACACAAGGAAAAGAATTTATGAAATGCTTCGGATGGGTATGAAAACAAAGACAACTTGGGATGAACAAAATGGACACCGGTTGAAAAGAATTTAACATGACCATCTCGATGATCAAGAAGGAACTGCACTCCCATAGAAATATGAGAACACCGATTAGGAAAGGTCTGGAAACAACATTTATCATCGAAGCAACTCGAATACCAGAATCAAACAAGAACAAAGAATAGATATGTAGCAGCCTAATCTTCACAACATCATCCGAACAGAGAATTGAACGGATGAATTCCGCAGGTACATCGACTCGACTTGAAGCCACTTGGAGAACAAAGATAAATAAAAAGGAACAAGGGTCAGATAGAACAAATACAAGAAAGAAGCTTCGCTCGACATCTTTGTGCTGAAAGCTCATGGAACATGTTACAAAAGGGTTTTGCAATCCCCGGATCAGCATAGCCAAGGATCCTTTAAGATGCAATTCCCGATCAGAACAAGTCCATAAAACCACTTCACTCAATGTAGAACCCCAAACTTCATATCGTGCATCCGTTGGAAGAAAGCCTAGAACTACTAGATGAACCCACCTATAGATTTCCGAAAGTTTCCAGTTATGCAATCAGGTGTTGGGGATACACGGGAAGCACCGCGCAATCAACTCTAAACCTACATCCAGGTGTATCCATCCTTCAACACATAACCAGTCTTTCTCGGAAACTGTTTACCTCGGACCTTCGAAAAGCATCCACTATAACAAGCTATGGCAATACTCTCGAACTACCTCCCCAGTACTGGGTGATGTCGGGGTTATCTTGCCACTGGTCGTATAGGAGAGATTTTCGATGTCGGCCGTCTTAAGTATTTAGTACTGCCGCGATATGCTTGTGTCAATGATACCCCGAAGCTCAACTCCTCGGTAACAGGAGGCATCGGGAACAATATCCTTGTCACAAGAACATCGAAACAATCCCAGAATACTCGCGGGATCCTAAAAAAAAATTGGTGCAATTTTTGAAAGTAGAAGAGAAAAGAGTAATCGTCAGGAGTCCTCACCAGAGAGAAAGGGGATGAGAAGCAAAGAAATCCTACTCTCCGATATAATATAGGACTCAAAAAGTTTTCAGTGTGTGCCTAGACTCAACCGTCAACGATTCGATCAATCAGTGGGGGCTTCTAGGTCGGAGAAGGCTCTGATACCAACTTGTAATGCCCAGGATGGGACTATACCTCCTACGTGTCGAGGCACGACTTAAAGGTATAAGCCCATCCTAGAATGATCTCAAGTTTGGTATCTTTGCACGACTCATGTAAAAGAGGGATTAAAAAGCAAAAGGAGATAGTTGGCTTACACTCGCCACTTCACACAATACAATACATAAGCAATACATCAATCAGAACATCACAACCCGACTACGGGTGAAGATCACAAGAAAGATACCAAAACAACATAAAACCACAGGTCAGGAACGAATCCTAGTAGAAACCACTACTGAACATCGAAACGTCACGAGCAAACAGCCAAACTCTTCACTGAGCTCCCGGTGGAGTACTGAACCAGCTCCTGCATTGAGCTCGGCTGAACCTGCATCTGGTGTGGTGAAGTAACTGTGAGCCACAGAGGACTCAGCAATCCCGTTCCCGGGTAACAAGACTATTTAAGCCTTGGGTGAGGATAAGGCTGAAGAAAGAACGAGAGGTGAAGGAAACAAAACAAGAGTCTGCAGCAGCAACTAGCACTAACTTACGCAAAAGAGAGCGAGAAGAGAAATGCATCGGTCGGAAGATGATCACGAAGTGATCCTAGCTACAACCGGTCAAACATAACCCCACCGTGTTCAACTCCCGAATCCCTATTCGGAAATTGACAGTCACGGTACACACGCTGGTAGTGTATTGAAACATTGTGTCAAGTTATCTACAACCGGAATTAACAAGCTCCCATCTGCCACATAACCGCGGGCACGGCTTTCGAAAGTTCAAACCCTGCAGGGGTGTTCCAACTTGACCCATTACAAGCCCACGATCCGCGGAGTCGCAACTCCATAGTTGGGAAGACCCGAGTATTCTCGGAATCCCGTGCTCAAGTTAAACCGAACTAAGGTAAGGCTAATCCAGCAAATCCTCCCGGCGTGTCGACACCCTGATAGTAGCCGCGCGTATCTAAGTCTCAGGACACGACCGGATGGGCGATTCTACAGGTATACCAGATACCTCGGGTTGCCCCAAGGCGGCCCTGCAGACTCCCCGTTTGGGACCAACACCATCAGCGTTGGCCCCCCCTGCTATGTAGAAAAGAATCTCCAAGGAGCGTCCCCCTTATGCAAATTTAATTAATTAATTAAGTTGTTATTATGAGGCAAATAGTACCAATGTTGGGATTTGCTGGAAAAGACTTAGCACTTAGCGGTTTATCAAGGGGGTCCCATACACCCCAACCGTGTTAGGAACGCAAAATCAAGGAACATAACACCGGTTTATACGGTTCCTAACGGCATGAGTGGAACAAATCACCAAGCAAAAGGCTTAGCCTTCCACCCTTGCCAATATATAGATGATTTCATTTAAGCATTATATAGTGTGATATAACCCAACCAAACTTCAACATGAAGCAAGCATCTTCAATCTTCACCTGCAACTAACAATGCTATAAGAGGGGCTGAGCAAAGCCTACGTATAGCCAAGCAACGGTTTGCATAGGTAGGGTGGTTAAACATGGCAATTGGTTACAAGTAGGAGGCTGACAAGAAGAACATGGGCATCGAGGCAAAACTATAGAGCGGAACTACTAGCAATAGGCAAAGATAGTAATGGTATCCGGGTTCGGTCATCTTGCCTGGGATTCCACAGAGGGAGAAGAACAGATCCAAGAAGAAGACGGAGCAACAGGCGAGCGAATCCTCACAACTCCGGAACGAAACTGAAGCTAACAAGAGAAGCAACCGGAAAGAAAAGAAACAACACGGTAAACACACACATCATAAACATGGCATACGATGCGCAAACAAGTATGATGCATGTCCGATTTAAATATGCATGGCATGGCAAAGTGCACAAACAAATACTACAAGTTAAGTGGAGCTCAATATGCAACGAGTTGCATATTGACGAAACACCACATTTAATTATTTAGTTGACTCTCATTATTTACAAGACAAGATTAAATGTTTTTAGCACGGCAAGAGGTGAAGCATAATAAAACTATACTTACTAGGCAATTTAAATGAGGCCGGAGAAATAACAACAACATATCCGGAAAATCCTCATGAGCATGTTTAATAATTATAAGCAAACAACAATTAACCATATAATGTTGTTAACATGATGCGGATGATATGATCAAGTTTTATGCAAGTTTTATTAAAAGTTGACATTAAGAGATATGAAGTATTTGTCACCATGGTGGAAAGAAAAGAGTGCCACGGCAACGATTCCGAAAAAGATGCCACGGCAACATATCGGTACCGGTAACTCGTTGAGAGTCCGATGCAAAAAGGTAAGATGGCAGAGGTGAGTCAAACGAGATGATGGGGTGATCCCGTTACCGGGTTCCCACGAGTCGGTGACGAGGCAACTGAGGAACATGACAAAAGGGCACAACGGGCACGAAGCACACACGAGGAGCATTTCATACAACACAAGCAAGCATGCATCACACGGGTCACGTCTCGGGTTATACCTTCGAAACAAATGTTTCGGGACGGTTCGAGATCGTAGAGGAAGTAGCCGTAGTAGTGGAAGTAGACGTTCGGGTCGGTGTCGTGGTACTTGGACGTATCGGAGAGGAACTTGAGCCGTAGTGGTACATATCGTCGAGGTACTTGCCGTAGAGGTACACAGGGCGACGGTAGACGTTCGGGCGACGGTAGGCGTTCGGGCCGTAGATGTACTCGGTCTTCGTGGTACACGTTTGTAGATGTTCATCCGTCATCGTGTAGGTGTTCCCGTTCGTAGAGGTACACGCCGTCGGAGGGGTACTCGTTGAAGACGTTCCGTAGGGGTACTTGGTCGGGTCGCCGGTCCCGGTCGTAGTCGTACTTGGTCGTCGAGTAGGCGTACTCGTTCTTGCGACGGTAGTTGTACACGGAGCTCGGGGTCCTTGTTCGAAGCTCTTGGCAAAAACAAAAACAAAACAGCAGCAGACATGGCAATACAACAAAACAACAGCAGCGGTTTTTGACGGGCGACGAGGCGAGGATGCGGCCTTGCTGGAAGACGACGAGGCGGGACCTGGCCACGCGAAGGGAGCTGCGCGGAGGGGGCGCTGGAACCCGCAGGAGACGAGGAAGGGCCCGGGGCTGGAGAGCTTGGGCGCGGGCGCGCGCTTGCCTGGAGGAGGGGTCGGGCCCGGCCGCTGCTCCTGGCGAGAAGAGGCGGGAGGCGACGGAGCTGCGGCCTCTGGCCTGCCTGGGCGCGAGGAGGCGACGGGAGGGCGACGGGCGCTGCAGATGGAGTCACCGCGGCCTAGCGCATCGGGGGAAGGAGGTGCTCGCGCCTGGCCGGTCGAGCGGGGCTGGAGAGGAGGCGTCGGGGCAGGGCCCGAGCAGGAAGGAGCGCTCGGGGCGGCACGGGAGGTTCGTCGAGAAGGAGGCCGCGGCGGACGGCGACTTGGGCGCTGGTGCGGACGAGGCAGGGGCGGCGACCTGCCTTGTCGACGGGAGGGGAGGCCGGGGCGAAGAGATCGGGCTCTCGGAGGGAGGAAGGAAGACGGGAGAGGGAGATGCGGGCGAGGGGGAGAACGGGGCCTCGGTCGAGGGAGCCTCGAGGGACAGAGAGGGAAACGGGCGAAGAGAGAGTGGCGGCGGGGAAGAGGGACGAGAGGGAGAGCGAGCGATGGCTGCGGTTGAGCGGTCGCTCCACTAGGGTTTGGTCGGGCTGGAGTGGGCCTGGAGGGAGGAGGAGGCCCAAGAGAAAGGAGGCTGAAAAGAAGGAGGCTGGAGGAGGCTTGGGCCTGGAGGAATTGGGCCGAAGGAGGGAGAGGGAGGCCTGGGCTGCTGGGATGCCTTTTTTTTAACTTAGCAGAAAAGACAAAAAGAAAAGGAGAGAGCCAAAATAAAAGAAAAGAGGCAAAGAACAGAAAATAAAAGACGGGACATTTTTGTAAGGCTTTGCGGGTTAATTCCAACCTCACAAAAATAGTTCCAACAAAAAGGGGAGGTTTAGAAGGAGAGGTTGAGGTGAAAAGGCATGAAGAAAATATGCAAGTGTGTTAAGGTGAATTCCAACAAATGGAATATTTTTAAATATAGCTCCCTAATATTGAGAGGCTTTTATATGTTATAAAGAGAAGTCACCTTCCCTCGATTTAAATGGACCGAAGGTCCACACGATTTATTAAGGTTGAGATGCAAAATAAAATATGACATGATGGCATGATGACATGATGCGATGCAAAAAATAAATAACACAAGCACGAAAGAAACACACGGGCAACCCGGAACATCTGGAATCTTCTGGAACCTTCTGGGATCTTCTGGGACGTCGGTCTCGGGTGTCACACAATACTACTCATGGATGCATCGGAATAAGCAAACAACACACGAAAAACAGAATCTGTCAAAGACAGAACAGTCTGTAGTAATCTGCAGGGTTCGCCTACTTCTGGAACTCCAAAAAATTCAAAATAAATTGGTAAATTTGCGGAATTTGTCTACCAATCATCTTAAAGAAGAATCAACTAAAAAGCACGCTCCAGTAAAATCCCACGACTACTTTAGCAAGCGCTAACGATTTTGTTTTTCACAGCAAGATCATATAAACTTCACACAAGTCTTCCCAAAGGTTCTACTTGGCACAAACACTAAACAAAACATGAAACCACATCTAATTAGAGGCTAGATGCAATATTTATTCCCTAACAGCAACAAAAACCAAAAATATAAATTGGGTTGCCTCCCAACAAGCGCTATCGTTTTACGCCCCTAGCTAGGCACGATAATTCAATGATGCTCACATAAAGGACAAGGACTGAAGCACAAGGAGAGCATAATAAGACATGTGACAAACACATCTAAGTCTAACATACTTCCTATGCATAGGCATTTTATAAGCAAACAAATTATCATAGCAAGCAAGATCTAGCGTATGCATGGAAGAAGAAGGAAACAAGATCAATCTCAACATGAAGAGAGGTAATTTAGTAACATGAAGATTTCTACAACCATATTTTCCTCTCTCATAATAATTGCATATAGGATCATAAGCAAATTCAACAAAATAGCTATCACATAACATATTCTCAACACGATCCACATGCGTGCAAAGTTGACACTCTTCCGAAATAGTGCGATTAACATTAACTAAAGTCATGACCTCTCCAAACCCACTTTTATCAAATGTTTCATAAGATTGAACATTTTCCAAGTATGTGGGATCTAAAGTTGACACTCTTTCAAACCCACTTTCAGTATTAATGCAAACATTATTATCAATCTTATATTCATCATGGGGATTAAATAAATTTTCAAGATCATAAGAAGAATCACCCCAATCATGATCATTGTAACAAGTAGTAGACATAGCAAAACTAGCATCCCCATGCTTGGGGTTTTGCATATTATTACCACAATTGACATCAATAGAATTTATAGTAACATCATTGCAATCATGCTTTTTATTGAAGGAGCTAACATGAGTCGCTTTTTCTTTTACCAATTCCTCACAATTTTCAGATTCATAAATTTCAAGCAAAACCCATAAAGATAATCTAGTGCACGCAGCTCACTAGGAATAGGTTCAACATAATTGGATATCTTAAAGAGATTATCAAGTGGATGAGAATTCATACTTTAGCAAGCGAAAATGCAAGCTAAATGAGGGCACATAGCAACATAAGAAAACAAGAGGCACGCGAACGGTAAACACACGGCAGAAGAAGGGCAAATAAAACGGCAAGGGTGAAGTGGGGGAGAGGAAAATGAGAGGCAAATAAATATAATGCGAAGGATAAGGGTTTGTGATAGGTACTTGGTATAAGACTTTTGCATAAGCCTCCCCGGCAACGGCGCCAGAAATTCTTCTTGCTACCTCTTGAGCTTGCGTTGTATTCCCTAAAAGAGGAAAGGGAGATGCAGCACAGTAGAGTAAGTATTTCCCTCAGTTTTTGAGAACCAATGTATCAATCCAGTAGGAGACCACGCGCGAGTCCCTCGCACCTGCACAAACAAATAAGAACTTCGCAGCCAACGCGATAAGGGTTGTCAATCCCTTTACGGTCACTTACGAAAGTGAGATCTGATAGGGATGATAGTTCATTTTTTTGGTATTTTTGGTTTAATAAAACAGCAAATAAAAGCGGTAAAAGTAAAGTAGATGTAGATTGATATGTTGAGAATAGACCCGGGGGGCATAGTTTTCTCTAGTGGCTTCTCTCATGATAACGATATTCTACGGCGGGTAAACAAATTACTGTCGAGCAATTGATAGAAGCGAATAATTATGAGACAATCTAGGCATGATCATTGTACATAGGCATCACGTCCGAGACAACTAGACCGACTCCTGCCTGCTTCTACTACTATTACTCCGCACATCGACCGCTATCTAGCATGCATCTAGTGTATTGAGTTCATACGAACAGAGTAACGCTTTAAGCAAGATGACATGATGTAGAGGGATAAACTCAAGCAATATGATATAAACCCCATCTTTTTATCCTCGATGGAAACAATACAATACGTGCCTTGCTGCCCCTACTGTCACTGGGAAAGGACACCGCAAGATTGAACCCAAAGCCATTGCAAGAACTATGGATCTAGTAGGCCAAACCAAATCGATAATTCGAAGAGACTTGCAAGGATATTATGAGCACACATAAAAATTTCAGAGAAGAACCAAATATATTTCATAGATAACCTTGATTATAAACTCACAATTCATCGGATCTCGACAAACACACCGCAAAAAGAGATTACATCGAATAGATCTCCTCGAAGACCGAGGAGAACTTTGTATTGAGATCCAGAGAGAGAAGAAGCCATCTAGATACTAGGTATGGACCCGAAGGTCTGTGGTAAACTACTCACAACTCATGGTGAGGGCGATGCTGATGATGATGAAGGCCTCCATGATGGATCCCCCTCCGGTGGATCTCCGGAAGAGGCTCCAAGATGGGATCTCCATGGGAACAGAAGCTACGGCAGTGGAATTAGGGTTTTCTCTGTGCGTATGGAGTTTCTGGTGTACGTGGACTTATATAGGAAGAAGAAGGGCACCGGGGACCACTTGAGGGGGCCTCGAGGCAGGGGGGCGCGCCCTGGGAAGGGGGTGCACCCCCCACCCTTGAGGGCCACCTCTCTCTCCCCTGACTTGGTCCTCAAGCTCCGCGTGCATGATTTTCTCCAAAAATATCTCTCGCGAAGGTTTCATTCCGCTTGGACTCCGTTTGATATTCCTTTTCTGCAAAACCCTGAAATAGGCAAAAAACAACAATCTGAACTGGGACTTTGGGTTAGTAGGTTAGTCCCAAAAATGATATAAAAGTGAATGATAAAGCCCATTAAACATCCAAGACTTCATAAATAATAGCATGGAACAATAAAAAATTATAGACACGTTGGAGACGTATCAACATGATGTTGAGGGATAAACTCAAGCAATGTGATATAAACCCCATCTTTTTATTCTCGATGGCAACAATACAATATGTGCCTTGCTGCCCCTGCTTTCACTAGGAAAGGACACCGCAAGATTGAACCCAAAGCCAAGCACTTCTCCCATTGCAAGAACTATAGATCTAGTAGGCCAAACCAAACCAATAATTCGAAGAGAATTGCAAGGATATTATAATCATACATAAAAGATTTCAGAAAATAATCAAATATTGTTCATAGATAATCTTGATCATAAACCCACAATTCATCGCATCTCAAAAAATACACTGCAAAAAGATTACATCAAATGGATCTCCTCGAAGATCGAGGAGAACTTTGTATTGAGATCCAAAAAGAGAGAAGAAGCCATCTAGAGATTAACTATGGACCCGAAGGTCTGTGCTAAACTACTCACAACTCATTGGTGAGGCTATGGTGTTGATGTAGAAGCACTCCGTGGTAGATCCCCCCTCCGGCGGAGCTCCGGAACAGGCCCCAAGATGGGATCTCATGGGAACAGAAGGTTGCGGCGGTGGAATTAGGGTTTTCTCTGTTGCCTCGATGTTTTCAGGGTACGTGGACATATATAGGAGGAAGAAGTACGCCGGTGGAGCAACGTGGGGACCACGAGGGTGGGGGGCATGCCTGCCCCCCTGGACACGCCCTGCCCCCTCGTGGGCACCAGGTTTCTTCTCTGGCTTGTACTCCAAGTCTCCCGTGAAGATATCGTTCCAAAAATAACTCTCCCAAAGGTTTCATTCCGTTTGGACTCCGTTTGATATCCCTTTTCTGCGAAACACTGAAATAGGCAAAAAAACAGCAATTTGCATTGGGCCATGGGTTAGTTGGTTAGTCCCAAAAATAATATAAAAGTGAATAATAAAGCCCATTAAACATCCAAAACAAAATATATAATAGCATGGGACACTAAAAAATTATCGATTCGTTGGAGACGTATCAAGCATCCCCAAGCTTAATTCCTGATCGTCCTCGAGTAGGTAAATGATAAAAACAGAATTTTTGAAGTGGAATGCTAACCAACATAATTCTCAATGTACTCAGATATGAACCGTTTATGAATTCATCATTATATCCATGTTTTAGATCCGATCTTGCAAGTTATAGTTACCTACTCCATTTTATGACCCGGCAACCCCGGAGTGACAATAACCGGAATCACTCCCGGTGATGACCGTAGTTTGAGGAGTTCATGTATTCACTATGTGTTAATGCTTTGTTCCAGTTATCTATTAAAAGGAGGCCTTAATATCCCTTAGTTTCCAATATGGACCCCGCTGCCACAGGAGGGTAGGACAAAAGATGTCATGCAAGTTCTTTTAATAAAGCACGTATGACTATTTACGGAATACATGACTACATTATATCGACGAACTGGAGCTAGTGTCGTATCACCCTAGGTTATAACTTTCACATGATGAATATCATCCAACAAATTACCCATCCAATGCTTGCGATTCTTTACATATTGATCTTGCTGCATTGCTATTGCTATCATCACTGTTACACTTGCTACAAAACTACTGCTACTACTGTGACCGTTACTGTTGCTGCCGTCACTACTACCAAAGCTATCATATTACTATGCTACTGATCACTTTGCTGCAGATAATTAATCTCCAAGTGTGGTTGAATTGACAACTCAGCTACTAATACTTGCAAATATTCTTTGGCTCCCCTTGTGTCGAATCTATAAATTTGGGTTGAATACTCTACCCTCAAAAACTGTTGCGTTTCCTATACTTGTGGGTTATCAAGACCTTTTTCTGGCACCGTTGCCGGAGAGCATAGCTATATTTGTTGAGTCACTTGGGATTATTATCATATTATCACTATGAAGAATCTAAAGGATCCAAAGACTAAGATATTTCCCTCAAGGACGAGGGGAGGTAAGGAACTGCTATCCAGTTCCGCTTTAGATTCACCTTCTGTTATGAGTAAACTTGCAACACCACCACATGCTATCAATTCTAATATGTTGCAAGTTATTGATGATGATACTTCTATTATGAATGATACTTATGATGATGCTAGTACCTTGCATGATGATGATGTGCCACTTGGTGAATTTCTTGATGAACAAATTGCTAGAGTAATACAACATGATGTTGTTGAATCTAATCATGAGCTTGAAACTGAAACTCCTAAAATACCTGCTAGAACTAGCCTTCCTAGATATGAATTACCTAAGGTACCCGAAGGTTATGTTATGAGTGAAGAAGCACCTAGAGATATTCTTGCTTGTAATGTTAAAGATGATCTTGAGAAATTACTACACAAGTATAAGAAAAATCTCTGAATTCTAGAATGAAATGTGATCCTAAGTTTGCCACTTCACCTATCTCTATTGATGATAAGGATTATGAATTCTCTATCGACCCAGAGTTAATCACTTTGGTTGAATCTGATCCTTTCCATGGTTATGAAACTGAAACTGTTGTGGCACATCTCACTAAGATAAATGACATAGCCACCCTTTTTACTCATGATGCGAAAACTCGTTACTACTTTATTCGCAAATTATTTCTATTCTGATTAAAGGGTGATGCTAAAGCTTGGTACCATAGTCTTGCTCCTGGTTGTGTGCGTAGTCCCCAGGATATGATCTGTTACTTCTCTGAAAAATATTTTCCTGCTCATATGAAACAAGCTGCCTTACAAGAAATATTTAACTTTGTGCAAATTAAAGAAGAGAGTCTCCCACAAGCTTGGGGGAGGCTTTTCCAGTTACTTAATGCTTTGCCTGATCATCCTCTTAAGAAAAATGAAATACTTGATATCTTCTATAATGGACTAACCGATGCTTCTAGGGACTTCCTAGATAGTTGTCCTGGTTGTGTTTTAGGGAACGAACTATTGCTCAAGCTGAAGAATTATTGAATAACATATTGAAAAATTATGATGATTAGACTATTCCTGAACCACCGGGTAAACCCACTCCGAACAAGAGGGGTATATTATATCTCAGTCCTGAAGATATGCAAGAGGCAAAGAAATCTATGAAGGAAAAAGGTATTAAAGTTGAGGATGTTAAAAATCTACCTCCTATTGAAGAAATACATGGGCTTAATGCACCACCACTGCCTGAGGTGGTAGAGGTAAATTCTCTTATGAAGTTCAATGATAATGATAATCCTCACAATATGCATCCTAGCCAATGCCTTTATGAGTTTAAACACTATATTAGAAAACAAGATCACTTCAATGCAAATGTTATGAGACAATTGAAATACAATTCTGATATGATTGCTCGCTTGAGGGACTTGTTATTTAGAATTTCAAATGATGTTAGAGATGTTGCAAAACATGCTTCTATGGTTCAAACTCAATTACAACAAGTTGCTAAATCTCAAAGAGAATTACTTGATGAAATGAATCATAATATGCATGATTTTGCTGTTAGAGTTGCAACTAGAGGAGGTAAAATGACTTAGGAACCAATTTATCCTGAGGGACACCCTAAAAGAATTGAACAAGACTCACAAAGAAATAACACTAGTGCACCTAGTCCTTCTAAAAAGAAAAAGAAAAAGAAAAATGATAGGACTTTGCACACTTCTGGTGAACCTGAAATAGAAAAACCTCCTGACAATGATAATGATATTTCTATCTCTGATGCTTAAACTCAATCTGGTAATGAACACTCACCTAGTGATAATGAAAAAGATAATGTTTATGTTCATGAAGATGCTCAACCAAATGAAAAAGAACCAGATAATGATGTTGAGATAGAACCACCTGTTGATCTTGATAACCCATAACCTAAAAATAAAAAGGTATGATAAAAGAGACTTTGTTGCTAGGAAACACGGTAAAGAAAGAGAACCGTGAGTTAAAAAACCTATGCCTTTTCCACCCCAGTCAACTAAAAAGAAAGATGATGAGGACTTTGAACACATTGCTGAAATGCCGAGGCCAGTCTTTTTGCGTACTCGTTTAACTGATATCTTAAAAATGCCTCCTTATGCAAAGTATATGAAAGACATCATCACAAATAAGAGAAAAATACCAGAAGCTGAAATCTCCACTATGCTTGCTAATTATACTTTCAAGGATGGAGTACCTAAAATACTTGGAGATCCAGGTATACAACTATACCATGCTCTATAAAAAAGAATTATGTGAAAACTGCTTTGTGTCATTTAGGAGCTGGTGTTAGTGTTATGCCTTTCTCTTTGTAAGAAAGACTTGACTTAAATAAACTCACACCTACTGAAATATCTTTGCAAATGGCTGACAAGTCAACTGCCATACCTATCGGTATTTGTGAGGATGTGCCTGTTGTTGTTGCTAATGTTACTATCTTGATTGACTTTCTTATACTTGAGATGCCCGAAGACATCAACATGTCGATTATCCTCGGTAAACCCTTCTTAAATACTACAGGGGCTGTTATTGATTGCCATAAAAGCAAGGTCACTTTTTATATTAATGGTAATGAGCATATGGTGCACTTTCCGAAGAAACAATTCCAAGTGAATGATATTAATGTTATTGAAAAATCTCCGACAATCACTATTGGAAGTTTTCAAATACCTCTACCTACTATCAAAAAGAAATATGAAATGCTTATTTGTGACGCCCGAGATCGACGTCCCAGAAGATTGCAGAAGATTCCAGAAGATTCCAGATGTTCCGGGTTGCCCGTGTGTTTCTTTTGCTTGTGTTATTTATCTTTTGCATTGCATCATGTCATCATGCCATCATGTCATTTTTTATTTTGCATCTCAACCTAAATAAATCGTATGGACCTTCGGTCCATTTAAATCGAGGGAAGGTGACTTCTCTTTATAACATATAAAAGTCTCTCATTATTTTAGAGAGCTATAATAAATATTCCATTCGTTGGAATTCATCGTAACACACTTGCATTAATTCCCCATGTTTATTTCACTTCAAGTTTGACTTCTAAACCTTGCCTATAATTCTTTCCGTTGTTTCGAGGCTCCTCCATTTATCTAAACTCCTTTTATTGCAAGCTAAATGTTTTAGTTTTGCACTTCCCTTTTTGTTGGAACTATTTTTGTGAGGTTGGAATTAATCCATAAAGCCTTACAAAAATGTCCATCATTTTATTCTTTTCCTTGCCTCTTTTCTTTTTATTTTTGGCTCTCTCCTTCTTTGTTTTATTCTACTAAGTAATATTAAAAAAAAAAGGAGTGCAGCCCAGGCCTCCCTGGCCCTATTCCTTCTGGGTCTCCTCCTTCCCTCCAGCTGGCCTCAGGCCTCATCCCAGCCTCAGGCCCAGCTAGGCCTAACCTAGCCCGACAGCCAGCGACCGACCCCTCCTCTCGCTCGGCTCCCTCTTTTCCCTTCGACCGCCGCCACCCCTCGTCCCCATCGCCCGCTCGCTCGATCCTCTTCCCTCGAGCCCGATCAACCCGATCCCCGTTTCCCTCTCGTCTCTGCATCGCCGCAACCCTCGCTCGATCCTTCTCCATCCCGTCGCCCCTCGAGCAGGCCGTGCCCGTGGCCTCTCTCCTCCGCTCCTAAGGCCGCCATGCCTCCTGCCTCCAGCGCCGGCCAGGGGATTCGCCTCCAGCCAGGCCTCCCGTCGCCAAGGCAGGGCGCCGCCCCTGCCTCGTCTCCCCCAGCGCCATCGACCACCGAGGCCGTCTCCAAGCTCGCGTGGATGCGTCCAGCAGCCACCGGCCGCGGCCTCATTCCTCCAGCGCGCGGCCTCCCCGCATCCCGGCACCCTCCTCCGTTCCCGCGGCCAGGGGCCCTCGCCTCCAGAAGTCGGCGTCCCGAGGCTCCAGCGCCGGCCTCCCCTCCGTCCAGCGCGCGGCCCCTCCAGATCGAGCCTCTGCAGGCCGCGCCGGTGCGCCCGCCTCTGCCTCGGGTGCCTCCTTCCCCCGTCGAACTCCAGCAAGACAGCGCCGCGGCCATGAGCAGCGCCGAGCCGCGACCCGCACCTCTCCGTCGCCCGCTGTTTTCCCTTGTTTGTTGGTTTTGTCGCTGTTTTTGTTAATCTCAGTTAACCAGGAAAACAGCAAGTTTATCTTCTTTTGGACCCTTGTACGACTACGGCTACCATCGCCGAGTACGACTACACACGATGACCGTCAAGTTCGACTACACGGTCGCCACGAGTAACCCTACGACCAAGTGCCACGACGACCGAGTACATCTACGGCCCGAACGTCTACCGTCGCCGAGTACCACTACTTCCTCTACCGTCACCGCGAGTACCACTACCGTCGCCCGGAAACGAGGAATTCGCCAAGTACCACGACACGATGACGTGAACAACTACTTCCTCTACGACCACGAGTACCACTACTTCCACTATGATCTCGAACCGCTCGAGAGAGAACGCTTAGAAGGTATAACCCCGAGACGTGACCCGTGTGATGCTTGTTGTGTTGTATGAAATGTCTCCCGTGTGTGCTCCGTGTCCGTTTCGTCCCTTTTGTTGTTCCTCGGTTGCCTCGTCGCCGACCCGTGGGAACCCGGCAACGGGATCACCCCATCATCTCGTTTGACTCACCCACGCCATCTTACCTTTTGCACCGGACTCTCAACGAGTTACCGGTACCGATATGTTGCCATGCTTCATTTTCGGATCGTTGCCGTGGCACCCTTTCGTTCCACCACAGTGACAAATGCTTCATGTCTCTTTTAAGTCAACCTTTTAATAAACTTGCATAAACTTGATCATGTCATCCGCATCATGTTGACAACACTAAAAATGTTAAATTGTTGTTTGCTTATAATTACTAAACATGCTCATGGGGATTTTCCGGATATGTTGTTGTTATTTTCCGGCCCCATTTAAAATGCCTAAATAGTGTAGTTTTATTATGCTTCACCTCTTGCCATGCTAAAAACAATTAAACTTGTCTTGTTAATAAAGAGAGTCAACTAAATAATTAATATGTGGTGTTTCGTCAATATGCAACTCGTTGCATATTGATCTCCACTTAACTTGTAGTATTTGTTTGTGCACTTTGTCATGTCTTGCATATTTAAACCGGACATGCATCATACTTGGATGTGCATCGTATGCCATGTTTATGATGTGTGTGTTCACCCTGTTGTTTGTTTCTTTCCGGTTTGCTTCTCTTGATAGCTTCGGTTTCGTTCCGGAGTTGTGAGGCTTCTTCTTCGTCTTCTTCTTGGATCCGTTCTTCTCCTTTGTGGAATCCCAGGCAAGATGACCGAACCCGGATACCATTACTATTTTTGCCTCTTTCTAGAGTATCGCTCTATAGTTTTCCCTCGATGCCCATGTTCTTCTTGTCAGCCTCCTACTTGTAACCAATTGCCATGTTTATCCACCCTACCTATGCAAACCGTTGCTTGGCTATACGTAGGCTTCGCTC
This sequence comes from Secale cereale, assembly GCA_902687465.1. Taxonomy (NCBI): domain Eukaryota; kingdom Viridiplantae; phylum Streptophyta; class Magnoliopsida; order Poales; family Poaceae; genus Secale; species Secale cereale. The sequence continues at coordinate 620,661,185 of LR738712.1, read as the reverse complement.
AGCCCCTCTTATAGCATTGCTAGTTGCAGGTGAAGATTGAAGATGCTTGCTTCATGTTGAAGTTTGGTTGGGTTATATCACACTATATAAATGCTTAAAAATGAAATCATCTATATACTGGCAAGGGTGGAAGGCTAAGCCTTTTGCTTGGTGATTTGTTCCACTCATGCCGTTAGGAACCGTATAATCCGGTGTTATGTTCCTTGATTATGCGTTCCTAACACGGTTGGGGTGTATGGGACCCCCTTGATAAACCGCTAAGTGCTAAGTCTTTTCCAGCAAATCCCAACATTGGTACTATTTGCCTAATAACTAATAAAAAAAACTTGCATGTGGACTAGCTATCCCTTTTATTTTAATTCAAACCCCCGGGCCAGTGCTCCACATGAGTGTTGGTCCGAAACGAGCAGACTGCGGGGCCACCTCAAGGAAACTTGAGGTTTGGTAAAAACCTGTAGGATGACTCATCCGGTCGTGTCCTGAGACTTAGATACGCGCGGCTACTATCAGGGTGTCGACACGCCGGGAGGATTTGCTGGATTAGCCTTACCTTAGTTCGGTTTAACTTGAGCACGGGATTCCGAGAATACTCGGGTCTTCCCACCTATGGAGTTGCGACTTCGCGGATCGTGGGCTTGTGATGGGCCAAGTTGGAACACCCCTGCAGGGTTTGAACTTTCGAAAGCCGTGCCCGCGGTTATGTGGCAGATGGGAGCTTGTTAATTCCGGTTGTAGATAACTTGACACAATGTTTCAATACACTATCAGCGTGGGTACCGTGACTGTCAATTTCCGAATAGGGATTCGGGAGTTGAACACGGTGGGGTTATGTTTGACCGGCTTTAGTTAGGATCACTTCGTGATCATCTTTCGACCGAGGCACTTCTCTTCTCGCTCTCTTTTACGTAAGTTAGTGCTAGTTGCTGCTGCAGACTCTTGTTGTTCCTTCACCTCTCGTTCTTTCTTCAGCCTTGTCCTCACCCAAGGCTTAAATAGTCTTGTTACCCGGGAACGGGATTGCTGAGTCCTCTGTGGCTCACGGTTACTTCACAACACCAGATGCAGGTTCAGCCGAGTAAGATGCAGGAGCTGGTTCAAGTACTTCATCGGGAGCTCGATGAAGAGTTTGGCTGTTTGTTTGAGACGCTTCGACGATCAGTAGTGGTTTCTACTAGGATTCGACCTTGACCTGTGGTTTTTATGTTGTTTTGGTATCTTTCTTTTGGTTCTTCACCCGTAGTCGGGTTGTGATGTTTTTCAATGATGTTATGCTTATGTATTGTATTGTGTGAAGTGGCGAGTGTAAGCCAACTATCTCCTTTTGCAATTTAATCCCTCTTTTACATGAGTCGTGCAAAGATACCAAACTTGAGATCATTCTAGGATGGGCTTATACCTTTAAGTCGTGCCTCGACACGTAGGAGGTATAGTCCCATCCTGGGCATTACAAGTTGGTATTCAGAGCCTTCTCCGACCTAAAAGCCCCCACTGATTGATCGAATCGTTGACGGTTGAGTCTAGGCACACACTGAAAATGTTTTGAGTCCTATATTTATATCGGAGTGTAGGATTTCTTTGCTTCTCATCCCCTTTTCTCTCTGGTGAGGACTTCTGACGATTACTCTTGTCTCTCCTATCTTCAAAATTTGCACAAATTTTTTTTAGGATCCCGCGAGTATTCTGGGATTGTTTCGATGTTCTTGTGACAAGGATATTGTTCTCGATGCCTCCTGTTACCGAGGAGTTGAGCTTCGGGGTATCATTGACACAAGCATATCGCGGCAGTACTAAATACTTAAGACGGCCGACATCGAAAATCTCTCCTATACGGCCAGTGGCAAGATAACCCCGACATCACCCAGTACTGGGGAGGTAGCTCGAGAGTATTGCCATAGCTTGTTATAGTGGATGCTTTTCGAAGGTCCGAGGTAAACAGTTTCCGAGAAAGACTGGTTACGTGTTGAAGGATGGATACACCTGGATGTAGGTTTAGAGTTGATTGCGCGGTGCTTCCCGTGTATCCCCAACACCTGATTGCATAACTGGAAACTTTCGGAAATCTATAGGTGGGTTCATCTAGTAGTTCTAGGTATTCTTCCAACGGATGCTCGATATGAAGTTTGGGGTTCTACTTTGAGTGAAGTGGTTTTATGGACTTGTTCTGATCGGGAGTTGCATCTTAAAGGGTCCTTGGCTATGCTGATCCGGGGATTGCAAAACCCTTTTATAACATGTTCCATAATCTTTCAGCACGAAGATGTCGAACGAAGCTTCTATCTTGTATTTGTTCTATCTGATCCTTGTTCCTTTTTTATTTATCTTTTTCTTCTTCCAAGTGGCTTCTCGTCAAGTTGATGTATCTGCGGAATTCATTCGTTCAATTCTCTGTTCGGATAGATGTGTTGCAGCATAATCTTCTTCATAAATATATCTATCCTTTGTTTTGTTTTGATTCTGGTATTCGAGTTGCTTCGATGTCAAATGTTGATTCCATACCTTTCTTAATCGGTATTCTCATATTTCTATGGGAGTGTTAATTCTTCTTGATCATCAAGATCTTCTTGTTTATCCTTTCAACCGGTGTGCCTTCTCTTCAAGTTATTCCATACGGACGTCGTTCAGAATTCTGACGGTTTGTCTGTTTCATTCATCCCAAGTTGTCTTTGTTTTCCCCACCCTCCCACCCTTTTTCTTCTTGGAGCCAGAAATTTTCAAATGAAATATCCATTTTATTCATGTGATATTTCTTCATTCATTTCCTTCAATGTTCTTATCCGGTGATTTATCGTGAAGATGCTCAAGAGCTTCAAGTTCATCATTCTTAATTCTAATATTCTGCCAGTGGATGTAATTCAAGATTTCGGTGTTGATCTTATCTTTTTCCTCATTTCACAATGCTTCTTATTCCGGTGCACCAATTAATCATTCTCCTCTTGTTATTCATAGCCGGAGTGCTCAAGATTCATAATTCCATTCTTATTCCGTTCAAGTTATTTTGAGGATTGTCTTCTTACTCAAGCCATTTAATTCAACCGGTGCAATATCTCAAGAAATCTAATCAACGGTGATTTTCTTTAAGTGGGCCCTAACCCACAGGTCTTTTTCCAGGATCTTACCTGACTCTTCTTTTTCCGGAGTATTCTGAAATTCTTTTCAAAGTGTGACGTAAGAATGATTTCCATCAGTCACATGCCTTCTCCAAGATCGCTTCCAAATTCTTTTCATCATTGGTTCAACCTTTTTAATTCTTCATTCCGGAGTGCTCAACAATTCTTATGGCATTTCTCGTCTTCATTCTAAACATTTGGAGACCGGAGAAGTGTTTCGCTTAAATTTTGACCCATTCTCTTGATGAGTTGTGGTTCTAGCTTCATGCCATCCTCATTATTGTTCAGTTTGTGAGTAATTCTTTTATACCCTTTCGAAGCATTTCATGAATTCTTTTCTTTGTGATCCGCCGAAGGCCATCAATTCAGAAGATTCTTCGTTCTCAGTTTTCAACTTCGTCCTCCAAATATTCTTCATTGATGTCTCTTTGTTCGTCTCCATATTCTTACGGTGGTTCTTTCTACTTTACCCTTCCGTTGTTATCGTTTTAATTCATTTGTTCTTTTCATAATCCTACCGGTGGTTCGTTGAATAATTATCCGAGCTTGTGCTAGATCCCTCTTTAATTCTTTCCTATGAGAATAAGTAGTATGCCAAATCCTTTGGTTGTCATCAATTTAAATTGGTGAAGGAGATGCATAACATAATTCTTATTCTTATTCCTTCAAGGTGATTTAATTCTTTTGTCTGGAGCTTGTTCATCTTATCATATTCTCGGTTCTAAGTTTTCATCTTCTTTTCCGGAGCTCCAAGTTATTTCAATTACATCATTTCAAACCTCCATCTAATTCATCGCAGGCCTTGAATCTTATTCTTTCATCTTTCACTTCTCATGTTTTTCATTACCGGAGTTCTCATGGTGGTTCATCATGTTTTAATTCATCCTCCAAGTATTCCTCAAGATTCTTGTTGGAGCTCAAGCATTTTCATCATGCTTTCCATTTGCAATCCTTCTACCTTATCCTTTCAGATGGTGTTATGTCATTTTTGACAATTTTCCTTCATGTTTTATGATTCACAAGTTGTCAAGAATGAGATAATTAAAACCATCATTTTCCTTGTTCAGGAGATCTTTTCAACCCTTCAATTATTCGTTGGAGTAATCTTGGGTTGTATTGCACCTATAAGCTTTCCCTGAGGATTGTTGTTATTATAGTGCTTATTAATGACTCAAGTTCTTCATTTATCATTCCGATGAAATAAGTTTTTTTTCATCTCCTTGTTGATCTCAATCCAATCAAATTGTTTTCTGCTAGTGGCTGGTTGTCACCTCTTAATTTTGAGATGTTTTCCATAAGCCCACATCAAGCTTATTCTTTTGTTGTTTATTATTTTCAACAACTCCGTTCAACCCTTCTTCGTAAGGATGTGTTTCATATTCATTTGTCGGAGAAGTTGTCTTTTCTATCCGTTCAATTCTTTCATGGCTCTATATTCTATTCTTTCATTCCGGAGGCATTGTGATGTTGCTCTCTCCAAACCATCATATCGTTTTATCGAGATCATGTTCTTTCCTTTGCTTACCTTTTAACCGGAGTGTTGTATTCTTCATTCAAGTTCCCTCATCTTACCAAGTTTTAACTCTCTTTTCAACCGGAGTGCTGTCTGAAATCTTTCTTAACCTTGTGCCATTCTTTTATTTGTTTCGGAGGCAATATGTGTTGTTGTTTTCATCAAGTATCATTCCATCTCCTCAAGTTCTTGTCCAATTCCTTCCATTTTCAGACGGAGTGCTGTCCAAATTCTGTCATTCTTATTCCTTGGCTATACCATTGCAGTTTCATGTTCTTTTGGTCCGTGAGCTCTTGTTTCATGTCTTTCAACCTTCAAGGTTCTCATAATGTTCCTTGTTCCACCTTTTACCGGAGTGCTCTTAACTTCATTCATCTCCGTTGTATTCTTCTTTCTTTTTGCTCAACCTCTCAAGGTTCTTTGGTTTCACTCGTCTGTCAAAGAAGCAACTTTGTTTTACCTCTTCCTCTTCGTTTTTACCCGGCGATATCTCTAGGATCTCGGGTCGAGATCCTCTGTTAGTGTGGGAGAGTTGTGACGCCCGAGATCGACGTCCCAGAAGATTGCAGAAGATTCCAGAAGATTCCAGATGTTCCGGGTTGCCCGTGTGTTTCTTTTGGTTGTGTTATTTATCTTTTGCATTGCATCATGTCATCATGCCATCATGTCATTTTTTATTTTGCATCTCAACCTAAATAAATCGTATGGACCTTCGGTCCATTTAAATCGAGGGAAGGTGACTTCTCTTTATAACATATAAAAGTCTCTCATTATTTTAGAGAGCTATAATAAATATTCCATTCGTTGGAATTCATCGTAACACACTTGCATTAATTCCCCATGTTTATTTCACTTCAAGTTTGACTTCTAAACCTTGCCTATAATTCTTTCCGTTGTTTCGAGGCTCCTCCATTTATCTAAACTTCTTTTATTGCAAGCTAAATGTTTTAGTTTTGCACTTCCCTTTTTGTTGGAACTATTTTTGTGAGGTTGGAATTAATCCATAAAGCCTTACAAAAATGTCCATCATTTTATTCTTTTCCTTGCCTCTTTTCTTTTTATTTTTGGCTCTCTCCTTCTTTGTTTTATTCTACTAAGTAATATTAAAAAAAAGGAGTGCAGCCCAGGCCTCCCTGGCCCTATTCCTTCTGGGTCTCCTCCTTCCCTCCAGCTGGCCTCAGGCCTCATCCCAGCCTCAGGCCCAGCTAGGCCTAACCTAGCCCGACAGCCAGCGACCGACCCCTCCTCTCGCTCGGCTCCCTCTTTTCCCTTCGACCGCCGCCACCCCTCGTCCCCATCGCCCGCTCGCTCGATCCTCTTCCCTCGAGCCCGATCGACCCGATCCCCGTTTCCCTCTCGTCTCTGCATCGCCGCAACCCTCGCTCGATCCTTCTCCATCCCGTCGCCCCTCGAGCAGGCCGTGCCCGTGGCCTCTCTCCTCCGCTCCTGAGGCCGCCATGCCTCCTGCCTCCAGCGCCGGCCAGGGGATTCGCCTCCAGCCAGGCCTCCCGTCGCCAAGGCAGGGCGCCGCCCCTGCCTCGTCTCCCCCAGCGCCATCGACCACCGAGGCCGTCTCCAAGCTCGCGTGGATGCGTCCAGCAGCCGCCGGCCGCGGCCTCATTCCTCTAGCGCGCGGCCTCCCCGCATCCCGGCACCCTCCTCCGTACCCGCGGCCAGGGGCCCTCGCCTCCAGAAGTCGGCGTCCCGAGGCTCCAGCGCCGGCCTCCCCTCCGTCCAGCGCGGGGCCCCTCCAGATCGAGCCTCTGCAGGCCGCGCCGGTGCGCCCGCCTCTGCCTCGGGTGCCTCCTTCCCCCGTCGAACTCCAGCAAGACAGCGCCGCGGCCATGAGCAGCGCCGAGCCGCGACCCGCACCTCTCCGTCGCTCGCTGTTTTCCCTTGTTTGTTGGTTTTGTCGCTGTTTTTGTTAATCTCAGTTAACCAGGAAAACAGCAAGTTTATCTTCTTTTGGACCCTTGTACGACTACGGCTACCTTCGCCGAGTACGACTACACACGATGACCGTCAAGTTCGACTACACGGTCGCCACGAGTACCCCTACGACCAAGTGCCACGACGACCGAGTACATCTACGGCCCGAACGTCTACCGTCGCCGAGTACCACTACTTCCTCTACCGTCACCGCGAGTACCACTACCGTCGCCCGGAAACGAGGAATTCGCTAAGTACCACGACACGATGACGTGAACAACTACTTCCTCTACGACCGCGAGTACCACTACTTCCACTACGATCTCGAACCGCTCGAGAGAGAACGCTTAGAAGGTATAACCCCGAGACGTGACCCGTGTGATGCTTGTTGTGTTGTATGAAATGTCTCCCGTGTGTGCTCCGTGTCCGTTTCGTCCCTTTTGTTGTTCCTCGGTTGCCTCATCGCCGACCCGTGGGAACCCAGCAACGGGATCACCCCATCATCTCGTTTGACTCACCCACGCCATCTTACCTTTTGCACCGGACTCTCAACGAGTTACCGGTACCGATATGTTGCCATGCTTCATTTTCGGATCGTTGCCGTGGCACCCTTTCGTTCCACCACGGTGACAAATGCTTCATGTCTCTTTTAAGTCAACCTTTTAATAAACTTGCATAAACTTGATCATGTTATCCGCATCATGTTGACAACACTAAAATGTTAAATTGTTGTTTGCTTATAATTACTAAACATGCTCATGGGGATTTTCCGGATATGTTGTTGTTATTTTCCGGCCCCATTTAAAATGCCTAAATAGTGTAGTTTTATTATGCTTCACCTCTTGCCATGCTAAAAACAATTAAACTTGTCTTGTTAATAAAGAGAGTCAACTAAATAATTAATATGTGGTGTTTCGTCAATATGCAACTCGTTGCATATTGATCTCCACTTAACTCGTAGTATTTGTATGTGCACTTTGCCATGTCTTGCATATTTAAACCGGACATGCATCATACTTGGATGTGCATCGTATGCCATGTTTATGATGTGTGTGTTCACCCTGTTGTTTGTTTCTTTCCGGTTTGCTTCTCTTGATAGCTTCGGTTTTGTTCCGGAGTTGTGAGGCTTCTTCTTCGTCTTCTTCTTGGATCCGTTCTTCTCCTTTGTGGAATCCCAGGCAAGATGACCGAACCCGGATACCATTACTATTTTTGCCTCTTGCTAGAGTATCGCTCTATAGTTTTGCCTCGATGCCCATGTTCTTCTTGTCAGCCTCCTACTTGTAACCAATTGCCATGTTTATCCACCCTACCTATGCAAACCGTTGCTTGGCTATACGTAGGCTTCGCTCAGCCCCTCTTATAGCATTGCTAGTTGCAGGTGAAGATTGAAGATGCTTGCTTCATGTTGAAGTTTGGTTGGGTTATATCACACTATATAAATGCTTAAAAATGAAATCATCTATATACTGGCAAGGGTGGAAGGCTAAGCCTTTTGCTTGGTGATTTGTTCCACTCATGCCGTTAGGAACCGTATAAACCGGTGTTATGTTCCTTGATTATGCGTTCCTAACACGGTTGGGGTGTATGGGACCCCCTTGATAAACTGCTAAGTGCTAAGTCTTTTCCAGCAAATCCCAACATTGGTACTATTTGCCTAATAACTAATAAAAAAACTTGCATGTGGACTAGCTATCCCTTTTATTTTAATTCAAACCCCCGGGCCAGTGCTCCACATGAGTGTTGGTCCGAAACGAGCAGACTGCGGGGCCACCTCAAGGAAACTTGAGGTTTGGTAAAAACCTGTAGGATGACTCATCCGGTCGTGTCCTGAGACTTAGATACGCGCGGCTACTATCAGGGTGTCGACACGCCGGGAGGATTTGCTGGATGAGCCTTACCTTAGTTCGGTTTAACTTGAGCACGGGATTCCGAGAATACTCGGGTCTTCCCACCTATGGAGTTGCGACTTCGCGGATCGTGGGCTTGTGATGGGCCAAGTTGGAACACCCCTGCAGGGTTTGAACTTTCGAAAGCCGTGCCCGCGGTTATGTGGCAGATGGGAGCTTGTTAATTCCGGTTGTAGATAACTTGACACAATGTTTCAATACACTATCAGCGTGGGTACCGTGACTGTCAATTTCCGAATAGGGATTCGGGAGTTGAACACGGTGGGGTTATGTTTGACCGGCTTTAGTTAGGATCACTTCGTGATCATCTTTCGACCGAGGCACTTCTCTTCTCGCTCTCTTTTACGTAAGTTAGTGCTAGTTGCTGCTGCAGACTCTTGTTGTTCCTTCACCTCTCGTTCTTTCTTCAGCCTTGTCCTCACCCAAGGCTTAAATAGTCTTGTTACCCGGGAACGGGATTGCTGAGTCCTCTGTGGCTCATAGTTACTTCACAACACCAGATGCAGGTTCAGCCGAGTAAGATGCAGGAGCTGGTTCAAGTACTTCATCGGGAGCTCGATGAAGAGTTTGGCTGTTTGTTTGAGACGCTTCGACGATCAGTAGTGGTTTCTACTAGGATTCGACCTTGACCTGTGGTTTTTATGTTGTTTTGGTATCTTTCTTTTGGTTCTTCACCCGTAGTCGGGTTGTGATGTTTTTGAATGATGTTATGCTTATGTATTGTATTGTGTGAAGTGGCGAGTGTAAGCCAACTATCTCCTTTTGCAATTTAATCCCTCTTTTACATGAGTCGTGCAAAGATACCAAACTTGAGATCATTCTAGGATGGGCTTATACCTTTAAGTCGTGCCTCGACACGTAGGAGGTATAGTCCCATCCTGGGCATTACATTATTGTTGGGGACATTTATATCCCCATTGAGGTAACTTAGTGATTTACGAAAGTTCTTTGGTTTCATACTAACCAAAAGTGGTTGTTAATAAGACTTGATCAACCTTATTAATGAATCATTTTGAGCGGTATGAAGTTGATGAATTTAGTAAGCACTACCTAGTGTCCTTACTTTTTATTTTCTGCTTTTACTAGTTAAATAAAATAAAATGCCATGTTTTGCCTATTTTTTGAAATTTCCGTGCAAAAAAAATGACCCAAAAATAAAAGTTCTCAGAATGCCCTGAAAATTTTATACGATTTTTTTCTGAATATTTAATTTTTTTGTGCAAATAATACCAAAGGGGGTGCACCAGGTGGGTTACCCACTTGGGTGCGCCAGGCCCCCCAGACGCGCCCTGGTGGGTTTTGGTCCCCACATGGACCCTCTCACTTATCTCTTTAGCCCACATCATCACCTACCTTGAGAAAAAATCTCCATTGCTCTCTCTCCCGTGTTCTTGAGCTCAAACCCGCGGATTTTGATCTCTTTGCTCGAAGCTCCGTTTCGGAAACTGTTTCGGGGGATTGTTGCTTGGTATGTGACTCCACCATTCGTCCAATTAGTTTTTGTTTTAATAGTTTATATTTTGAATAATTAGCTCTCTTGGTGCTGCTATAGGTGGGCTTGCATGTTGAATTCTTAGTGTTCTAAGTAGTTTAAATGCTTGCTATGGCTTCTATGTATCCCTATGAGTAGTTGCTACCAATCTTGTGAAGTTTTGTTGAGAAAAATGTGTGGACTAAAATTTCAGGTTTTTGTTCATAGGAAAAATTGTATGCGGACATTATGAACTTGTTTGGAAGGAGTTCTTCGAGGAGAAGATCCTTGGGAGCATCTTCTAGTGACATTTTTGTTCGCCAATCCTATGTAGAACCGAGTGCAAGTTCTACCCGGGATGCCGCCACCAAAACATATTTATGGCCTTGCGATGAATTTATGCTGCAAATAGGCATCAAGGAGGAATTTGAGCAATATGTTCACAATGCCGGTCTCGGTCCCTACCTTTCAGATAAGTGTGAACAGCGCCAACTTCTCACTGAATCATTTGTCAAAGGGTTTAAATATTTTCCACGTGAGTCTAGGGTGTCGTTTATGCTTTATGATAACCCATTTACTATCCCACTAGAGAACTTTTCTTACCATTGCAAACTTCCATTTTGGGGTTCACTCCATGAGCCACCAAAGGTCGAGTTCAAGTCTTTCTTGACTGGCCTTTGTTACGGTGAAAATAGGGGAATGACACAGGGTAGAATAAAGAGTATACATGTTCCCGCAATTCAGTATTCTGCATTATTCAACGGGAAATGTGTAGTAGGCAAACAAGATTGTAGTGCACTTTGTGCTCTCGAATTGAGCCTCATACGCACTGCCCTTACCGGTGAAAGAAATTATAACCTTGGGGCAATTGTTGCACGCTAACTTCAGCATAATTCTAACAGTGGTTGGTTCTATGGTGGAATTTATGCTACACGATTAGCACGAGGGCTGGGTATTTCACCTTTGCGCTTTGACCCTATCCTACCTACTCGGTATTTAGATTTTGGTGCTTTAAAATACCATAAATTCCTTAGAGGAAAGATTCATAACTTCACTTATAATCTGTTGTTTGACCAATCACTTGTTCTGGACACTATTTGCCTGCACCTGCTCTTTTTTATTATAACAGCAAGGGAAGATATTTTGTTCTTGAGAGCGAGGCCCGAGCTCATAACGTAGCAGTGGTGGCAGCACGGCAGGCTGAGGCGTCCACACGGAGAGCCTCCGTGAGCTTCCACGCTGACTACTACCCTCCAGGCTACTGATCGACTACCAAGCTAGGCCAAAAGCCTAAGCTTGGGGGAGTATGTGTTCCTCACCGACATTACATTTATGTTTACATATCATTCTATTTATCGGTGCTCACACTTTTTCACTGGATCATCCATGCTTAGATTTATTTTCTTGCTTTCTTCTTGTGTGTTTGAAAAACTTTAGAAAAACCAAAAAATTAGTTGTAGTAATTTACTTTCTATGCATGCTTAGTAGTAGCACTAAAAAGAAAATCCAAAAAGATTTCCTTGTTCTTCTTTTGCCTGTTGGGAGCTTTCCCGTGTAAATAGTTTTTGCTTATTCCTTGTATTTGCGTGTTCAAGAAAACCAAAAAACTCCAAAAATATTTTAGTGTGTTTCTCTTAATTTCTTTTCCTTTTATTCGAGTTGTACCGAGGAGAAGATCACGATGAAAATGTTGAGTGGCTCTCATATGAATAATTGTTGAACTAATGAAGAGCACATATTACCTTGTCTTCTCCTGTTGAATAAAATGTTTTGCAGATCCTAGCTTAGTCCATGACACTCTTGCAATATTATTATTTTCATACCATTCGGTCGTACAAGTGAAAGGCAATAATGACGATATACGATGAACTGGCTGTGGCAAGGAGAAACTGGTATGGACTCGATTTGTTTTGTTTGTGTAAATATGTTTAACCAAGCACCCATGATTCATCCCATTATGATTAAACATGTTTGTCATGACAATTAGAGATTATAGTTTCTCATGCCATGCATAAGTAGCTAGGAGTTAATAATGATTTATCTTGGATATCAACATAGCATTAAAATGATTGTGATGTAATATGAGGATATGGTATCCTCCTCTGAATGTTCAAGTGGCTTGACTTGGCACATGTTTATGCATGTAGTTGAATCAAAACCAACATAGCCTCAATGATATTTATGTTCATGGTGTCCATATCCTACTCACGCGGGTGTCCAATGTTTATTATGCATGATGCATGTTCATGACCATTGTTGCTCTCTAATTGGCCGCTTCCCAACCTATTTGCTAGCCTCACCTATACTAAGAAAGAATACTGCTTGTGCATCAAATTCTAAAACTCAAAGTTATTCCAGATGAGTCCACCATACCTACCTATATGCGGTATTACCCTGCCGTCCTAAGTAAATTTGCATGTGCCACCGCTAAAAACTTTAAATAAATACCCTCTTTTGTGTAGCTGGATTGTTCATGGAACGACAAGTGGTGGTCGGTACTTTCCATGCTAAGTGGGTTATTCTCAGGTTGACTGTTTATTCACTCGCCATTGCACGAGAAAAGGGTGGTAATAGGGATTCCCAGTCCCAAACTGCAAAAACAAAAGGCTTACAAATAAACAACAAAAACTCCCAATGGAGTTCAGACATTTACTTTTCTGCTTGGGAACCTCCACTAGCTCGTTTAGCATGGGAGATGTCAATAGCTGATAGTCGTGAAGTGAATGAAAAGGGTGCACTTGTCAAAAATTTCATTTACCTCTGTTTTAAAATTTGAGCTATGGCACCTCTACAAATCACTACTTCCCTCTACGAAGGGACTTTCTATTTACTTTTATGTTGTGTCATCACCTTCTCTAATAAGCGCCAAATTTGAGAGCACTGTTTTCATGCCTATGCATTGTGTGTAGTGAATGTTGGGTGTTAGCATGACTTGATCTTTTCTACCATGAATTACAATGTTTAGTCGCTTCTTGAACTTTGGAGGTGCTCTGCATTTATGTTTCGCGGTCTCGGAAAGGGCTATCGAGATACCACTATTGTCATATTATATCATGGTTGTTTTGACAACGTGTTGCTGTTTGAGATCTATTATTATTGCTCACTAGCTGATTCTGTCATTGATACGAGTTAATATAATATTTAAATGTTATTTTTGACATGGTTAGTTATAATGTTGACTGAAAACCTCAGTGATGTTTAAGCTTTTTTATGCAAACAAGAGCAAACGAGTTTGTAAAAGTTTTTTCTTTCTCACTTTCAGTTTATCAACTGAATTGCTTGAGGACAAGCAAAGGTTTAAGCTTGGGGGAGTTGATACGTCTCCAACGTATCTACTTTTTCTCACGCTTTTCCTCTTGTTTTGGACTCTAATTTCATGATTTGAATGAAACTAACCCCAGACTGACATTGTTTTCAGCAGAACTACCATGGTGTTGTTTTGTGCAGAAATAAAAGTTCTCGGAATGGAACGAATTTTGCGAGGATTTTTTATGGAATAAAAGAAAATTACTAGAGCCAAGACCCACCGGAGAGGGGGCCCTGGGTGGGCACAACCCACCAGGGCGCGCCCCCCTCTCCTGGCACGTCCAGGTGGGTTGTACCCACCTGATGGCCCCGCAGACGACAACCCTGACCCTATAAATTCCTATTTCGGAGAAAAAATCAGGAAGAAAGAATTATCGCGATCCACGAGACGGAGCCGCCGTCACCTCTTGTTTTTCCTCGGGAAGCCAGATCTGGAGTCAGTTTGGGGCTCCGGAGAGGGGGGGTCTTTGTTCTTCGTCATCACCAACCCTTCTCCATCGCCAATTCCATGATGCTCCCCATCGGAAGTGAGTAATTCGTTCGTAGGCTCGTTGGTCGGTGAGGAGTTGGATGAGATTCATCACGTAATCGAGTTAGTTTTGTTAGGGCCCGATCCCTAGTATCCACTGTGTCTTAGATTGATGTTGCTATGACTTTGCTATGCTTCATGCTTGTCACTTTGGGCCCACGTGCCATGAACTCAGATCTGAACCGTTTATGAATTCATTATTATATCCATGCTTTAGATCCGATCTTGCAAGTTATAGTCACCTACTACGTGTTATGATCCGGCAACCCCGGAATGACAATAACCGGAACCACTCCTGGTGATGACCCTAGTTTGAGGAGTTCATGTATTCACTATGTGTTAATGCTTTGTTCTGGTTCTCTATTAAAAGGAGGCCTTAATATCCCTTAGTTTCCAATATGGACCCCGCTGCCACGGGAGGGTAGAAAAAGATGGCATGCAAGTTCTTTTAATAAAGCACGTATGACTATTTACGGAATACATGCCTACATTATATCGATGAACTAGATCTAGTGTCGTATCGCACTAGGTTATAACTGTCACATGATGAATATCATCCAACAAATCACCGATCCAATGCCTGCGATTCTTTACATATTGATCTTGCTGCATTCCTATTTATATCATCACTATTACACTTGCTACAAAACTACTGCTACCACTGTTACCGTTACTGTTGCGGCTGTCACTACTACCAAAGCTATCATATTATTGTGCTACTGATCACTTTGCTGCAAATAATTAATCTCCAGGTGTGGTTGAATTGACAACTCAGCTGCTAATACTTGCAAATATTCTTTGGCTCGCCTTGTGTCGAATCAATAAATTTGGGTTGAATACTCTGTTGGGGAATGTAGCAGAAATCAAAAAAATTCTACGCTTCACCAAGATCAATCTATGGATTCATGTAGCAACGAGGGAGAGGGGAGTGCATCTACATACCCTTGTAGATCGCGAGCGGAAGCGTTCAAGAGAACGTGGATGATGGAGTCGTACTCGTTGTGATCCAAATCACCGATGATCCTAGCGCCGAACCGACGGCACCTCCGCGTTCAACACACGTATGGAGCAGCGGCGTCTCCTCCTTCTTGATCCAGCAAGGGGGGAGGAGAGGTTGATGGAGATCCAGCAGCACGACGGCGTGGTGGTGGATGCAGCGGTATTCCAGCAGGGCTTCGCCAAGCAGCACTTGAGGAGGAAGGGGTGTCACGGGAGGGAGAGGGAGGCGCCATGGCATGGGGTGCGGCTGCCCTCCCTCCCCCCACTATATATAGGGAGCCTAGGGGCTGCGCCGGCCCTAGAGATCCCATCTCTAGGGGGCGGCAGCCTAGGGGGGGACTTGCCCCCCAAGTCATGTGGGGCGCCCCCCACCCCTAGGGTTTCCAACCCTAGGCGCAGGGGGAAGGCCCAAGGTGGGTGCACCAGCCCACTATGGGCTGGTTCCCCTCCCACTTCAGCCCATGGGGCCCTCCGAGATAGGTGGCCCCACCCGATGGACACCCCGGGACCCTTCCGGTGGTCCCGGTACAATACCGGTGACCCCCGAAACTCTCCCGATGGCCGAAACTGGACTTCCTATATATAAATCTTTACCTCTGGACCATTCTGGAACTCCTCGTGACATCCAGTATCTCATCCGGGACTCTGAACAACATTTGGGTTACCGCATGCATAAATCTCTACAACCCTAGCGTCACCGAACCTTAAGTGTGTAGACCCTACGGGTTCGGGAGATAGGTAGACATGACCGAGACGACTCTCCGGTCAATAACCAACAGCGGGATCTGGATACCCATGTTGGTTCCTACATGCTCCTCGATGATCTCATCGGATGAACCATGATGTCAAGGATTCAATTAATCCCGTATACGATTCCCTTTGTCTATCGGTATAGTACTTGCCCGAGATTCGATTGTCGGTATACCGATACCTTGTTCAACCTCGTCATGGTAAATCTCATCATCCCGTGACCAAAACCTTAGTCACATTGAGCTCTCTATGATGATGTCTTACCGGGTGGGCCCAGAGATACCTCTCTATCACACGGAGTGACAAATCCCAGTCTCGGTTCGTGCCAACCTAACAGATACTTTCGGAGATACCCATAGTATACCTTTATAGCCACCCAGTTACATTGTGACGTTTGGCACACCCAAAGTATTCCTACGGTATCCGGGAGTTGCACAACCTCATGGTCTAAGGAAAAGATACTTGACATTGGAAAAGCTTTAGCATTACGAACTACACGATCTTGTGCTAGGCTTAGGATTGTGTCTTGTCCATCACATCATTTTCCTAATGATGTGATCTCATTATCAATGACATCCAATGTCCATGGTCAGGAAACCGTAACCATTTGTTGATCAACGAGCTAGTAACTATAGGTTTACCAGGGACACGTTGTGGTCTATGTATTCACAAATGTATCACTATTTTCGGATAATACAATTCAAGCATGAATAACAGACAATTATCATGAACAAGGAAAAATAATAATAACCATTTTATTATTGCCTCTAGGGTATATTTCCAACAGTCTCCCACTTGCACTAGAGTCAATAATCTAGTTACATTGTGATGAATCGAACACCCATAGAGTTCTGGCGTTGATCATGTTTTGCTCGTGGAAGAGGTTTAGTCAACGGATCTGCGACATTCAGATCCGTATGCACTTTACAAATATCTATGTATCCATCTTGAATATAATTCCGGATGGAGTTGAAACGGTGCTTGATGTGCTTGGTCTTCTTGTGAAACCTGGGCTCCTTGGCAATGGCAATAGCTCCAGTGTTGTCCCAGAAGAGAGTCATCGGGCCCGACACGCTTGGAATAACTCCTAGGTCGGTGATGAACTCCTTCATACAGACTCCTTCCTGCGTTGCTTCGCAAGCAGCTATGTACTCCGCTTCACATGTAGAATGCACCATGATGCTTTGCTTGCAACGGCACCAGCTGACTGCCCCCCCATTCAAAATATACACGTATCCGATTTGTGACTTGGAGTCGTCCAGATCTGTGTCGAAGCTAGCATCGACGTAACCCTTTATGACGAGCTCTTCGTCACCTCCATAAACAAGAAACATATCCTTAGTCCTTTTCAGGTACTTCAGGATGTTCTTGACCACTGTCCAGTGTTCCATACTGGGATCACTTTGGTACCTCCCCACCAAACTTATGGCAAGGTTCACATCAGGCCTGGTACACAACATGGCATACATAATAGAACCTATGGCTCAGGCATAGGAGATGACACTCATCTTTTCTCTATCTTCTGCCGTGGTCGGGGATTCAGCCGTGCTCAATCTCATACCTTGCAATACAGGCAAGAACCCTTTCTTGGACTGATCCATATTGAACTTCTTCAATATCTTATCAAGGTATGTGCTTTGTGAAAGACCAATGAGGCGTCTCGATCTATCTCTATAGATCTTGATGCCTAATAAGTAAGCAGCTTCTCCAAGGTCCTTCATTAAAAAACTCTTATTCAAGTAGGCCTTTACGCTTTCCAAGAATTCTACATCATTTCCCATCCGCAATATATCATCCACATATAATATGAGAAATGCTACAGGGCTCCCACTCACTTTCTTGTAAATACAGGCTTCTCCCCAAGTCTGTATAAACCCAAACGCTTTGATCACTTCATCAAAGTGAATGTTCCAACTCCGAGATGCTTGCACCAGCCCATAGATTGAGCGCTGGAGCTTGCATACCTTGTTAGCATTCTCAGGATCGACAAAACCTTCCGGCTGCATCATATACAGTTCTTCCTTGAGGAAGCCATTAAGGAATGCAATTTTGACGTCCATTTGCCACATTTCATAATCATAGTATGCGGCAGTTGCTAACATGATTCGGACGAACTTTAGCATCGCTACGGGAGAGAAAGTCTCGTCGTAGTCAATCCCTTGAACTTGTCGATAACCTTTAGCGACAAGCTGAGCCTTATAGATGGTCACATTACCATCCGCGTCAGTCTTCTTCTTAAAGATCCATTTGTTTTCTATGGCGTGCCGATCATCGGGCAAGTCCACCAAAGTCCATACTTTGTTTTCATACATGGATCCTATCTCGGATTTCATGGCTTCAAGCCATTTGTTGGAATCCGAGCCCGCCATCGCTTCTTCATAGTTCGAAGGTTCACCGTTGTCTAACAACATGATTTCCATGACAGGGTTGCCGTACCACTCTGGTGCGGAACGTGTCCTTGTGGACCTAGGAAGTTCAGTAGTAACTTGATCTGAAGCTTCATGATCATCATCATTAACTTCCTCCCTAGTCGGTGCAGGCACCACATGAACAACTTCCTACGATGCGCTACTTTCCGATTCGGAAGGGGTGACTATCACCTCATCAAGTTCCACTTTCCTCCCACTCACTTCTTTCGAGAGAAATCTTTCTCTAGAAAGGATCCATTCTTGGCAATGAAGACCTTGCCTTCGGATCGGAGGTAGAAGGTGTACCCAATAGTTTCCTTTGGGTATCCTATGAAGACACATTTTTCCGATTTGGGTTCGAGCTTTTCAGGTTGAAGTTTCTTGACATAAGCATCGCAACCCCAAACTTTCAGAAACGACAGCTTAGGTTTCTTGCCAAACCAAAGTTCATACGGTGTCGTCTCAACGGATTTAGATGGAGCCCTATTTAAAGTGAATGCGGCAGTCTCTAAAGCATAACCCAAAAATAATAGCGGTAAGTCGGTAAGAGACATCATATATCGCACCATGTTGCTAGGCTTCTCGCCCCTCGTTGGTTACCCCAAGTGGAAGGTGTGAGATGTAGTGTTGCGGAAGTTTTTCCCTTGGCAAAGATACCAAGGATCGAATCCCCAGAGACTCCTAGGTTCAACAAGAAGGTGTCAACTGCTACGGCGCCAGATATTAGCAATCAACGTGGACCTGCACACAGATACAAATAACTTTGCTCCCAACGAGTACAGAGAGGTTGTCAATCCCTCCGGCCTTGTTGTTTACAAAGGATCAAACGCAAGTGATAGTAGTGATAGATATAATTGCAATAGTAAATAATAGCGAAAAGTAAATAGCGGATGTGATCAATGATGGTAATATGGACCGGAGTCTCATGATGTTCACTAGTGATGTCTCTCTCCCAAAAGACGATAAAACAACTATGTGAGGTAAACGAATTACAGCTGGGCAATTGACAGGACCATGTGCGCAAACCAATGCTGACTACATTGCAAGAAAGGTTGAGGTTCAAAGCATGGGCGGTACGCCAAAGTAAGTAGACCGAAATACATCAATATCTACTACTAATCATCCACCTTGAGATATCTATCCAGAACATCTCGCGGGTATTAAGTTGCGAGTCCGACCCATAGTGTAAACTCAATGCAACAGACAACTGCATTAAAAGAACTTTGCGTAAAGTAAACAATCCTTGCACCCGTGGGCACAAGCACCGTTGTTTTCCCCCTTGTGGCAACAGCACATCCCCTAGACTCATGTTTCTGTCACTCAAACTAGTCATCGAGGGGCATGAACCCACAATTAAGCATAACATTCCCTCTTGGAGTCACTACCTACTACTTGGCCAAAGCAATAAATAACAACGGAGAACATGCAAGAATTACTTACGAACATAAATATAAAAGAGGTAGATCAAATATATTACTCAAGCATAATCTGAACATAATCTCATAATCCATCGGATCCCAGCAAACTCATCATAGCAACAGCATAAGGATTACATATGTGCCTCGATCATGTAGGGCAGCTCACGAGGACTAATTAGTGAAGCACAAGAACGGGAGGAGAACATCACATAGCTATTGGTCATGGACTCATGGTCCAAGGGAGACTACTCACAACTCATCCGGGAGGCGTCCATGGTGGTGGAGAGGCTCCCGGTGGTGATCCTCCCCCCCGGCAGGGTGCCGGGAAGAGTTCTCCTGGTGCTCCCGATCTTGGAAGCGGCGGCGGCGGCGGAACAGAGATGAGATCGCGAAAAAGAGTTCCTCCCTCGAGGGTTTCGGGAGACGCTTTAAATATATGCCAAAGGGGGCATCGGAGGAGCCTCGGGGGGGCCAGGCGCCACCCCGGCGCGGCCCAGGGGGGGGGGCGCCGCCAGGGCGCCTGGAGCCCTGGTGCCCCCCCCCCCCGGCTGTCCTTCGGGCGCACGGTATTTTCTGGAACGCTGATTTTTTATATAATTTTTCTGGATTTTTCCTGGCAGTTCTCGTAATGTGAAAACCTGAGTACAATTATCACCCAAAAGAGGCATGGAGCAAGCAGAAATTATAGATACGTTTTGGACGTATCACATGTCCAACAGAGTACAACTACGACGTTCAGACACACCATTACGCTAAGGTGTTCCAGGCGGTGTCAATTGTGAAAAAATTCCACAGTTCCTTAGGTGCGTGCCAAATTCGTGACTTATATATTCTCCTCCACGATCCGATCGTAAGAACTTTATTTTTCTGTCACGTTGATTCTCAACCTCATTCTGAAATTCCTTGAACTTTTCAAAGGTCTCAGACTTGTGTTTCATCAAGTAGACATACCCATATCTACTTAAGTCGTCTGTGAGGGTGAGAACATAATGATAGCCTCCGCGAGCTTCAACACTCATTGGACCGCCCACATCGGTATGTATGATTTCCAATAAGTTGGTCGCTCGCTCCATTGTCCCAGAGAAAGGAGTCTTGGTCATCTTGCCCAAGAGGCATGGTTGGCACGTGTCAAATGATTCATAATCAAGAGACTCCAAAAGTACATCTGCATGGAGCTTCTTCATATGTTTGACACCAATATGACCAAGGCGGCAATGCCACAAGTATGTGGGACTATCATTATCAACCTTACATCTTTTGGCATTCACACTATGAATATGTGTAACATCACGTTCGAGATTCATTAAGAATAAACCATTGACCAGTGGGGCATGACCATAAAACATTTCTCTCATATAAATAGAACAACCATTATTCTCGGATTTAAATGAGTAGCCATCTCGCATTAAACGAGATCCACATACAATGTTCATGCTCAAAGCTGGTACTAAATAACAATTATTAAGGTTTAAATCTAATCACAAGGGTAGATGTAGAGGTAGCATGCCGACGGCGATCACATCGACCTTGGAACCATTCCCGACGCGCATCGTCACCTCGTCCTTCGCCAGTCTCTGCTTATTCCACAGCTCCTGCTTTGAGTTACAAATGTGAGCAACTGCACCGGTATCAAATACACATGAGCTACTACGAGCGCTGGTAAGGTACACATCAATAACATGTATATCACATATACCTTTGACGTTGCCATCCTTCTTATCTACTAAGTATTTGGGGCAGTTCCGCTTCCAGTGACCCGTTCCCTTGCAATAAAAGCACTTAGTTCCAGGCTTGGGTCCATTCTTTGGCTTCTTCCCGGCAACTGGCTTACCGGGTGTGGCAACTCCTTTGCCCTCCTTCTTGAAGTTCTTCTTCCCCTTGCCTTTCTTGAACTTAGTGGTTTTATTCACCATCAACACTTGATGTTCTTTCTTGATCTCCACCTCCGCTGACTTCAGCATTGAATATACCTCGGGAATGGACTTCTCCTTCCCTTGCATATTGAAGTTCATCTTGAAGCTCTTGTAGCTAGGTGGGAGCGACTGAAAGATTCTGTCAACGACCGCTTCGTCTGGGAGATTAATTCCCAGCTGAGACAAGCGATTGTGCAACCCAGACAATTTGAGTATGTGCTCGCTGACAGAACTATTCTCCTCCATCTTACAACTATAGAATGCGTCGGAGACGTCATATCTCTCGACTCAGGCATGAGCTTGGAAAACCATTTTCAGCTCTTGGAACATCTCATATGCTCCGTGGAGCTCAAAACCCTTTTGGAGCCCCGATTCTAAGCTGTAAAGCATGCCACACTGAACCAGGGAGTAATCATCACAACGCGACTGCCAGGCGTTCATAACGTCTTGGTTTGACGGGGCGGGAGCGTCACCTAGCGGTGCTTCAGGGACATATGTTTTCTTGGCAGCTATGAGGATGATCCTCAGGTTACACACCCAATCCGTATAGTTGCTACCATCATCTTTCAGCTTGGATTTCTCTAGGAACGAGTTGAAGTTGAGGGTAACATGAGCGTGGGCCATTGGATCTACAAGACATATTGTAAAGATTTTAAACTATGTTCATCACAATTAAGTTCATCTAAACAATTCAATGAACTCCCACTTAGATAGACATGTCTCTAGTCATCTAAGTGATACATGATCCGAATCAACTAGGCCGTGTCCAATCATCACGTGAGATGGACTAGTCATCAACATTGAACATCTTCATGTTGATCGTATCTTCTATACGACTCATGTTCGACCTTTCGGTCTTCCGTGTTCCAAGGCCATGTCTATACATGCTAGGCTCGTCAAGTGAACCCTAAGTGTATTGCGTGTGTAAATCTGGCTTACACCCATTGTATGCAAATGTTAGAGCCTATCACACCCGATCATCACGTGGTGCTTCGGAACAACGAACCTTAGCAACGGTGCACAGTTAGGGGGAACACAATTCTTGAAATTTGAGTGAGAGATCATCTTATTTACTACCGTCGTTCTAAGAAAATAAGATGTAAAAACATGATAAAGATCACATGCAATCAAATAGTGACATGATATGGCCAATATCATTTAGCTCCTTTGATCTTCATCTTCGGGGCTCCATGATCATCATCGTCACCGCCATGACACCATGATCTCCATCATCATGATATCCATCATCGTGTCTTCATGAAGTTGTCTCGCCAAACATTACTTCTACTACTATGGCTAACAGTTAGCAATAAAGTAAAGTAATTACATGGCGTTTATTCAGTGACACGCATGTCATACAATAAAATAAGACAACTCCTATGGCTCCTGCCGGTTGTCATACTCATCGACATGCAAGTCGTGATTCCTATTACATGAACATGATCAATCTCATACATCACATATATCATTCATCACATCCTTTTTGGCCATATCACATCACACAGCACATGCTGCAAGAACAAGTTAGACGTCCTCTAATTGTTGTTGCAAGTTTTACGTGGCTGCTATATGTTTCTAGCAAGAACGTTTCTTACCTACGCCAAAACCACAACATGATATGCCAATTTCTATTTACCCTTCATAAGGACCCTTTTCATCGAATCCGATCCGACTAAAGTGGGAGAGACTGTCACCCGCTAGCCACCTTATGCAACTAGTGCATGTCAGTCGGTGGAACCTGTCTCACGTAAGCGTATGTGTAAAGTCGGTCCGGGCCGCTTCATCCCACGATGCCACCGAATCAAGATAAGACTAGTATCGGTAAGAGAATTGAACAAATCTACTCCCACAACTGCTTTGTGTTCTACTCGTGCAAGATACTACGCATAGACCTAGCTCCGATGCCACTCTTGGGGAACGTAGCAGAAATCAAAAAAATTCTACGCTTCACCAAGATCAATCTATGGAGTCATCTAGCAACGAGGGAGAGGGGAGTGCATCTACATACCCTTGTAGATCGCGAGCGGAAGCGTTCAAGAGAACGTGGATGATGGAGTCGTACTCGTCGTGATCCAAATCACCGATGATCCTAGCGCCGAACGGACGGCACCTCCGCATTCAACACATGTACGGAGCAACGACGTCTACTCCTTCTTGATCCAGCAAGGGGGGAGGAGAGGTTGATGGAGATCCAGCAGCACGATGGCGTGGTGGTGGATGCAGCGGTATTCCAGCAGGGCTTCGCCAAGCAGCACTTGAGGAGGAAGGGGTGTCACGGGAGGGAGAGGGAGACGCCAGGGCATGGGGTGCGGCTGCCCTCCCTCCCCCCACTATAAATTGGGGGCCTAGGGGGTGCGCCGGCCCTAGAGATCCCATCTCTAGGGGGGCGGCGGCCAAGGGGGGGGGGGGACTTGCCCCCCAAGTCATGTGGGGCGCCCCCACCCCTAGGGTTTCCAACCCTAGGCGCAGGGAGAAGGCCCAAGGGGAGCGCACCAGCCCACTATGGGCTGGTTCCCCTCTCACTTCAGCCCATGGGGCCCTCCGAGATAGGTGGCCCCACCCGGTGGACCCCCGGGACCCTTTCGGTGGTCCCGGTACAATACCGGTGACCCCCGAAACTCTCTCGATGGCCGAAACTGGACTTCCTATATATAAATCTTTACCTCCGGACCATTCTGGAACTCCTCGTGACGTCCTGGATCTCATCCGGGACTCCGAACAACATTCGGGTTACCGCATGCATAAATCTCTATAACCCTAACGTCACCGAACCTTAAGTGTGTAGACCCTACGGGTTCAGGAGACACGTAGACATGACCGAGACAACTCTCCGATCAATAACCAACAGCAGGATCTGGATACCCATGTTGGTTCCTACATGCTCCTCGATGATCTCATCGGATGAACCACGATGTCGAGGATTCAATCAATCACGTATACAATGCCCTTTGTCTATCGGTATAGTACTTGCCCGAGATTCGATCGTCGGTATACCGATACCTTGTTCAATCTCGTCATGGAAAATCTCTTTACTCGTTCCGTAATACATCATCCCCTGACCAACACCTTAGTCACATTGAGCTCTTTATGATGATGTGTCGGAGATATTGACCATTGGTGTCCTCAACAACCACCCTTGGTATTTCAAGACAATTTGTGGCCGCCTGCTACCCCCCGGCCGTCTGCTCATCGGACCGCCTCCTAGGGTAGCTTCCCCTAGGAGCCGGCTGCCAGCAGGCGGCAGGGACCCAACAGGCGGTGGCACCACAGCCAGCAGCTAGCAGACGGTCCCACGCTCTTCCCTCGGGATGCGTGCTTGGGGACCACCATGCAGTTGAGGTATGGCTACAGACGAATACGTCCTTAGAGAATCTACAAGGGCGTGGCTACAGTGAACGTGTACCTTATGGATATCTCCTAAGCGGCGGGTCACTGTAGCCACGCTACTTGTGACCAAGCTTCGGTCAGAATAAGCCACGATCCCACTACCCGCAGACGGCGGGGCCAGCAGGCGGCTGGCCCCATCGGCCAGTAGGTAAGTCATGGACAAGCCACCCCTGGTAGACGGCCAGGGCAGGCGGGCTGTCTGGTAACAGACGGCGGATCCTGCCCTGTTGGTCTGAACCTCATCAAGATGACAGGACAGGGCGTGGCGGCAGTGTACGGCAGGAGACGGCGGCACTGTAGCCACTTCTCCCCTGACGAGGCTGTCGTCAGCAGAAGCATGTCTATAGTAAAAGGCAATCATGTGGGCTCGCAGGCGGCGGGCCCTAGCAGACAGGCGGCAAGGTCAGCACCGCAAGACGCTGACAGACGGGGGGCACTCCGTTGAGATTACGATTGTACCCCTGGGGGTAGGCCTATATAAACCCCCCAGGGTCCTCCATGAGGGGGGGTTAGAAGGAGAGAAGGTTGAATTCTTAGAAGAAGATAGAGATAGAGAGAGAGATAAAAACCCTAGCAACCATCCCCGATCCCTAGGGCGTAGGAAGTGAGCTAGCCTTGTTCATCTTCCTCCCCTAGACTACACAGCTCGAGGAGCAACCTTGTAGCTACCATATTGACTTCAGTCATGACGCGGAGTCCCCGCAGAGCATGATTAGGGGTGTTATCTCCTCGGAGAGCCCCGAACCTGGGTAAGATCCGTAGGCATCCTAAGTTTCGCCTCATCCCACTTCCAGGGCCCGGCGACGTTCTATTGAACCCATGCATGATAAGCCATCCGTTGGCATATGTCGCGCCAAAACCCCGACATTTGGCGCCCACCGTGGGGCTAGGTGCACCGTCGTCCGGAGACATGTTCTGGACGGGAACTTTGTTCCTCCCTGGTGAGAGCAGCCAGCCCGGCATGCCTACAGGCGTGGAAACCGGGATGCTTCGCGGCGCTGAGGCCGCAAGCGGGCTCACTGACCTTCTCGGCGGCGTCCGCATTCATGATGAGCCCTCTCCGGCGACCGAGCCAGTAGCGCCGGAGAGCTGCCTCGTCGAGCTCCTCGACAAGCTCCACATCGTCGACGAGCGCGCCTCTCACGTGGAGTCAATGGGCTCTTCTGACCCACCAGTAGACATGATCATCGACCTCCGCGCAGAGCCCGTCGATTCCTTCCCCGAGCACGTGGTGATCATCGACGACCCCCTCCCCGCTCTTACGACCGGCAACGCCATTAGCACCATCACGGAGGTGCTCGTCACCGACCACGGCGAACCATCCGGCAGGGTGTACCAAGACCCGCTCGAGGCCGCTCTGCAGCACCTCGCCGCTCCTGTTGCGGCGGGAGCAGACGGCGCGGCATTGAACGCGCTCCGCGTCTCGCTCCTCGATAGCGCCACCAAGCTGGCTGCCTCCCGACGCCTCACCGAAGCCTACCGCCGCGAGATGGACCAAGCTATTTGCGGCACGCCGGCTGCTGGCGAGCCTAGCCGAGCTGGCGCCGTTCGTGATTGCGGCGGGCTGCTAGCAGACATGCTGGGGGCCCCGCGGCCCATATACCTCACTCCGTCGGAGAACCAAAGGGCTGCCCAGGCGGCAGTTGATGATATGGGACACTTGGAGGGAGACAAGCTTCGTTGCATGACTCAGCGCGCCCGCCAGCTCCTCGACACTGCTGCCACGCAGCAGGAGGCCCGTCGCCGGGTGTCAGAGGCCGGCGCGCACGCAGACAACCGCCCTCTTCGGCGGGAGCAAGGAGCCACGTCTCGCTCTCCAACAGTCGGCGCCCCCAACCGGCGAGACTCTGAGCCGGCTGCTAGCCGCAGCTGGTAGACTCGCGTCACCATCGAGCACGATGAAGACAGCCGCCCAAGGGCTGTAGAGCGGCGAGGGGAACATCCGCCTCCTCCAGGCGGGAGAGGCGCGTGTCTCCTCCGCCTGTTGACCACCCCTCTCAGGCATGCCGGTTGGGCCGCCACGAGGGGGTTGGGGAGAACGACGCCCGCCACCGCCTGGACCGACTGGCTCGATCCCAGGCGGTCGAAGAAGAAGATGACCTCGGTCCAGCCTGTTTCGGCCCCCGCATCCGCAACGAACCTTTCCCCAAAGGCTTCTCGCTCCCCAGAGATACCCCCAAATACAACGGGTCAGTGAAACCAGAGGATTGGCTGGTGGACTACTCCACAGCCGTCAGCATAGCCATCGGCAATAGGCGTCTTGCGGTGAAATACGTGCCTCTTAAGCTCCAGGGCACGGCCCGGACATGGCTGAATAGCCTCAAGCCCAACAGCATCAACGACTGGCTGGACTTCACCGACGCCTTCACTCGCAACTTCACCAGCACCTACAAATGTCCTCCCAAGCCGCGCCAGCTCTCCCTATGCGTCCAAGGCCCAGATGAGTCGGCCCATGATTATCTGACACGTTGGGCAGAGCTGCGAAACTCTTGTGAAGGAGTGCACGAGGTACAAGCCATCGAGTATTTCACGGCCGGGTGCAGAGAAGGCACCTTACTCAAGCACAAACACCTTTGTGACGAGCCGGCTACGCTGGACGAGCTGTTGAGCATAGCAGACAAGTACGCCACCTCCGATTCCTCCATGAAGACCGAGCTGCAAGTGGATGTATCTGGCAAGATGACTCCCTGATACGTCCAAAACGTATCCATAATTTCTGCTTGCTCCATGCCTCTTTTGTGTGATATTGCTATGATATTTATGCACTTCCATACACTTTTGATCATATTTGGACTAACCTATTAACTCAGTGCACCACAGTGCCAGTTCCTGTTTTCTGCTGTTTTTCTATTTCAGGTTTCCCCCATATTAAAAGTGCTCTAAAAATTCCGGGCAAAATACAGGAAAAATCAGCGTACCGGGAGCTTCGAGAAAAACCAAAGCAGGGCCAGAGGGGAGCCTGGGGTGGCCCAGGCGGCCACCCGATGCGGCCCCACCCCTGGCCGCGCCAGGGGGGCGCCTGGGGCCCCACCTCCGCTTCTGATGACCCCCCTTCGCATATATATTCCTCGCGTCCCGAAACCCTCGAGGATGGAACCCTTTTTCGCGATCTCGCCTCTGTTCCGCCGCCGCCGCGCTTCCAAGATCGGGAGCATCAGGAGAACTCTTCTCGGCACCCTGCCGGAGGGGAGAATCACCACCGGGAGCTTCTCCAGCACCATGGACGCTTCCCGGATGAGTCGTGAGTAGTCCACCTTGGACCATGGGTCCATGATCAGTAGCTATGTGATGTTCTCCTCCCCTCTTTGTTCTTCATGGTTTAGACCTCATGAGCTGCCCTACATGATCGAGGCACATATGTAATCTTTATGCTGTTGCTCTGCTGAGTTTGCTGGGATCCGATGGATTATGAGATTATGTTCAGATTGTGTGTGAGTAATATATTTGATTCACCTCTTTTATATTTATGTTCTTGAGTAATTCTTGCATGTTCTCCGTTGCTGTTTATTGCTTTGGCCGAGTAGTAGGTAGTAACTCCAAGAGGGAGCGTTATGCTTGATTGTGGGTTCATGCCCCTTGATGACTAGTTTGAGTGACAGAAACATGAGTCTAGGGGATGTGCTGTTGCCACAAGGGGGAAAACAACGGTGCTTGTACTTGCGGGTGCAAGGATTGTTTACTTTACGCAAAGTTCTTTTAATGCAGTTGTCTGATGTTTTGAGTCTACTTTTTGGGTGGGATTCGCAAATTAATACCAGCGAGATGTTCTGGATAGATATCTCAAGGTGGATGATTAGTAGTAGATGCAGATGGATTTCGGTCTACTTGCCTTGGCGTACCGCCCATGCTTTTGAGCCTCTACCTTTCTTTACAGCATAGTTAGCATTGGTTTGCGCACATAATCCTGTCAATTGCCCAGCTGTAATTTGTTTACCTCGCTTTGCTGTTTTATCGTCTTTTGGGAGAGAGACATCACTAGTGAACATCATGGAACCCCGGTCCATATTACCATCATTGATCACACCCGCTATTTACTTCATGTTCTTATTTCCTAGTTGCAGTCATACCTATCACTATTATCTCTTGTGTTTGATCCTTTGTAAACGACAAGGCCGGAGGGATTGACAAACTCTCTGTACTCGTTGGGAGCAAAGTTATTTGTATCTGTGTGCAGGTCCTGTCAACCGCTAAGTTTCTGGCGCCGTTGACACCTTCTTGTCGACCCTCGGAGTCTCACGGGATTCGATCCTGGGTACCTTTGCCAAGGGAAACTTGCTGCTACGCTACATCTCAAACCTTCCACTTGGGGTAACCAACGAGGGGCGAGAAGCCATCAAGCAAAGTTTCTGGCACCGTCGCCGGGGACTCCACTCTTCAAGACAGGGGAGTTGCACGCTATCTTTTATCTTTGCTTTTTAGTCTTGTTAGTTTACCTTTCAGTTTTTGCTTTAGTGTCCCTTATCAAAAATCACAAAAATAGTTATCTTGCTTGCTGCTGCTATGGGTTCCACCGAGAACACCAAGTTGTGTGACTTCACTAGTCATAACAACAATGACTTTATCTGCACGCCTATTGCTACACCTGCCACTTCAGCACCTTCTTATGAAATTAAACATGCCTTGCTGAACCTAGTTATGAAAGATCAATTCTCCGGTGCTGGAGATGATGCTGCTTTGCACTTGAATAATTTTGTAGAACTCTGTGATATGCAAAAGTACCGAGAAATAGATGGTGATATTGTTAAGCTTAAGCTTTTTCCTTTCTCCTTGAGAGGAGGAGCTAAAATTTGGTTTCAATCCTTGCCTAGAAATAGTATAAATTCTTGGGACAAGTGCAAGGATGCCTTTATTGGGAAGTACTATCCCCCTGCTAAAATTATCCAACTAAGGAGTAACATAATGAATTTTAAACAATTGGATAATGAACACGTTGCCCAAGCTTAGGAACGCATGAAATCTCTTGTCAAGAACTGCCCTACTCATGGTTTGACTACTTGGATGGTTATCCAAACTTTTTATGCAGGCTTGAACTTTACCTCGCGGAACTTGTTAGATTCGGCCGCGGGAGGAACCTTTATGTCAACTACACTTGGTGCTGCCACGAAACTTCTCGATGAGATGATGACCAATTATTCCCAATGGCACACTGAACGCGCTCCAACAGGTAGGAAGGTAAACTCTGTCGTGGAGATTTCCTCCCTAAATGAAAAAGTTGACTTGACCATGTCTCTACTTTCCAAGCAATCTTCTATTGATCCTCATGATGTTCCTTTAAATTCTTTGATTGCTCAAGATCAAGTAGATGTGAACTTTATCTCTAGAAACAATTTCAATAACAATGCTTATAGGAGTAATTTTGGTAGCCACCCTAGACCGTTCCCCTCTAATTCCTATGGGAACAACAATGCTTATCCTAGCACCAAGAACTCCACTTCTGAACTAGAGATTATGCTTAAAGACTTCATCACTACCCAAAAAGCCTTCAATAAGAGTGTAGAAGAAAAACTAGACAAACTAGATAATCTCTCTTCGAAGGTAGACAATTTAGCCCATGAGGTAGAGTTGCTTAAAATTAGAACTTCTCCTCTTGAGGAAAGGAAGACCACTCCTATGAATGCTATTCAAGTGCAAATTAATGAAAACATTAGGATGATGGCTAAACTTAAAGAGAGATGGGCTAGAGAAAAGGAGGAAGAAGATATAATTAAGAGCCTTCCTACCCACCACACTATTGCTACTATCCAAGTTGTTGAGGATATCCAGACTCTTAGCACCCAATGCACTCCTAGTCCCATTGGACCTATTAATGGTGATGCTATGACCTCAACCGTAGAAAAAGAAACTCCTATGACCATAGAAGCTACCAAACAAGTGAGCCTAAAGGACACCACTACCACTTCACTTGATAGTAGTGACCTTGATTTTGATAATTGCACCCTTTCTGAAGTTATTGATTTTCTTCACAAAATGTCTAGAGATCCCCACACTAGCACACTTAATCTTGCCTTCACGGAGCATATGACTAATGCTCTCATCAAAGCTAGGGAGGAGAAGCTTAGGGTAGAAGCCTCCATACCTAGAAAGCTAGAAGATAGTTGGGATCCTATGATTAAAATTAAGTTGAATAACTTCTCTTGCTATGCTTTATGTGATGTTGGAGCTAGTACCTCCGTTATGCCCAAAAGAATATATGATATGTTTAAATTGAAATCTTTTGATCCTTGTTCTTTTGGTGTTTGTCTTGTTGATTCTTCCGTAAAGAAACCTTTGGGGAAGATCGACGATGTTCTTATCATTGTCAATGACAATTATGTTCCCGTTGATTTTACTATTATGGATATTGAATGTGAACCTTCATGTCCAATTATTTTGGGACGTCCTTTTCTTCGCACCGTTGGTGCTATCATTGACATGAAAGAGGGGAATATAAAATTCCAATCCCCTCTCAAGAAAGGGATGGAACACTTCCCTAGAAAGAAGATTAAGTTGCCTTTTGAGTCCGTTATACGGGCTAGCTATTCTCTTACTCTTGATAAAACATGATCTTCTCTTTTTGCATCATGTCTAGCTTAAAGGCATAAAAGAAAGCGCTTTTGGGAGGCAGCCCACAACGCATTAGGCTTTATTTTGCTTTTGTTGTGTCTTGATATTTGTTACTACAGTAGCATCATCATTGTATCTTTTCTTTTCAGCTTTGTGCCAAGTTTAACCTCCGATTGCAAGAAAGTTCAAAAGTTGTGACGTGCTGTCCAGAAAACAGATTCTGTCCTTGGACAAAAAAATTCGTATAAAATCACCAGGTCATCTTTTTGATCTGAATTTATTTGACAGCGTGCTCTATACAATTGGCTTTCGGGCGTATGTTCTGAGGTTTTTGATTTGAGTTGCATAAGTGCCCCGAAAAAATTATTTACTACCTGCTGGTCTGTTTTTCACAGATTCTGTCATGTTTTGCCTTTTCTTCGTTTTGCAAACCTTGAGCTTGATTTTTCTTTGCAAAAACCTTTTGGCAATCTTGAGAAACAGTAGCTCTTCAAGATTATCCTTATTTCCAGTAGGGAAAAAATATTTTATTATGGGTACTAACCTCGCTAATCAGATTATGATGAGTTATGTATGAAGGAATTTTTTCAAGTGTGCGAGGGAAGATGATAAAAGAAGATTCAGGAGGGTCAAACGCTCAAGCTTGGGGATGCCCCCGTGCACCCCCAAGAAATATTCAAGAAGACTCAAGAGTCTAAGCTTGGGGATGCCCCCATGCATCCCCTTCTCCATCAACAGTTATCAGTTCGTCTTTCGTTCCACTATAATTATCACTTCATGTGTTATGTGCTATGCTTGGAGCGTCTTGCGCTTAGTTTCCTTTTTAGTTTTCTTTAGCTTTGCTTGCTGTTCATAACAAGTTAGAACCCAACTTTCTTTGTGTGGGAGAGAAACACGCTCCACTTCAACATAGAACACAACATAGGATTTTCATGCTTATCTTTGCTGTGTATGTTCTTTGTTTTTCCATAGCTACTGTCATGTTTAGCTCTTAGTTTTCATGCTTTTCTTTTTAAAGAGCTTTTGTTTAGTTGGTTGCTGAACTCTCTTGAGTTTTCATGTTTATCTTGTTAAGCAAGTTTTGCATGTTGCACTGAGTTGTGTGTCTTAACTTAAAGTAGGTAATTGAGGTTGCTATTTAATTTTAGTAGTAACTTGCAATAGTTTTGAGGTATTGCCATGAGTAATGTCTGAACTTTTGGTGTCAAGAGCTTTAGCCTATTAGTGATAGATGTCGTATTTTGGGCAATCCGTGTTTATTTTCGAAAACCTACAAAATAGTTGAGAACTTTAGCTACTAAATGGATCACTAATCTTTGGAGGAATCGAATATTAGAGTACACTCACGTACCATGAGTCGAGGATGCGCAAGGATAACCAAATCCCCATACACTCCTCCTCGGGGTACTTGTCTCTTTGTGAACCTCCTAATTAGATTGAGAGTTACCGATAATAAGTGCATGAGTTCTTCGGACTAATGTGAGTATTCGAAAGTTGACACTTCCACCTAGCCATATTTTTCTAGCCTCTTCGGTATCGTGCATTGCCCTTTCTCACCTCGAGAGTTGGCGCATACTTCGCCGGTGCATCCAAATCCTTGGCACGATACGCTCTGTCATCATAAGCCTCATTATATCCTTCCTCAAAACAGCCACCATACCTACCTATCAAGGCATTTCCATAGCCTTTCCGAGATACAGTGCCATGCAACATCCATCTTCTCATGACTTGATCTTCATGGCATACATGCTTTTTGCTTGATCGATGAGCCGCATGCTAGTTGGGCCTTGCCCTAATCATTGCTACATGACGCGCTAGTATCATTGCATATCTTGCTACACTGGCAGAGGCATACATTTGCATACATCATGATAGTTTCATTTTCTTTATGTTGAGTACTTTTGTAAAGTGTGAAAGATCTTCTATACTTCTTGTAATATATAGAGTGTTGCCCCTAAAGTGAGGAAAAGATCCCAAAGAGGACAAAATCAAAAGATCCCAAAGAGGACAAATGAGAGTTAAATAGAAAGAGCCATTGAGGCCACAAAAAAATAAAAAAAGAGAAAAAGAAATAAAAAGAGAGAAGGGGCACACTACTATTTCCTTTTGAGAGATCCACACTCGTACTCCATCTTATACCTTGTGCTCCATAGAGATTATCATTCATGCATATAGCTATGTGGGGACCTTCACACTATAGAACTTGGCTTGTATATTCCAATGATGAGCCTCCTCAAAAGAGCTCTGAGTCTTCTTGAGCAAGAAAGTTGGATGCACCCCCACTAGTTCCATTGGAGAGCTTACCTTAGCTCATATGTGCATCCGTTGCATGGCAATCCCTACTCCTCACATCATATCTATCATTTGGCTTTCTCTCGCCTATGATTGTCCTCATTGATGTGAGCCTTTCACACCTTTTTTGTCTTCCGCCTCTATCATTTTTCTCTCTTTGCCATCCTAAGTGTCGACTTTCTTGCTTACGCTCATCCATTGCATGAGTGCTCAAAATATCGAAAGGGAGTGGATCATTTTGACTTGTACCTGGCTGACGGTCTGGGGATGAGTCAAGATAAGATTCCAAAGAAGACCAAGTGTGAAACTTTAGTAGATTAAGTTCTCAACAATACAAAAACTATGTTTTACTCTCTCATATATCCCTATCCCCTTTCTTGCACGCAAACACCATTTGGAGACATTCGACTCACGGACAGCGAGAGCTCTTGCACCTTTATGTTCTTATGTTGCTTGTTACAATGCTAATATAGACTCTTGCTTGTTATGACTTGAATTGAATTACATGCCTTGATTGATTTACTTAAAAGTTCTTATATGGTTGATAGCATGTCACCATAGAAATTATGCTTGTTATCATTTACCTACTCGAGGACGAGCAGGAATTAAGCTTGGGGATGTTGATACGTCCAAAACGTATCTATAATTTCTGCTTGCTCCATGCCTCTTTTGTGTGATATTGCTATGATATTTATGCACTTCCATACACTTTTGATCATATTTGGACTAACCTATTAACTCAGTGCACCACAGTGCCAGTTCCTGTTTTCTGTTGTTTTTCTATTTCAGGTTTCCCCCATATTAAAAGTGCTCTAAAAATTCCGGGAAAAATACAGGAAAAATCAGCGTACCGGGAGCTTCGAGAAAAACCAAAGCAGGGCCAGAGGGGAGCCTGGGGTGGCCCAGGCAGCCACCCGACGCGGCCCCACCCCTGGCCGCGCCAGGGGGGCGCCTGGGGCCCCACCTTCGCCTCAGGTGACCCCCCTTCGCATATATATTCCTCGCGTCCCGAAACCCTCGAGGACGGAACCCTTTTTCGCGATCTCGCCTCTGTTCCGCCGCCGCCGCGCTTCCAAGATCGGGAGCATCAGGAGAACTCTTCCCGGCACCCTGCCGGAGGGGAGAATCACCACCGGGAGCTTCTCCACCACCATGGACGCTTCCCGGATGAGTCGTGAGTAGTCCACCTTGGACCATGGGTCCATGATCAGTAGCTATGTGATGTTCTCCTCCCCTCTTTGTTCTTCATGGTTTAGACCTCGTGAGCTGCCCTACATGATCGAGGCACATATGTAATCTTTATGCTGTTGCTCTGCTGAGTTTGCTGGGATCCGATGGATTATGAGATTATGTTCAGATTGTGTGTGAGTAATATATTTGATTCACCTCTTTTATATTTATGTTCTTGAGTAATTCTTGCATGTTCTCCGTTGCTGTTTATTGCTTTGGCCGAGTAGTAGGTAGTAACTCCAAGAGGGAGCGTTATGCTTGATTGTGGGTTCATGCCCCTTGATGACTAGTTTGAGTGACAGAAACATGAGTCTAGGGGATGTGTTGTTGCCACAAGGGGGAAAACAACGGTGCTTGTACTTGCGGGTGCAAGGATTGTTTACTTTACGCAAAGTTCTTTTAATGCAGTTGTCTGTTGTTTTGAGTCTACACTTTGGGTGGGATTCGCAACTTAATACCAGCGAGATGTTCTGGATAGATATCTCAAGGTGGATGATTAGTAGTGGATGCAGATGGATTTCAGTCTACTTGCCTTGGCATACCGCCCATGCTTTTGAGCCTCTACCTTTCTTTACAGCATAGTTAGCATTGGTTTGCGCACATAATCCTGTCAATTGCCCAGCTCTAATTTGTTTACCTCGCTTTGCTGTTTTATCATCTTTTGGGAGAGAGACATCACTAGTGAACATCATGGAACCCCGGTCCATATTACCATCACTGATCACACCCGCTATTTACTTCCTGTTCTTATTTCCTAGTTGCAGTCATACCTATCACTATTATCTCTTGTGTTTGATCCTTTGTAAACGACAAGGCCGGAGTGTAGGATCGAAAGTATGTCTAGAGGGGGGGATTAGACTACTTGTAAATATAAAAATTCTGCCTTTTGATCAAGAACAGTTTTTGGCAGATTCACAATTATGATCAAGTCAAGCATCACCCTACACATGCAATTCTAGAGTATAGGCAGCGGAAAGTAAATTGCACATGTAGTAAAGAGAGGTGGAGAAGAGCAAACGCAATTTGGAGACGCGGTGATTTTTCCCGTGGTTTCGATAGGTGGTGCTATCGTACATCCACGTTGATGGAGACTTCAACCCACGGAGGGTAACGGCTGCGCGAGTCCACGGAGGGCTCCACCCACGAAGGGTCCACGAAGAAGCAACCTTGTCTATTCCATCATGGCCTACGCCCACGGAGGGCTAGCCTTACTCGGGGTAGATCTTCACGAAGTAGGCGATCTCCTTGCCCTTACAAACTTCTTGGTTCAACTCCACATCTCGATGACGGAGGCTCCCAAGCGACACCTAACCAATCTAGGAGGCACCACCCTCCAAAAGGTAATAGATGTTGTAGATGATGATGAACTCCTTGCTCTTGTGCTTCAAATGATAATCTCCCCAACACTCAACTCTCCTCACTGATTTGGCTGTGGTGGAAGAAAGGATTGAAAGGAAAGCAACTTGGGAAGGTTAGAGATCAAGTTTCATATGGTAGGAGTGGAGCAACTTGAACTCAACACAAGGGTAGGTAGTTCTCTTCTCAGAAAGTGTAAGGTAGGAGTGGTAGTTCTTTCTGATGGCTCTCTCCACAAATGAAGAGGGGGTGGAGGGGTATATATAGCCTCCACACAAAAATCCAACCGTTACACACATAATTGAGCAATCTCGGTGAGACCGAAGTGGACAACTCGGTCAGACCGAAAGTTCAAATAATGTGAACGTTGGGGTTTTCGGTGGGACCGAAAATACCATCTCGGTTATTCCGATTTGAGCAAAGACAGGAGCTTGCCAGTTTCGGTGGGACCGAAAATATCATCTCGGTTATTCTGATTTGATGACAGAAGGTTACAGAAGCTTGGCAGCCCATGTTTCGGTGAGACCGATCTCAAACTCGGAATGTCCGATTTTTCTAGGGTTTGGCTTATGGCTGAGGTGGTTCATCTCGGTGTGACTGAGTTTGGAAAATCGGTTGGTCCGAGATTACTTATGAGTGTGTATTGTAGTGAAGGTTGCTGATAGTTTGAGGAGATATATCACTAAGTACTTGAGCAACCAGATCATCAACACAACCTCATCCCCTTTTAATAGTATTGGCTTTTCCTATGGACTCAATGTGATCTTGGATCACTAAACCAAAAATGGAGTCTTGAGCTTTTGCCAATGCTTGCCTTAGCATTTTTTAGGGGTCCACTTCTTCAGTCATTGCCATACCCATATCACTGAACTTCTCTGAAATGATTCTCAAGTAACTATTAGTTCAATGATATATATGTTGTTACTAATTGCCAAAACCACCCGGGGATTAGTTGCACTTTCAATCTCCCCCTTTTTGGTAATTGATGACAACATATAGATCAAAGCTTCGACAAAAGATATAATCAATGAATAATATCGTCGCTTTGAGACGTATGTGATAAGCAAGAGCTCCCCCTAAATTTGTGCATTATTTAAGATTTGCGTTTGAATGCAAATGCACAATCGATTAGGATCATGGGTCACTCTTCCATGTCACATACATCTTGGTGGAGCGCACAAAATGATAAGAATGAATAGCATGCACCCAATCACCAAGACATGAGTAAATAATCATACAAGATAGGAATAGCATATGATAAGCATTAAGCACACATTAAAGCATAGTATGACCAAGCACTCATTAAGGTAGCATCAAACGTAGTATCAAGCACACTGAAAGTATCGAAAACCAAAAGTATCTCAAGGAAACCGCAAAAGAACGAAAGAGCAAAAGCGCAAAGATAACAACACTCTCTCTCTCGAAGCCCTATGATCTATACAATTTCTCCCCCTTTGGCAACAAGTTACCAAAAAGTTCGAAAAAGCATAGAGCTAAACGTCACTGTGGGCTCTGCTGGCGGCTCCCGTCTGGGTTGATGTCGGAGTAGATATGACGGCATCGGCGAAGACTTCAGCTGAAGTTTGTGCTGGAGGAGTGGACACTGGAGCTATGGCTGGAGTGACTGCTGGAGCTGTAGGAGGTGCTGAAGTGGTAGTCCTGGTGTCAGTCACTGGAATAGCAGCTGATCGGGATCCTCTGGGAATCGGAGCAGTCTGTCACTGAGAATCCTGGACTAGGTCATCCTGCATGAGCTCTGCCCTGTCCTGCTTTGCTTCCTCCATGTCTGCCTCAAGCTTGTTGACGGTCACCTGAATTTCAGTCAGCTTCACGTCCAGAGCGTGGATCTTCTCGTCAACAATCCTCTCTAGGCTCTCCTGAGATTGTTCAATGCTGGCCAGGCGTTGTTCAATCCTTTGGGTAGCTTCAAGAATCTGTTCTCCGAAACTCTTTGGTTTAGCTGCTGCTGCTGCTGCTTCTTTATCAGCCTTGGCTTTCTTAGCAGCTTCTATCTTGGCTTGACCTTCAACAGATGTTGGATCCTCCTCGTCCATCACAACAACATTGTCTTCATGCTCTGGCTGCAGGGGTAAGTGTTTCCTATCCAACAAGAATTTGCCCGTGCCAAACTTGGCATTGATAAGCATCTGAATCTGTGGGGCAAATCCACATGACCTCTTCTGGTCAGCTGCAGTCCTCTTAATGGTCTCTACCATTAAGTCCATCACCTTGAAAGGTGCCTTCTCATCAAGTATATGCAGCATGTTGATAGAATACCCTCTGATCATGCGATGATCTCCAGACTTGGGCATCAAGGTATGCCTCAGAATAGTGTTAGTGGTAGGTAAACCTGCCTGGAGATAGTAAACTGAGCCGAGCTTCCACACTTCCAAATCTGCTGCGGGGATCTCCTTGTACATGTTCTTCATGGAATCATGATTCTTCTTTGGAATCCCATAGACATCAATGTCATCCTCTCGTTGCACTGGAGCATTCAGAAGTTCTGCCCATTCTTCAACAGAAGAAGAAAATCTCTGACCTTCAGTCATCCAGGTGATCTTCCCATCAGGATAGAAATGAGCTGTGGCATAGAACTGCATAATCATCTCATCGTTCCAATCTGTCAGTTTCTGACCCACAAATTCAGCAACTCCACATGCAGTGAAGCTCTCATGCACATGTGGAAAGAAGTCTCTGTGCTCTTCGCTGTCAATGTATTCCCAGTCAACGTATCTGGTGTCTGCAACTATTGCTTCTTGTCCATCAGCACAGTCTCATAGAAGTCCTGCTGCTCTCTGGTGTGGAATCTGGGGTCTACAGCAGTCCTTCTCCTCACGGCATATGGGTCAGCTTGTCTCCATAGCCTGAGACCTCTATCTTTCCTCGCCTTCATATCCTCGGCTTGAGGATGAGCATCATTGTGAAGTGGCAGTTTTGGACGGAGTTTCAGCAACACTTGTTCTTCCTCATCAGACTCAGCTGGTGGCACATCACCCTTGTTCTTCTCAGATGCTGGAATGTTTCTGGTTGTCCTCTTGGGCTTGGCAGAAGGCTTTGCTGGAGCTGCCTTGGCTTGAGCAGATTTATTGGGCTTTGAAGTGGCTCCGGCCTTAATGGCATCACCCATGAGCTTCTGCTTCTGAGGAGCAGGCTGGGGTGCTTCTTCTTCTTCTTCATCCTCAACTGCTGCATCTGCATGAGGATCAGTATACACAACCCTCTTTCTCTTGGAGGTTTTCTTCACTTTGCTTGGGGCTGGCTCTCCCAAGTTCAGCTTCTTGGTAACATCTGAATGCTTGACTTTGCTGGTGCCCTTCTTTGACTGCTGACCTTGTTGCTCTTTGGCAACAACCTTTCTCTTAGGCTTGGAGGACACCTCTTCCTCAGCTACGAAATCAGAATCCTCATCATCGGAGTTCTTCTCTTTTCTAGCTCTGGTGGCTGCAGGAGGCAAGCCACTAGGTGTACTCCTCTCACCATCATCAACTGGACTACTAGCCTCAGGACTAGTGTCTGCTTCAGGAATGTCCGCAAAAGGTGACTCTGACCTGTTCTGACTGTCACTGGCATCTGACATGGCTGACAACCTGTGAATAGATAAGGTATAAGCAGAGAAGAAGAGTTATCACAAACTGCAGAAGTTTTTGCAAACAAAGTGAGTTCAAATTTTAGTTTTAAGTTTTCACAGAAGGCATTTCGGTCAAACCGATTTTCAGTTTCGGTGAATCCGAAGTGTTAACAGAGGCTTTACACACCACTTTCGGTTGGACCGAAGTGGGTTTCGGTCCTGCCGATACACTAGGGTTTCACTAAAACTATATTTCGGTCACACCGATTTGCACAACTCGGTTGGACCGAAAGGTGCAGTGCAATGGCCCCGAATCGGTCACACTGAAAATTTAAAATCGGTTTCACCGAGATGTATTCCGTGGAAACCTAACCCTAAGAATTTTACTCGAAACTAGAACCGATCTGGTGGAAAAGAAGATTCCAATCGTGGCCAGATATTGGGCAAACCAAACGTGCAATGAATCGGAGATGGGAGCACGAGTGGGATCGAGACTCACCCTAACTTGGTGGAGTCTCTCTACGGCGGCAACGGCGCGGAGGAGAAGACCGTTGACGGCGACGGAGACCTGCGGCGAGGGCGCACAGGCGACGACGGCGATGATCTGGAGATCAGGGCGACGGCAGCAGGGGATGTGGGAGCGAAAACGTTTGAAGGAATAATCAACGCGCGCTGCCCTCAGTATATATATCCCTTTACTGTCGGTGGGACCGAGTTGAAAAACTCGGTGGCACCGAGATGGATAACTGCTAGGCAGTTACACATTTCGGTCACGCCGAGATTTAGAACTCGGTTTCACCGAGATGAAACCTAGATCAGTCTAAATGCTTTCGGTTTGACCGAGTTTGAGAAAGTTGGTCTGACCGAAAATCACTTAGAAGGTTTTGGAAGTCAACCTTAGACGGATCGGTGGCTCCGAGTGCTCCTCACTCGGAGGGTCCGAAAATGACTTGTTCAAAGTTTGTGATATAAGCATGAATAGAATTTGAGACAAGAAAGCATAGATAGCTAGGGGAGGTACTTAGGCATTCTTGTCCATCCATTTGGCCAGAAAAAAATCAAAACAACCAAAACAACAAATGGATGTCCTCGAATGGATAAAATCATGCATTCAACATGCTCACACAATAAGATAGCAAATGAAATATGTGTCAAACATGCACAACCAAAACTCTAGCTACTAGCACACAATTTGTCGATGACTAGGTCATCTTTATATGAGTATTTTGACTTAGGAGACAAATGAGAACATTTGCTCATAGGTCATACTCATCGTTTAAGCACAAGTGGGGTTACCACTTTTACATAAAGCATTGATGTGTTCACATCATTTGAAGATGCTTTAGCTCAATTTTTTGAGTAAAGCTCCCCCTAGATGTGAGAACCCCTTTTAAAGGGTCAAACTAACCTTGGGTTGTCGTAGAAGACTTCATGTAGATGTTGAAGATGTGGATGCTCAATGTTGATGTAGATCATCAAGAGTTGGGAGCTATCGTTTGGATTAGGGCACTTTCAATACCTACATGGGTTAGTCCCACAAGGAACAAACAAGGATATCCATAGACATAGATTGAAGTTCACAATAGATGATGTCCATGCAAGCAATGATTACCTTGTCCCTTGACTTACCAACAAGAGGGTTTGTGACTCCATGAACTAGTGCATGATGTGGAAGTTGATTGCACAAGTTCTTGCCAAAATGTATGTGAGTGAAGTATGTTGGCGGAGTCACCCTCAAGAACCTTCTAGTTCTTCTTCTTCGGGATCCACATCATCTTGATGGGAATCCTTGGGGTTGTAGTTGAGCTTGACGAAGTAGAACTTGACGTGTCATTAGGAACCCACTTGACCATGGCTTGAGGTGCTTCAATGAATGCATCAATCTCCTCTTGAAGCTTGTCCTTGGCTTTCGGCTTGTGGTCTTGTGGTGGAAGTTCATCTTGAGCTTGTTCCACGTTGGAAGAAGTAGGATCACACTTCTCCTTTTGAGAAACAAACTGTGGAGTAGGATATTGACCTTCTTCCCACTCAACACCTTCGGCGTTGAACTTTCTCTCAAAACCAATTCCTTGATTCTTCCGGTGCCTTCCTTGCTTGCGAACAATTTCCTCAAAGTTCTTGCTTCCGGCAATACTCTTGTAGACACCTTTCTCTATGATCCCTTTCAATAAACTATTCTCTTGCTCAAGTGTAACTTGGCTTGAAACATTGTTAGTGGAATCAAGAGAACTACTAGAAGCAACAATATTAGATTTAACATGGTTATTGTTACTACTAGAGGAAGAATTTTTCTTATGCTTGTCATGCTTAGTCTTAATAGGTGGCAAGAAATTAGACAAGAGAAGTCGTTTGGCAAGATATGAAGAACTCTTCTTTTGAAGATCGTCATTGATCGCTTTTAGAAACTCATGTTCTTGCTCTAGAGTGAGCTTCTCGAAGCGTAGCTTCTCATGAGATCTTAGGAGCTCTCTATGATCTTCTTGAGTTGTTTCATGAGCTAACTTAAGAGTGTTTAGCTCTTTAGTTAGACGCTCAATCTCCTTCATAGCATTGTCATTTGAATCTTCTCGACTATAAAGACTACTAGCATTTTCATCGTTACTAGGCTCACTAGATTTATCATGCAAGAGCTCATCTTCACTAAGCAAGTCATCCTCGTCACTATTGAAGTCAATGAATTCAGGATGTGATACCTTGGGGCCTTTAGCCATGAAGCATCTTCCAATTCCCTCATTTGGTGAATCAAATAAGTCGTAGGAGTTGGAGTTGGAGGATACGAGTGCAAGACCGGCAACACCTTCATCTTGACTGTAGTTGGAGTCGGAGTGATAGCTTCCATCGGATTGATTGTCGGAGTCGGAGCCGGAGACCCATTCACCTACATGAGCTTGATGTCTTCTTCTTGTGTAGCTCCTTGATGACTTGTCTTTCCTCTCCGAATCCTTGCTTCTCCGAGAGGGTCTTCGTTCATAACGATCATCTCTACTCCTTCTCTCTTTCCGAGGTGACTCATCTCTTGATCTTATTCTTGGAGATTCTTCTCTTCTCTTGTGGGGAGCCGTACACTCATTTGAGTAGTGTCCGGGTCTTCCACAATTGTAGCAGTTTCGATCACGACTAGAAGATCTCTTTTCATCATATGATCTAGACTTTGAGCTTCTCTCTTTGCCTCTATACTTGTAGAATTTGTTGAAGTTCTTAACCATTAAGCTTATCTCTTCATTGGAAACTAACTTGTCACTTGAGGTTGTGGGAGCATCACTTGTAGCTTTGTAAGCACCACTTGACTTGTTGTGAAGCTCTTCCTTATCCTTAAGCGTCATCTCATGAGCAACAATTCTTCCAATGACTTCAGTTGGCTTGAGAGTCTTGTAGTTTGGCATCATTTGGATCAAAGTGCACACGGTGTCATACTTTCCATCCAAAGCTCTTAGAATCTTCTTGATGATGAATCGGTCGGTCATTTCTTCGCTTCCTAAGCCGGCAATCTCATTTGTGATGAGAGCAAGCCTAGAGTACATTTCAGCGACTCCTTCACCATCCTTTATCTTGAACTTGTCAAGTTGACCTTGAAGAATATCTAGCTTTGATTCCTTCACACACTCGGTACCTTCGTGCATTTCAACCAAAGTATCCCAAATCTCTTTAGCATTCTCAAGACGGCTGATTTTGTTTAACTCCTCGGGACACAAAGCATTGAAGAGAATGTCACAAGCTTGAGCATTGTTTTGCAACATCCGCAACTCTTCCGGCGTAGCTTCGCGATCCGGAACTTTTCCTTCCTCGAAGAATTCACCTTGCATGCCAACACAAATAATGCCCCATGCGGCTGGGTTATGACCAAGAATATGCATTTTCATTTTATGCTTCCAACTAGCAAAATTTGTACCATCAAAGTAAGGACCTCTACGATAATTACCCTCACTAGACGCCATACTCTCCTAGGTTGTGAAACCAAGCTTATGGAGTCCAATGCAATGGAAACCAATACAATGGAGACCAAAGCTCTGATACCACTTGTAGGATCAAAAGTATGTCTAGAGGGGGGGATTAGACTACTTGTAAATATAAAAATTCTGCCTTTTGATCAAGAACAGTTTTTGGCAAATTCACAATTATGATCAAGTCAAGCATCACCCTACACATGCAATTCTAGAGTATAGGCAGCGGAAAGTAAATTGCACATGTAGTAAAGAGAGGTGGAGAAGAGCAAACGCAATTTGGAGACGCGGTGATTTTTCCCGTGGTTCCGATAGGTGGTGCTATCGTACATCCACGTTGATGGAGACTTCAACCCACGGAGGGTAATGGCTGCGCGAGTCCACGGAGGGCTCCACCCACGAAGGGTCCACGAAGAAGCAACCTTGTCTATTCCATCATGGCCTACGCCCACGGAGGGCTAGCCTTACTCGGGGTAGATCTTCACGAAGTAGGCGATCTCCTTGCCCTTACAAACTTCTTGGTTCAACTCCACATCTCGATGACGGGGGCTCCCAAGCGACACCTAACCAATCTAGGAGGCACCACCCTCCAAAAGGTAATAGATGTTGTAGATGATGATGAACTCCTTGCTCTTGTGCTTCAAATGATAATCTCCCCAACACTCAACTCTCCTCACAGATTTGGCTGTGGTGGAAGAAAGGATTGAGTGGAAAGCAGCTTGGGAAGGTTAGAGATCAAGTTTCATATGGTAGGAGTGGAGCAACTTGAACTCAACACAAGGGTAGGTAGTTCTCTTCTCAGAAAGTGTAAGGTAGGAGTGGTAGTTCTTTCTGATGGCTCTCTCCACGAATGAAGAGGGGGTGGAGGGGTATATATAGCCTCCACACAAAAATCCAACCGTTACACACATAATTGAGCAATCTCGGT
Organism: Secale cereale; assembly: GCA_902687465.1. Lineage (NCBI taxonomy): Eukaryota > Viridiplantae > Streptophyta > Magnoliopsida > Poales > Poaceae > Secale > Secale cereale. The sequence continues at coordinate 620,616,687 of LR738712.1, read as the reverse complement.
GAGACCGGAGTGGACAACTCGGTCAGACCGAAAGTTCAAATAATGTGAACGTTGGGGTTTTCGGTGGGACCGAAAATACCATCTCGGTTATTCCGATTTGAGCAAAGACAGGAGCTTGCCAGTTTCGGTGGGACCGAAAATATCATCTCGGTTATTCCGATTTGATGACAGAAGGTTACAGAAGCTTGGCAGCCCATGTTTCGGTGAGACCGATCTCAAACTCGGAATGTCCGATTTTTCTAGGGTTTGGCTTATGGCTGAGGTGGTTCATCTCGGTGTGACTGAGTTTGGAAAATCGGTTGGTCCGAGATTACTTATGAGTGTGTATTGTAGTGAAGGTTGCTGATAGTTTGAGGAGATATATCACAAAGCACTTGAGCAACCAGATCATCAACACAACCTCATCCCCTTTTAATAGTATTGGCGACTCAATGTGATCTTGGATCACTAAACCAAAAATGGAGTCTTGAGCTTTTGCCAATGCTTGCCTTAGCATTTTTGAGGGGTCCACTTCTTCAGTCATTGCCATACCCATATCACTGAACTTCTCTGAAATGATTCTCAAGTAACTATTAGTTCAATGATATATATGTTGTTATTAATTGCCAAAACCACCCGGGGATTAGTTGCACTTTCACGGAGGGATTGACAACCTCTCTGTACTCACTGGGAGCAAAGTTATTTGTATCTGTGTGCAGGTCCTGTCAACCGCTAAGTTTCTGGCGCCGTTGACACCTTCTTGTCGACCCTCGGAGTCTCACGGGATTCGACCCTTGGTACCTTTGCCAAGGGAAACTTGCTGCTACGCTACATCTCAAACCTTCCACTTGGGGTAACCAACGAGGGGCGAGAAGCCATCACTCCCCCAACTCCCAAGACGCCGGCTGGAGAGTCCAGTCGGCGCCAGCCGTCGAGCGACCACAAGCGCAAGACCCATGCGCCGGCTGCAGCAGTCGACGGGCAGCAGCCAGAAGCTCAAGTAAGACCCAAGCGCCAGAAGGGCGGCAAGCCAGTCTGGCAGCCAGCTTTCTCCTTCGACCAAGCTCTGGACGTGCCCTGCAAGTTCCACAGCGGCGCGAAGCCTTCCAACCACACCACGCGAAAGTGTCATTGGCTCACGAGGATTGCCAGAGGGGAAGCTCTACCGCCGCCGCCTTCTGGACAGCCGGCCCCGCCTCCTAATCCGCCGGCTGCACGTCCCTGCGGCCAGTTCCAAGATGAATTCCCAGAAGAAAACGGGGCCTATGTTGTCTTCACCAGCCAGAAGGACGATAGGCACGGCCGGCGCCAGCAGCGCAGAGAATTCAGCATTGTTGCCGTCAAAGACCCAAAATTCATGCACTGGTCTGAAAGGCCTGTCAGCTGGAGCCGAGAGGATCACCCGGCTTTCATGCTGTCGCCAGGGGCCTATGCCTTGGTCCAGGACGCTACTCTCTCCACTAACAGGCGGGCATGTCGCTTCTCCCGAGTACTGGTAGACGGCGGCAGCAGCATCAACATCATGTACCATGACACCATGGAGAAGTTGGGCATCAAAGAAAAGCAGCTTCAGCCTACCAGGACCGTGTTCCACGGCATTGTGCCAGGCCTCTCTTTCTCACCAATCGGCAAGGCCAAGATCGATGTCCTGTTTGGTGACAAGATGCATTTTCGGAGGGAACCGGTTTGGTTTGAAGTGGTGAACCTGGAGAATCCTTATCACGTGATCTTGGGCCGGCCAGCTCTTGCAAAGTTCATGGCAGTACCCCATTATGCCTACCTCAAGATGAAGATGCCGGGCCCCAAGGGAATAATCACCATAGTCGGGGACTACGAGAAGTCCATCGCATGCGCAACAGCCAGCAGCCGTCTCGCAGAGTCCCTTGTCGTAGCTGAGGAAAAGCGCCGCCTGGAACGACTGGTGGTAATGGCTGGCGAGCAGCCAGCCATACCAGCCGATCCCAGGGAGGCGGAGCCGCAAGGATCATTCCAGCCGGCCAAGGAGACAAAGAAGATTGCCTTGGACCCATCTCACCCAGAGCGATTTGCTGTCATAGGGTCAAACCTAGACAACAAATAGGAAAGCGAGCTCGTCGATTTCCTCCGCGAGAATCGGGACATCTTTGCATGGTCCCTAAAGACATGCCGGGAGTCCCGACGGATTTCGCCGAGCACAAACTCCATGTGAGAGAAGATGCAAAGCCTGTCAGGCAGCCGCTATGCCGCATGTCATAAGAGAAGAGAAGAGTCGTTGGGGAAGAAGTCGCCCACCTGCTAGCAGCCGGCTTCATTATGGAAGCTTTTTATCCCGAATGGCTCGCAAATCCAGTCCTAGTGCTGAAGAAGAACAACAAATGGCGCATGTGCATCGATTACACCAGCCTCAACAAAGCTTGCCCTAAAGATCCATTTGCTCTGCCACGAATAGATCAAGTGATAGAATCCACAACCGGATGCGAGCTGCTATCATTCCTTGATGCTTATTCCGGGTATCACCAAATCAAGCTTGATCCAGCTGACCGCCTGAAGACCGCCTTCCTCACGCCATTTGGGGCCTTCTGCTACCTGACCATGATGTTCGGCTTGAGAAACGCCGGCGCCACCTTTCAGCGTTGCATGCAGAAGTGTCTCCTCGAGCAACTTGGCAGAAACGCCCACGTTTACGTGGATGATATCATGGTGAAGACGGAGAAGAGAGGAACACTTTTGGAGGATCTCCAAGAGACATTTGAGAACTTCCGCCGCTTTCGAATCAAGCTAAACCCAGAGAAATGCGTCTTCGGGGTACCAGCCGGCCAACTCCATGGCTTCCTGGTATCCGAACGCGGCATCGAGTGCAACCCTGCAAAGATCAAGGCCATTGAGAGAATGGAATGGCCGACCCGTGTGCGAGATGTCCATAAATTCACGGGGTGCCTGGCGTCTCTCAGCCATTTCATCAGCCGGATGGGAGAAAAGGCACTCCCCCTGTACCAACTGATGAAGAAGACCACGTGCTTCGAGTGGAATGACCAGGCAGACGAAGCTTTCCAGCAGCTCAAGAGACTGGTGACCACCCCGCCTGTCCTGGCGGCGCCAGCAGACAAGGAACCCATGTTCCTTTACATAGCCGCCACCAGCCGGGTGGTCAGCACTGTCATTGTGGTCGAGCGCCCAGAAGACGGCAGAGCCTTGCCCGTCTAGAGGCCCGTCTACTACTTGAGCGAGGTGCTGTCAGTATCCAAGCAGAACTACCCCCACTACCAGAAGATGTGTTACGGCGTGTACTTCACCGCCAAGAAACTCAAGCAGTACTTCCAAGAGAATTCAGTCACAGTCGTCTGCACGGCCCCGCTTGACGAAATCATGGGCAACAGAGATGCCTCAGGAAGAGTGGCCAAGTGGGCCATAGAGCTGCCCCCCTTCACCATCTTCTACCAGCCACGCACCACCATCAAGTCACAAGCATTGCCGACTTCCTCGTCGACTAGGCCGAAACCCAGTACCTGCTGCTTGTTCCAGACTCAACCCATTGGCGGATGCACTTTGACGGGTCAAAGATGCGCACTGGCTTAGGAGCCGCGGTCGTCCTCACCTCCCCCAAGGGCGACAAGCTCATGTACACCATGTAGATTCATTTTGCCACCTCTAACAATGTGGCCGAGTATGAGGCACTTATCCACGGGCTCCGGATGGCCAAAGAAATTGGTATCCGCCGAGTGATGTGCTATGGTCACTCAGACTTGGTTGTCTAGCAGTCATCTAGGGACTGGGACGCCAAAGACGCAAACATGGCAAGCTATCGTTTCCTTGTCCAGCAGATCAGTGGACACCTTGATGGCTACGAGTTCCTCCACGTACCACGAGCCGACAACATGCAAGCCGACATTTTGGCACGAATCGGCTCCACCCGCCAAGCAATACCAGCCGGCGTATCTCTTCAATGCCTGCGCAAGCCGTCTATCAAGCCTTCATAAGAGTCGGAGTCAATCTTTATACCAGCCGACCCTGGAGCAGGCGGCCCAGCAACTTCAGCAGCCGGCCCAGAGACTGCTCCAGCAGGCGGCCTCGATACTCCAACCCCAGCAGACAGTTCACCTGTAGCTGTGCCGATTCCTGGCCCGGGGACTGCTCCAGTAGGTGGCCAGGAGGCACCAGCTCCAGCAGACAGCTCGGGGACTTTGGAACCACAGCAGACGGCTCAGCCCAACCCTCCGCCTCCCAGCCCAACCACCCTGGTCTCTCTGGCAGAAGTAACAGGTGTCTCAGCGCTGTCTTGGGCACAGAAAATCCTCACCTTCTTGCTCAGAGGAGAGCTGCCAGCAGAAGAAACTTTGGCACGGCAAGTTCAACGCCGAGCTTCAGCATACACTATAGTCAACAAAGAGCTTGTCAGAAGAAGTGCAACGGGCGTCTTCCAGCGCTGTGTGGAAGCAGAAAAGAGTATGGCTATCCTGAAGGTCATTCACCAAGGGGAATGTGGCCATCACGCGGCCTCAAGATCCCTCGTCAACAAAGCCTTCCGCCACGGCTTCTTCTGGCCGGCTGCTTTGGACGACGCCAAAGATTTGGTAAAAAAGTGCAACGGCTGCCAGCGCTTCAGTTCCAAGCAACACTTGCTGGCTTCTACACTCAAGACCATTCCGAACACTTGGCCATTTGCCGTCTGGGGCCTGGATATGGTGGGCCCCTTCAAGACAGCCAGAGGAGGCTTGACACATTTACTCATAGCAGTGGACAAATTCACCAAGTGGATCGAAGCGAAACCAATCAAGAAACTCAATGGCCCAACTGCTGTGACATTCATCGCACACATCACCGTCCGGTATGGCATACCGCATTGCATCATCACCGACAACGACACAAATTTTGCCAAAGGCGCACTTGCCCGTTTCTGTGCAACACAGGGCATCCGACTGGACCTAGCATCCGTTGCCCACCCACAGTCCAACGTCCAAGCTGAGCGTGCCAACGGCCTTATCCTGTCTGGCTTCAAGCCCCGGCTGGTCGAACCTTTGGAGCGATTAGCCGGCCGCTGGATCGAAGAGTTGCCGTCTGTCCTCTGGAGCCTCAGAACCACTCCGAACAAATCCACCGGCTTCACTCCGTTCTTCCTCGTGTATGGGGCCGAGGCCGTCATCCCAACAGATGTTGAGTTTGACTCGCCTCGCGTCACCATGTATACGGAAGCCGAAGCCAAAGAAGCACGCGAAGACGGCGTCGACCTGCTGGAGGAGGCCCGGCTGGTAGCACTCAGCCGCTCCACCATCTACTAGCAGGGTCTTCGCCGCTATCACAGCTGGCGAGTCAAGCCACGCTCTTTCCGCGAGGGGGACCTTGTGCTCCGGCTGATCCAGCAAATAGCCGGCCAGCACAAGCTCTCGGCTCCTTGGGAAGGACCGTTCATCATCAGCAAGGTACTAGGCAACGATGCCTACTACCTCATTGATGCCCAGAAGCCAAGAGCACGCAAGAGAGACGACTCAGGCAAGGAGTCAGAGCGCCCATGGAATGCAAACCTACTTTGTCGCTTTTATAGCTAAAAGACAGTATGTGTCGCTCTATCTATTTTATTTTGAGAACCAATGGGACCCCCGAGGAGTTCTCGAGTGTTGGGGAACGTTGCATGGGAAACAAAAATTTTCCTACCGTTCACCAAGATCAATCTAGTAGATGCAACTACGAGGGGAGAGTGTGATCTACGTACCCTTGTAGATCGCTAAGCGGAAGCGTTATGAACGCGGATGATGGAGTCGTACTCGTCGCGATTCAGATCGCCGAAGACCTAGCACCGAAGCAACGGTGCCTCCGCGTTCTTCACACGTACGGCTCGGGGACGTCTCCTCCTTCTTGATCCAGCAAGGGGTGGAGGAGAGGTTGATGGAGAACCGGCAGCACGACGGCGTGGTGGTGATGGTGGAGAAGAACTCCAGCAGGGCTTCGCCTAAGCACCGCGGGAGAAGAAGATGTAACGGGAGAGGGAGGGCAGCACCGAGGCACAAACTGTGTTGGCTGCCCTCCCTTTGCCCCACTATATATAGGGGGGGTGGAGAGGTGAGGGCGCCCTAGGGTTTCCCCCTAGGGGCCGGCGGCCAGGGCAAGGGGAGGGGGCGGCGGCCAGGGCAGGGGGGCGCGGCCAGGCCCTAGGGTTTCCCCCCTAGGTGCCTTGCCCCCCAAGGCCAAGGGGTGCGGCCAGCCCTAGGGGGTCCCACCCCCTTAGCCGCATGAGGAGAGGGCCCAGGGGGGGCGCACAGCCCCCTGAGGGCTGTGGTGTTCCCCCTTGTGGCCCACTAGGCCCAGAACTTCTTCCGGACCCCCCGAAAACCTTTCCGGTACTCCGCCGATTTCCCGATGCTCCCCGGAACACTTCCGGTACTCCGAAACCTTTCATCCTATATATCAATCTTCGTCTCCGGACCATTCCGGAGACCCTCGTCATGTCCGGGATCTCATCCGGGACTCCGAACAACCTTCGGTAACCATACACTTTTCTCACTAACAACCCTAGCGTCACCGAACGTTAAGTGTGTAGACCCTGCGGGTTCGGAAACCATGTAGACATGACCGAGACACTCCCAGGTCAATAACCAATAGCGGTATCTGGATACCCATATTGGTTCCCACATGTTTCTCGATGATCTCATCGGATGAACCACGATGTCAAGGATTCAGGCAATCCCGTATACAGTTCCCTTTGTCTCGTCGGTATGTTACTTGCCCGAGATTCGATCGTCGGTATCTCTATACCTAGTTCAATCTCGTTACCGGCAAGTCTCTTTACTCGTTACCGTAATACATAATCCCGTGACTAACTACTTAGTCACTTTGAGCTCATTGAGATGACGTATTACCGAGTGGGCCCAGAGATACCTCTCCGTCACACGGAGTGACAAATCCCAGTCTCGATCCATGTCAACTCAACAGACACCTTCGGAGATACCTGTAGAGTACCTTTATAGTCACCCAGTTACGTTGCGACGTTTGGCACACACAAGGCACTCCTACGGTGTCAGTGAGTTACATGATCTCATGGTCATAGGAACTTATACTTGACATGCAGAAAACTATAGCGATAACTGATACGATCAAAAGCTATGTTTAACGTTTGGGTCTCGTCCATCACATCATTCTCCTAATGGTGTGATCCCGTTATCAAATGACAACTCATGTCTATGACCTGGAAACCGCGGTCATCTTTGATCAACGAGCTAGTCCTGAAGAGGCTTACTAGGGACACAAAGTTTGTCTATTTATCCACACATGTATTTAAGTTTCCAATCAATACAATTATAGCATGGATAATAAACGATTATCATGAACAAGGAAATATAATAATAACTCTTTTATTATTGCTTCTAGGGCATATTTCCAACATGAGGCACGTGGGGGAAGTGAGTCGGCTGCAGGGGCGCCGGCTATGCCTGGCCAGGCACCGACACCGGGTCAGTCTCAGCAGTCCTCCGGGAGCTCCGGAGGGAAGGGGGAAGCACCCCCAGCTACCTCTCTGTCTGCACTTCGTTTTGGGTCCTTTGGGGCGGCTTCGGCCCCCAGTCGTTTGTGGGGCCACAGAGCCGAGTTGGACGATCCGGTGGAGATGGAACTTCCACCGCTGGCACCGTTGCTTCTGGATGCGTATCTACCTGGGGAGGAGGGTATCAGGGGGGAGTCCCCTCGGGTCACGCCATCTCCCGCAGTTCAGCGTCGCGAGGGCACCCTGGAGGTTGGTGCTTATCGGGATTCGTCTTCTGAGTCAGGAGGTTCGTTTCCGATTGTTATGTTACCTGCTTACGACGTGTTCTCTGGAGCTACTGTATCTAGCCCGAGTGTGGATGTTTCTGCAGATTTTGCGCCTCGAGAGGAGTACTCTCTGCTGGCGCCAGGGGCTGCCCCCGACGTGTTCTCTGGCTTGCTCCCGTTGTATGCGAACGTAGAGTCTATCACACCCGATCATCACGTGGTGCTTCGAAACGACGAACCTTCGCAACGGCGCACACTCGGGGGGAACACAATTTTATCTTGAAATTTTAGTGAAGGATCATCTTATAATGCTACCGTCGTCCTAAGAAAAATAAGATGCATAAAAGGATTAACATCACATGCAAATCATAAGTGACATGATATGGCCATCAACTCGTGCTTTTGATCTCCATCTCCAAAGCACCGGCATGATCTCCATCGTCACCGGCGCCACACCATGATCTCCATCATCATGATCTCCATCATCGTGTCGCCATCGGGGTTGTCGCGCGCCCACCATGCTCTTACTACTATTGCTACCGTTTAGCGATAAAGTAAAGCATTACAAAGCGCTTAATGATTGACACGCAGGTCATACAAAAATTAAAGACAACCCTATGGCTCCTGCCGGTTGCCGTATGCATCGACATGCAAGTCAATATTAACTATTACAACATGATCATCTCATACATCAAATATATCTCATCATGTCATTGGCCATATCATATCACATACATACCCTGCAAAAACAAGTTAGACGTCCTCTAATTTGTTGTTGCATGTTTTACGTGGCTGCTATGGGTATCTAGCAAGAACGCTTCTTACCTACGCAAAACCACAACGGTGATATTCAAGTTGCCATTTAACCTTCTACAAGGACCGCCTTGTTCTATTCCGATTCAACTAAGATAGGAGAGACAGACACCCGCCAGCCATCTTATGCAACAAAAGTCACATGTCTGTCGATGGAACCGGTCTCATGTACGTGGACATGTAAAGTTGGTCCGGGCCGCTTCATCCTATAATACCGCTGAATCAAGAAAGACTAAGGAGGGCAGCAATTTAAACATCAACGCCACAAACCCTTTTGTGTTCTACTCGAGAAAGCATCTACGCAAGAACCTGGCTCATGATGCCACTGTTGGGGAACGTTGCATGGGAAACAAAAATTTTCCTACCGTTCACCAAGATCAATCTAGTAGATGCAACTACGAGGGGAGAGTGTGATCTACGTACCCTTGTAGATCGCTAAGCGGAAGCGTTATGAACGCGGATGATGGAGTCGTACTCGTCGCGATTCAGATCGCCGAAGACCTAGCACCGAAGCAACGGTGCCTCCGCGTTCTTCACACGTACGGCTCGGGGACCTCTCCTCCTTCTTGATCCAGCAAGGGGTGGAGGAGAGGTTGATGGAGAACCGGCAGCACGACGGCGTGGTGGTGATGGTGGAGAAGAACTCCAGCAGGGCTTCGCCTAAGCACCGCGGGAGAAGAAGATGTAACGGGAGAGGGAGGGCAGCACCGAGGCACAAACTGTGTTGGCTGCCCTCCCTTTGCCCCACTATATATAGGGGGGGTGGAGAGGTGAGGGCGCCCTAGGGTTTCCCCCTAGGGGCCGGCGGCCAGGGCAAGGGGAGGGGGCGGCGGCCAGGGCAGGGGGGCGCGGCCAGGCCCTAGGGTTTCCCCCCCTAGGTGCCTTGCCCCCCAAGGCCAAGGGGTGCGGCCAGCCCTAGGGGGTCCCACCCCCTTAGCCGCATGAGGAGAGGGCCCAGGGGGGGCGCACAGCCCCCTGAGGGCTGTGGTGTTCCCCCTTGTGGCCCACTAGGCCCAGAACCACTTCCGGACCCTCCGAAACCCCTTCCGGTACTCCGCCGATTTCCCGATGCTCCCCCGGTACTCCGAAACCTTTCATCCTATATATCAATCTTCGTCTCCGGACCATTCCGGAGACCCTCGTCATGTCCGGGATCTCATCCGGGACTCCGAACAACCTTCGGTAACCATACACTTTTCTCACTAACAACCCTAGCGTCACCGAACGTTAAGTGTGTAGACCCTGCGGGTTCGGAAACCATGTAGACATGACCGAGACACTCCCAGGTCAATAACCAATAGCGGGATCTGGATACCCATATTGGTTCCTACATGTTTCTCGATGATCTCATCGGATGAACCACGATGTCAAGGATTCAGGCAATCCCGTATACAGTTCCCTTTGTCTCGTCGGTATGTTACTTGCCCGAGATTCGATCGTCGGTATCTCTATACCTAGTTCAATCTCGTTACCGGCAAGTCTCTTTACTCGTTACCGTAATACATAATCCCGTGACCAACTACTTAGTCACTTTTGAGCTCATTGAGATGACGTATTACCGAGTGGGCCCGGAGATACCTCTCCGTCACACGGAGTGACAAATCCCAATCTTGATCCATGTCAACTCAACAGACACCCTCGGAGATACCTGTAGAGTACCTTTATAGTCACCCAGTTACGTTGTGATGTTTGGTACACACAAAGCACTCCTACGGTGTCAGTGAGTTACATGATCTCATGGTCATAGGAACTTATACTTGACATGCAGAAAACTATAGCGATAACTGTCACGATCAAAAGCTATGTTAACGTTTGGGTCTCGTCCATCACATCATTCTCCTAATGATGTGATCCCGTTATCAAATGACAACTCATGTCTATGACCTGGAAACCACGGTCATCTTTGATCAACGAGCTAGTCCTGTAGAGGCTCACTAGGGACACAAAGTCTGTCTATTCATCCACACGTGTATCTGAGTTTCCAATCAATACAATTATAGCATGGATAATAAACGATTATCATGAACAAGGAAATATAATAATAACTCTTTTATTATTGCCTCTAGGGCATATTTCCAACAGTCTCCCACTTGCACTAGAGTCAATAATCTAGCATTACAAGGTAATGAATCTAACACCCATAGAGTCTTGGTGTTGATCATGCTTAGCCCGTGGAAGAGGCTTAGTCAACGGATCTGCAACATTCAAATCCGTGTGTACTTTGCAAATGTTTATGTCCTCCTCCTTGACCGAATCGCGGATGGAATTGAAGCGTCGCTTTATGTGTCTGGTCCTCTTGTGAAACCTTGGTTCCTTGGCTAGAGCAATGGCACCAGTGTTGTCACAGAACAGAGTCATTGGGTTCAGTGCACTAGGCACAACTCCAAGATCTGTCATGAACTCCTTCATCCAGACACCTTCCTTCGCCGCCTCCGAGGCAGCTATATACTCCGCTTCACATGTAGAATCAGCTACCACGCTCTGCTTGGAACTGCACCAGCTTACCGCTCCCCCGTTGAGAATATATATGTATCCGGTTTGAGACTTAGAGTCATCCGGATCAGTGTCAAAGCTTGCATCGACGTAACCCTTTACGACGAGCTCTTGATCACCTCCATAAACGAGAAACATATCCTTAGTCCTTTTTAGGTACTTTAGGATATTCTTGACCGCTGTCCAGTGATCCATACCAGGATTACTTTGAAACCTTCCGGCCATACTTATGGCAAGGCTGACATCTGGTCTTGTGCACAGCATTGCATACATGATAGAGCCTATGGCTGAAGCATAGGGGACGACACTCATCTTTTCTCTGTCATCCGCAGTCACTGGGCATTGAGTCTTACTCAACTTCGTACCTTGCAATACCGGCAAGAACCCCTTCTTGGATTGATCCATTTTGAACTTCTTCAAAACTTTATCAAGGTATGTGCTTTGTGAAAGTCCTATCAAGCGTCTTGATCTATCTCTATAGATCTTGATGCCCAATATGAAAGCAGCTTCACCGAGATCTTTCATCGAAAAACTCTTGTTCAAATACCCCTTCACGCTATCCAAAAATTCTATATTGTTTCCAATCAGCAATATGTCATCCACATATAATGTTAGAAACGCTATAGAGCTCCCACTCACTTTCTTGTAAATACAAGCTTCATTGTAAACTTGTATAAACCCAAACGCTTTGATCACCTCATCAAAGCGAAGATTCCAACTCCGTGATGCTTGCACCAGCCCATAAATGGAACGCTGGAGCTTGCATACTTTGTCAGCATTCTCTGGATCGACAAAACCCTCTGGTTGCATCATATACAACTCTTCCTTAAGAAAACCGTTAAGGAACGCTGTTTTGACATCCATCTGCCAAATTTCATAATCGAAATATGCAGCTATTGCTAACATGATTCGGACGGATTTAAGCATCGCTACGGGTGAGAAAGTCTCATCGTAGTCAATCCCTTGAACTTGTGAAAACCCCTTTGCCACAAGTCGAGCTTTATACACGGTGACATTACCGTCAGCGTCCGTCTTAAAAATCCATTTATTCTGAATGCCCTTCCGCCCTTCAGGTAATACTTCCAAAGTCCATACTTTGTTTCCATACATGGATCCCATCTCGGATTTCATGGCCTCTAACCATTTGTCGGAATCTGGGCCCACCATCGCTTCTCCATAGCTCGTAGGTTCACCGTTGTCTAACAACATGACCTCCAAGACAGGGTTACCATACCACTCAGGTGCAGTGCGTACCCTTGTCGACCTACGAGGTTCGGTAGTAACTTGATCAGTAGCTTCTTGATCATCATCATTGGCTTCCTCTTCAACCTCTGCAGGCTCCACAAAAACATCTTTCTGTGCTGCGCTACTTTCTGGTTGAAGCAGAGGTTCAATAACCTCATCAAGTTCTACCTTCCTCCCACTCAATTCTTTCGAGAGAAACTCTTTCTCGAGAAAGGACCCGTTCTTAGCGACAAACACTTTGCCCTCGGATCTGAGATAGAAGGTGTACCCAACTGTTTCTTTTGGGTATCCTATGAAGACACATTTGTCCGCTTTGGGTTCGAGCTTTTCTGGCTGAAGCCGTTTGACATAAGCATCGCAACCCCAAACCTTGAGAAAAGACAACTTCGGTTTCTTACTAAACCATAGTTCATACGGTGTTGTCTCAACGGACTTAGATGGAGCCCTATTTAAAGTGAATACAGCTGTCTCTAACGCATATCCCCAAAACGATAGTGGCAAATCGGCAAGAGACATCATAGAACGTACCATATCTAATAGGGTTCGATTACGACGTTCGGACACACCATTACGCTGTGGTGTTCCAGGTGGCGTCAACTGTGAAACAATTCCACATTTTCTCAAGTGATCACCAAACTCATAACTCAGATATTCTCCCCCTCGATCAGATCGTAGGAACTTGATCTTCTTGTTACGATGATTTTCAACTTCACTCTGAAATTGCTTGAACTTTTCAAAAGTTTCAGACTTATGCTTCATTAAGTAAATATACCCATATCTACTTAAGTCGTCAGTGAAGGTGAGGAAATAACGATATCCACCGCGCGCCGTTACACTCATCGGACCGCACACATCAGTATGTATGATTTCCAATAAGTCACTTGCCCGTTCCATTGTCCCTGAAAACGGGGTCCTTGTCATCTTGCCCATGAGGCACGGCTCGCACGTGTCAAGTGATTCAAAATCAAGAGACTCCAAAAGTCCATCAGCATGGAGCTTCCTCATGCGTTTCACGCCGATATGACCGAGACGGCAGTGCCACAAGAAAGTGGTATTATCATTATCTACTCTACATCTTTTGGCATCAATGTTATGAACATGTGTATCATCACTATCGAGATTCAATAAGAATAAACCCCTAACTTCGGGTGCATGACCATAAAAGATATTACTCATATAGATAGAACAACCATTATTCTCTGACTTAAATGAGTAACCGTCTCACAATAAACAAGATCCAGATATAATGTTCATGCTTAACGCAGGCACTAAATAACAATTATTCAGGTTCATAACTAATCCCGATGGTAATCGAAGAGCGAGCGTGCCGACGGCGATCACATCAACCTTGGAACCGTTTCCCACGCGCATCGTCACTTCGTCCTTCGCCAGCCTCCGTTTATTCCGCAGTTCCTGTTTAGAGTTGCAAATGTGAGCAACCGAACCGGTATCAAATACCCAGGCACTACAACGAGAGTTGGTAAGGTACACATCAATAACATGTATATCACATATACCTTTGTTGTTGTTGGCCCCCTTCTTGTCCGCCAGATACTTGGGGCAGTTCCGCTTCCAGTGGCCATTCCCCTTGCAATAGAAACACTCAGTCTCTGGCTTGGGCCCAGCCTTGGGTTTCTTCACTGGATTAGCAACTGCTTTGCCACCCTTCTTAGAGTTACCCTTCTTGCCCTTGCCATTCTTCTTGAAACTGGTGGTCTTATTGACCATCAACACTTGATACTCCTTCTGGATGTCTGCCTCAGCGACTTTCAGCATCGAAAACAGCTCGGCGATGGTCTTGTTCATCCCTTGCATGTTATACTGCTGCACGAAGCTCTTGTAGCTTGGAGGGAGTGATTGGAGAATTCTGTCAATGATAGCCTCATCCGGGAACACAAGTCCCAGATCAGCTATGCGGGTATAGTACCCAGACATCTTCAGCAAGTGCTCACTGACAGACGAATTCTCCTCCATCTTGCAAGCGAAGAATTTATCGGTGGTCTCATACCTCTCGATCTTAGCATTCTTCTCAAAGATGAACTTCAACTCTGTGTACATCTCATATGCACCATGACGTTCAAAACGCCTTTGAAGTCCTCCTTCCAAGCCGTACAACATGGCACACTGTACTATCGAATAGTCATCCGAACGCGTCTGCCAGACGTTCATATCGTCCGCAGAGGCTCCAGGAGCGGGGGGTTGACCTAGCGGTGCATTTAGGACATAAACCTTTTGGGCAGCTGTGAGGATGATCCTCAGATTGCGGAGCCAGTCCACAAAGTTGCTCCCGTCATCTTTCAGTTTAGCTTTCTCTAGGAACGCATTAAAATTCAGGGGAACTCCTGCGCGAGCCATCTACAACATAAGATTTGCAAAGACAATTTTTAGACTATTGTTCATGATAAGTGAGTTATTACCTAATCAAATTAATTATAACTCCCACTCAAATTGACATCCCTCTGGTCATTCGAGCGTGACATGATCCAAATTCACCAACCCAAGTCCGATCATCACGTGAGATGAGGTGGTGTCAATGGTGAACATCAACATGTTGATCATATATACTATATGACTCATGCTCGACCTTTCGGTCCTCCGTGTTCCGAGGCCATGTCTGTACATGCTAGGCTCGTCAAGTCTAACCCGAGTGTTCTGCATGTGCAAAACTGGCTTGCACCCGTTGTATGCGAACGTAGAGTCTATCACACCCGATCATCACGTGGTGCTTCGAAACGACGAACCTTCGCAACGGCGCACACTCGGGGGGAACACAATTTTATCTTGAAATTTTAGTGAAGGATCATCTTATAATGCTACCGTCGTCCTAAGCAAAATAAGATGCATAAAAGGATTAACATCACATGCAAATCATAAGTGACATGATATGGCCATCAACTCGTGCTTTTGATCTCCATCTCCAAAGCACCGGCATGATCTCCATCGTCACCGGCGCCACACCATGATCTCCATCATCATGATCTCCATCATCGTGTTGCCATCGGGGTTGTCGTTCGCCCACCATGCTCTTACTACTATTGCTACCGTTTAGCGATAAAGTAAAGCATTACAAAGCGCTTAATGATTGACACGCAGGTCATACAAAAATTAAAGACAACCCTATGGCTCCTGCCGGTTGCCGTATGCATCGACATGCAAGTCGATATTAACTATTACAACATGATCATCTCATACATCAAATATATTTCATCATGTCATTGGCCATATCATATCACATACATACCCTGCAAAAACAAGTTAGACGTCCTCTAATTTGTTGTTGCATGTTTTACGTGGCTGCTATGGGTATCTAGCAAGAACGCTTCTTACCTACGCAAAACCACAACGGTGATATTCAAGTTGCTATTTAACCTTCTACAAGGACCGCCTTGTTCTATTCCGATTCAACTAAGATAGGAGAGACAGACACCCGCCAGCCATCTTATGCAACGAAAGTCACATGTCTGTCGATGGAACCGGTCTCATGTACGTGGACATGTAAAGTTGGTCCGGGCCGCTTCATCCTATAATACCGCTGAATCAAGAAAGACTAAGGAGGGCAGCAATTTAAACATCAACGCCACAAACCCTTTTGTGTTCTACTCGAGAAAGCATCTACGCAAGAACCTGGCTCATGATGCCACTGTTGGGGAACGTTGCATGGGAAACAAAAATTTTCCTACCGTTCACCAAGATCAATCTAGTAGATGCAACTACGAGGGGAGAGTGTGATCTACGTACCCTTGTAGATCGCTAAGCGGAAGCGTTATGAACGCGGATGATGGAGTCGTACTCGTCGCGATTCAGATCGCCGAAGACCTAGCACCGAAGCAACGGTGCCTCCGCGTTCTTCACACGTACGGCTCGGGGACGTCTCCTCCTTCTTGATCCAGCAAGGGGTGGAGGAGAGGTTGATGGAGAACCGGCAGCACGACGGCGTGGTGGTGATGGTGGAGAAGAACTCCAGCAGGGCTTCGCCTAAGCACCGCGGGAGAAGAAGATGTAACGGGAGAGGGAGGGCAGCACCGAGGCACGAACTGTGTTGGCTGCCCTCCCTTTGCCCCACTATATATAGGGGGGGTGGAGAGGTGAGGGCGCCCTAGGGTTTCCCCCTAGGGGCCGGCGGCCAGGGCAAGGGGAGGGGGCGGCGGCCAGGGCAGGGGGGGCGGCCAGGCCCTAGGGTTTCCCCCCCTAGGTGCCTTGCCCCCCAAGGCCAAGGGGTGCGGCCAGCCCTAGGGGGTCCCACCCCTTTAGCCGCATGAGGAGAGGGCCCAAGGGGGGCGCACAGCCCCCTGAGGGCTGTGGTGTTCCCCCTTGTGGCCCACTAGGCCCAGAACCACTTCCGGACCCTCCGAAACCCCTTCCGGTACTCCGCCGATTTCCCGATGCTCCCCGGAACACTTCCGGTACTCCGAAACCTTTCATCCTATATATCAATCTTCGTCTCCGGACCATTCCGGAGACCCTCGTCATGTCCGGGATCTCATCCGGGACTCCGAACAACCTTCGGTAACCATACACTTTTCTCACTAACAACCCTAGCGTCACCGAACGTTAAGTGTGTAGACCCTGCGGGTTCGGAAACCATGTAGACATGACCGAGACACTCCCAGGTCAATAACCAATAGCGGGATCTGGATACCCATATTGGTTCCTACATGTTTCTCGATGATCTCATCGGATGAACCACGATGTCAAGGATTCAGGCAATCCCGTATACAGTTCCCTTTGTCTCGTTGGTATGTTACTTGCCCGAGATTCGATCGTCGGTATCTCTATACCTAGTTCAATCTCGTTACCGGCAAGTCTCTTTACTCGTTACCGTAATACATAATCCCGTGACCAACTACTTAGTCACTTTTGAGCTCATTGAGATGACGTATTACCGAGTGGGCCCGGAGATACCTCTCCGTCACACGGAGTGACAAATCCCAGTCTTGATCCATGTCAACTCAACAGACACCCTCGGAGATACCTGTAGAGTACCTTTATAGTCACCCAGTTACGTTGTGACGTTTGGTACACACAAAGCACTCCTACGGTGTCAGTGAGTTACATGATCTCATGGTCATAGGAACTTATACTTGACATGCAGAAAACTATAGCGATAACTGTCACGATCAAAAGCTATGTTAACGTTTGGGTCTCGTCCATCACATCATTCTCCTAATGATGTGATCCCGTTATCAAATGATAACTCATGTCTATGACCTGGAAACCGCGGTCATCTTTGATCAACGAGCTAGTCCTGTAGAGGCTCACTAGGGACACAAAGTCTGTCTATTCATCCACACGTGTATCTGAGTTTCCAATCAATACAATTATAGCATGGATAATAAACGATTATCATGAACAAGGAAATATAATAATAACTCTTTTATTATTGCCTCTAGGGCATATTTCCAACATCGAGGACTGCCCAACCCTTTATCTATATGATAAGAATTATGCCTGTGATTGAGTATTGTTGATCCCTTTGTCCGGCACCGGAGCCTAGCAAACGGCTCGGGGACTCGCCGCCTAGCCCTATGTTTAAAACTTCTCCTTAAAATAGTCGGACAAGTAGTGTGATGGCATCCAAGCCCTCTCCCGCCTTCAGTCACAGACTCGCAGAACGTGGTTGTCCGACTGGCAAGAGCCAAAGGCAAGAAGTGGTGCCCACATGAAAAATGGCTAAGGAAAACAGACATAGGGCAAGCCAGCCCTTCACACGAATAGTCGGCTGTCACACAGCCGGCCAGCCGGCTCTGGGTTTAGCCACGCCGCCCTCCAGAGGGCGGGATATTTGCCCACCCTGAAAACAGCCAAGTTCCTGACCGAGCCACAGAACCACAAAGTGGCTGTCTGGCTAGCAGGACGGCAGTTAAAGGAGACAGCAAAAGGAAAATCACCCTAACGAATCAAGGGCGGGGCTAATCCTAAGACTCGGCACAATTGCATAAAAACCATGCAGCATTAAAAGAATATTAACATCAAATAGGCCTCAAGGGCCGCCTTGCAGTAGCAGCGTACTAATACACCCAGCGGGTGGAATTATTCGGATTAACCCTACCAAGTCTTACAGAGAAACAGGAACCAAAAGATACAAGAATAAAAGCCTAAGGCGCAGCAGGCGGAGCGGGCGGCACAACGGAGCTGGCTTCCGTGGGGGCCGCCTGGAGGGTCTCTGACCGCTTCCTGCAGCAGGCGGAGCCACCACACCTGGTCCGCTTGTCGAGGACCGGTCAGGCTGGTGGCCAGCAGACGGATCAACCTCTTGGGAGCTGGCCTCCTCGTCGCTGCCTTCCTCCTCCTCGCCCTCATCACTGGAGGTGATCTCCTCGTCCGGCTCCTCTGACGCCACCAGGTCTAGCCCAAAGTTGTTGGGTGGCACCACATGGCCCCTGTCATCCAACTCTGGGATGAAGACGGAGGTGTCGGCGTACTTGGCAAGGGCGGCAGCACGTTAGACGAGGTCCTTCTGCACCACGGCCAACTCAGGCTGAGCCTCCGCACGGAAGGTCTCCAGTTGTTCGAGGTTCAGGCCCGGGTACCAGCTCTTGACGAACTCCAGGGAGGTCCGCGTGCCAGCCCTCGCTGCGGAACCCTTCCAGGCCTCGAAGCGGTGGCCGGCTACCTCCAGCCAGTCGGCAGTCCGACTGGGAGTGCGGAGTGCCGGCACACCTGGCCAGAGGGCGGCCAGCACCTGGGCACCAGCGCGCTGCAGACGGCGAAGCAGACAGCGGACCGGCTGGAGGCGCACCCGAACAGCAAGAAGTTCCTCGGCTGGGGTCCTGGGCGCATTAGGTCCGATCATTTGGCCCGCCTTGCGCCTCTCGTCATGCTCGGCCTCGATGGCCTGGGTGACGGCCACAGAGTAGCCCGGGAAGAACTCTGCCAAAACTAGAAGAAGAATCAGAAGAAAAGAAAGGCGGCTGTAACAGATGGCAAGTACAAGAAGAAAAGGGGTAGACGTCTCACCGTCGACCATATCTCAATGGCTACATAGCCGTCTCGAAGAGCCGCCTCCTTCTCGACCCAGTTCGAGCGCTCGGCCTCAAATTCTGCCCGAAGAAGCGTCTCGGCGTCCGACATCTTCCCGAGCTCAACCTTGTGGGCCGCCGCCTGGTCTGCCAGCTCCTTGGCCAGGCAGTCGCGGTCCTGAGCGGCGAGATCGCGCTCCCGCTCCTTGGCAGCTAGCTCCGACTAGGCTTCGCCCAGCTGGTTGCGGAGGTTGTCTATGACCACTGGCAAGAGAAGAAGAAAAGTAACAATGTCAGCAGCAGCAAAAAAGATAACCTTAGAGTTCCAAGCCACCTGCTCAGCAGCCGGCTCGGAACTTGGGGACTACACCCAGCGGGTACGCTGACGCGCCCCCGGAAGGAGGAGAAGGAAGACACTCACCTTGGCCGTCTGCCAGGGCAGCCTGCATTTGCGCCAGCTCCTGGCGCTGGGTGTTGTAGGAGGCCACACGAAGGTTGTGGTAGTCCTGCAATGAGACACAAGATCAGCCCACGACGCACTACTTGGAGTTTCAAGCCGCCTGCTCAGCAGCCGGCTCAGAACTCGGGGACTACATCCAGTGGGTGCGCTGACGCGCCCCCACCGAAGAAATTGAAGGAATAAAAGCAAAAAGAGCATGAGGCATACGTACCCGAACGGAGGACTGCGCAGCCACGAACTCCTGCATCACCGTCTGCACGACGTTGCCCACGGAGTTGAAGCGGTCGAGGACGTCCCGCGACGCGACAATCAGCGTGACGCCGCCTCCGGGCCTCCAACCTGACGGCGCCGCGCTGGTGGCCTCATTCTCCGGCATGGACGAGCTGTCACCGCCGGCCTCCACCTGCTGCGGCACGGAGACCGCCCTCGCAGGGCGCGGGCGAGCTGGGGCTTGGAGGGCCGGCTGTGGGCCTGTCACCAGCACGCCCTTAGCCGGCGGCACCTCCGCCCCTGCAGGCCGGCTGCCCTGCTCCCTTGCAGGCAGCACGGGGGGCGGCACCTGCGTCTCCAGGATGACGCAGTCGTCCCCCCCTTTGTCTGGAGCCGGCTGCTCGTCAGCAGCCGGCGCCTGGGCGGACGGCTCCAGAGAGCCCGCCTCCGGGAGGACGGTGCAGCCCGCTGGCTGCTGGGAGCCTACTTCCTACTCCCAGGCTCGGGCGGCGTCTGCCTGGGCCTTCTTAGCCACTTCGACCTCCACCCTGGCTGCGGCATCAGCCACCGCTCGCTCGCAATCCGCGGCCTCGCGCTCCTCGCGCGCCTCGCGGGCGTTCCTCTTCGTCGCCTCCCGGAGCGCGGCGGCTGGATCCACGCGAGGGGGTGCAGGGGGAGCATTTTTGCCCCCCACAACAAAGCCTACCGGTGCCTGTGAGAGGGAGAGCGGCGCGCTGCATGGATATCCCGAAGAAAATGGGGAGTCAGCCAAGAGGGGAACGGCTGAGAAGGATAAGCATTAAATAGAAGAAGGACACAGGACGCTTACCCGGATACGACCGGCCTGGCCTTGGGCATCTTGGGCACGATCGCCCTAGAGGCCGCCTCCCGACGCCTGGTGGCGGCGGTCGACAGCCGGAGTTTCTTGGGCGGGGCACCAGACGGCCCTGATGAGGACCGTTGCTTCGCGCTGCTGGCTGCGCCAGACGGCCCGGCCTTGATAAGAGCATTAGTGATATGCTCTAAGTTTCTCTAAGTTTCCCCTGCGTAGCTTTGATAAGAGCATTAGTGATATGCTCTGTGAAGGCAAGGTTAAGCGTGCTAGTGCAGGGATCTCTAGACATATTGTGAAGGAAATCAATAACTTCGGTAAGAGTGCAATTATCAAAATCAAGGTCACGAGCATCAAGTAAAGTGGTAGTGGTGTCCTTAAGGTTCACCTGTTTGGTAGTTTCTATAGCATCACCATTAATAGGTCCATTGGGACCAAGAGTACATTGGGTGCTAAGAGTGTGAACATCCTCAATAACTTGGATAGTAGCAACAGTGTGGTGGGTAGGAAGGCTCTTAATTCTTTCCTCTTCCTCCCTTTCTCTAGCCCATCTTTCTTTAAGCTTAGCCATCATCCTAATGTTTTAGTTAATTTGTACTTGAGTAGCATTAATAGGGATGACTTCCTTCTCCTTAAGTGAAGAAGTTTCAATTTTTAGCAATTGTACCTCATTGGCTAAGTGGTCTACCTTAAAAGAAAGATCATCTAGTTTATGTAGTTTCTCTTCTACATTCTTATTAAAGGATTTTTGGGTAGTGATGAAATCTCTAAGCATGGTCTCTAGTTCAGTATTGAAGCTCTTGTTACTAGGATAAGCATTGTTGTTCCCATAAGAGTTAGAGGGGAACGGTCTAGGATTGTTACCAAAGTTACTCCTATAAGCATTGTTGTTGAAATTATTTCTAGAGATAAACTTAACATCTACTTGTTCTTGAGCAATCAAAGAGTTTAAAGGAACATCACGAGGATCAATAGTAGATTGCTTCGAAAGTATAGACATGATCAAGTCAGCTTTTTCATTAAGGGAGGAAATCTCCTCGACAGAGTTTACCTTCCTACCTGTTGGAGCGCGTTCGGTGTGCCATTGGGAATAGTTGGTCATCATCTCATCGAGAAGCTTTGTGGCAGCACCAAGTGTAGTTGACATAAAAGTTCCTCCCGCGGCCGAGTCTAACAAATTCCGCGAGGTAAAGTTCAAGCCTGCATAAAAAGTTTGGATAACCATCCAAGTAGTCAAACCGTGAGTAGGGCAGTTTTTGATAAGAGATTTCATACGTTCCCAAGCTTGGGCAACGTGTTCATTATCCAATTGTTTAAAATACATGATGTTACTTCTAAGTTGGATAATTTTAGCAGGTGGATAGTATTTTCTGATAAAAGCATCTTTGCACTTGTCCCATGAATCTATGCTATTTCTAGGCAAAGACTGAAACCAAATTTTAGCTCCTCCTCTCAAGGAGAAAGGAAAAAGCTTAAGCTTAACAATATTACCATCTATTTCTTGGTACTTTTGCATATCCCAAAGTTCTACAAAGTTGTTCAAGTGTAAAGCAGCATCATCTCCAGCACCGGAGAATTGTTCTCTCATGACTAAGTTCAGTAAAGCGGGTTTAATTTCATATGAAGGTGCTGAAGTGGCAGGTGTAGTGATAGGTGTGCTGATAAAGTCATCGTTGTTGTGACTAGTAAAGTCACACAACTTGGTGTTCTCGGTGGAACCCATAGTAGCAAGCAAGCAAGATAACTATTTTTGTGATTTTCGATAAAAAGGAACTAAAGCAAAAATGATAGGTAAACTAACAAGACTAAAA
This sequence comes from Secale cereale, assembly GCA_902687465.1. Classification (NCBI taxonomy): domain Eukaryota; kingdom Viridiplantae; phylum Streptophyta; class Magnoliopsida; order Poales; family Poaceae; genus Secale; species Secale cereale. Next base: position 620,594,169 of record LR738712.1, on the reverse strand, counting down.
AGCAAAGGTAAAAGATAGCATGCAACTCCCCTATCCTGAAGAGTGGAGTCCCCGGCAACGGCGCCAGAAAATACTCCTTGATGGGCCTCGAACCCCTCGTTGGTTACCCCAAGTGGAAGGTGTAAGATGAAGTAAGTAGAAGTGTTTTCCCCTAGCAAAGATGCCAAGGATCGAATCCCCAGAGACTCCTAGGTTCAACAGGTAGGTGTCAACTGCTAACGGCGCAATTAGCAATCAACGTGGACCTGCACACAGATACAAATAACTTTGCTCCCAACGAGTACAGAGAGGTTGTCAATCTCTCCGGCCTTGTAGTTCACAAAGGGTTAAAAGCAATATGATAGTAGTGATAGATAATGTTTTGCAATATTAAATAAAATAGCGGAAAGTAAATAGTGTATGTGATCAATGATAGTAATATGGACCGGAGTCTCATGATGTTCACTAGTGATGTCTCTCTCCCAAAAGACGATAAAACAGCTATGTGAGGTAAACAAATTACAGCTGGGCAATTGACAGGACCACGAACGCAAACCAATGCTGACTACATTGCAAGAAAGGTTGAGGTTCAAAGCATGGGAGGTACGCCAAAGTAAGTAGACCGAAATCCATCAATATCTACTACTAATCATCCACCTTGAGATATCTATCCAGAACATCTCGCTGGTATTAAGTTGCGAGTCCCACCCATAGTGTAAACTCAATGCAACAGACAACTGCATTAAAAGAACTTTGCGTAAAGTAAACAATCCTTGCACCCGCGGGCACAAGCACCGTTGTTTTCCCCCTTGTGGCAACAGCACATCCCCTAGACTCATGTTTCTGTCACTCAAGCTAGTCATCGAGGGGCATGAACCCACAATCGAGCATAACGTTCCCTCTTGGAGTCACTACTTACTACTCGGCCAAAGCAATAAATAACAACGGAGAACATGCAAGAATTACTTATGAACTAAAATATAAAAGAGGTGAATCAAATATATTACTCAAGATCAATCTGAACATAATCTCATAATCCATCGGATCCCAGCAAACTCAACATAGCAACAGCATAAGGATTACATAGGTGCCTCGATCATGTAGGGCAGCTCACGAGGACTAATTAGTGAAGCACAAGAACGGGAGGAGAACATCACATAGCTACTGGTCATGGACTCATGGTCCAAGGGAGACTACTCACGAGTCATCCGGGAGGCGTCCATGGTGGTGGAGAAGCTCCCGGTGGTGATCCTCCCCTCCGGCAGGGTGCCGGAAAGAGTTCTCTTGGTGCTCCCGATCTTGGAAGCGGCGGCGACGGCGGCGGAACAGAGATGGGATCGCGAAAAGAAGTCCTGTTCTGAGGGTTACGGGGAACCCTTTAAATATATGCCAAGGTAGGGCACCGGAGGAGCCTCGGGGGGCCGAGGCGCCCCCCCCCC